>OY294069.1:84070364-84772864 GCA_958510875.1 Endomychus coccineus | reverse complement strand
AAAGGCGCCTGAGACGCTTTTCCACCTTCTGTCGGCATGTCCGGCAGAAGCGGCCTCGACGTACACCCATCGCCATAATGCGGCCCTACGGGTGCTGTATTACCATCTAAGGCACTCGTACGGGATAGACCAAGACCCGGTGCTGCCTTACATGCCAGGAGATATTGAGTCCGTTGTCGGAAACAAAAAATGCCAGATCTTCTGGAATTATCCGTTTCCGACCGTCAGGTCCATACAAACTAATAGGCCTGACGTTGTCCTCCTCGATAAACCAATCAAGACTATGTATTTCATCAAATTCTCCGCTCCGGCAGAGAAGAACATAGTCTTGAAAGAGGAGGAAAAATGGACAAAATATCAAAATCTCCTGTTCGAGCTCCGCACGCTATACCCAGGCCACAACGTCATATTAGTGGTTCTGATCATCGGTGTTTTGGGCGTAATTCGGTCTTCGCTGAGTTCAAACTTGAAGATCATTCCGGCCTGTGAGAACTCGGCGCAGATCTTGATAGACCGGATGCAAAAGGCAGTCATTCTGGGTTCAATTAAAATACTGAGGGCACACGATTTAGGAACCTGAAGCTACTTACCGACCGGTGGGGAAGAGTAGCTTCGATTAACCACCCTTTAGGTTTTTTCTGGCGCAACTCCTGCGATGTCGTAGGAGCCCGCAGCAGCTCCGACCAGGGTTGTAAGTAAAAAAAGTATATATATATATATATATATATATATATATATATATATATATATATATATATATATATATATATATATGTTTCTTCTTAGGTTCTCGCGGACGTAATGTGTAGAACTGAATTCTCGGGTATTGATCCGCGTTGTGTAGTTTCGGTCCTCAAATGGACCAATTTCATGACGTTTCGGCAAAGTCACATTTGCCATCTTCAGGTGATTCGGTCGTAGAGTCTGGGAGATCTAGATGAACTGACGCTTACTTGGAGCGACAGGTATTTATATCCTCCGTTATGCTTGACCTTTGGACTTTCGAACTTTTTCACGCTTGGTTGATTTCTACGTGTTTGGCTCTGAGTGACACGTTTGGATGACGTCATTGCGACGCTGGAATCAGCCGGAAAGTTTCCGAGACCTGTTGCACGTGCACTGGATATCACGTTCCCTCTTGTTTTTCGTTGTATCTTCCGACTTTCTAAAGCGGGCTTCCATGTTGCTGGTAATCTTAGTCCGTCATCTCGTTTGTTAAGACTATGTGGACGTTCCTCGATCTCTATTGCTCCCCTGGTTATTCTGGTGTAGAAGTGTTCAATGTTGGCTATAGTAATTGTGCCGCTAAAGTTGATCATATGGCCAGTATTTCTTACATGTTCAGCTAGTGAAGACGTGGTTTCGTTTCTCGACACAGGGTTTGCATGTTCTGTCTTTCGCACATCAATGCGTCTGGTGGTCTGTCCGATGTATGTCTTTCCACAATTACCACATGGTACCTCGTACACTCCTTGGCATTCTAGAGGAATTCTGTCTTTTGGATTCCGAAGAACATGTTTGATTTTCCTATCTGTTGTGAAGGTTATTTTGATATCATGACGGCTCAGTATCTTGCAGATTTTGTCAGTTGTGCCTTTTGAGAGTTATGAATCTGCTTTCTTGAATAGCCATTCATCCCAAGGGAAGCTCGGATGGTTTCCATTTCTCCATCGAAGTTCTCCGCATCAGCGAGACGTTTTGACCTTGTCATGAGGATATTTACGACTGATTGTAGCTGGGATGGATGGTGATGCGAGTTACTATTCAAATATCGGTTCGTGTGGGTCTTTTTTTCTGAATACTGTATGTCCCAAACTGACGTCAGTTATCTTTGTTATCAAAACATCTAGAAATGGTAATTGGTTGTTCTCTTCGGCTTCTGTTGTGAATTTTATCCGATTATGGATTCCGTTCAGGTGATCGAGAGACCCTCTTAGTTGTCCTTCTCCATGTGGCCAAATAACGAAAATATCATCTACATATCTGAGCCAAAGTTTGGGTTTTAGTTGCGCTGTGTTAAAAGCCTTAGTTTCAAAATCCTCCATGAAAAGATTTGCGATCACTGTTGAGATTGGAGATCCCATCGGTGCTCCTTCGATTTGCCTATATCGCTGTCCCTTGTACATAAAGTAAGTATTGGCTACACAGTGTTTGGCTAAGTCAATAATGTATCCTTCCGGTTTGTATTTATGTTGGATGATCTCTAGGGCTTCGTTTATGGGTACTTGTGTGAACAAGGATGCTACGTCGAAGCTTACTAATATGTCGTCAGGTCCTATTGTTTGCATATCCAGAAGTTCGATACAGTGTTCTTCGTATACGATGATGCTGTCTCAACGTGCGGTTGTATCTTCTTGGCAAAGAATCTTGCTTATGCATGTGATGGTGAGCTGATAGAGCTCACTATTGGTCTCACTGGTACAGCTGACTGGGAGACCATACAGTTTCGGACATCTGGATGATTTTTCTCTTGGAATGAGATGTAACTGTAACTCAGGGTCGATAGGAGATGCCTTGATTTGCGCTTCCGTTGTTTTCTCTAGAGATGTAGTGGGATCAGACCTAATCTTCTTGTAAGTCGGATCACCCAATATTGCAGCCGTCTTGGTTCTGTAGTCATTTGTGTTCATAACAACGGTTGCATTTCCTTTATCTGCTGGTAGGATGATGATGCTTTCGTTCGCTCGAAGAGCTTTCAGTGCTAGGAACTCGTCGTGTGAAATGTTCCTTTTAGGTGGCTTCGAGGTTCGTAGAATACGCGACACATCTTGGCGAATTATCTCTGCTTCACTTTTATCCTGCAGGTTAGTTTTAGCAGATTCCACGTTGCAAATAATCTCTTCCAATGGAATGCGTGCCGATGCAATAGCGAAGTTGAAACTTTTAGCAAGGACATCCATTGAGGCCTTATCCAAAGAAGGGTCAGATAATTTATGGACAACTTTGAAAAGAGACCCACACGAACCGATATTTGAATAGTAACTCGCATCACCATCCATCCCAGCTACAATGAGTCAAAAATACCCTCATGACAAGGTCGAAACGTCTCGCTGATGCGGAGAACTTCGATGGAGAAATGGAAACCATCCGAGCTGCCCTTAGGATGGATGACTATTCTAGAAAGCAGATTCATACCTCTCATCGCAAAAATGAGAAGGATATCAACAATGAAGATCGCCCTGTGGGAAACGCTTTTCTCCGTTACATCAAAGGCACAACTGACAAAATCTGCAAGATACTGAGCACTCATGATATCAAAACAACCTTCACAACAGATAGGGAAATCAAAAATGTTCTTCGGAATCCAAAAGACAGAATTCCTCTAGAATGCCAAGGAGTGTACGAGGTGCCATGTGGTAATTGTGGAAAGACATACATCGGACAGACCAACAGACGCATTGATGTGCGAAAGACAGAACATGCAAACGCTGTGTCGAGAAACGGAACCACGTCTTCACTAGCTGAACATGTAAGAAATACTGGCCATATGATCAACTTTAGCGGCACAAATACTCTAGCCAACGTTGAACACTTCTACACCAGAATAACCAGAGAAACAATAGAGATCGAGGAACGTCCACATAGTCTTAACAAACGAGATGACGGACTGAGATTACCAGCAACATGGAAACCCGCTTTAAAAAGTCGGAAGATACAACCAAAAACAAGAGAGAACGTGATATCCAGTGCACGTGCAACAGGTCACGGCAACTTTCCGGCTGATTCCAGCGTCGCAATGACGTCATCCAAACGTGTCACTCGGAGCCAAACACGTAGAAATCAACCAAGCGTGAAATAGTTCAAAAGTCCAAAGGTCAAGCATAACGGGGGATCTAAATACCTGTCGCTCCAAGTAAGCGTCAGTTCGCCTAGATCTTCCAGACTCTACGGTCAAATCACCTGAAGATGGCAAATGTGACTTTGCCGGAACGTCGTGAAATTGGTCCATTTGAGGAACCAAACTACACAACGCGGATGAATACCCGAGAATCCAGTTCTACACACTACGTCCGCGAGAACCTCAGAAGAAACATCTATATATATATATATATATATAAACTGAAAATTTTTGGAAACAACTAAAAGATGTTTTCCTTGAGGTTGCAGTCAATGGGAACGGCCAATATAAAGAGAAACTCTTTGTTAAATAGTCGAGCTTTCGAAATAATTTATTTTCATTTTCAAGACATTAACTTGAGGTTGCTGGCGTTTTCATTGTTTCCAATGGCAGACAGGAATGTTTATCTTTAATGTTACTGGAATTTTTAAATCACTTTTAATATGTTTGTATGTTGTTTTATAAGATATTGATGATTTTGTGCGCTGTTAGTTTTATGCCAGCAACCTCAAGTTAATGTCTTGAAAATGAAAATAAATTATTTCGAAAGCTCGACTATTTAACAAAGAGTTTCTCTTTATATTGGCCGTTCCCATTGACTGCAACCTCAAGGAAAACATCTTTTAGTTGTTTCCAAAAATTTTCAGTTTTTAACTTGTTCAGTCAAGAGACTACTTTCCTCATATATATATATATATATATATATATATATATATATATATATATATATATATATATATATATATATATATACATATATCATATATCAACGGATTAGCTTGAAAAAAATAATTTTCGAGTCTCTGCAATTTTGGCTTACTAATTTTACTTGATTAAAATACGTTAGTTGCCTTTGCTTCTCTAATGTCATTTTGGCATTTGGAGAATTTATTCTCAAAACTGTCAGTTTTTACTTTGCTTTCCGTAAAAATTTTATAAAATTATGGCTCAAAATTTCACTAACACTGAAATGGTTAATATCTCGGTAAAACACGAATAATAAGAACAACAGAAATGGGGAAACGATGTGATTATTTAGGAAAAACAAATGCTAAATTAAAAGAAACAACGAAACTTTTTGGGAAATCGCTAAGGCATCAATTGTTCGAAATGTTGCCCATTTTCCTGAATACACAAATTAATTCGTTTCCAAATTGGATTGAACTCTGGCTAGTACTTCAGGATCATTCTTCAATAAATCCGCTTCATGATTAATTCATTGCAACAATTCCTCTCTTGTGTTTACTGGAGCTGCATAAACTTTCGACTTCAAAGCGCCCCATAGAAAGAAGTCGCAGGGCGTCAAATCAGGGGAGCGGGCCGGCCAGTTCACTGGTGCATCGTGTCCTCTACCTATCCAGCGATCTGGATATTCCGCATTCAAATGTCACCTCACAGCTAATGTGAAATGAGGAGGTGCACCATCATGGATAAACCAGGCCACGACGAATGTGTAAGGGCAAGTCTTCCAACAGTTCAAGTAGCCTTTGTTCCAAAAAGTTCAAGTAGTTCTCCCCGTTCAATCGATCGGGTATAACGGTAGGGCCAATAATAAAGTTATCCACAATTCCAACCCAAACATTGATTTTAGTTTGATTCTGAAAATATGTAACTTCCGTTTCATGGGGATTTTCATCAGCATAGAAATGTTCATTATGGAGGTTAAAAAGACCACATCTCGTGAAAGTATCTTCGTCCGTGAACAGAATTCTTCTACAAAAATTGGGGTTTGCGTTTTGTCTTTGGACAATAAGCCGACAGAAATCTAGCCGATGACCTGGATCCATGGGCAATAAGTCTTGAACTGTTTTAATATGATAGGGATACAACAGTTCTTCTTTCAGTACATTATGAACTAATGAGTTTGAGGCTCCAATACGAAGTCCCAAACGTAGTGTGCTTATCCCAGGTTCAGTTTCAACCGCTTCCAGTATCGCTTCTTCGAGCTCTAACGTCCTTCTTGTCCGTCTGCGTCCAGTTTCTCTGCGATTTTCTTCACATTTGCCAGTTTCGCGAAGGTTTGCCGATTTGGAATTCTGCGATGCGGATATCTTTCCCTTCTCCGGCCATTGCAACGACAAAGTCCATAAATCAATAACATATCAACCATTTCAGTGTTAGTGAAATTTTGAGCCATACTTTTATAAAATTTTCACGGAAAGCATAGTAAAAACTGACAGTTTTGAGAATAAATTCTTCAAATGCCAAAATGACATTAGAAAAGCAAAGGCAACTAAGGTATTTTAATCAAGTAAAATTAGTAAGCCAAAATTGCAGAGACTCGAAAATTAATTTTTTCAAGCTAATCCGTTGATTTTATCAAAATTTTCTAGGAGTAAGAAAAGTTTTAAAATTGAATAAGCTATCTACATAAAAAATATCGAGCGAATTACATTGACCACAAAAAAGTTTGAGCCATTTCTATGGTCTCTAAGGCTCTGTGCTCCACTCTCAAAAATGGCCATTATTGACAGTAACTCACCTGCCAATCAAAGAATCTTCGGTTTTATTTTTGCCACGCAGTTCGAGGACACCCTATATATATATATATATATATATATATATATATATATATATATATATATATATATATATATATATATATATATATATATATATATATATATATATATATATATATATATATATATATATATATATATATATATATATATATATATATATATAAATTATTCGATATTATTAACAGGTATGCTGAATTTATACTCAATTATTTTAAATATTTCGTCATATATTCATTACTTCTTCAGGAGACACTACAATAAACATAAGGAAACAATTTAAAAACTTAAGTAAGTCATTAACTAAAAACAAATTAAAATTATTAGAGGTCCATGTGTTAGTTCAACATTTGTGTTGATGTTGCATTATTAATAGTTGTCAAAACGGTGGAAACAATCAGTTAGGTACGAAGCAGTCGATGATTCAACAGAAAATGCGAAGCAAATGAAATTAACAGTGATAACCCATCTGTGTGTCGTTTGTTATGGAGTTTTTTTTATTTATTCATTCATTTTTTCTGTTGATATTAACATAATCGAAACAAACTAATTGCCAAAGTTGGAAGAAATTTGAATTGAACTATACAGAGGTTTCAAAAATATACATTTACAAAAAACATCACATTTGTTTTAAAATATTACAATAAATGTCACTCAGTTTGTTGGTATCTGTCTTTTTATTCATAACGTTTGTTGTTTTGTTTATATGACACATGTCAAGAAATAACCTATTTTTATAATTGTTGACCTTTTCTAATATTTCAACAGTAGAATAATCAGAATTATGACCTGTATTTATAGTCCAAGCATATGAACGTATAGGAAATTGAATTTAAAGGTGAGTTTTCGTAAATGCAACTTGATCTGAAATGGCGAACATAACTTAACAAATTGGCAAAGTTGCAAAAAGTGGTTTTTCTTAAATAATTAAAAAACTGTATCTCGGATTGGAAAAAATTGAAGGAGAAAGTTATAGGTATCAAATAGATCTATCGATTCATACCATAATAATTATCATTATCATTCATACATTTCGAGTTATATTGAAAAAACCGTTAAAAATCGGGGTATCGAGAAGTGGTTAACTATTACGTTTCCATATGTATTGTTCCCTGTACATATAGCCCATGGCAAGCTAAGAAAGCATTTTTTTTCCTAATTTGAAATATTGATTTTTTTCAAAATATATCGATTTTTCGAAAAAAGACGCTCTCATAAATTGGCTAGATCTTCTCAGGAAATGGTCCTGGAGTAACGATTTTGGGCTTATTTTCTTCATTAAGAGTTGTGCTATAATTTTATTGAAGAAACGTAGCGATTTTTTCAATTTTTAGGGTGAAAAAACGACTTTGAAAAAATTTCTTCTTTTTATAACATGTTTTTTTCAGATTAGTTTTACAATTTTAATCTTAGAAAAATATCTTTGACGGAAATCGATTTCTAAAATTTTTTTACGGATTGGCAAAAAACAATTTTCACCTACAATCTTGTACGATTGCTTTTTCAATATAACTCCAAAAGTATGAATGATATACATGATTATTATGGTATGAATCGATAGATCTATTTGACACCTACAACTTTCTCATCCAACTCTTTCCGATCCGAGCTATAGTTTTTTTATTATTTAAGAAAAACCACTTTTTGCAACTTTGCCAATTTTTTAGGTTATGTTCGCCATTTCAGATCGAGTTGCATTTACATTAACTCACCTTTAAATTCAATTTCCTATACGCTCCAATTTTTTTTTCTAGGTATCAATTTCTGCACCCATTTCTGTCTATTGCTTGGACTATTAAGCAATGTTCAACAACAACACATGTTTTTCTTCCCAAACTACTATCACTTCTGTGTTGAGTTGAGCGTTGTTTTAACTTCCTTATTTAAAACTGAAGAAAACAGACAAAGACAATTTGAATATAATATATTCCTTTTTATTGACAGTTGATTAAAACCAGAGCCGGTTTTGTACTAGCATTACATCAATATTTTCTATATTTTTTTCAGTGTTTGATAGTGGTGGCTATGATAGTCTAGTATTCACAAAACGGTAATAACAACTTTTATGTGTTATTCCATTTTTGAAATTGGAAGTTTTATGTATTCATACCTC
This sequence comes from Endomychus coccineus, assembly GCA_958510875.1. Lineage (NCBI taxonomy): Eukaryota > Metazoa > Arthropoda > Insecta > Coleoptera > Endomychidae > Endomychus > Endomychus coccineus. Next base: position 84,764,391 of record OY294069.1, on the reverse strand, counting down.
TCTCAATGTAAGCGTTTCTGAGGATTTTCAGAGCAGCTGCGTCCAGTACGCTCCTACTATCGAGATCGAGTATTTTTTCGGCACAACAGTAGCATTTATCCATCTTGGATCTATGATGAATTAATAACAGATGAAATTATTCACGCAATGGAGAAAAAAATTACTATGAGTCTTAATTTTTCAATTTTAAATATATTAAGAATTTAAATAATAGCACAATTTTTTAATTATAACGATTATATTATGATCCACGTAGAAAAATTAATTTCATATATCAAATAATAAAATTGTATGAGCGAGTATCACAACAAAAACTTACCTTCTGCGAGTTCGATGATATTACTTATACAAATATTTATTTATTCGATGCACAAAGTTTGTCCTAGTAGTAACATTCCTTTTTTAATTATTTCATTCGATACGATATCAAGTTTTATAGTATATTCGATAGAATTTCAAATGGTGAGTCCACGAGATGCTCAGAAAGAACACTTAAGTTTCGAATGTTAAGGACGATGGTTGAGAAAAAGATATTCGAAACAGCAGCTGCACGCATCTGTTGTGGCCACCGGTGTTTCGGAATTCGGTCCCGCTACCTGTGGAAGGGACTACCTGCTCACAGGGACCTTGTCCAAATCCGAAAGGGTGATTTCGTAATTCGGTCCGCTGTCGAAGCAGGTAGATTTCATGTGGGTATTAAGGATTATTTTTAGCAATTGTTCTTCTGAAGTGCAGAGTGTAAGACGTGTTTATTTGTGTCCGTTATTGTGATTTTGTTTGTTTGTTTGACATGGAAAATATTAATTTCACCTCTATGACGAGTGAAAAGGGTAAGCGTTTATTATTAATAGATGGGTTTGAATTTTGTTTTCAAAAATCATTATCTCATAATGTCAAGCGATACATTTGCATTAACAAAACAAAATGTAAAAGCTACATCAAATTGAATGAATCTGATATTATCGTAGGTTCTGTAATTAATCATACACATGAAGTAGACTTACCAAATCAGTTAGAGAGACAAAAAATTAATAATATCTTGAAAAGAAAGGCGATAGACGACATTTCAAGTCGACCATCTAAGCTAATTCATACAGAATTACAGAAAGGGGACATTCCAGTAACAAGTAGGGACTTACTGTTATACGTTCATTCGACATGTTTCGAAAAAATTCGGCCCCATTTTGTGTTAAGATTTTTAAATATATATATGTACATAATATACGACGATACGCGTTTAGCGTACATTTGTAAATATGCCATTTAATTACTATTTCACGTACTGTTTTTATTTTTGACGATACGCATTCAGCGTAAATTTTTAAACATGCCAGTACAACAACAATAAGTGTGTACTGTTCGTCCTAAGCCCAAAAAAATGTGAAGGAAAATAAAAGTCAAATTAAACAAATAGTAGGTACATGGGACCCAATTCCGAAATCGCATTTTCGCTGGTGGGACCACACTTCGAATTTAATCCGTTACAGGTAGTCCCTTCCCCAGGTAGCGGGACCGAATTCCGGTGCGTCCGTGGCCACGTGTCCGAACTGGGATCATTATTATACCATCCAGTGATTAACACCTGATTATATATGTTCATAATAGCATACGTATAATACTATTTTAGTACCTAACATTCACAGGTAGACAGAAAGGAAAAAAATTATGAAACACGTACACAAAATTTTAGGCGGTCACATGAAAATGCGTTTACATTCTTGACAAGAAAAATGATTTAAATTAAATATAACAATGTGCAATAATAATATTTCAAATTGATGTGATCATTTTTTAGTTAATTTGATTCTAATCAAGTTGTAAGAATTCAAAAAAAAAATTTAATTTGAATTTACTAGTTGAAATTTACTATTACGGCAGATAAGCGGTATAGGAATTTAGGCCGCTGCATTATTTTATACCTGATTTTTTTGATGTCAACGCGCTCTAAATTCGAGATGGTGATAGCTACGGGATCTCATCTTCGGATTTAAATCAGAAAATTTGTCTATTTTCCAACGATTTCCGATTTTTTTTGATAGGCCTAAGATTTGGTTCTGAGGAGGCCCAAACACATTTATTTCAATATCTCAACTTCTACTCATAGTTTTCCTTATCGTAAAATACGCGCCGTGGAATACCAAAATAGAACCTAAGATTTGATCATCCTAAAAAACTTGTCACCAAAAAAATTTGCACATTTTCCGAAGTCCGAAATTTTCAAAGTTGTCCTACATTTTTTTTCAAGCCCCAAAAACCGTATCGAAGTATGTTTTGTATCACATTTGTTGAAATCTACAACCGGATTTTTTTTGTCGATGAGTCTATTTTTCGGCTGGCAATCTCAGTTTTGAAGATGTTTGGAAATGGCCGATTGTGGAGCCAAAATGGCAGATAAAAAAAATTGTAGAAATTGGATGAAAAGTACCATCTCTCAATTTGGATAGAATTTTTTTTGGTCAATATTCGAATGAGAAAAAAATTATTTGTATTACCCCAAAAAAACGCTATTTTGCTCATATCTCAAGACCATAACCTCAACAAATGACATATATTTCGGCTCCAACGATACGTTTTCACTTTTTGCACAATTCGTCTCTCGACATATTTTTTGATTTGGGCCACCGTTTTGTTTTTAAACGCAAAAAATATGAAAATCGTATTTTTCCGCGCCAAAAACTGGCCGTAACTTTTGGAGCTAACTTGTAGGAATTTTTCCACTATTTTTCCCGTTTTCAGCTCATCAAATTACAAATTAAAACATACTAAATTTACAACTTCATTTTTCGCTGATATCGCAAGACCATAACCTCAAAATATATTTTACTTCCTCTAAACCGATGTGTTCTAATTTCTTCTACAATTTGTCTTTGAATATGTTTTTCCATTTGGGACACCGTTTCACGTGAAAAACATGAAAATCGTATTTTTTCGCACCGAAACATGCCCGTAACTTTTGAAGCTAACTTGAAGAAATTTTTTTACTATTTTTCCCGTTTGTCCTGCACACCAAAATACGTATAAAAACGTTGCAAATATGCACCTTTAATTTTTGTTTCTTAATTTTTCCTTTGGCGACTGGATTATCTTTGATACTACTGAAAATAAAATGATGTTTTTCCTTTTTGACGTTTCGGCATTTTATTCATATCTTCATCAAAAATCGTTATGATAATTAGTGTTCTCATGTAATTTAGAAAAGAATAGTTGACTTTGATTGATGAATTTTAATCCAATTAGAACTGCATAAAACTTTGATAAGGTGTGAAAGAGTAATATATGGATAATTATCGAATTGATTTACTTCAAATGGATTGATTCTAGCTAATTAAATACCTAAGATACTGTTATACAGTTTACAGATCTAAATAATTATGATTATCTTATAAATTACTTATTTTATGATTTACATTCAATTTTTATTGCTAATAACTAATCAACTTTGAGACCTATGGAATTTTTATTCCAAAGCTGTCATTGCATAAATGTAACAATTTCAGATAACACATTATCTTTTTAGGTTGAATTAAATAGACAACAGAAAGTGGTAATTCAGAATATCTGAATTTGTTATTCTCTGCCAGAGCAGAGAATTCCATGACATACATAGTCTTTGTTTGTTCATCGAGGAGGACAACATCTTACTTATTTGCTTGTATGGATATGATGGTTGGAAACGGGTAATTTCAGTAAAACTGGTATTTTTTATTCTCGACAACGAACTCAATATCTTCTAGCATATAAGGTAGCACCGGCTCTTGATCTATGTCGTACGAGTGCCTCAGATGGTAACACAATACCCGTGGGCTGCACAATGGCACCATGGCGATGGGTGTACACCGAGGCCGCTTTTACTGGACATTGGCAGGTGGAAATGGGTCTCAGGCGACTTTCAACAGGCCCTGCAACATTCATCTGAAGTGAAAAGTGCAGGTTAGAGTATTACTATGGTTGGCAATCACTCTGACATTACTTATTCAATGACAACATCTCGGTTCTTATAATATGTTGCAGAAGATCTGACTTAGAAATGTTTTGGGTAAGTATAAATAAGTTTAAGGTTTCTTTGTCTAATCCGTCATAATTTCGTGTAAGTACATTAAAGAGATATATAGTTGAATTTTCTGAATTATGAAGATAAATAAGATACTTTAATATGGGATTATATAGATGAATAAACGTAAATCATAGATGGGATGATAACTCACATTTCTGGATGTCTAGTCCAGGGTGTTTACCAATTAGAACACTTTGGCTAATCAGAGTCTTATATTCTTGTAAATATAAACCTCTGAAAGGATAGTAGATTATTGATGAACAAAATGCGATTCGTTGCTTCGTAATGAATCAACAATTCACCAACATTCATCTTAAGTTCAATCGTTTTGATGAACGATAGATGAATGTGGGGGAATAGTTGATCTATTACGAAGCATCGGATCGAGGAACCATGTGTGGCCTGGATAGACTCAATGCCGAGGAACAGGATGATACATGCAACCATAATGGAGGAGACCGTAGTAGCCCGAGTGTCCAGAGGATGCCCGCAGGGGGGAGTACTCTCTCCACTCCTGTGGAACCTGGTCGTGGACGGGCTACTGAGAACCCTCCAGGAGAGAGGATACAGAACCCTTGGATATGCTGACGACATAGAAGCCATGGTACAAGGAAAATACAACTCCACGGTCAGAGATCAAATGCAAAAGGCTCTGAACACGGTGACAACATGGACGGATTCAAAGGGACTGAATATCAGTCCCCACAAACCACCATAGTAGCATTCACTCGTAAACGCAGAACAGAGGACTTGGGACCTCTGAAGATTCGAGGAGAAACCGTACAGATAAAAGGGGAAGTCAAATATCTCGGGGTGATACTAGACTCGAAATTGACTTGGAATCAACATCTGGGAAAAGTAATCAAAAAAGCGGAGACCTCATTATATGTGGCCAGACGCTCCTTTGGGAAAAAATGGGAGTTATGACCGAACATGCTCTACTGGTTGTACAACATGGTGATTAAACCCGCAATAACATACGCCTCTCTGGTATGGTGGCCTAAAACACAACAAAGAGGGACACAACAAGACTGACCAAGGTCCAGAGACTTGCATGTCTTGGAATCATAGGGGCTATGAAATCTACGCCCACTGCAGCAATGGAAACACTACTGGGATTGCCTCCCCTCCAATTGGTAATCCAAGGAGAGGCCAGGTTTGGTGCTTTCAGAATACAAAATACACTGGAGAATGTTCACATTGGGCCAGGACACATGAGTATCGTAAAAATCTTGACCAGGGACGTGCTAGGCATGAGAACAGATCACATCCCAAAGTGATACTCTTTCAACAACACATTCAGGATACCAATACCAGAAAGGACTGAATGGGAACATACAAACCTGAACGACATTCTACAGGGAAATATCTGGTATACAGACGGGTCAAAGACTGAAAAAGGTGCAGGTGCAGGAGTATACTCAATAAACCCAAAGACCGGCTTGAGCTGTTCATTGGGTAAACACACCTCTGTCTTCCAAGCAGCAATCCTCCAATGTGTGAAGGAAAACAATCGGAGAGCCATCGAAGATGAGCAGATCCACATATTGACAGACAGTCAGGCTGCACTTAAGGCAATGAAAAGTCAGGAAGTGACATCCCGTCTGGTATGGACATGCAAAAAAGAACATGACATACTGGCAGACCAAAATCGCGTTGATCTGTTTTGGGTGCCGGGACATCAGGGAACGACTGGCAACGAAAAAGCTGACGAACTTGCAAAAAGGGGGTCAGAGAACGCTCCAATCCAGAACAGACCACGAAGGTACCAAAACGTACAGCACGAAGGTCTATAGAAGACTGGATCATGGAAAACCACAAAGAATACTGGGAAAAAATCCCAGGAAACGCACATGGGAAGAAATACATCAATGCCCCGTGTAACAAAAGAACGACAGAACTATTAGCACTAAATAGGGAAAAACTAAAATCGTAATAGGGTTCATGACTGGTCATGCGCCAGTAAAAGGGCACCTAAGCAAAATGGGACTGTACAATGGCGACCTGACATGCAGACTTTGCGGTGAGGATACAGAAACAGTGACATACATACTGTGTAAATGCGAGGCGCTTGATCGCAAACGACAGTCAATTTTTGGTAAGCCTAACGACGAACCAGAATTATACAGTTCCCACCCTGTAAAGAACTTGTACAAACTCGTACAAGGTACAAAAATACTTGAGTGGATACCGTAAACAAACGAAACATAGGCGAGATACAATGGGCCAGTAGGCCTAAGTGTCACTGGAGCAATAGCCAGACAAGCCTACAAAGGGGGTGAAGTTTTTAGTGAGTATGCCGGGAATGGTGACTCTCACAGTAGATCTTGAGATTCAAAGGCTCATAACCTCCCCATAAAGGGTTTTCTTCACCTCCACAAAAAAAAAAAAAAAAAAAGCATCGGATCGCATGATCTACTTTTCTCTCAGAAGTTTATATTTACAAAAATATAAGATTTTGATGGGACTAAAGTGGTGTAATTGGTAAGCACCCTGAACTAGGCATCCAGGAATGTGGGTTCGAATACTGCCTATGCTTCAATGTTTTTCGTTTATTCATTTTTATAATCCTATATCAATTTATCTATGTTATCTCCATAATTCAGAAAATTTAATCATATACCTCTTAATGTGCTTCCACGAAATTGTGGCCAATTAGGCAAAGAAACCTTAGACTTATTTATACTTACTCAGAACATTCCTCAATCAGCTCTATTGTAATATATAAGAACCGGGATGTTATCACTGAATGAGTCATGTCAGAGTAATTGCCAACCATAGTGAAACTCTAACCTACACTCCTCATTTCATAACGATTGAACTTTAGATGTATATGCCTGAGTCTATAACAGAGCATCAATTCGCATTGTGTTCATCAATGATCTACTATCCTCTCAGGCTTATATTCACAAAAATATAAGACTCTGATTGATACCGCTGGCATCTTAGGATGGAGTGATGAGGTGATGTGGGGCCCGGCAAGGTGACCCTCTGTGGTTGTTGCGTCCAATTAGCTAGCGCTGGAACAGAATATACACAGACAGGAGCACTGGGCCATGTTTATTACTGCAGGTTATACTAACAGTGAATAAATACAGAGGGCGATTAAAATGGGGCGATGCTAAGTCTGCGTAGACTGATATACCAGGTATACACAGCGCATAGGGCGAGACAAAGATCTAATGTTCAGATGCACACATTACACAAGGTTCACTGGTCACTAGGTAAGTTTGTTGCACTGGTCCATATACCGAAGGAGCAAATTATGGCTAAGTTATATTCGTGCAGCCCTATGTATAGTCAGTTATACTATAGAGTGACGAAATAATAACAAAAGCACAATAATTCACTGAGTAAATAAAACAACAACTTACATGAGCAAGAAAGACAAGCAGAGCGAGCAAGCAGCGTGGTAGGCGTAGATCGTGGGGCGATGACAGTCGGACTGTGCGGGATGGCGAAACGGCTAGGGCTTGCGGATCCGGGAGACGAGTCGAAGTCAACGGCGGGCACTATCGATCAGCGAAGTCACGTCCTTTGGGGAGCATAGCCTCCGGCTAATGACGAGAAGAAGAGCGATCTGGAGCTTTTGCCTTGGAAGGAGGCTTCTCACAAAGCGGTCGATGGAGTCAGCAGAAGTTCGAAGCGAAGAAGCGATCAGGTGGCTCAGCCTTGGTAGGGACCACAACAGAAAGCTTATGCGATGCAGATCTAGGGCGAAGCTAGCAATGCATATCAATGCTGGATTTCAAGGTCCTATACGTCACAGACGGATCGAAGGGACATGGCGACTTGTAACTAAAAGGCCACCTCGTGGCCTACAAGGGGGTGACAGGTTGAGGCGTGACTTGTAATCTTACGGCCGGCAAGACAGTGACGGGTTGATGTATGACGAGTCACTTATCGGTCATCTTACGGTCGACAAAAGAGTGAGGGGTTGATGTATGACGGGTCACTTATCGTCCATCTTGCGGCCGACAAGAGAGTAACGAATTGAAAGCACAGCGTTGAAGGCACAGTGCTGAAGGACGAGCGATATAGTCAATTTTCGAGCGGGGCGATGAAGTCAGTAAGTTACGAAGATGACAAACATATTTCTCAATCTGTAACTTGTAGGCTGGTATCATGATGATACCAGAGGGGTGGAATTGGTAAACACCCTGGACTAGACATTCAAAAATTTGGGTTCGAGTCTCTCCTATGGTTCAATGTTTCACGTTTCTTCATGTTTATAATGCTATATTGAATTATCTATTGAACTTAAGATGAATATGCGTAAATAGTTATCTGATACGGAGCATCAAATCGCATTGTGGTCATCAATGGTCATCTATCTTCTCATAGCTTCATATTTACAAAAATATAAGACTCTGATGGGACCAAAGTGGTGTAATTGGTGAGCACCTTGGACTAGACATCAAGAAATGTGGGTTCGAATCCCGCCTATGTTTCAATGTTTTACGTTTATCCATCTCTATAATGCTATATTGAATCATCTAAGTTATCTTCATAATTCAGAAATTTTTATTTCTTATTCCCTAATGTACTACCATGAAATTGTGACCAATTGAGTCAAAGAAACCTTGAGTTCTCTCATACTTACCCAGAACATTTTTCAGCCAGTTCAATTGAAATGTGAAATATACAAGAACCGTGATGCTATCATTGAATGGGTTATGTCAGAGTAATTGCTAACCATAGTAAAACACTACCCTACACTCCTCACTTTGGAACGATTGACCTTTAGATGAATATGCGTGCATAATTCATCTATTACGGAGCATCGAATCGCATTGTTCTCATCAATGATCTACTATCATTTCAGAAGTTTATATTTACAAAAATATAAGACTCTGATGGATGAACTTTGTTATTTTAAGGATAAACTGTAGTGGTGCTTTCTACACATCAATGCTCCCACTATATCAGCCTGCGATCATGGTATATATATGTCTTTGGAAAAATACACACGTAAACTGGATGGATTGTGTGTAAAAGTAAACGCACTGAGTAGAGACACAAAATTTTTCGAGGATGGAAATATAGTTATAGGACAACTGGGTGATTTAAAAGTCGAGGCTGGTTATATTGAAGGCAAATCTCATAATCCTGACCTCAATTTGAACAGAATCTTGTATACAAACGCTCCACATCGAGTGGAAAGTATTTATATATGTATCAGCATGGATCTATGAAATGAATGTAACCGAACGGAATGGCAATCGGATGGAACCAAATATGGATTATGACATTCCTGGAACGATGTCTAGGTCTAAGTACGAAATCAAGTTATTATTCCACGATGCCACTGAGGGTGACACTATCAATAATTGGCAAACTGAAAGAGCACCACCAACAGCACCTATTGATTATCAGACTGGAGCGCCACCATAGAAAGAAAATGGAATTTATGCAAAGCGTTGTCTTAGCATCTTATCAGTTTTATTACTCAAAATCCTTATTTAAAATGTAAAGAAACGTATTAATAAATAATGATTTTGAAGAGTAAGTGGTGTTCTATAAAGTCAAACATCCTGCAACGATAGCTTACGAACGATGATGACGTTACTGCTTCAAACCGGGGACGGTGACTGATTCAATCCGGCAACCAGAGTTTACGAACGTTGATGATGTTACTGCTTCAAACAGGCGACGAACTACGACGGCCACTGATTCAATCCTGCGACCATAGTTCAAGAACGATAATGACGCCACTTGTTGTTCCAATATGTTTTGTTGTTAGCAACCGGCGATCGTAGCTTACGAACTATGATTGCCGGATGCTTACACACCACCACCCATTTGAGGAATAAAATATCAAAGTAATAATAACAACACTTATTTGAAACAATACATATTCATTTTGGCATTGTAACATTCAGAATCAAAATAATAACATGATGATTCATGCAGCTCATCTTTGTTCTTCACACTAAATTTCGAACTGATCTGGTAATCGGGGGCTACTCCATGATATGGTCATTGATGATGATGCAATAAGAACAAGTGTTTTAAGGGAAATTCAGGATACTTTCCATGTTCAGTTTAATGTCAACTGTTGATGACTTTTGAGCATCATTTTGTTTCGAACAATCAATCACGAAAATAGCTTTATTCTTGAATGAGATATAATATAGCATCAGCTCGCTTATCATTTTATTTGGAAATGATTTCTGGAAGTCATAGTACATCTGGTACGCTTCCACGTTTCGTTGATCGATGGAATTCAATTTCAATGCTTCATATGGATAACACTCTGAGTTTAAGTATGATTTCATATTAAATAAAACCACTATTACGAGTCCGAGTTTCACAAGTTTATTAAAAATGTGACCATAGTTTCGCTACCACCGTAGCTTCTTCAAACGTATTACAAAGTACTGATTTTTACATTTTGCAAGTTTATATTATCGAAATATGTACTTTGCTTAACAGGATTATTTTTTCGATCAGTTTGGAAAGCTATATTCACATATCTATTTCGTTCTAAATTCATTAATGTTTTAACTGTTCAAATGTCTCAAGTGCTCTCCTCCATCAACGGATTTTCATGCAGATCCCAACTGCGGAAAGGAATCATCATAGACTTCTCAACACTCAAATTCCCCAACGTTTGGAATCTAGCTTGATCATTTGGAAAGACATGACGCACATTTATTGCATTTTCGTACCTATGTTATTAATATAGCAATCATTTTCGGTTCGAATTCTTATCAATTGCAGCTTATGTTTACCACTCGAAGCTTTGGTATAGTCAATAAATAGGCCTAGTAGAAAATTCAACGGTATCCATAAATTGATATTTTGATATTGTACACTGAACTCATTGCATCTTCGTACGACCGTCCGGATATAACATAATAATAGAGATACATATCCATATTCGGCATATGTTAGATGAGCTCTAATGGTGCTGACAATATCAGGATCGCTTACTTTGCCTCTTTTCCATTCCATTCACAACTGATATATCCAAAGGGACAGGCTCAAAAATCATTCGTCAGCGTACATTCACCATCACCACCTACTTCTTGCTTAAACTCTGTCACGATGAATAAAGCAGACGAGGGTAAATCTATCAACACATCTTGTTGATTGATATCTCAATTTCATCGCTGTTTCCGACAGATGTTGTGTATGAATAATAGGTGAGAGTTTCTTTCAGACGATATCTTTAATGAAGTTTAGCTCGTTGAATATTCGAATCTTTCCGACATGGTAACCATGGGACTTCAGAAAATTTATATTCTCCAATGATACTGCCATGCCGAATGAAATTCACTCCAAAATCACTCTTCAGTTCTGTATGTAAAGTGTTGTTAGATTTTATCAATAATTTTCGGTCATCTTCTTCTTGCTTCATTCCTATCTCACAAACTGCTCTTTGTATGAAATCTTCAATCTCTGTCAACTCGTAGGAGCCCATAGGTATAGTTACTGCATTCTCACCCTCCCCATTTTAATAATGAAATTTATCAGAACATTCTTCCATATTCGGGATACTATTGTACATATACAAACCGACAAGTGCAATAGAATAATATTATAACGTGCCCTTACGGCTTTTCGGTAAATTGCTTACTGCGTAAGCTTCGAATCCTCGGGCGCCAGATTTTTCCCAAAGGTTTATTCCTTTTTGAGGACTTCTGCTAGGGTCCTCTCCACAAGGCTCGTCACTATGCTATCTAAAGATAGCCTTGTCCCTAGGGTAGCTACAGTGAAGTATAACCAGAGTCCAATGGGCAGAAAACAGTATCGAAATTGTAGGCTTTAATTACAATTGATACCTGGTTATAACTTAGCTCGTTAAAGATGGAGCAGAAATAATTTAATAAAACAGGGAATTCCAAATATTAAAATATATAATGATTATAACAATTACACTTTCAGAATAATCAATTTAAATGCAATTGAACGGTATTATTTCACAAAATTACACCCAGACGAAAAATGTAATGAAGCTCAAACGGTAAATGAAAACTCTTTCAAGAAGTCAACTCTACAATAAGTCCGGTCACTAAATTTAATTCAGCGGTACGGGATCGGTTGCTGAATGATTCAGAATGATCAATTTGCGGAAAAGTACGAATCAAACAGGTCTCAGCGTAATGAGCGAGCGGTATGCGGTAAATCTTAGATAGCAGCACTAATAAATGGAATGTTCAAATCACACTACGATATATACGGTTATTAATTCGGTTTGTTCGGAAAATATTGTTTGCACTAGTTTTCCAATTGTACGATATCAGATTTTACTATTTTCGGTTAATTACTCTAATTGAGTTTATTCTGTCATCTCACCCACCCTTGTACTAACTTTCACGGAGTATCCGGTAATTGTGTGACAGTGTTAGATTTGATACACTCTACAGATTCGGAACCTAGACAATTAGGGTTTATACTTCCGGGGTGACACAGTATGCACAAACCCTAACTATCACATCTGCAATAACCCCTATATCCACGGCCGAGGACTTCTCATAGTATTAAGGGAATTATTACGATTCTCAATCACACAATCACACAACCACCCTCAGCTTATACTTCTGGAGTGACACAGTGTGCACAAGCCGTTGGTGGTTTGGTCGTCTCAGGATATACTTATACTTCTGGAGTGACACAGTGTGCTCAAATATACCAAAGACGCCCCTGTCGTTCAAACATACACACTCTGTACACACCACACAATTACTTGAATATTTCAATTCACGCGCGAATTCAAATCGTACGCGATTCGACCTATGACTAGGATAAACTCAAATTCACCAATTCAAATTACTGAATACTACGGAACTCAGGTATCGTACAAACGTTCACCAATTACAATAACAATCATAAATTACGGAAATCAATATATCGTAATGCTCAAAAATATAAACTTATTTGCTATCATCTGCCTTCTGAAACAATTCACTTGCACGGAAAACTATTATTATTTCACAACCTTTAAATCTCTGACTCACAATTCAAAAAAAAAACACTAGAGAACTACTTTACTGATTCAAATTGAAAACACAAGAGAGTAACTGCACTGATCAAAATTCAAAAACACAAGAGAGCGATCTTTCGGTCGTCACGGCTTTTATATGTTTTCCGAGGTTTCGGACAGGTCTGCTCCACCAAATCCTTATTTTTGTGCCAATAGTTTTTACTTATGCCCCGAACAATGGTTAAAAGTGACGCTACTTTTTAGATCTAAAATTCGCGCACATGACGCTCCGGTAGTTTCTCTCGGCGGACTAAACAAGTGTTATCGGAGTTTTTTAGGTTGTTCGCCCTTTTTATACATAAGGCTGCACAAAGTTTGGTGTCTTAACTGGCCAGCCCCTGTTTTGCAACATGTTTTTATCGGAATGAAATGCAATTTTGAACGGGCGTGAATTAGATTCATCTATTTGAATAATTATACTTATTTCAAATTACGGAGATTTAGAAAAGTGGCAATCACGGAATACACATTCGGAATTCATTCATATCTATTGAAATAATGAACTGTTCAAACTGAAACTACATGTAACATCCGTATTTATTGCCTGATCTGAATTAAATAATCTTTCGAAATTTAAGCTTCGTTACATCCCCCCCTAAGTTCGGTTAAAAATGGAAGAATCTGATTCTTTCATTTTTCAATTCTCATTTGAGAATTCATACGAAAAAAAATCTAATACAAAGGTAAGATACCCTAACCTGACGTTAAAACTTGAATTTCCTTCATCGGGAACATCGCGGAATAGCAATATCTTACTTGGAACATAAAAGGAAAATTCTCCTGCTGAACGGAGGACTGTACTTCTTCTTCGGAATGGAAAAACTTAGAATTTTTCTTCATAAACTTGAAGACTTCTTCTTCTTTGGAAAACAATACTTCTTCTTTTTCGGAATGGAACTTAAAACTTCTGCTTCATCATCACGGAAAACTTGAAACTTCTTCCTCTTCGGAATGGAAACACAAAACTACTTCTTCTTTAAAACGAAAAAAAAACTGACTTCTTCTCCTTCAAAACGGAAACTTCTTATCATTTTGTTGACATGAGCACGTTCGGCAGCGTACGCACCGCGGTCTCGGTGGTACTACAAAGGATGGACGCGCTGTCTGGTTGCACCTTTCTCTTCGGTGTCCTGGATATCCACATAGCTCACATAATCCCCATAGCTGGACGGGTACGTAAACCGGTTCCATCCGCGTCTGAGTCGTCGGAGCAGCCGAGATTTTCATAGCTTGTGGTTCGGACTGTACCTCTTCCGGTTTCGGTTGAACCTCCATATTTTGCAGTGCTTCATCTAGCACTATCTCAATGAAATCGGACGGTTCGTACGACATATTATCACCTGTGAACATTGAATCATAATAATGAGTAATTGTACTACTTGATACTTTGTCCAACGGTATCTATATCTTTCGGTACCTCGATTCATTTCAACTTCCCGGAATGCCAGGAACATCATACGGCTTCAGATCTTTGATATGGAATCGTTTCACTTGCTTGCCATCTTCGCCTTTCAGGTCGTAAATGACCGGAGAAATTACTTTGATTACCGTAAAAGGACCGGTATATTTTGGGGCCAATTTAGCGGCAAAATGTCGAACACTAGAAGACAGATGATGTTCTACCTTCATTACTTTATCACCCACGTGACAACGCCAATCTCTACGACGGAGATTGTAATAACGGCTTTGATGGGTAAAAGCACGGGATAACTGGATACGCACCAGTTGGAAAGTTTCACGTAATTTGTCTAATCTAGTTCGGTGTTCTGAAATTTGTACCCGATTCGGATCGGTAGGAATAGTTTCCTCGGTCTCCACCGGAGCGGTAAAGGAACGGACTATCGAATTTGAAACTTCAAGTTCTCGGCCAAAATTTAAAAAGGCAGGTGAAAATTCGGTGGATTCATGTGGGGCAGAATTTAGGGCAAACAGAAAATCGGGTAGAAACTTATCCCATTTTCTGTGGTCTCCATTGCAGAATTGTGCAATCATGGTCTTTAAGGTACGGTTTGTTCTCTCCACGGGATTGCATTGTGGAGTATATGTAGGAGTGAGGCGGTGCTTAATTCCAAACTCCTTCATGAGTGTCTTGAAAACTTTACTTTCGTACTGCGTCCCATTGTCGCTGATAACGGTTTCCGGACAACCAAAACGAGTTATGATCTCTTCGTAGAAGGCTTGAGTTACCGCCTGCGCGGTAGCTTTTCTCAACGGCTTACACTGTACCCACTTCGTAAAACGGTCCTGCATGACAAGAATAAAATTGTTTCCCTTGGCGGATCTTGGTAACGGTCCTACCAAATCTGTGCTCACACACTTCCAAGGAAACTGATTTACTGTCGGCTGCATAAATCCAGGCTTCTGCTGTTGAGACACTTTGAAAGCTTGGCACTGCGTACATCCACGCACGTACTTCGCTATATCGCGGAACATCCCCGGCCAATAATACTTGTGGGATATTCGCGCAATCGTCTTGGCAATACCTAAATGTCCTGCAGTCGGACTGTCATAGTTTTCTTTCAGAACGTTCAACCGGAGCGGTTTCGGAACACAAAGCTTCCACGGATCTCTCATTTCCGGTTCGGACAAGTCATTAGAGTCCCAGATGTGGCGGTACAACCGATTATCTTTAACACAATAATCCGGATACGCTTCTGGACTCTTCTCAACTTCGGCTTTCTTTGAATTGTACCAATTACAATTCACGGGGTCATTCAGTACGAATAACTCTTGATTGTCATCCATTCCTTCCTTGTTCGGCAATGGATCACGTGACAGGGCATCAGCCACTCGATTTAACACTCCTTTACGATATTTTATCTCAAAATCGTACTGCTGTAGGAAAATGCTCCACCGAGCCAATCTCCCACTCGGACTCTTTATTGAGTGCAGCCATTTCAATGACTGGTGGTCACTCAATACGGTAAATCTGTATCCCTCTAAGTATGGTCTCATTTTATCAATGCCCCACACAATAGCCAAACATTCCTTCTCGGTAACAGAGTAATTCTTCTCGGCGGCTGTTAATGTTCGGCTAGCGTAGGCAATGATTCGGTCGGCTCCCTCAATATTCTGTGTCAATGCCGCAGCAATTCCCACATCCGAAGCATCGGTTTGTAAAATAAACGGCCTGTTAAAATCTGGACAAGCCAACACAGGGGAACTGGTCAACATCTCTTCCAATTTGTTGAACGCGACTTGTTGCTCCTCTCCCCAACTCCAACGTCGATGCTTTTTCAGTAAGGCTGTCAACGGACTGATGATTCTCGAAAACGACGGTATGAAACGGCGGTACCACGAAGCTATTCCTAAGAAACGCCGGAGTGCCCTCACTGTAGACGGGCTTGGAATCTGCTGGATAGCTTCGATTTTCTCAGGGTCGGTATGAATACCCTCGGCGGTGACTACATGGCCTAAATACTTCATCGACGTGCGGCAGAACTGGCATTTTTCCGGGTTTATTTTCAGATTCGCTTTCCTTAATCGGCGGAAAACCTCTCTCAAATTCGTGAGATGTTCCTCGAACGTCTCTCCCAGAACAATTATGTCGTCCAAATAAGGAAAGGCGTGTGGATCCATATCCGTTCCGATGATGGTATCCATCAGCCTCTGAAACGTTGCCGGTGCGGAATGTAAACCAAAGGCCATTACCTTAAACTGAAATAAGCCACGGCCTGGTACAGTAAATGCTGTTATGGGTTTACTTTCCGGTGTCAGCGGTATTTGCCAATACCCTTGCTTCAGGTCAATGCTAGTAATATACCTAGCCCGTCGTAGTTTGTCCAAGATGGCACTTACGTAAGGCAGTGGATATGCATCTTTCACGGAGACTTTGTTTATCATCCGGAAATCAATGCAAAATCTCGGTTTTCCATCTTTCTTCTTCACCACCACAACGGGTGAA
This sequence comes from Endomychus coccineus, assembly GCA_958510875.1. Lineage (NCBI taxonomy): Eukaryota > Metazoa > Arthropoda > Insecta > Coleoptera > Endomychidae > Endomychus > Endomychus coccineus. The sequence continues at coordinate 84,747,444 of OY294069.1, read as the reverse complement.
CTCCACGGACTACTTGACGGCTCGATGACTTCCTCTGCTAGCATTCGATCAACTTCCTCATTGATGATTGCTTGCATCCTCGGATTCTGCGGTCGGTAACGCTGCTTTATCGGATCGGTCTTTGTCAATTTTATTTCGTGTTGAACCAGCGGCGTGGTTCCTTGAATTCCTTCAAAATATTTCATTTCTGTTTTCAGAAATCGGTTCAGTCTATCCTGTTCAGTTTCCGACAATGTTGCTAGTTGTGTCTCCACTTCATCACAGAAGCGCACACGTTTGACTGCCTTTGGTCCGGAACTAGCTTCATTGGAAACTTTTTCACAATCTGTCCCAATCAAGTTGTCGTTATAATACACCCCAGCGGAGGGTAGATGTATTTTAAACAAACCGGAGCTCAAAATCTCCATTCCTATTATCATATCCGATAATAACGACGGTAAATGCACAAATTCTGCTTCAATCTCACGACATCCAAAATGCAATGAGATTCGGTATGCGGTAGGTCTAGGAACCAAACTACCATTGGCCATCCTAGTGCCTACGGCCTTAAGGGGAACTGGTTTTAACCCGGAATCCTTACATAACCTAACAACTGCGTCATTGATGAAAGAACGGGTGGCTCCGGTGTCCACGAGAGCCGAAAAAAGTTTACCTAATACCCGGACTTTTATAAATGGTCGGTTTTCACCTAAAGTTTGAGCAGCGGTATTTTTAAAAATAATTCTTTCATCACACGGCGCTAGAACACTCTCATTTTTCACTTTACTGTCTTTCGACCCTACAGTGGTCTCTACTTTAACTTTACTCTCACAGTTATTCGGTAATTTCGGTTTAGTATCGGTATTATTGGTATTACAAACAACGGTATTTTCAACGGCACCGGCGGACTCCTTATCCGCGGTGCGGTTCATAACAGTGGTGTGGTGAGCGGTTTTCACTTTCTTCCTCGAGGCCTGTTCAACCGGGATCTGCTTCGGCCTCGCTACCTCGCAGTCCCGCGGACGTTTCCCTGTCCCGGACACGGACAATCACGCGACATTATCCCAGGGCGGCGGCATCTTGAGCAAAATAATTTCGGCGGATTCCGACAATTATTTTTGCCATGCCCAGTTTCCCCACATCTCCAACATGAGATGGGTGTTGCGGTATTCGGCTTCGGCCTGGTAGGGCACTGCGTCCTGAAGTGGCCGCGGAGACCACAATCCCAACAAGTCTGTTCAGGGACATTCGGTTTCCCAAACTTGACTGGCGATGACGGTTCAGGTGCAGGTTGCCTACCCTGCGGCTCCATAGTCCTTACTGTTGGACTGGGAATTTGTGCCCTCACTGACACTGGGAAAATCCTCTTCTGCATGAGTTTCTGCTCAGCCTGCAGATTCTCATATTCTTTTGCTTGTAGCATTAACGACGGCACGTCGTTAAAAGTCCCTTGTCGAATAAATTGCCTATATTCCGGCAATAAATTTCGGTGCAACCAGAACAATTCCCGTTCTGTGGTCATTGCACCATGTCTCCTGATAAGTGTTTGCATATCCACAACATATGCAGCGGCGCTCTCATTCATGCGTTGATGCCTGCGGCTGATCTGTACTTCCAGATCAATGTGGTAATTGGCATCCATGAAAAATAAGGTGAAGTCTCTTTGGAAATCGGCGAACGTAGCCCAGCGGCTACGATTATTCCGATACCACAATAGTGCGGTGCCATCCAAAACTTCTGGTAACGATAACAATAAGGAGTCTTTTGGTGTATTTAGCTGCATAGCTATCTCATCTAGCCGTTCCAGGAACGTAGCGGGATCTGACGTTCCATTGAATTGAATTCTGTATTGATTCAAACGCGGAGCACTACCCGGAGCAGAATAACTATATCCAGGCACATGCTGAACATGACTGAACGGAATATTATACCCTTGCGGAATAACAGTAACAGGAACATATTGGGCAGGTGCTTGCGGAACAAATGGTACCTGTGGAACCTTAGGGGCTTGTGGAACAAATGGTAACTGTGGAACCATCGGTACTTGCGGAACGGTCGGTATTTGACTCCACGCCGGTGTCACATCTGAAGACGTGGTCCTATAAATCGGAGGGTCCATAGGATTCGGCGGGGAAGAATAGATCGGCGTTTGAGTCGGTGGTGCCGTCATTACCACAGTGTTCGTGTACGTTACTGTATTCGTAGTGGACGTAGTTGACCAATACGACGGCTGTATCCTCGGTGTGCTCCTTATTGCCGGTCTTGATTGAACCCCCGAAGGACTAAACGTCGGTGTTGTGTTTAGTGCTACTCCGGTTGTCAAAGCCTTGGTTAGCGTTGCCATGGTACTGGCAATCTTCTCCAACATTCCACGCGGAGGGCGTATTATTCCTTTACGGACCCCCTTTACGCACCTACGGCGTAAGTCTTCGGCGGATCCATTATGGTCAATATCATGATTGGCCAGCACTTCCTGAAGTTGTGCTTTCTTCAGTAAGTAAATCCAGTTGACTTTCGAATCAACTTCCGTAGTCTCAGTCTGGCTATCCTCGCTATTAGAGCAGAATTTCGCCATTTCGTCAAAATGTGCTGCCATTTCCTCCATACTGGTAGGCGCAGGCTGCGGCACCTTAGGTATAGCACCTGTATACCCAGGGAACTCCATATTATCCAATCCAATTCAAAATCAAAATTTTCAACCCCAAAAATAAATTATTTTTCTCAGGGGTAGGTAACGGAAGGGGGTTCGGTAAACAAAATCAGTCCACACCTTCCTTCCAATAAGGCAGAAGCAATCAAATCACTTGCCCCAATTTGGGCAACGTAACTTTGATTTCGGGAGGTAACTCCAAAACGGTTGGGCCAATCCGCCCAAAAATGTTACCAACGGCTTCCTTGGTATCGATTTACTTGGAAAGGAGCTATGACTCGCCCAATCAGGGTCAAGGTTGACTGGGAAAATCAAAGGGCAAAATATGGGCAAAAATCAAAATTTGGGCAAAACACTGAGGTGTAGTTAACAATTCTACACCTCGCGGAACAATCGATTTTTGAGTCAGATTCTCTGTTAAAAACTTGATGTTTCCCCTGAAACGGGGAGGCGGATCGAAAAACTAATTTCACCAAACAACCTTGGTGAACACGGGGAACAAGTTTCTGTCAAAACTTTTCCAAATTTCCAAAATTCAAAAACAAACTCCTGGGGACGGATCGAAAACGTATTCGAAACGTCGGGGACTTGAAGCTTGTTTTTCTGTCACACTATATCTGAAATTTCATTAAAAACGGACTACCGGTTCAATTGCAATAAATTATTCAACATTTATCTTTTCGGAATAAAAAAAATAAAATTCCCTCTCGGTCAATTTTCAAAAGTCCCTGCTCGTGGGCGTCATTTTTATAACGTGCCCTTACGGCTTTTCGGTAAATTGCTTACTGCGTAAGCTTCGAATCCTCGGGCGCCAGATTTTTCCCAAAGGTTTACTCCTTTTTGAGGACTTCTGCTAGGGTCCTCTCCACAAGGCTCGTCACTATGCTATCTAAAGATAGCCTTGTCCCTAGGGTAGCTACAGTGAAGTATAACCAGAGTCCAATGGGCAGAAAACAGTATCAAAATTGTAGGCTTTAATTACAATTGATACCTGGTTATAACTTAGCTCGTTAAAGATGGAGCAGAAATAATTTAATAAAACAGGGAATTCCAAATATTAAAATATATAATGATTTTAACAATTACACTTTCAGAATAATCAATTTAAATGCAATTGAACGGTATTATTTCACAAAATTACACCCAGACGGAAAATGTAATGAAGCTCAAACGGTAAATGAAAACTCTTTCAAGAAGTCAACTCTACAATAAGTCCGGTCACTAAATTTAATTCAGCGGTACGGGATCGGTTGCTGAATGATTCAGAATGATCAATTTGCGGAAAAGTACGAATCAAACAGGTCTCAGCGTAATGAGCGAGCGGTATGCGGTAAATCTTAGATAGCAGCACTAATAAATGGAATGTTCAAATCACACTACGATATATTCGGTTATTAATTCGGTTTGTTCGGAAAATATTGTTTGCACTAGTTTTCCAATTGTACGATATCAGATTTTACTATTTTCGGTTAATTACTCTAATTGAGTTTATTCTGTCATCTCACCCACCCTTGTACTAACTTTCACGGAGTACCCGGTAATTGTGTGACAGTGTTAGATTTGATACACTCTACAGATTCGGAACCTAGACAATTAGGGTTTATACTTCCGGGGTGACACAGTGTGCACAAACCCTAACTATCACATCTGCAATAACCCCTATATCCACGGCCGAGGACTTCTCATAGTATTAAGGGAATTATTACGATTCTCAATCACACAATCACACAACCACCCTCAGCTTATACTTCTGGAGTGACACAGTGTGCACAAGCCGTTGGTGGTTTGGTCGTCTCAGGATATACTTATACTTCTGGAGTGACACAGTGTGCACAAATATACCAAAGACGCCCCTGTCGTTCAAACATACACACTCTGTACACACCACACAATTACTTGAATATTTCAATTCACGCGCGAATTCAAATCGTACGCGATTCGACCTATGACTAGGATAAACTCAAATTCACCAATTCAAATTACTGAATACTACGGAACTCAGGTATCGTACAAACGTTCACCAATTACAATAACAATCATAAATTACGGAAATCAATATATCGTAATGCTCAAAAATATAAACTTATTTGCTATCATTTGCCTTCTGAAACAATTCACTTGCACGGAAAACTATTATTAATTCACAACCTTTAAATCTCTGACTCACAATTCAAAAAAAAAACACTAGAGAACTACTTTACTGATTCAAATTGAAAACACAAGAGAGTAACTGCACTGATCAAAATTCAAAAACACAAGAGAGCGATCTTTCGGTCGTCACGGCTTTTATATGTTTTCCGAGGTTTCGGACAGGTCTGCTCCACCAAATCCTTATTTTTGTGCCAATAGTTTTTACTTATGCCCCGAACAATGGTTAAAAGTGACGCTACTTTTTAGATCTAAAATTCGCGCACATGACGCTCCGGTAGTTTCTCTCGGCGGACTAAACAAGTGTTATCGGAGTTTTTTAGGTTGTTCGCCCTTTTTATACATAAGGCTGCACAAAGTTTGGTGTCTTAACTGGCCAGCCCCTGTTTTGCAACATGTTTTTATCGGAATGAAATGCAATTTTGAACGGGCGTGAATTAGATTCATCTATTTGAATAATTATACTTATTTCAAATTACGGAGATTTAGAAAAGTGGCAATCACGGAATACACATTCGGAATTCATTCATATCTATTGAAATAATGAACTGTTCAAACTGAAATTACATGTAACATCCGTATTTATTGCCTGATCTGAATTAAATAATCTTTCGAAATTTAAGCTTCGTTACAATATGAATGAGGATCTAGTTCTATCGGCGGATGAAAATCTACAAACAAGCGAGAGTGCTTACTCGTGATAGTGAATGTCTAAGACATGATTGATGAAAGCTTCATTGCCAATCTATTTATATGCTAATACATCCAACTATAGCCGACCTCAACTGAAGAGTGATAGAGGAATTACAAACATAACTGACCACAATTATAAGTGTTACATTGCTGCAAATTGTGGTGATTGAATAATATCTTACACTTCTTGAAATAATCCACTGGTTCGTGAGGTGGGCGTATATTGCCGAAAGTATCGTAATAGAAAACTGTATCGCCGAATTTCTTAAGCCCAACTCAGTTAATGCCTTGATTGTCTGAGCTACCTAAATTAACTATTCAACACTCTTATTTTCATGATCCGTTAGATGGCAGTTCATCAGGCAGGAATATTCCTCTAAAGTGGAGAGTTTTTGTGAGTATTCGTACATCGAGATCCGTTGGAGGTATTTTGAGTAGATTAACTAACAGTTTTCTTTTATGTTTATTCAAATATAGACCAATACCTTCGCGATACTCCTTCAAATATAGACCAGATCCTTGTTTCCCCAAAGCTATAGCTTCCATTGTCTTAATAAGTCTTTCCGTTTCCTGCAAGATTTTGCGAGCTACTTTGCTATCGTTGATGGCCTTAGCGATGCCTACACTACTTCTTGCCAATGCTCCAGCAGCTGACAGCTGGCAAACAAAGGTATTAGAGAGGTATTACAAATGGTAGAAATCCTCCTATCTTAGGTGTAGGAATTACTCTTGGCAATCGAACATTTTTCCGACCGCCTGCTTTTTTGAATTGTTTTCGAGCTACTTTCAAAACTTTTTTAGATGTTTTCTTTTGGAAGGGTCGATCTTATTTTTCATAATTTTTCTTACAATTGCAATAACGAACCCAACCTTCTGTCTCATACTCACCCCAATTTCCTTTCGGCCTCCATAATTTTATTCATGCCGATAGTGGCACGATTGCCGCTCTCCAAATTTTGCGTCCCTAAGATTGACACGTTGCTAAGCACCTTTCTCTGATATTTTATCCACCCCATGACGTCATTCCAAGTTGGCGTTTCGGAAATATGAAATATCGTTTTGGCGACAAGTTATATCGATTGGATTGATACCAGGATCTCCTCCTATCAACCGTTGTTCTGATTTTGTGCCGGGACACAGTATTGATAACCGGGAATATGGATCTCAAACGGGAGCTTGTTTATAAGCATTTCGAAAACACCTTCTCATACGTATGCTTCCATACAAACTGATGAGAATTCTAAATTGCACCGTTATTTGATGATGACATTTGTTCTATTATAATATGCAAGTCCTCGAGTCAACAATATTCCAGCTGCTTATTTGTTTCTAATAATCTCAAAATCGTCCATGGTAGGTTCATCTGAATTATCGATACAACTATTGTGATTATTATGTAGACTCAACCATTTTACATAATGTTGACCCCTCATGTTTCGTTTTCAAATAAATACACAAGGGGTTGTTTTGTTTCCTGTAATTTTTTCTCGTAGAATCCTCCACTTATCGTTTTTCCCAACATATCTCGCAAAATATATATAACAGGAGTTGATATGTGAACTCTTACAATTTTGAACAATTCCGTCGACCAATTGGGTGTATATCCTTTTTTAAATATATGTTAAGCTCTACTTATTTGCACCACATCACCAACATTGTATTTGTGAGGCAGAGCTAATCTGATATGCGAATAGATCGCTTCAATATCTCGCTCTCATTATGTATCATCACTTTGATTGGAGCCATATTTATAGTACTATTATCCCATTCATTATATTTTTCCGTGATTTATTCAAATATATCACGCCATTTCTATTTCCCGCTCGTACTGACACGTTCAGCAATGGCCGCTTTTTTCACACTATACGTATTTTAATGATTGATTTCATGTATCTTCATTGGTTGGTCAAAATGTTTATTGATAAATTATCTTCCCTGACCACTTTGTAGATTCTTAGGTTTACGTACACTAATATAAAATTAACCGCTTTACTTTTACCACGGTATAATATAATGGTAGTGCGTCTCGTATACTGTTATACATGACGTAAGCGTAGCCCAAGTCTGTGAACTTACAACTCTTACCGCAGGGTCGCTACGGTCGGATGGAAGAGGAACTGAACGGCGAGAACGATGATAAACTGATCTTTCAATTTTTTACCGACATGTAATGTAAACAAAATGTTATCTACCTGAGCTCTGACCAGGATTGAACTCTCGGAAATTATGTCATTTGAGTTATCGTCTATTTCTATATTTCTACAATGAATTATAGAATGTGTATCAGTTGCGATGTCAGATTTGACTCTGCACAGTGTTCGTTTTTCAAAGTACCTAGTTTCCGTAATGAACCAACAATAGGGTCCGATGAAACTAACAATATTGTCAACAAATCACTATTTGTTGATATTCGTGAATTCTGTATCACCCAAAATGCAAAAAATCGCAAATAATCTGTGCAGCATTAAGAAACTAGAAGGATTGGTGAAACAAATTCTAAGAAAAAGTTTTTGAGAGCTCTTGGGGGTTATAGAATTATTCACAAATTGCTGAATCAACTCTACATATAGATTACAATGTAGATCAAATATAAATATGAAATGATATGGTCTTATCTATCTCAGTAATATTTATTGTTAAGGAAAAACTATACTTGTATACGGCAGAAACAACTTGTACATAATAATCAGACAGCGATTTAAGATATTCTAACCGTAACGAATTAGGCAGTGTATCGTGAATTTACCCACTGTGCGCCAACATACATCCGACTGTAGCGATCCTGCGGCAAGAGTTGTAAGTTCACAGACTTGAGCTACGCTTTTAATATACGAGACGCACTACCATTATATTATATCGTGACTTTTACAAAGATCCCTTGTTCTGTACAGCTGGATAGATGTTTAGACTTCCTCTGTTTCGCTATATCTATGTTTTATTTATGTATTTATATCACATACATTTTCATATTCATTATAGTTAGTTCTAATAGTCATTTGGAAGATTATTCAATAGATAAACGCTATAATTGATAACACAAACCCTTGTACCTTTGACTTTAAACAGAACATTGTTTCAATTCTACAACCTATTTAATTCAAATTCAACATATTTTTATTGTTTCTCAGTGATTGTACGATATTATATTAGTGACCTAGACTTTTGGGTAAGAGACTCACGACTAAACGAAAGCCTTGAAATCTGAGCGAGAGACTGAACAAGAGCCACAATGATACATTCAACATTTTCACAAGGACAAGGACAGGAATCAGAACATATTCATTTTTATATTTACAATCAATTTAACTTCTTCGTTTCTCTCTACAGTAATAATTGAATTTGTTATACTACTCACGTGGACAAAAGCTATCTACAATTATATCGATATTTCAATTTCCAAAATAAGAAAAGCTCCTTTCTGCTACTTAAATCCTAAATTGTTTTTTTTATAGAATCCCAATATTCACTGATTCATCATATGCTACTCAACTAAATTTGATCATGTTCTTATAGTTCACCGGCAGAATCAATTTCAGTCGTTTACAACATTATATTTTCTCACCATACAGACTAGTACATCGTGTAGAATGGAATTGAATGAACAGTGAGTAATTACAAGCTATGATTATGATGCTTGGAGGGCATGTATGGAAACTATGAAATTTGTAGCTAATATAAATACGTAACTTGCGAGTCCTTATTTGTATCTAAAGAAGATACAAGTAGCGATAATAACTTTTCGCAACGTACATGAGTTTATAAAAGTATTGAAGGATGAAACCTCGTTTCGCCGATCTTAGCCAAACTACCCTTGCAGGTTTCTCGTAGCTGCCACTACTAGATGTATTAATTTAGCTCACCTAGGAAACTGTTTGAAGATAGCGGTAATAGTTTTCCGTCGGCTCAATTCCCTCTATAAGGATATAATTGCAATTTTCCAAGTATTCTCTCTGAATTCCCTTTTTTTTGGGGAACGTATTTGCTGATAGGTGACTAGGATGTACCAATTAAGCGCATTGAATAGTAATAATGGTTATAATATATTGAATGAAAAGTTAACAATCTTTGATATACAAGTAATAACAACACAAAATAAGAAATTTAACAGCATGTAATTTGGTAATTGATAATTCCCAAAACCACAATGGGAAAAGAAACAAAACAAAATTGTTCCAGGTTTGCCCCAAATGGGAACATGAGAAAACGTTATTCTCAGTCGATAACACCGTCCTTTTTTTCAAGCTAGCGAGTTAACTCGGAATCTCCAAACGAAGTTGGATATAATTAGTATCAGTTATCTCAAACTTCGAAATGGTCGATGATTTCACACTCAACCATAGTTGATGTCTGATAGTTAATAATTTAATTGACACAGAGTTCCTTCCACCCACTCTCTGGTCACTTGGAGCAGATCTAACGACTCATTACTCAATACCTTTTCTATGTGGACTCCGATAATCCGAACTATCAAGCAAAAATTCGATCTAGCCAAACGGGCTGGAAAGAATAGGATTCTATATTAACAACGAAAAATCAATTTGTGAACGGACGTGATCTGAAGGTTGAACAACACATTGAATTCTCTAATTAATGAATAGAATGGTCAAATTCTCAGTGTAAAATTCGGCAAATCATCAAACACTCATCATGACCATCTAACACCCAGCTTCAGTTTCGATGTTGCTTTGGAGACTGCTCTAGGATGTTATGAGAGATCATCTTTCATTCGACTTAAATTCATTCCATATTTGATGATTTTTAATAGGGCCTATTCATGTTGAAAATTTCGAATTGCTACAAATATTTCAAATTGTATCAATAAAATATATTCTGATTCCGTATCAAATACGAAATGGCCTATGGAAATGGCCGCATATCCGAGCAGTTTGAATGTTGAAAATAGAAATAACGATGATTCAGAGTCTTGGGTTTCAAGTGAGATCTTTCATATGGGCAAATTTTCGGCTTAGTGAAGTTTTACTTAGTGAACATTCTAGGCTAATTTATTTAGGAATGTAAAGAGAAAACAAACCACATAGATGAAGTTAAAAAAATTGGGAAACGAATTATATAAAGTCGATGAAATCGAAACAGAAATTCATATGGACTATGGTAAGAAGAACAGGAAAAATAAGAGAAATAATACGAGAAATAGTTCCTAAAACTGAATAAAAGACTTTGAGGTACTAATCCAAGTAGCTGACGTCTTTGCATTGTATTTTAGGAATGACATTTAGAAATGTAATTTAGTTCCATTTCAGCCAAACTACCTATACAGAAAGTACAAAAGTCTTACAATAAATGAAACCTTTCATTTTTATTGTGTTGATTGTAATGAAGTTATTCATCATTAAGTATTCTTATCTTGAATAGTAGACTTTCGCGGTAGCCAATCTTGAAAATGTATGGCTTCCAGATGGATCCCGCGTCACAATAGCACGATTTGATGCCTACGTACCGCCAACTATTACAGGTGGCATCCTCAGGGCAGCCTTGAGGTTTGACCAGAAACTGGTTCCTCTTCTGGCTTCTGTAGCGGTATTTATTATGGGAAATAACGTTCACGATACACGGTTCACTGCCTTTATTCCGGTGGCTAACTCCATTTTAGCACCTGACCCTGACGTGGTGTGATCATCATATTTGAATCTTTCCGGATTTCTAAGATTTCGTGACACCACGACTCCACTTGCGGAACATAAGTTTGACATTAATCATTCAATCTTTTTCGGATATACTAAAATCCTAGCCCGGGCCCCAAACATCTATCTTGAAGCGATAGAAATCCAACAACATCCAAATAATCTAAACCAAGACCAATTCTTCAAAAATACAAATTCCGTTGGAATTAACAGCAATAACAGTGTTTACTGAATTGCGAAAAACAGTAGCCCTGTCCATTGATCAACCTTCAGCCGATATAGTAGATTTTAAAAATCGGAAAAGTTGTACCAGTATTTAAATATCCTGATCGTACGTTAAGAGGAAATCATAGGGCAATAATAATTCTTTTTGCTGATGATTGTTCCATAGTGGTAACTGTAGTCTCTTGAAGAAGTAAAAATTGATGTAAACAATGTATGTGATGAAGTTATTATATGGCGTAATAAGAATAAATTAGTTTGCAACAGCAATAAAATTCTATGTATCTAGTTTGACAAAAAAAGTCTACCACTAAATAAATCTAATGTCATCATTGATGATGCCTCTTCAAAGATATGAAACTACGACTTTTTCAGACATTCGTATAGACAACAATGTTATATGATATTCACAAATTGATCAGATCTTGGGAAGAATTTCAAATGCGTTTTATCTGATACAATAATTAGAAACTTTATCAAATGAAAAAATATTCTCAATGTTTACTATGCATTAGTTCACTCTATATTTTCCCATAATGTAATTATTTGAGGAAATGCAGTCGACTCCAATAAATTATTTGTACAACAAAAGAGAATAATTCCTTTGATTTACGATATAAAATAACAAAATTCAAGTTAACCGATTTTTATAAGAGATCAAATATTAATGTTTCTATCCCTGTATTTGTAGATATACATAATCTTATTAAAATAAATTTGGATAAATTCACTGTGATACATGATTATCATGACCATTTTACAAGATATGAATCTCACATAAGACTATTCACACATAGCTTCCTTTCTATCCAAAAAAATGTGTCTTATATGTCTACTAAGTTATACAACCATCTGCTGATTGAACTTCACCTTTATCCTACGATGAAATACATAAGGTGATTTCACAATGTAATAGCGGTTTCACAAGGTGATAACGGTGTCAAAAGTAGACTTTTAGTGCTCACGGAAGTGAAAAAAGTGTATGTGACTTCTATAGAGAGAAGTATCCTAAAACAAAATGTTCAATTTCAAGATAATGTATTCCATACTAAGTCACATTCCTACTTACAAGTTTTGGATAAGCGATTAAACCTTGCAATACAAAAAATTAAGCAGACATATATTCTCTAGCTCGATGTAAAACATGTTAATTCTCATGTAACAAGATTCTCAAACTGATAAACTGACAAACCAGACATCAACCGGAACAATTTAACCGTAGCAATAACCTGAGAATATATGGCAAACCTGAATCCAATGGTGAAGATAGTATTTTAACGAAATAATAAATAAAACTACTTTGTTATACAATCACTGATATTTAATATAGTCTATACTATCGTTTCAACAATAAACGTGTCATCTCCAGACGAAAAATGAATTCAACAAATATTATATCTACTATGTATAGGTTAAAGGAGGAATACAAACAAATTTTATGACTGTAGAAAATAGTTCTAGGAAAAACCAGAGAGGGGTAAGGTGATTAGGTGATTCCGTGAGGACCTTAGTTGTGCGGGTATGTTCACTAACGGACTTTAAATACGAAAATCAGGTTATTAAAACATTGGAGAGATTACTGTAGTATAAATCTAATTGATCGTTTAGGATCTTATTATCACAAATCTTCATTCCTTTGAAAATGTCCATTGACTCTAATATATTTAGTTTCGAAATTTTATCTTGACTATGTAAAATTTGGACATTATTCTAATCTGCAGTTTTACTCTTTGGGAACGAAGTTGAATGTAATATGCTAAAACCACCTCTTAATATTGAGGTTAACGGTACTCGATTAGAAATATCACATAAGGCCAAAAATCGAGGCATTATATATTAGACAGATCTTTTAGTTTTAAGGAACATATCATCAAATGTATTCAACGGGCATATGCTTTACTTAAATTATTATATACACACAGAGCTGTATTAAGTATAAGTACAAAAAAAAAGTGCTGTGTGCTAGTCTAGTACTTTCGCAGTTCACTTATTGATCTGCTGTATATGGACCCTACATAGATCAAGATACAGAGAGTTCAAAATTCTTGTATTCGATTTATTTTCGGTATCAAAAAGGATGACCAGATCTCACACAAACTTCCTGAATTAGGTTGACCCAATATGTGCAATCAGAGATAAATCCATAGTATTTGCTTATTTCACAAGATTATTCTGCATTAAGCACCTCCGTATCTGTTCGAGAAATTAACATTCAGAAGTGATGTTCATAACATAAATATCAGGAAACCTTTCCATAGAATTGCTTTCTTTGAAAGAAGCTGTACTTTCAATATTCTTAAATTATATAATCTTGTACCTGATATTTATAAATTGCATGGTTCAAAGCACTTTAAAAAATGTGTACAGAATCATTATCTTGTACCATATGAATTCTGAATAGAATAGATCATGCAACCTTATATGTTTTGTACAAAAACTACAAAAAAACATACATTTCAGTCTTATTATAATTTCCTCTTCAACAACATTCTTTAATAATCAAGGGTTAAGTGGTAGAACACCTTACGGTGAACTTCCCCTTGTGGTTTCTTAACTTGTTATTTATTTCATAATGATCAATGGTTTCGTTGTAATATAATTTTTGTTTGGAAATGAACACTATTATTATTATTTAACTCGACATCGAGTGATAACGTTCTATAATAGTGAGCTCTCTTCCCTTCTTCTCTAAGTTACATATTCCGAATAATTTTACTTCCAAATAGAAGATCGTTCTACGAGTATTTCAAGCACCCGTAGGTCTTTTTTTAGGAAAATAGAAATTGAGATATCCTTTAATGTAGGTTTGGGTCCACAGTGAACCCAATTTTGACCCTGATCGAGAAAATCAAAAAAATTCTTACAGAAGAGTCTTCTGGCTATCTAACCTTGAATCGTCGACCTCCCACATAACTTTAAAAACATTATAGCGCAAGCTAAAAAAAACCGAAACAAAAAAAAATACTAACACGCTAATAAATTCAATTTTTGTTTTGAATGTATTGTTTAAATAAAAAAATGAAATACTATCAATGTAATAATGAAGTTGAGATTCATTATTGATAATTCTCTTAATAAATGAAATAATAATATCTTGTTTTCTTTTGACGATAATGGTTTTATCCTAAGGTAATATATGATTGAGAAAATTATAAATAATCAATTAACTTATAATAAACATGGATTTTATCATTGACGAATTGAAAAATAATTGTAATAATAATAATTTCAGTTTTTTTTTTTCGTTAGGAATATTTTGAAAAAAATATATATTTAATTATGAGTGACATTGTTATATCTTGGGGCTTCGGGGTGTAAGCTACCAGGCGGGTCGGTAGGTGGCGGATAGCCGAATGTCCAGGAACAGACTTGTCTGCCACCTCCGGCGCCTTCCGGAAGTAAGACACCAAGTTTGGGGGCCATCAAACGCCCCAGAACTCTGACGTTCACACTTGAGAGCACCCACGTAGTCAGACGCCCCAGACCTCAAGGGCCAACGGCGGGCAGCTATGCGGGGGCTCTTATCGGGGAAAGAATCTTGCAGCTTGCCGTCTTTCGGGAGGGCAGACAGGATGCAGGCTTCACTGCCGATGAACTCCTGGAGTTCACAGAAGCAGTGGGGGACGCGGTCTCCGCGCCGACGGAGGAGGCCCTGCCCCCCCACCGCTTCCATTCAACAAGGCTGTGGAAGCGCTGTCTGCTTATCACAGCGGTGAACTCCGCTTCCAAGGATTGGCTATCACAAGTGATAGCCACCATAAAGCCTTGGGAAAACGTCAACCTTCTGGCGGTAGAGCCAAAAGCTCTCCCCAGAAGGAGGCGGCGATGTTGTGGCTGCTTGGGAAAGGCACCCGACAAACCAGGATACCTTAGGTGCCCTGGAAAAACAAAACCCGGGGCTCAGAGCCACCTCTTGGGGAATACTCAAGAGGAAGGAAGAGCCCAACGGGCTGAAACTGATCGTCTGGCTAGATCAGGAGTCCATTGACCGCTTGGGGATGTTGGACTTCCAGCCTTTCGTTAGAGCAACGAGGGCCCAAGTAACATTACTAGGGCCCTCTGCGAAAGAGCAGGGGCCAGCTCAAAGCACTAACCCCTCCTCTCAGAAATAGGGAAAGGCCGAGGCCTCTCGGCCTTTCCCAACATACGTGCCCAGGCCTCGGCCTTTCCTAACATACGTGCCCAGGCTGAGGGCATTTTTCTCAAAATGGCGAGCAAAATAAAAAATTTGCAGGCTAACCTTCAGCACGGCAAGTCTTAGACTGCAGGGTTGATGAAAAGGCTCTCTGAGCTCGAAATAAAAGTATACTTGATATGAGAGCCGTGGGATTACCACGGCCGTGTAAAAGGCCTACGCCAAAGAGGAGGCACGCTACATTAATGTACCTCTGAGGAGACGCCGAAAGCGTGCATCTTCACAAAGGATGTCAATGCCTTCTAGATGCCGGAATTCTGTCACAGGGATCTGGTTGCGGTTAGGATATGGCACCTCGTGAAAGGAGTCCGAAAGGAGATGGTGGTTTGCTCTGCATACTTTCCCTACGGCTCCAACAACCCTCCACCTGCAGAAGTGGTCGAATTAGTTAGACGTTGTGAGGGGCAGGGAGTGCCACTCCTTCTGGGATGCGACGCCAATTCTCACCACACGGTATGGGGGAGTTCGGACGTCAATCCGAGAGAGACGGCGCTGCTTGAGTTCCTCATTCCCACTCAGCTGGAAGTCCTCAATAGAGGGCCAACGCCTAATTTCTTCACCCCACGCAGACAGGAAGTAATTGACTTAACCCTTAGCTCTAGAGCAATCGAGGATTGGATCCAAAGATGGAATGTGACGGTAGGCTCTCCCATCTTCCTGCATTTCAAGGAGGTCGGGAAGAGGCTGATGCCGCCGTGTGTGGGATCAGCAAGGCCCTGACCTCTGCTTATGAAGTATGCTGCCCCCTCAAACAAAGGAGGGACGGCAATAACACCCCTTGGTGGACTTCCCAAGTGGAGGAACATCGGAAAAAACGGGTGATAAAACTCTTCAACAAGGCGAAGAGGACGTCGTGTAGTTCAGACTGGGAGACCTTTAAGGTCGCCCAAAAGAACTATAAGAAAGCTTTGAGAAGCTCCAAAAGAGATTCGTGGTGTACCTACTGTGAGGGCATCAATAAGATGCCGTCAGCAGCGAGGTTATGCAAGGCCCTCTCCAAGGATCCCTCGATTGGCACAGGATCAGTGATTCTGCCGAACGGGGAGTACACGTCATCCCCGAACGGGACGCTACGACATCTAATATCGGTGCATTTCCCCGGGTTTGATGACAACCTCGTAGTCACACCACCCGAGGACTTCCATGTCAACGCGAGAGCGATTGACTACAGAATGCCCTCAAATGTGGCAAGCTATGAAAGAGTGCGCTGAGCCATCTAGAGCTTTGCGCCCTATGAATCACCGGGTGAGGATGGAATCTTCCCGGCTGTCTTATAAGAGGGCTTGGAGCTTATTCACCATCCCGGTGCTCCGGATATTCCGATTTTGTATTGACTCTGCCTTTATACCGAAGCTTTGGAGATCGGTCAAAGTCGTTTTCATTCCTAAGGCGGAAAGAACTGACTCCACTCAAGTCAAATTTTTCCGCCCTATCAGCCTCACATCCTTCCTCTTGAAAGCGCTAGAGAGGCTGATCGATAGGTATATCGAAGACGGCGCTCTAACGGATTTTCCGCTTCACCGTCGACAGTACGCCTATCAGGCGGGCAAATCAGCCGAGACGACCCTTCATCACCTGGTTACCCAGAACAAAGGAGCTACAACTCTCGAACAGTGCGCCATAGGCGTTTTCCTGGATATCGAAAGGGCGTTTGACAATACCTCCTTCGAGTCCATGTGTCATGCTGCGGGGAGACATGGAATCGATCACACCTTGGTCAGGTGGGTCAAGTCCATGCTCTCGCAGAGACGGATAGCGGCGCACCATAATGGTAGCATCGCATGTACACACGTCACCCGTGAGTGCCCTCAGGGAGGAGTACTGTCTCCACTCCTGTGGTGCCTGGTGATGGACAGTTTGTTGGTCGAGCTGAATGAGGCTGAGTTTTACGCCCAAGCTTACGCAGACGACTTGGCAGCTGTGACCCTCGGAAGACCCCCGGCTACCTTGTGCGACCTGCAAAACACCGTACTTGCCATCGTTGCACGCTGGTGCCAGGTCGAGGTACTCAGGGTGAATCCTGGAAGACCGAAACGGTTCTTTTCACGCGGAAACGGAAACTGGGACCGTTACCAGACTGTTTGAGAGGTCCCTGCACATGAAAGGCTCAGTGAAGTACCTTAGAGTTATCCTCGATGCTAAACTGAGCTGAAAAATGCACCTGGAATCCCGAGTAAAGGAGGCCGTTGCTTCCTTATGGACATGCAGAAGAGCCTCCGCGAACACATAGGGTCTACGGCCACAGGTCCTGCACTGGATCTACACGGCCATGATCCGCCCAATCATAACCTACGCAGCCGTTGTGTGGTGGCCGGCGACAGAAATGGCTTTGTCCCGTCTGGCGCTGGACAAGGCTCAACGACTTGTCTGCGTGAGGATAACGGGGGTTATGAGGACCGTGCCCACCAGGGCTCTGGAGATTCTGGTGGGGATCGTTCCTCTACAACTCCATATCGAAACAGTGGCTGCGGGTACGGCGTATCAGTTGGCTGGTCTGGGCCAGTGGGTCGGTGCGTCTATGCCTCGCTGTCATGGCAAAATCTGGGATTGGGCACCCGAGAACTGCCCGATCCTCTGACAGACGCAGGATGCGATAGCGCCTGCTATCAGGTTTCAAACACCAGCATCCTCATAACCCAGAGGACGGACTGAGAGGACAAGGACTCTGGGCCGCTTCCGCCAGGGGGACTCGTGCGGTTCACGGACGGTTCTAAGACTGGCGAGGCTAGCGGAGCCGGAGTATACTCGCGTACACCCAGAAGAGAGATTTCAGTTTCCCTAGGTGGCCACGCAACCGTTTTCCAGTCTGAGGTTTGTGCAATACGGATATGTGCCCTGGAAAACCTTAGATTAAACTACCGAGGTAGGCGGATTTACATCTGCACTGACAGCCGAGCTGCCCGGGGCGCCCTTCGCGCCCATAGAATGACTTCTAGGCTTGTCTTGGAGTGCAAGGAAATTCTGGTCGATGAATTGGCCAAACGGGGCTCCTTGAGCGCTCCTGGCCCCGATTCCACGATCGGAATTTCATCGACCACCGGACTCCACGCCCTCAAGGAGCCACTGGACAGACAGTGGCTCTCGATCTGGCGTGGTTCCTCAGGCATGAGACAGGCGAAGCTCCACATCAGGGAATTCTCGCCTAAACTCTCTAAAACATTACTCTCTATGAGCAGGAGAGGTCTAAAACTGGTGACAGGGCTCCTCGCAGGACACTGTCATTTGAATAAACATCTACACACAATGGGCATTGTCGAAGACCCAATTTATTGTAGTAGATGTGGGGAGGCGGATGAAACTGCTTCTCATATCCTAGCAGAATGTCAAGCACTGGCTTCTCTCAGGCTACAACACCTCGGTAGTACACATATGCCGCTTGAAGCAATAAGAGATATCAGTCCATGCAAAATCTTAGCTTTTGGAACGGCCTTAGGCTTGCTGGACTGATTCTTGTATCAAGGGGCGCACAATGAAACCAATCAAGCGGTCTTCGTCCGCCCCCGTTTTGATTGATTGATTGATTGACATTGTTATATATACTATATATTGTTTCTTTCCCATTTAGAAAAAATAGAGTTACATTTGTACATGGTAGATTTTATTATTTGAAATAAATAATAATTAATTATTTTCATTAATAAACTAACAACCTATAACATCATACTATATAATACTTATACCTTATGCTTTTCAGGTGCAATGATTCCTTCATTATCAGTCGTAGTGGAGTCTGATTATGTCACATCCTTAGTTTCTTCATCACTTTCGTAGCAAGTTGATGATGTGATATGATCATTATTGATATTATCGTTATCATTTTCAAAATCACTTTCAGGTTCTCGATCATCATTTCCTTCTGATGAAGGAATTAGATTACTGTTATCATTATTATTACGATTATCATCATCATCATCATCGACATTGTAACGGGTTGCGTTACAAGATAGTATAGAACTTGATAATGAACAGATTAGATTTCTTTTCGGCTAGCAAACTTGTCATATAATTATTTAAAGACATCTACCGGTCAATAAAACATCGACTATGGAAACTAGCATTCCTGATGTGTGATGTCGCTAAATATCGCGAAGTGGGAGGTAGAATAACGGAAGTCGAAGAGAATTCATTGTGGTGTTAACCTTCAACAGGGTAAGTCGAGATTCATATTTCATTGTCTTTACATACATTTTCTACATTTTTGCTTCCGAAATATGATGCACATGAGGTTACATATAATTTGATTTAGATTTGTTATTAAACGTCTGGATGTACAGTACCTGAATGTGATTATATTTCGGAGAAAGTTTCACTCGACTTATCCTAGGTCACACAATCAGATTTGCATTTAGCATGATCCCAGGTATATCTTTTTCATCATTACAGGGATTGTTGTAGTCATTGTATCAAATTACTCTAACGAGACGAGGGCAGTTGTTACAGACAATATTCAATTTCCACCTTTTTACTTGACCCCGCAATTTGTGCACATGTTATTTGCGCGATTTTGTAGATAGCCATTTTGTTATCCTAGTACAAGATACATAGGGTGGTCTTATTAGACAAACGTGCAGTAAAGATTGATAAGGGTGAACACGAAACAAATAACCTAATTACTGCTTATTAGGTATACATATATTTATTACACTGTCACGCCGTTTGGGAGTTAATACAGTTTACATTATCAATTCACGTGTACAATTCATTTCAAGCAAACCAGAATTTCATGCTAACTAGCAAATTTCAACCTTTCAAATAATATTCTTTCAGATACAATTTAATTATTACTCTTTCAAGTCACATTTTTAGTATTATTAATTCAGTCACATGTTAACTATTTGCTAATTTCAAATATCAATTGTAATCGTTTATTTCTTTCAAATTAAATTAAATTTTCGCCTAAATTGATATCTCGTCAAGATATCCATTTTGTAATAGTGTTTCACAATTTGGGAAAGATAACATTATCGGTTGTGGAATCACCTGGTTATTCCAACCGAGGGTGTTGCTTGTCCTTTTGATCTCAAGTCAGGTACTGTTCGTTCTTTGAAATTACAGGGTTTGAACGTCTGAGGTTCCTCACCCCTTCACTCCAAGGCGGTTTACTGACTTTCCTGACAGGACCGACTTCCAGTTCCTACGAGTTCCAAGGAGGGTAAGATTTCCTTGTTTGAATGACCATAATTTCATTCTCTGATTTTGTTGTTTATCCGAAGTTGTATTCCACTAATTTGTATAGAATCATTCGAGGTCTACTTTAATTCCACTTATTGGATATTTCGTTCTTCTCAAGTTAATAATTGATTTAATTTTATAATTGTTTTCTTAAAATTCAATTTATGTTACAAACCGATTTAAATTTATAATTGTTTTCTTAAATTTCCATTTATGTTATAAATTGATTTAATTTTATAATTGTTTTTCTACGAATTCAATATTATTTATATTTCCAATTGTTATTCAAAAAAATTTGTAATTTAATTTTCTTTATAATTCAAATTCTGATGGAATATACGAATTGTTAAGTTGAACTTGTATTGTTTTTCTGAATTTCCATCGACTGTTAAACCCTCTCGTAGTGCTTGTATTCTTGACTGTGAATTCATTCAGTTTTATTGTTTTTTTAAGCAGTTGGCGCTTGGGCAATTCACCAGTCTTGAATCACAGGGCACGTTCCACTACGAGCCCTGAGATTAATTAATTTAAATTGAGCTAGTTGGGCCAATTAAAACCGATCTAATGCGGGTCCATTTCACTGGCGCCCAGCATAGATGGGCTGCCGTTTCACATCCGTTTCAACATAGTCATTTATTGCAAAATCATTATCATCTAATAATGTAGCTTCCTGTTCAGCGCTATGTGCACAGTCTTTACCCCCGCAGTGCTTACATAGAATTGTGCATGGTATACCTACTTTCTTACAAGAACTTACTGCAACTGACTTTGCAACCACATGAAATTATTTCTAGCAAATTTTTAGGTGCAGCTTCTTTACATGTTTGAATAGGCTCAAGACCGTTTTTTGTATTTTTCCAACCCCATTTGGCTGGGTCAATCGTATCATTGCCTATCCAAAGCTGCACCTGATAATAAACACGTGAATTGTGCAATTTGGTTGCATCATCAGTTGGTGACAAACATTCAAGTTCACATGCCGACTTTTGAACTCTATTGGTATAACAGATAAGGCGTAAGTGGCCGAGTTTCTCAGTATTTTTTTTTGTAATTTGGGAGCATATATTTGATATAAAATACGTCTACCAGCTCTGAATAATTCCTCAACATCTAGCTCAGTTTTATAAAATTCATTTAAATGGTGAAAAATTGACATCGAAAAATTTTTTTTGCCCTGCCTGTAAAAAGCGGATGTTGTGCAGCATCCATTAAAAACATGGAAAAAACGAATGGAAGGTTTGCTATGACTATAAATGAAGGAATTTTGATGATAATACTCGGCTGGTTTTGTTATACCTTCAACGGTTTTCTCTGGTTTTTGGAAATAAATGGGTTTTCTTATATTTTTTAAATCTGTTAATTGAGGTTATGACGTGTATCTTGTCGTTTTCCGGTGAATTGCTTACTGCGGTGAGCTTCAAGTCCTCGGGCGCCAGATTTTTCTAAAGGTTTACTCCTTTTAGAAGACTTCTGCTAGGGTCCTCTCCACAAGACTTGTCACTATGCTATCTATAGATAGCCTTGTCCCTAAGGTAGCTACAGTGAAGTAAAACCGGGGCCCATTGGGCAGAAAACAGTAACAAAATTGTAGGCTTTAATTACAATTGATACCTGGTTAAAACTTAGCTCGTTTGAAGATGGAGCAGAAATAACATAATAAAACGGGACATTCCAAATATTAAATATATAATAACAATAAGATATACACTTTCAGAATAATTTATAAATGCAATTGAACGGTATAATTCACAAAAATCCACCCAGTATTGAAATAGATATTTACGATATAAGTGTCATAAAGATTCATATTACGAAATGAGATGGGAAATTTGTCAAACGAGGCCGTTAGGCGAAAGTGCGAAACTTGTATCAGTGTCGTAATGTTTGACATTACATATTGGTAGTAGGTAATAGATATTTACGATATAAGTGTCGTAAAGATTCATATTACGAAATGAGATGAATTGAATATCGTAATATAAATTTACGATACGAATATAGTACATTATTTTACCTACTACCAATAATGTTAATTATTTACTCAAATTTAGTCAATATTCCTGAAATCAATGATATTAGAATCATGTAACAAGCAAGCGTTGCGCTCATTGTTGATTTATTTTGCGAACTGTCAATTTTGACGCGTTCACATCAGTTTGGTATAATTGTATCGACATTAGTTCCGACTATGAAAGTGTGGATTCTGATATAGAACTTGCTGCAATTAACGCAATACAAACCCTAGTACCCGGTAAATCCCGCAATAGATACGAAAAAGAATATAAGCGATTCGAAGACTGGTGCAGTTCAAAAAAAGTCCGTGATATATCGGAGAAAATTTACTTTGACACGTTCATTCCAATTAATTTTACTCTACCGCACTAGTGCGGTAAAGTACCTCATTACGAAGCTCATATCAGTGTCGTTCGTAATGTTTGACATTACATTGGTAGTAGGTAAAAACTATTACAACATATCTATTTTTACGATGTATTCGGTATTTAATTTCAATTGAACGGTACGGAATCGGTTGATAAATGATTCACATTTATCAATTTGCGGAAAATACAAATCAAGCAGATCCTAGCGTAATAAGCGGTGTTCGGTAATTAATCAGATAGCATTATTACTTGAAATGTTCGTTTCACACTACTATATATTGAGCGGTTAACATTCCGTCGGATCGGAAGATATTGGTCTGCACTATACTTCCGGTCGTACGATACCAGATTCTTACAGTATTTTCGAATAATTACTTTGATTGAGTTCATTCTGTCATACCCACCCTTGTATTAGCTATGAACGAAGTGCCCGGTAATTGTATGACAGTGTTAGATTCCATACACTCGGCAGATTCAGATTTAAGACAATTAGGGCTTACAGATAGACACAGCGTGCACAAGCCGTTGGTGGTTTGGTCATCTAGGATAAACTTATACTTCCGGGATAGACACAGCGTGCACAAATATACCAAAGACGCCCCTGTCGTTCAAACATACACACTCTGTACACACCATACAATTATTTGAATATTTCAATTCACCTGTGGATTCAAATCGTACCTATGACGGGATAAACTCAAATATAACAATTCAAATTACTGAATGCTACGGAAGTCAGATATCGTACAAACGTTACCAATCATAAAATACGGAAATCAATATATCGTAATGCCAAAAAAATATAAATTATTAAGCTATCATTTACATTATGTAAAACGGACTTAAACGGAACACTATTGTTGATTCAAATTTTAAATCTGACTTGAACTCGGATAATTAATTCACTCTGATAATAATCACACTTTATGGGTACTGATTGATAATCAAAATCACAAAAGAGTGAGTCACACTTTGACGGAACTGATTGATAATCAAAATCACAAGAGAAGACGATCTTTTGTCTGTCACTGCTTTCATATGTTTTCGAGGTTCTGGTCAAGTCCGCACCACTACTTCCTTATTTTGTGCCGAGGGTTTTTTATTTATGTCCCGAACAATGCTTAAAAGTGACGCTACTTTTTAGATCTAAAATTCGCGCACTTGATATCGCAGTAGTTCCTCTCGGCGCAATAAGCAACTGTTTCTTGGTTGTTCGCCCTTTTTATACATAAGGCTGTTCAAAACTTTGAAGCGTTAACTTGCTTATCCTTGATTTTTTTAAATGGTCCGATTGCTCCATTTTTCATTCAAAGTGCTTGAATTCAGGATATGTTATAGAAGACATGAAACTCTTCAGTTCACATTTTAGTTTGGATCAAAAGACACATTTTAACGGAGGTATAATGAGGAAACCATTCTTCCTAAGAGAACGAAGTTTGGCGCCAAAAGAAAATATAGACAAAAAAACAAAATTGGTTCGAAAGAACACATGAAATAATACCATTGAGCAGAAAATGAAGTTCTCAGAGAAAAATTTGTATTACGAAATTCAATTTTTATGTTACCAAAAAAAAACACAAAATAGGCCTTATATCAGGCCCCGAATAACTTAGAGACTTCTATTTGTCGCCAATCGACGCATTTTTTATTTCTCTACAACTTTTCTCGCTATTGCTTAGTCGATAAAATGTGTTGTTTTCCTTTAAATCGCCAAAAACAACGCAAACTCAAAAAAACTGCCATTTTTGGGTCAAAAACTGCCAATATCTCGGAACGCCATAAGTCTACGAGTTTTTAACCCCCATATTCGTGATCAGCGACCCAAAAAACATAAACATCATTCATAAAATGGAGATGTGGAAAAAATATCATTTTAAGTGTCGCATGACGACTGGACTACTATACAACATCTCATCTACTTCAAGCTACGACTCAATTGCTTTTCTGAAATATAACTTAATTCTTCAGTTTTGAATTCTCACAAATAACTATACTGTCTTTAGAAAACGTCGCAATTTTCAACAATTACAGCTGTCGCGTGGAAGTGGTGTAGCTATAAATATACTATTGACATTGATCTCAATAATATTCGTTCTCCTAGTTTGGATATCGTAGATACCAAATTTAGTATTGGAAGCTGTGTTTATTCATTGGTGCTGCGTCATATTCCACCGAATATCCCTATGGCATGTGAAAAAATTTTAGATGCTCTCATAGACTTTGACTTTGGAGAATATTATTCTATATTTTTATTGCGTGATTTTAACATTACTGAGTATGCCTCATATAAATCTGACATAGCAGTTGAATCTTCTTAATTATCGTACTTCAAAAATCTAATTAGTTATTTCGATCTTAACCAGTACAATTGTTGTCTGAATAGTAACAATAGAATTCTAGATCTCATTTGCTGTAGTAATTTTTGCACAGTTTCAAAGTCTGATGTTTGCTTATTGCGTGAAGATTTGCACCATCCGCCATTGTTTATTAAATTTCAGTACTTCGGTCAAGTACCTTTCACATAATTCTACCATTATAATGATGTAAATATTTTTATTTTCAATAAGGCAAATTATTCATCACTTTATAACCTATGACTGGTCTGTATTATATCATACAAGCAATGTTAAAGTACAATTGTTCTATGAACATCAAACAACAAGTTTCCACCTCGGTTCACGTTCAACATAATTAGGAATATCAGACTTAAGGAAAATTATTGGCATGAATACAAAATAGACGCTGGATGACCATAATGCATTTAAGACTTTAAGATCGGCGATCAAAGCCGATATTGCCTGTTCATTGAGGCTCTATATATCAAAAATAGAAAATAACATAAAATGTAATTTCAAATCTTTCTGGTCATTTTTTCATACCAAAAATAAAAGCAGTTCTATTCCTGTTCACGTTCAATTTGATAATCTTAGCTACTCTAGTCCTCATGATATTGTTAATATCTTTGCAAAGTAATTCCAAGGTGTATATATTAACGCTAATTCAACTGATGATAAACCTTCGGGTAACTTTGATAACTTCAATGATGATATTCTATCTCTTCCAATTGTTAGTCCCTCTGAAGCAACTAAAAGATTCAAAGCAAGTCACACGGAGGGTCCAGATCAAATTTCTGCTTTTTTCGTGAAAGATTGTATTAATATATTCGCAGCTCCACTGGCATTTATATACTCATTAGCGTTAAAATCTCATACTTCTCTGGATCTGTGGGAAGATTCAGAATTAGTACCGGTTTTCAAAAATGGGAATAGACATCAGGTTACTAATAATCGCCCAATTGCCATCATCAATAACCTTTGCAAAATATTCGTATGCATCTTATATGATACTCATGTAAAACTGCATATATCCCCAGAGCAGCATGGGTTCATGTCTGGCAGATCAACTGTTACTAACTTAGGTTGCTACAGTCAACACTTGGCTGATGTTATTGATGAGGGTGGCCAGGTTGATTGTATCTATCTCGATTTTGCTAAGGCATTTGATAAAATGGATCACAGTATTTTATTGAATAAAATGTCTAGCTTTGGATTCACAAATCATTTTATTGAATGTTAGGATTCTTACCTAACTATGAAGGTTTTGGATCGTATTCATTTCGTGTCACCTCTGGTGTACCTCAAGGGTCAGTACTTGGACCACTCCTATTCAAGTTATTTATCATTGACATTTCTTCTTTGTTTGTCTGATATTTTCTTCTTTATGGAGACGATCTGAAACTTCACCCGGCAGTAAAGCATTTTTTATGTTGTATCATGACTTGGATGCACTCGATACTTGTGTGTAATAAATCATCTGGAGCCTAGTACTAGTGAGTGCACTGTAATGACTTTCACCAAAAAAATTACGCCTATTATTTACAATTACAAACTTGTTGACACAGCTCTTGCTCGTTCCTATAGTTTCAGAGACTTGGGAGTTTTGTTTGACGTGAAATTGTCATTTGCGTCAAACATTGAATCAATTGTTTCTCTCGCCTACAGAATGTTGGGCCTTATCATCCAGAATTACCGCCTATTTAATAATAGTGATTCAATAATAATAGTGATTCAATAATAATATTATACAATTCATTTGTTCGTACTTAGCTCGAATATGCTTCAATTGTGTGGAACTCCCTTTATAAAATCTATATAATTGAAATAGAGCGCGAATCGGCGTTTCTTGAGAGATTCACTTTCCAAAGCTGATGATAATTATGCATCTATTGGATGTTCCGAGCGGGCTCTATTAGATAGACTCTCTTGCCTAGAATTATAAAAACGCAGGGAAATTCATAGTTCTTTATTCCTGTATAAGGTCTTTCATAACCTGTTTGACTGTCCTGTAATTTTTTCAAAGCTGATTTTACATATTACATCTGCTCGCACCCGTTCCACACAAACATTTTATCTACCAGTCTGCAGATCAAATACGTTATTATTTTCCTCAATTTTCCAAATGTGTAGTTCCTACGAGATGATCGGTTTGACATGTCTTGTTGTAACTGATGATATTTGTAAAGCTGTGTGTATCAGTTAATTTTAATTCCTACTCAGTAATTATATTATATGTACTGCTAAGCTCTCCAAAGGATTCCTCCCGTTGAGCTGGTGTAATTAAATAAATAAATAGATAAATTATACACAATATGATGCTGCCTTAATGATGAAGAAATTCACTGAACCATTCAGATGAAAATAGGAGATATACCATTCTATATCTATCGTAATTGTGAAATCTTAATAGACGCATTTTATCAGATTAGAGAAAATAATAACAAATTAATTTGTTGTTAATAAATTTCGCTATTATTACTATTATCATTGAATTCCTAATAAAAATATAATACAATCTTTTACCAGATCGATATGTTGAAAACATATTGTCTTGCTTATGAGTTTCAGATTACGAATTTGCATTCCGTTGATGACTCACGGTTATTTTATCTCTACCTTGATTATGATATAAAATACATGTACTATTCAGTTTATATCAATTCCTTATTTTAGTGTGCCAGAATGATGTTGCCAGCCTTTTTCGTTTGTGTAATTCTTGCAACAGCAAGCCTTGCCCAGCCTGGTAAGTAAAAAATAGATTCCTGTGAATAATGAACATTGACAGTTCCATGTTGTGATTATTCGTCAATTCTTCTGGAGCAGAACTTCACTACGCTTAAAATTATTTTATATTTCAATTCTTTTTTCAAGTAGGTACTTTATCTACTATCTTCAAACAGGAATATCATTTTAACGAAGATAAAATAAGTTTACCCAACCGTTAGCTTATCAATGATCGAATCCTATAAATTATTAATACCGCCAAGAATGTATGATATAATCTTGCTCCGTAATTATTAGTAGATACAGCAATACCAAGGGAGGTTCTGATCAAGATGTTTAATTAAACTGGGTTGATTCGCCTACTCGCATTTTGCTTCCACTTTTAGACTAGGATTGAGTATCTGTAATTTAATTTTAACATAGAATATGTTTTTGCGGGAGACCTAATTGATAGAAGCCACGTAGAAGTTACACGGAAACTCAGAAAATTATACATACATGGTTAACAATATGGGTAAAATTGAAAAATCATTGAAATCAGAATTTGGCATAAAAATCAACAGTGCAGACTTGCAGGAACTTCAAGAGAAGGATCAAAATTGAACAAAAGCAAACATATTTTCTCAAAATGGAAGAGTTAGCCAGCATAGGTCATATCGCGAACGATGCTCCATTCAATAAGTTATAAGAGTCCTGTTTGGGGCAAAAACTTTGAGAGAATTCAAAGTAAGAAGTATTTTGCAAGATAAAAAAGAAGATATAAGAAAGTTATAGTTGAGAATATTTGGAAAATAAAAGGATGGTTTCAAGAAAAATAAAGAACATAATGATTGGTTGTCACAATTGTCGTGGAGTTGGTCATACATTTCAAAAATATAGTTACAGTAAGGGTACCATATATTAGAAATGCTATTTCTTTTTTATTACAACACATTATAATTCTGACGAGACGAAGAAATCCTGCGATGTCAACATCTGTTCTACGAATATTACAAATGGAATTTGTACGAACATTATGACTGACAATATCGAAATAAATGGTTTTACAGACACAGGCAGTAGCTAATTCAATTTATATACAGTTGAAGTAACATAAGTCATGTTCTACGATATTTACACTTACTGGGATCGGAATAAATGAAGTTAAGCTCATGGGATATTATAGAACAAGTATATTGAATTTTGAATATCATTTTTCGACTATTCATGTTGTGTCTAACCACTTACCAAAACTAGAAGCTGTGAGATACAGAAGTGATAAATCAACCTGCAGTAACTTTCAATAACAATTCGATTTTTCTGAAGCAAAATATGTATACAACTCCTTCGCAAATTAATGATTTAATAAATGAAAATGAATTTATAAGCATTGACAAAAATGTAAAATATAGAAAAAAAGGAGTGATAAAAGTTATGGGGAATTATGAACCGAATGTAGATGAACTCCTGTTGAAATGACAATTGTAGTAACCAATGATGAACCTATTCGACAAAGACCCAGGCGTTTATCTCTCTCTGAATGAGGAATAATAACTGACCGAGTTCAAGAGTGGTTAAAAGATGGCATAATAAAATATCAGATATCAGCATACGCAAGTTAATTTAAGAGATGAGATAATAAAATCTCAATCAGCAGATTATACAACTCCTTTCATCATTACCAAAACAATGGAAGGAGAAGTAGTTGAGAAATTAAGAATTGTTCTAGGAAGGTGCAAAGAGTATGGCTTAGGAATGAGAGTGAAGAAATGTGAAACCAGAAAATCTGAAGATTGAAGAATTTTACGAATGACAGAAGAAATTGACATTGAAGAATTCCGAAATGAATAAATTGAATAAAGACAACAAGCAATAGAACAGATTGCGAAAGTACAAGAGAAGGAAAGAAAAATTGCAAATTGAAGATGTTCTATCACCTAATCAGGTGATTTAGTTGTCAATAAAGACTAGGGATATACAGTATCGGAAATAATTCTTCTGGGGTATAGACATACATCTACACATGCAACAAGGAACGCAATGATATGATAATACCACATAAACAAGAGAGACGCACTGCTATGCGCCCCTCCCCTTACCCCATCCGAGGCGTTAACTGCTACTAGCACATTCGCCCGACTGGTGCTGGTATGATACTAACGTCCTACGTTCTGAGCTGACCGACCTGAAATTGTAATGCTCTCTCTATCATATAGCAAGCTATTCTTTACGCTCTCATGAAGCCACCATATCCAAGATAAATAATTTCTGAACCTGTATATACTTGTTTTACATTAAAACCTGGTCGGAGCTGCTGCAAGCTACGATGACATCGCGGCAGCCGCGGCAGAATACTCAAAAGTTTGTAAACTGAAGCTACTCCTCTCCACCGGTCGGTAAATAGCTTCAGGTTCCTAAATCGTGTGCCCTTAGTATTCTCATTGAACCCAGAATGACTGCCTTTTGCATCCGGTCTATCAAGATCTGCACCGAGTTTTAACAGTCCGGAATGATATTCGAATTCGAAAGCAGCGAAGACCGAATTCTGCCCAAAACACCGATGATCAAAAACACTAATACGACCTTGCGGCATGGATATAGCATGCGGAGCTCGAACGGGAGATCTCGATATTTTGTCCATTTTTCCTCCTCTTTCAAGACTATGTTCTCCTCTGCCGGACATAGAATTCGATGACGAACATAGTCTTGCTTAGTTTATTCAGTAGATCTGGCATTTTCCTTTTCTGACAACAAACTCAATATCTCCTGGCATGTAAGAAAGCACCGGCTCTTTGGTCTATTCCGTACGAGTGCCTTGGATGGTAATACACCACCCGTAGGGCCGCATTATGGCGATGGGAGTACGCCGAAACCGCTCTTGCTGGACATGTCGACAGCAAGTGGAAAAGCGTATCAGGCGCCTTTCGACAGGGCCTGCAGCTAACACTGATCACATCGCGGAGATGGATCAAGGTGTTAATTACGCCATCTTGGCAAGCTGCGGTGAATCCCTTAGTCTCGGATATGAGCCCGGCTGACCTTAGGTAGTCGAAGGTCAGCCTGGTTGACAAGCCGAGCGTTTCGATGTTTCGATAGAAAACACCGTGTATTGCCTTGTCAACATGCCGCCTGAGCATAAGATCTTGCTCCGCGGCATTTATCTGGGCTTTCAGGCGAGAAGATTGAAACTGGAGGTTGGCCTCTAGTCGGCCTTCTGGACTGATCTGAAACTCGAGACCAAGCTCTTCCACAGCTTTTTGTGCTGCCTCAACGATGAATGCCCCCACTCCGGCCAATTCGTGACTTTCAACAAGGCACAGGAGGGGTTCGAACTACCAAGAACTTTACAAGCTATTCACAAAACCACACTTTGATGCAGATACACCAGACTGGGGAGTATCCTACTTTATATATTACTTTATATTTACAAAAATATAGGACCCTGATGAGACCAAAGTAGTGTAATTGATAAACACACTGGACTAGATATCGAGAAAAGTGCGTTCGAATCCAGCCTATGGTCCAATGTTTTACGTTTATTCAAAATATAAAATAAAAAAAATAAAATGAAAATCCGACGGGACCAAAGTTATCTTCATAATTCAGAAAATTTAATTCTATATCTCTTAAGTTACATACACGAAATTGTGGCCAATTAGGCAGAGGAAACTTTAAACTTGTTTATACTTAACCAGAACAATTCTCAGTCAGTTCTATTGAAATATATAAGAACCGGAATGCAGTCATTTGAATAAGAACTGTTAAGTAACTGCCAACCATAGAAGTACTAACATACAATCCTTACTTCAAAAACGACTGAACTTTAGATGAATGGGCGTGAATAGTTGATCTATGGTAGGGCATCGAATCGCATTGCGTTCATCAATGATCTACTATCCTTTCAGAGGTTTATGTTTACTAGCATATAAAAATCTAACAGGACCAAAGTGGTGTAATTGGTAAGCACCCTGGACTATAAATCCAGAACTGTGGGTTCGAATCCCGCCTATGGTTCAATCTTTTACGTTTATTCATCTTTATAATCCTATGTTAAATTATCTGAGTTATCTTCATAATTCAGAAAATTGTATTCTATATCTCTTAAGTTATATATATATATAATATATATATATATATATATATATATATATATATATATATATATATATATATATATATATATATATATATATATATATATATATATATATATATATATATATATATATATATATATATATATATATATATATATTTGTATGTTTTCTTGTTATATATATATACATATATATATATATATATATATATATATATATATATATATATAATATATATATATATATTATGTTTCTTCTTAGGTTCTCGCGGACGTAATGTGTAGAACTGGATTCTCGGGTATTGATCCGCGTTGTGTGGTTTCGGTCCTCAAAAGGACCAATTTCACGACGTTTCGGCAAAGTCGCATTTGCCATCTTCAGGTTATTCGACCGTAGAGTCTGGAAAATCTAGGCGAACTATATAAAAGAAATATTTCGATAAGTTAGATGTTGGAGTGTTCATTGAAGAGACTATTGGTCTTAGTGTTAATTGTGGTGTAGTGGTGACGTTATTCAAATCCAGAGTCTGCGCATTAGAGACTTCACAATCAGCTATTAGTCCGATATGCACGTGTATTTTTACCGTTAGAACCTAACAAGTTAAATGTCAAAATTTTAAAATGTATCCATTTTCATCTCATTGTAATTCGTATTTATTTTAAATTTAACTTATTGACATAATTGGAAAATAGGATCTACAGTCCAATGAATATAATATGAAGAGGAAAATCTAAATGGTTTTTGTAAAAATTACTAGTTTAATATTCACCTAAGCTTCTGTAAGTATTAATCAAAAAACATAATTGTTAGCTAATTTGTAAAAAATTGTAGTACCCTGAAGAAGCAATAAATTATTGCGAAATATTGGTATAGAAAAAAATAGGTTTCTTTTGATTGCCCAACTACAGACCGAAATTTCCGTTATTCACGCAATTCGTAGTCAAGATAAGGGAGAGAAAAAAATATAAAGTTCACTCCCTATAGAGAACCGATAGGATGTTTAATGTTTCTGGCAGTAGTCATACGTCCAGATATATCATTCTGTGAACAAAGTTGGTAGATATCTCGAAAACCCTGGGGAGCTATCAAACACATTTTCAGGTGACTGGAGGGAACTGAAAATTATTAAATTCTTCACACTGGGAGTGATGAATGACTGAAGACGTATTCAGATTGTGATTTTGTAGATTTGGATATCATGTACTCCACAAGTGGCTATGTAACGTAATTATCGGGTAGTCACATGAAAATCTCCACATCAGAGAGTTACATAAATAAATAAATAATTTGTGATATGCAGTTCTAAAAATGTTAGTACCAACAAACATAATTTTTTTTCAAAAATCGTAATAGCTCGAAAACGGTCGAAGATTAGTTTAGAGATTATGATACAGATTTTTTCTAAATAATGCGAAAAATTGAAACAAGTAATTATATATTAGGTGCTTGCTCTATTGGAAATAAGTTACGTCACTGACGATATTTCAATTTGATGGTTTATACCGTCTCATGAAAAATTTTCTGAATTTTATTCGGAAGGTACCTCCTGATTTTTCAATGAACTGGTAACGTTGTATGTACGAAATTAGTTGTTAACATAATTGCACCCCACGTTTTCAGTAATCGAGAGAAATGTTTTCAATTATTTTGGTCGATTATTTGAAATATATTCAATCTGATACAATTGTTCCAAAAGAACAATATGATGATAGATACTTATACATTGTAGATATGAAAATAACTGTTTTCAATCTTGATTGATACATATATTTCAATTCGACTTATGAAGGACACCATGACGTGAATAATTGAAATAGATAGTGTAATAAATCGGCCGCAACCACCAAATGTATTAATTTGGATCTAGTTATAGATTCTGTTCTTTATCAATTAATAAGCCTAAGCTTGGACGCTAATTTCAATATGTCGTTACTTGAGTAATTGAAAGCGTCGAATTATAAACTGAGTTGAAGTAAATGTAAATATGCGAGTTCTATACACTTGTATTCACTTATCCAAACGAGGGTGGATGTATATAACAGTTCTTAGAGAAGCACCATGAGGAGTGTTGGAACTTGTGGGCCATTCGAAAGGCGGTAGTTAGCTGCCACCAGCTTCTGTCTCCAACCTACGAGAAGGGTGGAGATGAATTGATAGGATAGCCCAGGAAGCAATACTATACCCGATGTATCTTTTTTTTTTTCTTACTAATTGGAACACAGGTAAATTGTAGCGTGCCTGCTTGGGAAAATTTATCTTAGTTCTGACATAATTTTCTATACAAAGGGTTCTCTGAATCGAATGAGTTGAAGTTAAACTTGCAGGTTGTGAAAGAATTTCGAAGACCCACTTTTAAAATTAAGCAGTAAATGAATAGTTTTAGATAGAAGAAGGCTCCCAAAAATCCGCTTGCAAGTTATCAAATGAACATTTCTTGAATTTCAATTCAATTATCAAACCATTGAAACCACCCCAATAGGAATACTTCACTACGGGAACGTCAGTAGGTACCTTATTTCTACTATATTTCGATATTAAACTCAGAGTGAATTTATGGGATTTAACCATGAAACAGTCTTTACTTAAACAAAGTAATTCCCTAATACTTTTATTACACTCAACTTTGAAGACTCAAGTAGAGAAATTATCAAAATCTGAACTATTTTGTTTTTGTTAGTTAAAAATACTATTCAGAAGAATATGTATTAGTTTAATTGACGAAAAGAAATGAAATAATTGTGAGTAGCTATCCGCTTTTCTTCCGCTTTCTGGTGAATTATAAAATGCTCTTTTAATAAGTAACTTGAATTCAGGTTCTGGAATGATTTGAGAAAAACCTATTAGTTGTACATTAATCCTGACTAAATAGCAAAATGACCACAAAGAGAGTGGCATGTGACTTCTTACCTAAAAAAAAATGGAGAACAGCACAGAACTGACATTCTTCCTACGACCTTTGGTTTTTATGATTCGACTCCGTGGGAGGTCCGTTGTTATTTCCACCAAGTCCGCTAGCCCAGCCTTCTAACTCGAGGGGTTTTGAGTCTACTTGCGTGAATATGCCCACCGGTCGTTTTAATCCTTAAAAAGCATGTACCAAGATAAGACGGAAATTTATCGAGATACAGATTTAAGTTGATACCGACTGCCTGTAGTAATACTCATATTTGAATCTGAATAAAATCAATAATTTTTTCTTGAATTGGAATCAGTTGAGGTACCGCTAGATTTCCTAATACTCATTTTTGGAGATATGATACTGCTTATTATATCATTAAGGTTTTCGTCTATCCCGATCTATAGGCTTAAGGGCAGGGACGTACTCAGAATAAATCCATCGCTGCGGTTACTTAACTTTCCCTCAACTTAATGTATTCCTTTAATATTAATCCATGGATTATTACAGTAGGTATATTTTCGATTTGTGGAAAGCAGCGATCCATGTTATTCAAGTACATGAGGTATGATCTTTCTCTGCCGTATTATGGATGTATAATCTTTAATTAGTTAATCAGTTCAAGTTGAACTCAGTTTCATCTATCTTTTCAAAAACGAATCACTTTGTTCTTAGGAGATCATACGTAGCATAATATGCTCCTAGTCCGTTTCTATTATCCTGCACTTTTCTAAAATCACTATATAATTATTATTGTCCTAGAAAAAAATTCTATATAATTTCAATTTAAGTAACTTTTAAGCTATCCACCCGCAGTGGATCTGGGCTGACATATCAAATTTATTCATTGTGAATTATGACTGAACAGATCACGAGCAACTGTTTTTCATATCCCACGAACATGAAAAAACATTATTGATAGATGTGTCAATCGGAAATATGAGTGCTTTACAAATAATAAGAAACATGGAATTTCGTGGGTTTTCATTGAATAAGTTTACATTATTTCTGATGATTCTTACATATTTCACGCTTATTGTTGTTCTTTGAAATGTGAACCTTTAATTGTCCGATATCAATTATTTCAGAGTTCAACATAACTCTATAACAGTTGACAATTGGGAGTTCATATTTAAAATAACTACAACAAGCGTGAAATAAGTAAGTAAGATAATGAGTAAACTTGTTTTAGTGAATATTGATAGTAAAAATAATTTCAAATTAATTATACTAACCTAACGAATAAGAATTTACTTACCTACTTTTTCTTATAAAAGTGAAAACTTGTGCATAGAATTCGATGCAAAGAAGTATTTGATCTCAATTGTTCCACGTAGATACTATGTGCCTCATGAGTTCAAAGAATATACTTTGGATTTCAAGTATGTAAAAAGTTATATTCTCTTGAATACAAATCTTACATTTTTCATTATTAATTATTATTATTCGAAAATGAGAAATGAAAGAATCAACTGTGAGATAAGAATATGTATTGGCAATAGAATTGTCTGAAAATAATAATAATAATTGGATGACAAGTTCGTGAAATGAAATATAAATTTTTTTGCTAAGCGTATTGTTTGTTTTTCTTTTTGTCTTTGGTAATATCTTCCAAAATGTAATAATAAATCTGATTTTGAGTATGAATGAGATAATGTGCATGAATTATTTTCATTTTGGAATGCTTTAAATAATGTTGGTCTTAAATATAGTTTTTTCATGTATAGTTATTCAGTTGGAACGTAACGGTTTCTTCTGAAATGATTTCAACTAGTTTTATTTGGGTCTTGAATAACGACCCAAAAGCATTGACATATGCACCTCCCATCATATTATCCCTAACTGCAGAAAAGATTGCGCGAGAGCCAAATACATGCATTTCAAATGCATTTGTTATTTAGCTTATACATGCACAAGAATACGACATTTTGTTTGAAATTAGAATTGAATGGGTGACCAGTAACTGTATCTACATTTATACGAAAAATAAATTGATACAGAACACAAAAACATCTTTTAAACATCTAGTTTCACAATTACTATAGCGTTCAAAACGATATTGAATATCTTCAAAGATGTCAGTAATGTGAGCATATTCCTTCGTAAATTGGAGATATATAAGGATTATTAAAATGCATTCATTCTTTTAACATTTCGGCTAGAAGGAAAATTCAAATATAAAATTCATCATGATAATATGTCTATGTGACAACTGCTTATCATGTTGCTGAATTTCGGCGATCAAGATAATCGGTTTCCGTACGATATCGTGGAATCATTACAAAGCGGATATTGAACACTATGTCACTAAATATATATGAAGTGCAAACCAGCCTTGATAAGTTCACGTACAAAACATTTTCACTATTTTCAGGCATCTATTTCGAACTGTATGATATAATATGATTATTTTGAAATTAGACGTGTACTATACTACAGCATTATGTTTGATGTCTTGATAACGTAAAATTTCCCATAATCCTCTTGTGCCTCCCTAGTATACCTTCGCATTGAAAATTCCTTACCACAATATTAATTCTACTTCATTATCCAATTTCAATTATACTATTCTAGCAATGTATTTCTCCAACCAGAAACCCACTTGTCACCTGTGTCTTATATTTTACCATAATAGCCAAGATTATTCATATTTTCATACATTATTATCGTTTGAAGATGGCACGCTAGTGTCGAAACTATAGTCAAGATTTGTTTCTATAATATATGTGACGAAAAGCAAAGTAAAAGTGTTTCATTTTATTATATCAATATGATAAATTAACACAAATTGATAGATCCCACCATTGAATTCATCCATCATTATTAGCTGTTCTATTATTGCAGTTGAAGAGAAACATGAGGTAGTACCGATGGATGTAGTTACTGAGAATGGTGTAGTACCGATGGGTATGTTTGAAGATCTCATCAGTGGAGTATTGGAAAACGTCAGAGCATCCTTGCCTGAAGTTATTTCAATTGATAACCTGGAAATAAAGCTACCCCTAGTAGGTGTTGCAGAGTAAGTTATTCCCACAAATGTCACAATCAGAAGTAGTTGCTCCTATTTGGAAGATTTATTCTTCCAAACCTTTTTATATAGGTCAATTCGACATATTTGCTTTATGCAACAGTATATATCATGTACAATTCCGGATGATCCAGTCGAGTATCTATGATGCACGTAATGGTAAACAGTGAATGGTAATGATAGTATTACATAATTATACAATAGAAATTCAAATAAAAATCATCATCATAGTAAACATCACGTTGTCGATACATTCTAAAAATAACTCACTACAATAACGACCTACATCTTACATTCCTGAAACCAACCCTATTGCTCGTATTATATCTCTGGAAATCTAGGTTTCTAGCACATAGATGTTGATGTTATGTGCATAAAGGAGGCATTCAGAAATGTATAAACAAGAAAAGAGAGAGGGTATTTTCAATCTGATAAGACTTGGTTTACAATCTTCCTTGTTATTCAAGTTACCAACTATCCTTGCAGCCTTTCTTTGCAATTCAAATATTCGGAACCGATCTGCAATTTGCTGCCAGATTAAAATTGCATGTATGAGATGTGATTCGCAAATAGCAGTTAGTCGTTTTTAAATGTGATGAGAAACTAAGTTCGATCTGTTTCTCAGAACTAATATGTATGTTTGCCAGATGTTCAGTGTGAGTATCCCATAACAAGGTTGTATCATCGAATACTCCTTCCTGTATTCTTTGAACTCTTCGTCAGTATTTTGAAGTGTTAGTTAGTGAAAGATTATCGTTTTTTTTTCGCACATTTTAGTCGAACCGTATTCGGTTCTGCACTCGTGACAGATGAGAGTAGGTAGTCTACCAAAGTTATTTGTCAGCACAGGTATAGGGAAAACAGTGCGTTAGAGAGAGAATAGAATTAGGAGATGCGCATGGGTGTGTTGGAAAGAGATTGATGTGCACATATATGAATTTCAATAAAATATTATTTCATCTGACCGGGAATCGA
This sequence comes from Endomychus coccineus, assembly GCA_958510875.1. NCBI lineage: Eukaryota > Metazoa > Arthropoda > Insecta > Coleoptera > Endomychidae > Endomychus > Endomychus coccineus. The sequence continues at coordinate 84,708,327 of OY294069.1, read as the reverse complement.
TCCAGCAAGTGTCGGATCTATCGAATAGTTCTTAACGTCTCCTACATTATCAGGTGAATAAAAGCGATAAAGGTGATCTGTTCAATAAGTATAGAGACATCTATATGATGAACAGGTTTATCTGCCGAACGTTTAGTTATCAATGTAGACAGAGATATCTGTATGATATACAGGCAGGTCAGGCCGTTGCTGATAAAATGAATATTGAAGAAAACATGTTGAGGTTAAGTTAGAGAATCTCAGATGGTAATACAGCAGTCGTAGGGCCACATTATGGCGGTGGGTGTAAGCGTCTCAAGCACCTTTCCATTTCCATTTCACCACTCCAAAAGAGTGAAGCAGGGCTGAAGCGGCAAGTAGTTCAGACGACCAAATTTTTCGATCGAAGGTTCTGTACTTGTCGCGGAGAGCAGCCCTCACCTGGAAAGCTTGATCATTAGAACGGTGTACAATCCACAGATATCGCTACGTCTCTCTAGCATCAAGATGTATGACCTCAATATATAACTTGTTGATATAATATGTAAACAATTAAACAAATAGAGTAATGTTCGGAACAACTTACCTAATTTAGGACTTATTGAAGATATACTCTTATTACCTTTAAATGGCATTAGTGCTGGTTTGTTTATCGAGGAGGAGAACGTAAGGCCTATTTGCTTGTATGAATCTGCCGGTCGGAAACGGGTAATTCCATTAGATCTGTCATTTTTGGTTTCCGACAACGAACTCAATATTTCCTGGCATCTAAGGTAGCACCGGCTCCAGTGTATTCCGTACAAGTGCCTTAGATTGTAGTATAGCACCCGTAGGGCCACATTATGGCGATGTATGTACGCCGAGGCCACCTTTGCCGGAAATGCCGACAGCAGGTGGAAAAGCATATCAGTCGCCTTTCGCCCTGCTTTTGACATCAGGAGCCTGCGCACCCAGCACGTTGCGGCGATAGACCAGGGAGTTACATTCTTGATTGTGAATTGGAATATTGCTCATCCAAAAGTCATTCGTTGGAATGATTCCATTTTCGATGGTCTCCACTTGAACTAAAAATACTTTTCATTTCAGAGGATCTTCTCGTATCACTAATTTCAAAGCCGTTGGACTGAAGCAGTTCAAAGTTACATATCTCAAGTTCGATATATTAAAGCAAACATTGAACATTGACTTATTATTAGAAGATTTGAATATCAATACAAATTATTGGGCCGATTTATTATTCCTAAATTTGATACCTGCTTATGGTGATGGACGTGCAAAGTAAGTTCGCCCTATGAAGCTAATACTGGCAATTATTTTTATTTATTACAGCACAAATTTCGAGAACCTCTCATTGAACATTACAGCGAAGGCAAGTATTGTGGGACTCAAGATATCACAAGTGGATGTTTTATTGGGTTTGGGATCAGCAACTGTGAGTACTTCACGATATGTTACAAAAAAAGTATCATAACATTTCAATGAATATGTAATAATAGAATAGCGTATTGGGTATCAAATTCAAAGAAAACAACTTATTACTGTCATGCCCTCAGACCGGAAACAAATTGTAAGAATCAGAAATACAAAGAGTACAGAGAGAAAAATTGAATGTGGAGTACCACATGGAAAGCTTCTAGGTCCAGTACTATTCTGTATATATGTGGACCAATTAGTTTCTATAGGATCGTCCGGAGAAATAACTAGTTTTGCAGATGCCACTGTGGTTTTCTATTCTGGTGAAACCTAGCTTGAGGTCAAAGAACAAACAGGAAAGGATCTGGAAATGATTAAAGATTGGTTTGATTACAAACAACTTTCTTTGAAATCCAACAAAACATTTTTCTTACCTTTCTGTAATTATAAATCTTTATTGTCTTCATAACTATCCAAAATGCATTCAGAATATCTTCAACAACAAATATGGAATATTTAGGAGTTTTGATAGATTCTCATTTGAGATGGGACTTCCATATAAATTATTTGGTAAGAAAATTAAGAAGCGTTCTATATAAGTTCCACCAGCTCAAGAACAGACTGGACGTGAAACAAACAAAAATAGTTTATTATAGTCTCGTACAAAGTCATTTAACATAATGCCTAATAGGATGGGGAGGGGTATCCAAACTTACCTCCGTTCATTACACGTGATACAGAGAAAATTCTTAAAACTAATATTGAACAAACCTCTCCGCTATAGTAGTAACAAGTTATATGGAGTATGCTCGACCTGAGACAATTATTTCATAAGATACGTTGTGCTGAATCAATTTAAGGATAAAGGAAACTCGGCCGAGCAATGAGTGAATCAACCAACTGTACTCAACTCCCTACCAGATAGCATACATTCCCTAAGATCACTTAAACAACTAAAAAAAGTCGTCGATAAATTAATGAGAAGTCAACCACATGGAAGAATTGATCAAATATTTGATAATGGCATTTAAAAGCTTCTGTTGCAAAATGGCATAAAAAAAATCTTATAAACAAAGGATCTGTACACCTTCACCCTCCTGATACAAACCTGAGTATACAATATATTTGCACTTTGTAATTAGTCTTAATATTATTTCATATGTCAAATTTAAGACAATTTATAGCTTGTAAGTAATTTAATTAATATCTCCCATGTAATTTTTTCTATCCTTACACGTCTCCAATGAATTTGTGGTTGTTCCAACTTCCGAGTAATTTTATTTTACCCCATGTGATTCATTTTATATATACATACGTGTCCAAAACTCGTGTGTTTAACTGTAATCTTCATTTATTTTCTTTACACTACGTACAAGCAACACCTGTTGCTTCTGTGGGTTTCCCAATGTTTCTTGTAATGTATCTTTTTTTATTCCATCCCTTGTAAAGAAAAGATATATACATAGGCCAATCTTCCCAATACCTCGGAAAAAGATTGAATGGGCACAAATATACCGAAAATTCATCCACTGCGCTTGGTAAACATGTAAAAGACACTAACCATCCATATATCACTGAGGTTTATACTGTCTATTTTGAGTTCTATGATTATTACTATCTACTCTCCATAAAAAGGAATATATTTTATCATAATTTACTCCGTTTTCCTATTGAGAACTGAAAGTTCTTTGTTCATGTGATTCCTTTCTAAAAACAATCTTTTTTGTAGTTTTCCCAAAATTATGCTCTTCCTTTCTACAATGTCTTTTTAAGGCGCATATTTTCGTTTCTATTCCACATTGTTGAGTTATTCTTAATTTTAATAATATTATATGTTTGTCCCACCTTTTCGCAATCTATGCAAAGGTACTCTGAATATTACATTTGACTCTAACCATTTTGCTCGTAGAAATTCAGCTAAGTGAGTGGTAGGTTCCTTCTAGCAATTTTGATGTCTTCTGATCTGAATATCTCAATGAGATTGTTCGTCAATCTTTCTCCTTCTCCCAAATATAGAATTGGTAGTTTCGGATGTCCCAATATTGCGTTAATATCCTTCCGAAAGTGATCCATAAGTTGTGTTTTTGCAAGATGCTTCCTCCTTCTTTACCAGAACACTTAGGAACGGTAGCTGATTATATTCCTACATTTCTATTGTGAAATTTATTTTATCATTAACATGGTTCAGATTTAGACGTTCACGGAATTTGTTGAATCTTTCTTGTCTATTGGTCCATATTGCGAAGGCTTGGTGACATAAATCAGTGAGCAAATTGTTTTTCGTGGAGCGCTCTGCTAGTAGTAGTAGAAGTAGTGAACAGCAATATAAAATCAGAGATTACCAAAAGATCTCTTAGCTTGGATTGCTTTCACATTATCATGCAATGTTTGTTTTTGTTGGATATTACAGAATTTCGTTTCCAATATTTTGGTGGTCAGGACTATATCGTTTTCGGCTCTGTATTAGCTTCTCCGTGTTATTCCATGAAGTTAAATGGATATTCTAGTTCAAAATGAGATGTTAAAAAATTAGAAGAAATAGTACCTAGTAGTAGAACGACGGATGACTTCTCTTTATCAGGCGGAACTGGTTCTTCTAAATATTCTTCTTGTTTGGTTGTTCTTCTTCCGAAAAGTTACTTCCATACATTTTGGAACGATTTCTTCTCTACGGTAGCGTTGCAGGAATCTCAGAATGCAAAGATGTGTGCCCTTCTTATATTTTATTTCTTGAATGTCCTAGTTTGGGGAGTTAGTTAGTCTTCTACCCGTGGACAATCTGTTATGTTGACTTCCAGATTTCCGGTGGTATTTAATGGATTTGAAATATTTCTTTCTTGAACAGAATCAGAAATGTATTGTAATATAACAGTATGTGAACCGAACTCCTTATTCCTTCATGAACAGCCGACGTGAATGTTCTTTAACGATGCATACTCATCCTTCAACACGACGTACGAGGCATGTTTTTTAAGTAAGTACCGTTTTGGAATTAAAAAAAGACGTGCAAAGATATCGCAATAATTTTATTTTTACATGAAAGCCTGTACCTTAATCTACTTTTCTACATAATTTCCGTGAATATTGAGGCACTTGTCATAACGTGGCACCAGTTTTTGAATACCCTCCTCATAAAATCCTGCCGCCTGACTTGTTAACCACTGCATCACAAATGTTTTGACTTCGTTATCGTCTTGAAGACGCTGACCGCCCAGGTGTTTCTTCAAGTGCAGGAACAAATGGTAGTCGCTGGGCGCCAGATCAGGGCTGTATGGAGGATGATCTAGAGTTTCCCATTGAAAAGATTTGATGAGATCTTTGGTCCGATTAGCCACATGTGGACGGGCATTGTCATGCAGCAAAACGATACCCTTACGCAACTTGCCACGTCTTTTGTTCTGGATTGCACGACGCAGATTGTTCAATGTCTCACAATAAGACGCTGCATTGATTGTCTCATTACGAGGCAGAAACTCCACTAGCAATACTCCTTTTTTGTCCCAAAAAACTGTGCACATGATTTTTCGGGCAGAAATTGTTTGCTTAAACTTCACTTTTTTGGGTGATGATGAATGTCGCCATTCCATGGATTGTTGTTTCGATTCTGGTGTGACGTAGGCCACCCATGTTTCGTCACCAGTAACAATTTGGTCTAAAAAATCTTCACCTTCATTGTGGTACCGCTCAAGGAAAGTCAATGCACTGCCTAAACGTTAGGTTTTGTGCAAATCCGTCAACATTTTTGGAACCCAACGTGAACACAATTTCCGATAATTCAAGTTCTCGGTCACAATGCGATACAAAACACTACGAGAATATCGAGGAAAGCAGTCGCACAATGATGAAATTGTAAAGCGTCTGTTTTCTCTCACCTTTTTGTCCACTTTCTGCACCAAATCTTCATTAACGACCGAAGGACGCCCACTCCGTTCTTCATCATGCACATTTGTGCGACCATCTTTAAATGCTCTCACCCATTTCCTTACCATTCCATCACTCATAATGTTTTGTCCGTAAACTTCACAGATCTCACGATGAATATCGATTGGTTTCACGCCTTTAGCACTAAGAAATCGTATAACAGCCCGTACTTCACAATCGGCGGGACTCACGATTGTCGGGGGCATCTTAAACACTCAGTAAACAACGTATACAATGAAGAATCAGACTGTAATGGAATCAGTGCATAGACAAGAGATGTAGGTAACCAGCGCGTATGCGTGGACAACCGATCGCAACGTTACAGCGGCGGAATTTCGAAACGGTACTTACTTAAAAAACATGCCTCGTATATGATCTGCACTGACTACAAACTCCACACTCATTTCAGATTTGAAGGAAATATATGTCTCTCTTCTTAAAATGATCTCTCATGGTGGAGAGAATCTAGAGTCACAAGAAGTTGGTGTAATGGGGTTCTAGTTTTATAATCACAAACAGAAGAAAATTCTTTGTTGTGTTTATTTATCTCCATACTTACCAGCACATGATGACTTTTTTTAATTTCTTATCTGAAAGTTAAACTGATTCAGCAGAAGTAGGTACCCAGAAGGTGGAATCATCGTGGTGGGCGATTTCGATAATCACAACTACGCTTGGCTCAAGTTCTCAAACAGGCCGGGCAACGTAGGACGATAGGCTGAGGCCTATGCCATCACCTATGGTTTCGAGCGAATAATCTATAGAACCCACACGGATCAACAACTACCATTATGCTAATATGCTCAACTGATTGCTAACTAACAATTCAGTTCACTATGAAGTAAAAGTCCTTACACCACTGGGAAACCAGATACGCTTATCTCCACGACCTGTCCATATATCACTCGATAAAGTAATCCAACATTACCACGCAGAGTTCAACATTACAACTCAGCCAACTGAGATGCTATTCTCCTTGAAGGATAGTATGTTTCGGATCTGAAGGCACTACGCAATGTGCCGAAAAGGTCAACAAATCACTATCATTTAGTGAACCACGGTTAAATAAAATCAGTTCCAGGGCCTTCGCTTCAAAACAAATACCATACCTTCATTGACGCGAAAACCTATACATGGAGACTAGAACAGAATATGTTGGAGCGAGGAATATCTACAAACAAACGATGGTAGCATCAAAAGTGGCTTATAACGCCAAGATAAAATAACTTATTAAATACCTAAATGGTTTGCACCTTCCCCAAGGCAATTGGGATAAATTTCACTTGTAATTAATTCTCTCCCCCAACTAAAGAACGTGGCACTCTGGGGTCAACACCACAAGAAAAGTCCAAACTTTTTGCTGAAATTTGACTTTCGCTTTCATCAAAGCACAATTAAGCACATTCTGCTGGATCTATCAAAAAGGCTATAGGACCAGACAGAATTCCGCCTACTGTTATCAAGAATTTGGTGTGTTTCTTTCCAGCTGGAAAATAGCTAGAGTCTAACCAATCTGAAAGAGGAAAAAATATCCTTTCTCATTTCACTGAGATCTGATCTGAAGTAACGGAGAAAGCAATATACATCGAGCTCATTGAAATCAAGACAGCTCCAAAATTTTTGAACGACCGATAATATGTCTTTCGTAACCACACATTCACAGATGAACTGCTTGTATAAATAACATATGAATGACAGGCATCCATTGAAAATCATGGGAAATTACTAGTTGAAGCATTGAATATATCTAAAGCATTTGACCCACTTTGACCTGAAGGCCTCCTTGAGCAACTTCCGTTATACGATTTGCTTCAGGTAGATCACTCTCTGTGGTGGTTGGCGGTATCTCCTCCGAAGAAATGATTATCAGCGCAGGTGCTAATCAAGGATTCGTCAAGGCCCCAACTTTGTTCTGCCCCATATGAACGATTTGTTGAAAGTGACCTCTTGACCCCTCTACAGATGTGATGGTACACTCCATACCACTTTCTCTTCTAGAGCCCCTTCTCCCTGTGATTAAGCCTGAAATGTAAGACACACAGAGGTTCATGCAATAATTGGGGATCTGCCAAGAATAGTCTAGCAGAGTTTAATGTAACAAAAACAAGAGATTAAATTTCCTTCAAAAAGGAGGATCCCACAATCCCTAATATGATGATGTCAGGAAGTGTTTCTATGAGGTTCTGAATAGCCAAACTCCCTCTCATGGGACGATCATGTAAAGTCCATTGCAAAAACTGCTCCATAGAAACATGTTTTTCTGTACCGTGTCAATAGTTACTCTACACCCCAAAAGCTTCTAGATGCACATATTCGACCTGTCCTAATGTACTATCCACGCGTTTGGTATTCATCTTCCAAATATACACTGAGACTGTTAGAATCTATTGACTAGCAGCTATGCGTTTTACTTAAACTAAGGTATTTCACATATGACATTTTTTTTGTCGATGCCCTCGAAAATTGTAAGCAAATTTCAAACTTCCTATGTCCCATGGCGAAGAACATATTATTTAGAGAAAGGTTTGAACTTTGATCTTCACCAAAAAATACTGAAAGCCGAAAACAAATTTGCATCAGTCGATTTCTAGAATGAAATAGATGAAATTGTGCACAGGTTCATTTTGTTGTAAATCATGCAATTATTATGAAGTTCGAATCAAATAGAAAGTTTTCAAATAATGGATATTTCGTTTTCACGAAGAATATATAAATAGTTATTTTCAAGCAAAGTTTATTTTTTATCCAGAACCGTTTATTAATAAATATACTACTGACATAGATTTGGACGAAAATTATTAGCGACTTGATATCATAACATTTTAAGCACAAACTGCAAATACCGTCTGAACCGCAGCTTAAGCTTTATGTCCTGCACTCAAACTATAAGTTGTATTTATTTACTGTTGAGATTATACGTCATGGTCGATCTCGTGGATAAGTAACTATGCATCATTTTTCTACAGAAGGAAGGAATATTTCAATTACATATTCACGTTATATTGTATATCTTAATATGTGTCTCACAAATCTTTGTTTTCTAGTTTGATCTTCATGGTCTTTTGAATAATGAAGAATTCAGTCTCCTTGTTAGTTCCATATTAAATACAACAGTACCGAAATTTGTCAATAAAGAATCAGCGTTATTCTCAAGAATCCTGGGACCATTAATAGAAAATGTTCTGAATGGCATTCTACACCCAGCATCAAAGGAATCCAGTGAACTTCCCAAAGAATATTTGATGTTGATGACAATTTCTAATTATGTAAATGAAGCTATCAACAATCATCTCATCAAAGTATAAAATTTGATAAAAAATTATAATAACATAAAATCTACATTGAATGTGAATACAAATTCCGGCAACTATATTGTCTTCTTCATTAGATCTAAACCAAACATAAAAAAATAGTAAACTTGTGGTTCCTTTTAGATATTCTCTAATTTCACTGGTAATTTCTGGAACTTTTTTTGTTCGATCTATTCCTCTACAGATAGCAACGTAGTTGCCGAATAAGTGTCTAAGTTATTAAATATTATTTTGGTTTTAGGATATTATTTGATTGTACATAAATTATTCTATATTATTTTCAAAGTATAGTTTACTACTAGTACTTAGCGTGTTTTCATTATTAATTAACTAATTATCTGTTCGTTATCCTAATTCCTCATATGACAAGAATAGGAACAATATTCTCGAAATACGAATGTGTATCTATATTGCTACCACTATGTTCACAATGATTGGTGTAAGAGAATATTGAACTTACTGAATAGGGTCACATATAAATTTGAACAAACACAAATACCGCAACTTTTAAGACATTGAATAAGCATAAGAAAATAATTTACTTTTGGAAAATCATCGCAAGTTTGTAAATAATAGTGAACATGCACATACCAAATCTTAGAGTACTTTCAAAAGGTGCCATCTAATAGTAATTAACAGCATATTCATAAACAGCATGTGTGATCTATGCAAACTGAATTTTTTATCCTATGTAGACAGGCAGAGGGTTCTTCAAAAACTAATATGACAAACTGCCATTAAAAGCTAGAGATACTTCGAGTGATAACGTTCTATATTAGTGAGCTCTCTTAAATACCCTTTCTTCACTACATGGTTCGTATAATTTGAACCTTACTTCATATTTAATAATATACTAAAATAATACTGAAGGCCGACGAAGAGGTGAAGAATTACCCAATTATAGGAGGGCAAAAGGGGAGTTTAAGTGATGAAACGCTGGACGATTGTGGTCGGGCGGCTCTTGATTTAGCGATGTGATTGAATGGAAATTCACCGACCCCAGAGATCTGGAACGGCTAGAGGACCATGTACTACCTGGCTACAGCCGCTTCCTCGGGTGGAATTACGGCGTTCTACTAGAGAACGTAGACCACCCCCAGAGATTAGATCTATGAATAACATTAGAGCCGGGGAAAGTTACTCTTATTGTAGTCGATATGAATTAAGTAGTATTAAGACAAGAAGAGCAATTTGAGAAGTTTTCAGTTGTTTTTCTCATGAAAATCGAATGGTATGAATGATTCGAATGTATATTCTGAGAAATGAAGAATGAGATTGGAGCAGTTTATGTTGCTGAACTAGGCAAAGAGGGAGTGATTTCCCTCTAAAAAAAACTGATCATCTCATTAAGGTGTGAATGTAGAATCAACAAAGGGTTTCTGTCATCCGTCGATGTGAGGAGACGCAAGTGATGGGGAAAGAAAGGAAAAGGGGAGTATACTTATTTATTAATTAATTGACAGATATTCAAATACAAGTATTATGTGATATTGATGTTCTATAGATGGAAGGAATAGTAGATGATAGAAATTGTATATTGAACTGTTTTAAATGTATAACTAGTTGTAGGTAATTTTGTTTATAGAAGAGGTGCACTTCTAGGACAATGTGGAAAGCTACGTTCCTGTTGGCCGGAGTGCTCGCCGCGAAGTATGGTCTCAAGTTTATCGCGTATGATTGCGTAGTTACGGTGTCAACACCTCAATTATTGCACTATAAGATGTGCAACCCTGCCCTCAGGATAAGAATAGTTATAAAGAAGAAAATTGGAACGTTCAGGTGATTCAGAGAAATATAATTGGAAAAATGTATGTACAAACCTGTTTGATTGAAGTAAGTCGGATAATCTTCCACTGTGGCATGCACAGCCATTCCTCAATGGTACAAGGAGGGTTGTCAAGTTTCGTGCATCAACTTGGAGCACAGGAATGACAAGAGGCGCATCGTTATCAATCGTTAATGATTTGTACCAAATCATATCTTAAATTAAACAAATGGAACAACATCGGCGGCTCTAACGTTATATGGAACCACAGACAACCGAGGGAATTGTAAGGGTCTTATGTACCATGAAAATAATCAATATTGGAATGATGTAGCAGTTTTGGCGCAGGTGAAAATTTCAATGCGAGACCATTGGGCAAATGTAGTCCTAGAGGATAACGAAATTATGCTAATTATTGGTATCACTTGCCAATTACGACGTAATTATTGTATGGATTCCACTTTCGGAGGAACTGTGTTGCAAATGGATCAACCTACAACATGCCCGCAACAGTATGAGGTTCCTTGTCACTTTTGCGGTAAATACTTTCTACGGCTTGAATGCTGTTGCAGAAAGTCTTTTAGATAAACACGGAACTCTAATAATTCATTTATAGCTTTAACATCCATTGATATTTCACTTTCTCTGTATAATAATAATTTATCCGACCCGGGGGAAGCACAAGGAAGTTCAGAAACAATAATTGTTAAAAACGCGGTCCAAACAGGCTATTTCCCCTTATTATAGCCTTGCCAACAAATAGTCATGTGAGTATTATTAAAAACGGCTATTCATCCATCAATTAGCAGAATTGCATAATACTCCAATGGTAACTGGCGGAATACTTACTTTTGGCGGCACAACTGGTTGTTTCTGGAATGATCGCTCTGACTGTCTTTTAGCACTGTCTCACTGGATATAATTCAAACTTGCAAGACGTTCTGTAACGATCCGTTACTTATAAATTACTGTACTTCTCTGGTTAAAAAGCAATAACACCGACAAGGCTGAGATTCTAACGCATCAAAGTTTTGTACATCCTATGTAGAAAAAGTTGAAGCTACTAGGAGATAAGGAAGTTCTTATTCAATTCACCGCTGACTGCCAGAATCTCAGACCACCTCTGACGTTTTATTTCTTCTGGCTCAAAAACCAGTATAAAATGAAAATGGATTCCACACGAAGGGAAGAATCAGCCGTCCGACCGTCACCACGATTCAGATATATTATTACCGACCGTTTAATTAATTCAACTCCGTTAATTTCCGAGAATTCATTTTATTTTTCATTATAAACTCCATCCGCGCTCCGTAGGATCCACTGATATACTTTGACCAAGTCCGAAGGTAAATATCGTACAACTAAATCCAGTAATAACTTCAAATACCGAAAACCAAATAATTTATTATTTGTGTTGAGGAAAAATACATCACATTCCTTACGACTAACTTCAAGTGCCGAAAACCAAATAATTTTTCATTTGTGGTGAGGAAAAACAGGATTTCATTTACCGAAAACCGAATAATTTATTATTAGTGTTGAGGAAAAATACATCACATTTTTTTGACTGACTTTACCAGAAACCGAATAATTTATTATTATTATTTGGGTTGAGGAAAACAGACCACTTGCCGACAGGATTTCAAGTACCGAAAACCAAATAATTTATTATTTGTATTGAGGAAAAACAGACCGTTTGCCTACAGAATTTCATTTACCGAAAACCGAATAATTTATTATTAGTGTTGAGGAAAAATACATCACATTTTTTTGACTGACTACCGAAAACCGAATAATTTATTATCATTATTTGGGTTGAGGAAAACAGACCACTTGCCGACAGGATTTCAAGTACCGAAAACCAAATAATTTATTATTTGTATTGAGGAAAAACAGACCGTTTGCCTACAGAATTTCATTTACCGAAAACCGAATAATTTATTATTAGTGTTGAGGAAAAATACATCACATTTTTTTGACTGACTACCGAAAACCGAATAATTTATTATTATTATTTGGGTTGAGGAAAACAGACCACTTGCCGACAGGATTTCAAGTACCGAAAACCAAATAATGTATTATTTGTGTTGAGGGAAACAGACCGCTTGCCGACAGGATTTCAAATACCGAAAACCAAATGATTTATTATTTGTGTTGAGGAAAAACAGACCGCTCACTTACAAGATTTCAAGTACCGAAAACCAAATAATCTATTATTTGTGTTGAGGAATTTATCCCGATCATTGAAGAACTCGAATATTATTAGCGCACACGTAATTTTCCCGATTCGAAATAAATAAACCACCTGTTGTCGACAGTGCCACAGATACTAAGGAACTATTAACTTATTTCTGCTGGTCAACGTTCCAAACGTATACTACTTGGCGTCTAAGTTTTTTCGGAGATAATCTGTTCGATGTAAACTAAGATACCACGCGAATAGACATCCTGATTCAAATTATATTCTAGAACTTCCGATTGTGCAATTGTTGCAAACTATACTGACTAGGTCAAATCCAAATCCTGACTTAAATATTTAGAGTGATTTTATGGAATTGTTGTTCATTTATACTAGGTGTAAATATTTATCCTCTTTTAAACATATATATTCTCCAATCAATAATTTACTTTAATAAACTGTATATATGTATACATCTGCGTTTTACTGGTGAGGAATCAATCAATTCATATCTGTCAGATTTCATTCAACGGGAAATATACAACCCTGGACCACCCATCCCGGTGGTGACCCCTTTCAAATTTTCCGTTAACAAGAAAACTTATCTTTTCCCGAGAAAGGTGGTCACAGTTCTTTTATACTAATCGAGGTTCTGGTCAAGTCACCTACACCAGCTTCAGTCGAGCCCTTTTTTTCTCAATTTGTGCTCATGATGGTTCACCAGTTCCTCGATTTTGTGCCGTTTTTATGGTTACATCTGTTCCGATATATTTTGTTGACACGAAATATGCATGTTTCTGAATGAAATCAAAATATACGCGACTTATGAATGGAACCGTATGCAAATCTGACACTTAAACTACACGGATGTCAATGCCCGGTACTGTATATCTTCCTATACAACAATATAATTATTCGGAATTATCAATTTGAAATATTAAATAATTATTCAATATTTTAGAGCTTCGTTACAACAGCTATCAATATTATATGAAGGGGAGGCACACTTGATAACGAGTCTTAATTTAGACCGATTTTCAGTTGTAGAACAGCAAGAGGAAGTTTTTGCTTTGAAACTATATCAGGCTATCAGTATTTGCAATAAGGAACTTTTACAAACCGAACATCCCCACATGATTGCAGAAAATATCAATCTATTGACCTATCTCAATAGTGAATTATTATATATTGATCAAGCCTACAAACGATCGATCGAAGACGTTTATATAGACTCTATTACAAGACGTTGCGAATTAAAAAGTGAGATGCTGAAAACAAAGTTATTAATGGCTACGTTAATGCCCCACGATGTGGGATATTCATTAAAACAACAGCCGGGATACTTCGGTCGAGTATTGAGAGAAGTTATCTATGTTATGCAATGCGTTCCCAAGCCAGTGGCGTCACGACGTACAACTAAATGCTACCACGAATCACCTGTAACCTGTAATAATCAATCCAAATTTATCGCTACAATGACACACATTCTGCAAAAAGAAGCCGAATAGCTGAACTGTGATCACGTCACTCCGCCTCTATATTTTATCAATAATTAATGGATATGGATGTCACCATTGCCAATTGTGAGCGCTACACCAACTAAACTTCGAGTAGAAGCTGAAGTTAAATTAAAATAATCCCCTGTTAGTGCAATTAATTCCGGAGAGCTGTATTCTCAGAACGAAATACTAAAGAGTCAACGACTTATCACCAACGACATTATTCGTAAGGCGGTTCAAAATATATTAATGAAAAAACTACAGCTAGAAGGCCCCAATAATCAAGAATATTCAATGATAAAACTGTTCGATACACAAGAATTGAAGGCAATGGCCAAAAGCACTCTGCAGTGTCTATGGGGTACTATGACAGATTTTGGAATGGTTTGTAACGGACTGGTAGGAATCTATTTCAGATTCCGACTGTATGAATTATTCGGCTGCAGTTGAAAACTAGTAGCAAGTGTATAGAGTGACTTAACCATGTGGATGATATACCGGGGAAACGTACCTTGCAAAGAATGGTACCGAAGAGGAAGGATGACTGATAGAAGTCATCGTGACCCAACCGACACAAACAAACGGCCCGTTCGTAGCAACACCGAGTGCCGCGACGAAACTTACAAGCGAAGCGTATAGTTGACGCGCAGAATAACTGCTTTTATCCGGATTTACCCCGGAGGCACTAGACAAATAGAGTCGCGAATCAAAAGAATGTGCATAGTTCGCAAAAACTGCGGGTGCGGTGTTACGATGAACATACCGGGAGTCATACGCAAATATTGAACAATTATGAACACTCTAGCATTAATTAATATGTCTCATTAGATGTGGATTGAATCAGCCATGTAACCAGTGTATAAGTTTTAGCATGTTTTTATTCTTTGTTTTGGCAGTAGCCTATCTATTTTCTTAGTAAGTTGGAATAGGGTTAACATATATATTATTGGTTATTCAAGGAGAAGCCAGATTTCCTGAAAGGACCATACACCCGCAGGGGTGAATGATCTTTTTTAAGGTATGGTGTGATGTAATAAATAGGAATTATGGAAATCGTAGCTTCTCATTGTTAAGGTAGCCTGTTGTATGTTGCGATAATCTTATCGAGTTAAGGCGGTAATATTAGTCTGGATTGAAACAATGAAAGTCCTTTCCAGCCGAAGATATGAAACGATACTCTGTACTCACACGAAGGTGTTATCAATGAAAAATACGACATCAGCGAAAACAGGGAGCTGAGAATAAATGTAAAATTGGGGTAGGAAGTAAGGGGGTATAGAGGCTATGCTGTTTTGATAAAACCTCTTTCTTCAAGAGCGAAGAACTCAAGTTGCGTATTATTAAAGCCGAAGTCAATCCATTCCTTTTTCTGGAAGATAAAATTTGGTGATTATGGTGTGATGTTGTAATTGAACTAATTTGTCGATTAATTCAGCTCAGAGGACAGTGTTATCATCGTTAAATAAATAAGTTCGTTCCTATATCATTGGCACCGACTCTACCGTTGAATTAAAAGTAGTGAGTGGTAGGGGGCCAAATATTGGGGGAAGGTTAGACAACAAGAGGGGTAAGTCTTAGATCTAGATGATTATAACTGTTTGAGTTGGACTTGTACTGAATGATTTTTGCTGTTTGATTCACTAATCACGGCAACGTGCGAATCACCTCGAGTAGAGTATTAATGTGGTAAAAGGTTATAAAGGACTTTTTTTTGAGACTTAATTCAGAAACCACTATTCCTTTTGTTTATTCTGTCACGACGGTAAGGCGTAGTAACCATTTATTTTAGTCGTAATAGTTCCTATATATCCATATAATTATATTCGTCATATTAAAGTTATTAATAATAAATCCAGGTCATAAGTTCGATTGGTTTTGATTTAATACGCCGAACAACCCAAAGTTTACCTATAAAGTTACAAGAATCTATAGTAACGGAGGGTTCCTACTTACCCTCTCAATTAAGTAGGTGGTGGCGGCATATCAAAATAATATCTATAAATCGTAGTTGAAGGGTAAACTTAATTGCACGATTGCAAATTCCGATTATTTGCTGGAAGCCGTGAGGACACGCACACCCAGAGGAGGGCTGTGAGGTTGATACTGGAGAGAGACAGTAGAAGGGAATTAATTGAGTACAAGGTTTCCCGGTTTCCCAAAATTTTGTAAGTTGTGTTTGCAGGCTTGTACTGAAGCAGCAATTCATTTTGCATTTCAGTGTAAATAAAGGGAGTAGATCTCATATGATCCAGCTCAAGACAGAATTTTGAAATGTGGGAAGATTAGGTCCAAGTTGGATGTTTCCATTGCGAAGTGGAGTATAGAAAATGTCTGCACTAATAAGGTCGATTTCGGAAAGTTTGAAGAATTCAGGGTCTGCTAACTTCATATCACTGGGTACCTGAAGAGACGTAGTATCAATGTGATCACCTGTCATCCTATCACATATGTTTGGTAGAACTAGGCAAGACATAGATTGGCTATAGGGTTATATCTGGAAGTAATGATTACCTCGCAACGATATTTAACTGTGGATGCAGTTTGATTTATTCCTGCTATGGCCAAACTTCCATTAAAAGTATTTAGAGTCGTAAATATTGACCAGAGCTGTTAAAAAAAGCATGCTGCAGGTATTCACAAAGTTGCAGTTTGATGTGAGAGCACTGAAACGACCACCGAAAGTATCATTATTTGAGTTATTATTTTCTGTCTGATCGAGACCCGTTTATGTTATTACTGTGCAATAGAATACGATGCTTCCGATTGCATTTTTTAGAAACCGCTGATTTACAGTCAGAAGTTTTGTGGTTATTTCGCAAACAGCTTGTACTTAATCGGAGAGCTGGCGCCTGGGTCCAGCTCCAGAAAATCACCACAGTTAGTCAGCCAATGATCTCCCTTGCAAGAAAGGCAAACGATTTGAAAGGTAGAAATTAAAGATTTATTATTGATTTTTGATTTAAATGTAGATGCAGAAAAGTTTCATTTGATAAATAATTGTTTGGTACTGCTGGGATTATTTTGCTCTTTTTTCACCGAAACATCAGCTCGATCATTTAGAAATTTGCAAAACTGTTTTAGTGTAGGGACATCACCTGCAATTTTCTATGATTCCCACTCATCTTCATTTCTCTTGTCTAGCTTTAAGCCAAATGAAAAATAAGATAAGAATCCTAGTTTTCCGTAGATACCCCTAGCTGATTTAGGGACCTTAGATGCTCAAAAACCCCGTCAGACAGTTGTCTCAATGCTGACGAGAATTCTTGAGATATTGTTGAAATGCCATTTAGAGATTTCAAGTGATTATGGATTAACATTCGCTTGTTATTGAACCGTTCACATATGATATCCTATACAACCTCAGTTTTCAGCTGTTACATCGATTTTTGCGATTTTATCTTAGGAAGTTTAATATTAGGTGCATTCTGAGAATTTCTCTGATGACAAGAATTTACTGAACCAGATAGTACTGAATTTGAGCTATTTTCCGGATGTAATCATTAACGACCTGTTCCCTTGCGTTCATTATGAAGAATGTGGGCGAAAATGTATCATATAACTTTTTGCTTCAGCTCTGTAATTCTCTGCTCTAAGTGTAATCCTCTACTATCAATAATATCTATTCGTGAAAGCAGACTTTCGAGTTTTCCTAACGCAATTTCTGAATAATTTGTAATGTCATTAAATTTATGAAGTTAATTAAACTTTTATATTATAGTCTCTTTTCATCTCCCAATTCTTTCAGAGAACATTTTATTCTGTTTGTTGAATGTTTCAATCATTTTGTTCCTTCAATCTATTGTCTATTTCAGCGTGTCACATACATCTCATTCACTGCATCGTTATCATACTCTGGACTCTTCATATTACACAACTTAAGGAAATTATAGTCATCAATCAGGAATATACCACACCCGGCGTGTTGATTAAAATTATTATTATTCAAAGTAAACAGTCTATCCTCCATCACTGCAAGGTTTCTATAAAGAGATTGCCTGATGTAAAATGATAGCTTATGAGTATATTTATTCAATCACACTGCATTCTCTCAGCTCCTCTAGTATAAATATTATTTCATGGTTATTACTCATATTACCAGCATGTGTGAATGTCACGGGAAGTTTCATTATATCCACAATTTCACTGATATCATTCTTATATTTGTATGTTTCGGGTTTTCAAGAGCTGCGATGTTTCATCCATACTTTCATCTTCAGATTTTCCCTCCTCCCCCTCTTTAGGATATTTTGGTTTATTCATCGGAGTAAAATTGTACATTTTCCGGTTCCGTCAAAGAGTTCCTTCTGATATCATCGGGATTTTTTAATATATCAACCAAAGATTTAGGTACATGTTTGAATATGTTTCCCAAAATCTCAGCATCTCCAGCATTACCCTGTTTCAATGCCGAATATTTTTCTCCAACTATCCTAGCTGAATCATATTCATTTTTCTTCAGCATACACATATCTCTTCGTATTTCTCAAGTAAATAAACCTAATGAGCTAGTTGCGGCCATTAAACACAATACATTCTCTCAGATCTTCACAGAACCCACCACGTTGAGCGCCAGTGTAAGGTTCCCTGTTAAAAAAGGCATGAACTAGTCAGTTTTAACCGTTTAATTGCCCAACTAGCTCATAATGGAAACATCTCAGGGTCTATCGTACCCTTCGATTCCTGATTGGCAGTTGTACCCGGAGCGCCAACAGCTTTACTTATAAGATAAGAAGAACAACTTCTATCAAGAATCTCCGGCATTACGATGGTGTTAGATAGATGTTGTTAAATATAGAAAATGAAAGAAATAGTTCAACTCAACAAAAATGGTTTTATTCACCAAATGAATAATTAATAACAAATTAAATAGTTACAAATTTAAGGTTGACATGAACAATGAGTAATGACAAGAGTAAAATTTGAATTTAGATAAATTGGACTAAGATAAATTAATAATTGAAATACAAAAAATTGTGCGGATCAGCAAAACAGATAACTCTGAAAATTTAATTATTTCTTCAAAAAATGTTACCCTCCTTTTTATTTGTTGTAGCTTCTCGGTAATTCTGTACTCACGTACGGGAAAAGGGGTAGAAGCGTCTCAGCCATTTAACCCTGAAAATAATACAATACGAAACAGAAACGACCCAAATGCAAAGGAAACACACAGCAATACAACAAATTAACATCGTCACTGTATGCGTTACTTTCGACAAATTCAATGCAAAAAAATCAACCATAACGAATGAGAAGAAGTTACTTATTCTAATCAAAAACATCAAAAAGTAGAACTCGAGACAAACTATCGAACTCCGCCTCGCGGAAGGATTTGAACAAATTTACAACTCCAACCTGATACTTATTCTGTAATTCGACAATTAATCGGGATCGAAGCCAGGATTTACCAGTTCACCTTGAACAACTTGCATAACAATAACCTTCCTCGTCCATGAGGATCACAAATTCCAGGTTGGATAAGATATTACAAAATAACGAAACTGGTTCGATATCCGATTGAAGTCTAACTAAATCAAAGAGAGAAAATGAGATGAATGATTGTGGTGGGACTATCCGCAGACATGTCGTCCATTAAGAGAATTTCCAAAAATATCTAGTCAATCAACAGCTGTACATCAAATTAAACTTAATTATGATAATATTCAAAAGACTATGAAGCTGTCGTTGACTAGATTTTTGGGCGATACAGGAAAATGCACAGAATGGCAGAAAATTAATAACTACGACATACCTGCTCCAACATTCCCACACACAATCACGAATCGATCACCCTGCCTACAAATCATCAATCTCGACAGAATGGCACCTTTCGTGAATTCATGTAAAATATATATGTTATCCGCGGTGACTGTATAGTTGCCGCGCTTATAATATAGATGCCAGGGCATGACTCATCCGGACTTATTTATTCAAAATAATTACACAGGTTATGGTTCGTAGATTATTTGGTGGCAACGAGTTGTTACGTTGTGGTTGTTCGGCATTTTCAATGCCTGACCTTAATTTCATAATACTCAACGGGACTTTTTGCTCAACAATTATCATTGTGCCTAAAGCTGAATCGATATCGAACTGGTATGTTAATAAATACTCGCTTATACGCTAGATGGTGGTTGAACGACTCGATATTGATATTGTAGTAATTTACAATTAATATTTCAACATATTACAATTAATATTACATATTTATTGTGACTCAGTTTTCTTAGGCTGCAATTGGCGCCCTCTTATTAATTGTCAGCGAACCTTTCGGTAAATACAGTCATTTCACCTTACAGTTGTAAAAATCTCTTGTCACACTCCGTCCGTCTTCATTGAAGCGAACCGAGAACCAATATTGTTACAAATCAATTTGAGCACGTAACGAATTTTGACGCACAACATGGGGCCGTCAAAGAGGCCATTTGCTTTTTTTGTTGATTTAGAGTCGAAGCTAAACTGAAATTGGCTCCAACCCTTCTCAGATTCAGAAGTACTTTGAAATTGTATATTTGATTGTTAGGTGAATTATTGGTTCATTGTTTCTGCGAATTATTAAGAATACTTTTTTTTTCATTCATTCAAGTAGATAATTTAATTGTATTATCATTTTTGAACTTATTCCCGTGCATATTTGAAATCACTAGATGAGATTATTGTTGTGCATTTATTCTAGAATACACTTTAATCATGCAGATGAATCGACTTGTAAATCCGAACTGTGACTTACGAGCTGCGTATCGGAGTTGTTTCAGCAAAAGGTGCTGTAGGCACAATGAGGAGCCTGCTTGATTAAATTGAAAAAACTTGGTAATATCAAAAGTCCTGCTGAACCTTACAGCATACAACAGACCTGACTGACGTTACTGCATCGTTGGCCGAATTGGAAAAATCTGTGAAAGATTTTAAAGGTGAACGCAATTCGGGCGAAGCCAAAAGTATTAATACAAAACTAACATATATTCTTAAACGTACCAAAACTAAGGTCCACACCTCAGATTTTGAAACTCAATCCAAGTCAGAATTACTAGTTCAGGTTTCTGCAATAATCACAACTTTTGATTCTAAGTTGCCAATACCGTCAGATGGACCGTCTACGTCCACTTTAGACTTAAGTTTAGATAATTTGGACTTTCAATATGAAGAAATATATGCTTCAGCTGAATAATCTACACCAAACAACGACACTACTCAAACATTTTCTAACTCAACCTAGTCAATTCCTGTAATGAAATGGAATCTAAAATTTTGAGCTGATATTAAGGATATGTCTTTAACTGCATTCTGTCGTGTGTGGCCGAGTGTTGTACAAGTTAGCCCATCAAATGTAATGTAACATTTGAAAAGCTCAATTATATATATATAAGTGCTCAGTTTACTCTACCAAAAAGTCAATAATAAAGTTTCAAATGACACAACTTTTACTTAAATAAATGGTAAATAGGTACTAATGAAATCGACATCCTAAATTATCTAGATCAGGATCACTTAAAAAAGGAACATCAAATAGAAAATATCTGTGACTACGTGTTTCTTTTGTAATAGTACATTTATATAATTCATTTCAACATATGAAGCATAACATTTTTTTTTAACTCTTACTCGATATTATTTACACAAAGTTCGTTGACATAACAGTATTAAGTGAATATTGGAAGGTTTCTTCCCCTACAAATTTTAACATTTACGGTTTTGAAACATGCTATAATGGAGCTCATTACAATCAGGATGATGGAGTTTCAATATTTGTTAAGAATTTGTCACTAATGTTGTCAGTATACTCAACAAGTCAAGCGTTACGGTTAACAACATTCAGTTCTCATTAAACCCTAACACAAGCAGCTTATCACCAATATATAGACCTCCTGAGACAAATGAGTCGTGGTTTATAGATGATTTGGAAACTTCACAAGTTAAACAAAAGAGAAAACCATGGATTACTAACTCAATAATAGTATCCATACTAAAGAGATAAAATGAAAAAACAAATAAAATAAAATCAATTCTCATCAACATTTCTTAGAGTTCAAAGCTTACAGAAACAAACTTAACAAAATTATAATACAGGATGTTCCATCTCAGACGAGCCACCCCGTATATTTCTTATCCCCTAGTGAGTGGAAAAATCTCCCGAAACACTTCGAATGATTTTGTTTGGGCGACATCTTTTGACGTATATTTGAGGCTTGAACGAGCAACCCCCTAATAGGGGGCGCTTCAACCCCTCAAAATTGAATAGGGGAGAGGTGTTGAGTGATAAGTCATTTGAAAGGTCTTGGAAGCCTCTTTGCAACGATGTATGAAAAACGTAAATTTGATGAACCGTTTTTGCCAAAATTTTGTTGCTCGAATGCGCCACCTTGAATATTTTGGTTATTTGTACAATGTACAAGCTCATTTTTATTAAGCCTTTTTTACAAACTTAAACAATCTTCAAAAATTCACATTGAATTGTGTTGTCATGCTTACAATGAAAAAAATTAAATCTGCGTGTTTAAATCAAATGTTCAAATTGTCCTCCATTAATGTCCATACAATAATACATTCTCTCAAACTAATAAATAAAAAAACAGCAAAACATTTCCTTATGATGCCTTCATTTTTTATTCTTAGAAGGTGTTTATCTGGTTTCAACGTTTCTTCGATCATTTCATGATTTTAATCAATCTGTTGAGTTAGTACTTTGCTGATTTGTTTAAAATTTCAAAAAATATGGTGTACACATCGCAAAAACGTGTTGAGCTGGTTAGCCTTTATTATCAAAATCAAAATTATGCCCGAGCGGCTGCAAGGATATTTAACGAAAACCATCCTGAACGTAGCGTTCGCCATAAGTACGTAATGGAATTGATTTCAAAATTTGTGGAGACGGGTTCAGTAATGGATAAAAAAGGGCACCAATTGGAATTGTTAATGATGAAGGAGCAGCTGTGGCGGTATTGGGACATGTCCAACTTATGCCAAACACGCAATCTGTACGACAACTTTCTGCAGCTTCCGGTATTAGCCAATCTAACGTTTTCAGAATTTCACATAAACACAAGTTCCATCCGTACAAAATTAAATTAATTCAGGAATTAAATGATGATGATTGGGATCGAAGGCAAGAGTTTTGCGAAATTATGGTCGAGCGTATCAACAATAACCCAAATTTCTTGTACAACGTTTGCTTTTCTGACGAATGCACTTTTTACTTAATGGAGAGGTTAACAGGCATAACTGTAGTATTTGGGGCGATACAAATCCTCGTGTATTTCGAGAAGCTCACACTCAACATCGGGAAAAGCTAAACGTTTGGGTAGGAATTTTGGGAGACCACCTAATTGGACCTCTGTTTATTCCTGGTAATTTAAATGAAAATTTATCTTGAAATGTTGGAAAATGTGATTGATCCGTTAATAACTGAACAATTAGAAAACGATCCTCTACTACTTGAACAACAATTGCATTTCCAACAAGACGGAGCTCCTCCTCACTAAGCCGCACCAGTTTGCCAATACCTCAATTTGCAATACCCCGGTCGTTGGATTGGAAGAAGAAGTTAATAATCAGTGAGAAGAGATCAGAATCAAAGTGTTTTTATTTCAATTCTGACAGACGGTCAATCTATTAATTAATTACAAAAGAAGGTTAGTCATAAATATGGATTACATGATCAAACTAAATATATCAACACTCCCACTCAATCCATATTCATGACCCAACTTGAATAAAACATCTTTAAATAAATGTAAAGACAGTCCTTTAGTAAAAATGTCAGCAAGTTGTTCTTGCGATGAAATATATTTCAACATAATTTGGCCAGAATCTAGTGCTGCTCGAATGAAATTATATTTCACATCTATATGTTTCAATCTTTGATGTTTTCTATGTTCAGTAGCAATTTTAATACATGACTGATTATCTTCATAAAGTATCGTTGCTTCAGTTAATACAATATTCATTTCATTCAACAATCCTCTCAACCAAAAACATTCACTCACTGCTGCTGCTGCAAGAGCATTATATTCTGCTTCGGCAGTTGAAAGTGCAACTGTTGATTGCCTTCTGGTAGGCCAAGAAACAGTAGAACCGAAACATTTGAAAATATATCCAGATGTGACTTCCGATCTTGCAGATCATTTGCAAAATCTGCATCACAAAAACCTTCCAATATATTATATTTCTGTTTGCTGAAAATAAGACTAAGATCTTTCGAAAATTTAAGGTACCTTAAAACCCTTTTCAATTGAGAGCAATGTAGATCTGATGCCTTCGATTGGAAACGACTGAGGAAATTGACGGCGTAACATAGATCAGGTCTCGAATTCACCATTAAATACATTAAACATCCTACAACTTCTTTATAAGGATATTTTGTTAATGGTCTTATTTCATTTTCAATTTTCAAATTGACCTCTATTGGAGTTTTTGCAGCATTACAATTCATCATATTGAATTTTTGGAGAAGTTTGGAAATGTGATGACTTTGATTCAATTTAATTAATTGTTTATCTCTATCATAAATGATTTTAATTCCCGGAAAAATATCAATGTTTTCCAAACACTTTATTTTGAATTCTTTGCTGAGAATATTTTTTATTTTATTCATTTCCTCAGTAGAGTTGCCCACTAGAAGAATATCATCTACAAAAACTAAAAGATATAAAATGATATTCCCAAAAATCATGATATAAAGACAATTATCTGATTCAGTCCTGCAAAAACTCTCTCTCATCATCACAGAGTCAAAACGTTTATACCAACAACGTGGTGATTGTTTTAATCCGTACAAAGATTTATTCAATTTACATACCAATGCCAGAATCATCTGTGAAACCAGGAGGTTGACTCATATAGATATCTTCTTCTAAATTCCCATGAAGAAATGCAGTTTTTACATCCATTTGAAAGATAGAAAAACTCTTCTGAACTGCCAAAACCAACAAGATTCTAATTGTTATTATATTTGCTACAGGAGCATAGGTCTCACAATAATCATAACCATATTGCTGACTATAACCTTTTGCAACTAACCTTGCTTTGTACTTAGTTTCATTTTTATCAGAATCAATATTCTTAATTGTGAAAATCCATCTACAATCAACTATCTTCCTCCCTTCTGGTTTTTGAACAAGTGTCCAAGTTTCATTTTCGTAGAGTGATTCTAATTCTTCATTCGTCGCAGACTCCCACTGTTTCCGACATGGATGACTTTTCACTTCATCATAAGACAATGGTACATTATTAACAAATTCTTCAGCTGAAAGTGCAAATATTACTGAATCTCCAGAAAATGGAAGATCATTTTCACACGATGGAACAAAATGTGAGTTCATTTCAAAATCTTTATGCCACAAAGGAGATTTTCTAATTCGGCATATGTGTTCTGATGATCCAGAATGATTGTAGTCTTCTTTAAAGTCCAATCACCTTGATTTACTAAAGATTTTCTGCAAGCATTCTCATCGCTCTGAATGTCACACATAGTCATTTCTTCGGATTCAGTTTTGTCTGCATTACTCACGGGATGAAACTCATTTTCTTCATTTTCAACAACAATCAGAGGATATGTTTCAAAATTTTTCATGCATTCCATTGATTCATCAAATATCACATCTCTTTCAATCTTCACACATTCATTCTCACAATCCCACAATCTGTATCCGTTTGGAGCATAACCAATCATAATACATTTCAAACTCTTCTTATCAAATTTGCTATTTCGAAATTGTTTGTTTGTGAAGATATACTTTACAACCAAATATACGTAAATTTGATAGATTTGGTTTCTTACCATTCCATATTTCAAATGGTGTTCGAGATTTTATAGCTGTTGTGGGAGATCTATTCAACAAATATGCTGATGTTCCGACTGCTTCACCCCAAAAGTTTTTTCATATTTGCACCAATTATCATAGAGCGTGCCTTTTCAACTAAAGACCTATTCAGTCTTTCAGCATGACCATTTTGGTTTGGGGAATATGGTTCAGTATAATCAATAATGATTCCATTCGAATCACAAAAATCTCTAAACTCTCTCGAAACATATTCTCCAGCATTATCACATCTCAATTTCAAAATTGATTTTCCTAAATATGCTGTTGTCATATTTTTGAATGATTTAAAATATCCAAATACCTCAAACTTTGAAGACAATAAATATGTCATGCAGAAATGAGAAAAATATCGTTTATTATCCCATGTAGATGGCGTTATTGGATCACATACATCTGTATGAACAATTTCTAGAAGTCTTGTTGCTCTTGTTCTATGATCTTCATATGACAATTTATGTTGTTTAGCATTCACACAACTCTCACAGAATTTTCTTTCAGTCAAACCATTCAGTTTGAAACCTTCTACCATGTTTTCCAAGTTTCTGATATATTGTTCATTCAAATGACCAAGCCGTTGATGCCATATATCATAACTATTATTTTCAGCAATATAAACTTCATTCAAATCTATCTCAACATCAAAGATTACTTCATATAGTGTGTTATTTTTAAAGCCACTTACCACAACTACATTATCTTTCAATATTATTATTGAATACTACCTTGAAACCATTTTCTTCAATTCTACGCAATTTTTTCTCAAATGAGGTACATAAATTACATTATTGATGGTACAAATATGTTTAACACTTCTAACATTATTTGATACTCTCACATATCCGACATGTGTACCTTCTAAATCTTGACCAACTTTAGCTACACCTATTTTCAAAGAAGTTTTCAATTCCCGTACTCCCTTCAGTAAATCCATATCATTTACAAGATGATCGGATGCTCCCGAGTCTACACACCATGATGACTTTCTTGAATTATTCGTTAAGCATCCTTGTTTGTCATGAATGCTATAGCTTCTATATCCTCTTCTGATTCAGCATCTTTGGACATATGAGCTTGCTTCTTCCTTTGGCAATGTTTTTTTCTCAAAAACGATTCTTTAGTCTATTAGGAGATTCATTTCGAAAATGTCCTACTTCCTTGCATCCAAAACAACGTACTTCATTTCTTCTATTTTGTAGCTTGGAGCCAAATGCACTACCATGATTGTCACCATGAACAATCACGTCGTCTTTTAGCTTCCTCATCCAAAAGACGTCCCTTCACAAAATCAGTAGTAATCTTGTCATTTGATAGAGTTTCAATAGCAGTGACAACTATATTATATGATTCTGGTAGTGTTAGTATTGAAATACAAGCTATCATTTCTTCACCCAATTTTCCTCCAGCTGATTTGACGCACAATATCATCAAATTTCACCAAATGAGTTTCCATTGACATCCCTTCTTCATATTTCATTGTCAGTAAATTTCTCAAAAGATACAATCTATTAGAAACCCCTTTTCTTCCAAATGTATACACAAGCTTATTCCATTTTTCTTTTGCTGTAGATCCCTCTCGAACGTACTCTAAATGGGTATCAGCAACACACTGTACTATTATTGACTTTGCTCTACTGTCTTTTCTATCAAATACCTTCTTATCATCTTCTTGTTCTGGCCGAAGTTCGGTAAGACATTTCAAAACATCATGTTCCTCTAGAATTGTTTCTACTCGAAACTTCCATGTACTAAAGTCCAAGCCCCGGAAAGGATTAATACCATACTTGTCTAAATTTTTCTCTGGGCCCATAACCAGTTAATAATCAGTGAGAAGAGATCAGATTCAAAGTGTTTTTATTTTAATTCTGGCAGACAGTCAATCTATTAATTAATTACAAAAGAAGGTTAGTCATAAACATGGATTACATGATCAAACTAAATATATCAACAGAAGAGGCCTATGGAGTGGCCTGCCCGATCTCCTGACCTGAACCCTCTGGACTTCTTCTTGTGGGGACATCTTAAGTCCAAGATTTTTGTGACAGCCTGGAAATTTGGACGAACTACGGCAACGAATTGTAAATGAGTGTCGTCAAATAACTCCTATGCTGAACCATGTTAGAGACGCTTTTCAGTCAAGATTGTATTATTGTATGGAAGTCAATGTAGGACAATTTGAACATTTGATTTAAACACGCAGATTTAATTTTTTAATATCCTAAGCAGATGACACAATTTTTATTTTCTCTAGTCCATCATGGGATCTTGTAAAAGAAAGGGCTTGCGAAGGACTCAAAACAATAAAAGACCGTGCTGAATGCTCTTAGATTAACAATTAACTTAACAAAGGCTAACTACATCGAATTCTATATCAGCAACCATTCTCGGTCAGATTTTATTTACCTACAACTTAATACTACTGAATATATTTATGAAACTAATACAATTAAATATCTCGGTATCTATGTTGATAAGTATCTTGAATTTATCTGAGTAAAAAGGTTAAACAAAACAACTAATACATGAATTTTACTTACTAAGGGATATACTACTGAATATATTTATGAAACTAATACAATTAAATATCTAGGTATCTATGTTGATAAGTATCTTAAATTTATATGAGTAAAAAGATTAAAAAAAGCAACTTATACATAAATTTTACTAAGGGAAATACTACAAAATGATTTATTTGTAACAGTTTACAAATCTTTGGTGGAGTCAGTAATCCGTTATGGTATAATCGCATGGGGCGGGTTGTATAATAATTCATTAGAAATTCTAAATATTAGCCAGAACTACATTTTGAAAGTTATTAAACACAAATCTAAATTATTTCCCACGGAACATTCATACTCGGAAGAAATTTTAAATGTGACTCGCACTTATCATACCCATTTAACTAGGAACACTGGAAATAAACAAATCAACATTTGGTGCAAACCTAGAACACAAAGAAAATTCCTATATCTTGCGGTAAAATGCTTCCTATTGATATTAAAGCAATTTCAAAAGAAATTCTCATCCTTTTTTACTGACTGAAGGTAGGATGAAAGGATGAAGAGAAAAACTGTTTTTGTTAATTACTTTAATTTAATTTTCAATTTATTTTCAATAATAATATTTGTTCATTTACTCACACATAAAAGTTACTTTATTGTAACATTTAGGTGTAACTCATTATTCACATGAGATAACATCATGTTACCGAGTGGTATCCTTTAGTACTTTATTAACATTACAATTTTGACCGATAAATTACGATCAAAGCTAATTCGCCGAGATTATGCTGAGGACACAAGAGCCGGGTGAATCATTGTATGTAGACAACGTAATTCAGATTTTCAGCCGTTTAAATAAGAAGAAAAACTCAACATTATCAAGAGAAATTTAGCAGTTTTATCAAAGCTAATTGAATATTGTCGAAATTATTTCTATAGAAGAATTGTTAATAAGTTGAACCACTTAGATACGTTGGATGCGATGGACGAAAATGTTGATGCCATTTCACCAGCACGTTCTTTAATTTGATTCAATTGCAAACAGATGGGAGATCGATTTTAATTATGCACATTACTCAGTAACAGGTTTTATTACGAATGCGGAAACCCTAACGAAACCGTCAAAACATGCCCTACTTGTTCTACCGGTTAGGGATACTAATTTTTAAGCCATAAGCCAGCCAATTTGTTGACTAATCGAAAACATACGGCTATAAAATCTGTCCTCGATTACATTATCAGTCATAGTGGTGAGGAAGATGAACGTTGTGAAGTTATAGGAACTCTTTCTGTACCTTTTCAAATTACTAAACTGATGAAGACAATCAACGTATTAGTTGTACCTTCAGTACCACATACTTTGATCCTAGGAATCGACTTCTGGAAAATAAAATGAGAATCGTTCCTGACCCCCAATGAGGCGAGTGGAAATTCTCAAATGACAATGCTGCAATGATGATGACTTTAAAACCTCAAACAATTGAAAGTAGAGCAAACAGATAATTTTAACATCTTAAGAATTATTCAATGATTTACCAAACACAGCTACGGTGTACTCATTTAGTGGAGCATGTTATTAACAGTAATTCTTCCCTGAATAAATGGCGAAATTATCCAGTTTCTCCCACTGTACAATCACAAATTGACATCGAATTAGACGAAATGTTGAAAGGCGGTATAATCGAACTATCAACATCTGTGCGGTCGTCCCCAATAATTATAGTCAGGAAAAAGGATAACACCTTCCGCTTGTGCGTAGATTATGGCAAGTTTAATAAGGTGAGCGAACCAGACGTCTATCTTTAACATTTCACTTCCATCATTCTTGATAAGTTGAGAGATGCGAGATATTTATCTTCTTGTGATGTTGAGTCAGCATTCTGGAAAGTTCCTATGGTGCAAACATACAAACCTTTCACAGCTTTCGGAACAGCCCTAGAATTATTTCAATTTTGTTGCATGCCTTTCGGATTAGATTCCAGCCCCGCAACTTTGCAGACTCTTAGATAGAATGCCCTGAATTAGAACCATATGTTTTCATTTACCTAGATCACATAATCATCGTTCCACAAACATTCGAAAAATATTTACAAATACTTCGAATTTTATTAATCGTCTCTAAGCGGCGGGACTTCATCCAAAAACAGAGAAATGACATTTTTGCCTTCCCGGAGTGGGATATCTTGGATACATAGTCGATAGAAACGGATTACATGTGGATACATCCGGAGTTTCTGCAATTCTGAATGTTCCTACCCCAAGGTATGTGTTGGAAGTTCGAAAAGAATATTAGGTATGGCGAGCTGGTACAGACATTTCATCCCTAATTTCAGTACAATGACAGCTCCACTAACAAATTTATTGAAGAACAACTAATTTTTGTGGAATCAAGTATGTGATAAATCATTCACGGAAGTTTAGGAATCAGCAACGTTTTAGGTAATCCGGACTTTGGGTTACCTTTTATAATTCAGACGCTTCAGGTTATGGCCTCACAAATGCACCCTGAAGATGAGCAAGTGATAGCTTAGATCAGTGGTTCTTTAAATCTTCATAAAAGAAATTATGCAACAGATAGAGAATGTTTAGCTGTAATTTTGGTATTGAAAAGTTTCGATCTTACGTTGAAGGAGCGAAGTTAACTGTCAAGACTGACCACTACTTCCTTTTGTGGCTAGGTAATTGAAAAACACCGACTGGAAGATTGGCCCTATGGTCGGTCAAACTACAACAATTTGACTACAAAGTTATTTATAAATTTATGGTTGTTCCTGTCCTAAGTAGATCTGTATCAATAGTAGACAAGACAGTCAAAGAGACTTTGGGATTAGATAAATGGTTGGAGAAACTCAAGGATAACATGCAGGCAAATCCTTTAAAATATCATCAATGGCGATTAGAAAATGGAATAGTTTTCAAGTTTTTGAAATCAGAATATCCTGATCTAAGTAGAGAAGACGAATGGAAAGTAGTGGTGGGGAAATATCAAAGCGATATGATTATTTCACATCATGATTCACCTATCTCTGGACATTAAGGCATTCACAAAATTTATGACCGACTTTATAGGAAGTATAGCTGGCCTGAAATGCACCATCATGTTTTGAAATATACAATTTGCATCCTCTCAAAAGGAGTAGAAATCACCTTTAGAAATTCTTCAGGACCATCAGAGGGCATTTGTTGCGATATTGTGGGACCGTTGGTACATAGTACAGAAGGAAACTCCTATAAATTTGTTGTCGGTTGTTTATTTAGAAAATTCGTTCTTCTCTTCTCTATGAGAAAAGCTATTTCAGCAAATGTTTTGAAACATTTGGAAAAAAACATATTCTTGATGTTTGGACCGCCTAGATTCATATTGTGTGATAACGGTGTACAATTTAAAGGAAAGGAATTTACCAAGATGGTTAATTCATGTAACAGTCAAATTCTATATACACCATATTACCATCCACAAAGGAATTCATCAGAAAGAATGAATAGTCCTGAAAACGATGTTGTGTTGTCATGCTTCTGAAAACCACCATACTTGGGATGTTAAGTTCCAGCAAATTGCATGTGCTATTCACACATCACAACAAGATGCAACTGGACATTTCCCTTTTTTCCTAAATTTTTGGCAGAGAAATTTCATTTAAAGAAAATCCCGATAATTCAGATTCTGAAGTGAAAATTAATTTCGATCGCTCTCAAATCAATTCAAGTAAACGTTGGTTCGACAAACTTTATAATGATGTTCAAAAACAACTGCGATCCAGTTATAAAAAAAGTCGATCGAATTATAATTTGAAAATACATTCCATACTGTAGAGTTAGTTCAGGTCAACTAGTTTGGAAAATAAATTATATTCTGATTAAAGCACTGCACTGCTCTACCTCTCTTGATTTCAATAATCTTTTTTTTCTTATCTTAGGTTGTAATTACTGATCGAATCGTGAAAACGGGTTTTCCCTCTTCAAACAAGGGGGGCATATTACAATGTTCATGTGATAAACAATTTTTTGATATCTCAATCTTTTGTTGTCATCTTACTATGTTTTACCTGCAAAATAGGTATAAAATAAGTACTGATTACAAGGCATACACTGAATGTTTACATACCCTCTGCAGACCATCTCACATTTAAATATAGCTCATGGGATAATCGAACAACCTGTTTCCTTTCGGAACACAAATCACTACATTATATCTCATTTTGTCCAGTCTACCCTAATGAACATTTTTATACATGTTGCCAACGCAGCTGTAATCCTAAGCACCCTTCTTCGGCTTAAGATAGATGTTTTACCTATTTGTATTTCCTTCTGTTATTGCTCATGATAGTATTATTAAAAAAATATTTACTATTCATTGGAATTGTTTAGGGTCACCCATAGATTAGATATTATTTATGGGAGAGGCTCACCGTTTGGTTTGTTTGGTTATTGTATTGGTTATAAAGTTTTAGTTCCTAACTGTTACTTGTTGCCAACCCGCGGTGACTTTGGTTTCACGCGATCATTTCAAGAAGTCAAGGATGTTTGTAACTGAGGTGAGCTCATTAAAGTTCATTCACCACTCCCTCAGCTCACTCAGCTGTAACGAGTTCAAAATGTAAGATGTATTTAATTCATATATTTGATATACCCAACTTAATTCATAAAATATTATTGTTCATTGTTCAACTAATACATGCATATAATTACATGAAGTAATCTACATGTTGTATACTAGAAACCTTGGTCCCTTCAATTTCTAGTGAGAAAGTAATTTTAATTGCAGTTGGTCAACATGTATATTGCGCTCTCTATATCCTTCGCAAATATTTACTTTTCTCGTTGCCATATCCGCGTCTATCTATTTATTTGAAATTCAGGTATTAAATTTGAATTATAAAAAAACAAACCATTGTCTTCAGTTCGAATAAAACTTGGATATCGGGTTAAATTGATGAAGATGCTCTCTTTTTGGGCAGAGGACGAATTTATAATTGGTGGTTGGTAAGGTATAAACTACGGCGGTGTTGAGTTAATTTTCAAGCAAAATCTGCGTAAATTGTTACAATACAATTATATCACTGAGATATTGAATCTTACAACGAATGTTGGATTATAAAATAATTACACTAAATTATTATATATTATACATATATCTATGGTTTCGGCGTTTACGTAGTGTAAATTCATAATACATACTTCGGAAGTTGGAGAATAAAACTCAAATTTTACACAAAACTTTTAACATTTAATTAAAAAATTCAGTTGTGGAAGCCGTTACTTTGTGATAGTTTATCATATTAACGGAATAATAAATAAAACTATTTTGTTTTACTATCACTGATATTTAATATAGTCGTTACTATAGTTTCAACACTAAACGTGTGATCTTCAGACGAAAAATGAATTTAACAAATACTATATCTACTATATATAGTTCGGAAGTTGGAGAATAAAACTCAAATTTTACACAAAGCTTTTAACATTTAATTTAAAAATGCTGACAAATTGTTTCACCACATTGTGGCATTTTCAAAGCAAGGAGTTATCAACTAAAGATAAATCTGAAAGTGTGTCCTTAAATATCAGGGATCAGAATGTGGTACAAATTGAGGGATGGTGGTGGATAATGGTGGGAGTGTGTTCACAAGCGGTGAATTATATGTATCGATTTGATCATTTAATATTACATCATTATTGTTTTTTGAGTGTTTCAATATTTCTATGGATTCTGGTATATTAAGTTTATGTCCTTTTTCCTGAATATGTAGAATATCGGGATTAAGGGTGAAATTGTGGTTATATTCTAACAGGTGATTTGCGTAATTAGAGTCCTCTTTTTTGAGTCTGTAACTTCTCAAATGTTCGTTGAACCTTACGCTGAAACTGCGTCCAGTTTGTCCTATGTACAAAGCACTACAATCATCACATAGGACAAACTGGAGTAACTGGACGTAGTTTCAGCGTAAGGTTCAACGAACATTTGAGGAGAAGTTACAGGCTCAAAAAAGAGGACTCTAATTACCCAAATCACCTGTTAGAACATAACCACAATTTCACCCTTGATTCCGATATTCTACATATTCAGGAAAAAGGACATGAACTTAATATACTAGAATACATAGAAATATTGAAACACTCAAAAAACAATAATAATGTAATATTAAATGATCAAATCGATACATATAATTCACCGCTTGTCAACAATTTTGTAAACACACTCCCACCATCCCTCAATTTGTACCACATTCTGATCCCTGATATTTAAGGACATACTTTTAGATTTAGCTTAGTTAGTTGATAACTCCTTGCTTTGAAAATGCCACAGTGTGGTGAAACAATTTGTCAGCATTTTTAAATTAAATGTTAAAAGTTTTGTGTCACATTTGAGTTTTATTCTCCAACTTCCGAAGTATTATGAATTTACTCTACGTAAACGCCGAAACCATAGATATACTATATATATATAAATTAAAGAAGGATTACAAACAAATTTTATGGCTATAGGATGACACGTTTAGTGTTGAAACTATAGTAACGACTATATTAAATAGCAGTGATAGTAAAAACAAAGTAGTTTTATTTATTATTTAATTTAAAAATGCTAACAAATTGTTTCACCACACTGTGCCATTTTCAAAGCAAGGAGTTATCAACTAAAGCTAAATCTAAAAGTATGTCCTTAAATATCAGGGATCAGAACCTATGCCGGTATATTAATAACTCGAAATCTAAAAAAGATAAATTGAAGAAATCTGGAGTTTACAGACAGATGTGATGACTGTAGTGCTTTGTACATAATACAAACTGGACTCAGTTTCAGCGTAAGGTTCAACGAACATTTGAGAAGTTACAGGCTCTAAAAAGAGGACTCTTAATTACGCAAATCACCTGTTAGAACATAACCACAATTTCACCCTTAATCCCGATATTCTACATATCCAGAGAAATGGACATAAACTTAATATACTAGAATCCATAGAAATATTGAAACACTCAAAAAACAATAATACTTCTTTGATGAACTGTATTAAATTGTCCTGACCTTGATTACGTCTATGAATAATGTAAACTTATGCTAATATAAACAATGTATGTCACAATATGCTAACTTATAAGTTTCTGCCATTTCTGTTAATATGTAATTAACTGTGTAATAAAAGAATGTCATATTATACTGTACAGGATGTTTGTATACTATATCGCACAACATCTCCCTCTATTTGAAAGAATGTACTTTATTTCTGGTAACAAAATGAAGAACATTCGCCCAAAAACAAGAACAACAAAGAAATGAGGAAGAAACAAATAATTGAATTAGGAGTGTATATACGATATAAAAGTAACGGTACACACATTATGTTAAAACAAATAAATAATCTGGTCTAATAAGTAATAAGTATGTAATTCTAAATAATGGGAATACGATGATTCATTAATGGCCTTCCTCGGTTCATCGATTTTTTGTTCGATTAGATTCTGATTGTGTGAAATAATAGATGTCATTATAGTTTTATTGATATTATTCACTAATTTTGTAGTTAGCGATATATGTTTATTTACCTTTTGTATAATTTGATTCTGACTGAACTCAGAAGTTTGGAAATACTACCATAAATTTCTTTCGCGACTCCTTGATCTGAATTTATTGTGAAGAATTTCATTAAAGGGCCAGCAGGGATTAAACCTCTCTTTGCTCTTCCTTTTGGGAAGAGGTAATTAAATTTTTGATTAATCGTATTTACTTCACTTTTTAAATATGTGTAGACGTGATACAAGTAGTCTGATAGAATTTGTTCTATTGATCAATGTACACTTAATTATAACGGGTATTTATTGATCGGACTTGGTATGTTGAATGGTCAATTTGAATGTAATGGAGAAAAGTATGGCATGCGATTTCGATTCTAGCAGTTCCGAGTTTAAAGGGAATGATACCACTGATACTAGGGTTTGAGGTTATCCCGTTATCGATTGAAGTATCATATCAACCTGTAAAAGTGGGTTATCGGTCATTTTTCTTGGTGGTTTGAATACCGGTTTGTAGTAGTAATTTTGAATGATGGTAGCAGTTAGTTTTTAGATTTCAATAAATGTTCCCATTCAACCTGGTTCCATATCAGGGAGATCGTTACGTTTTTCGTTAATTTTTGAAATTAAATTTGATTTTTGTTGGCTCATGTTTTCACATCAACCTGTAAAAGTGGATTATCGGTCATTTTTCTTGGTGGTTTGAATACCTGTTTGTGGTAGTAATTTTGAATGGTGGTAGCAGTTAGTTCATTAGATTTCAATGAATGTTCGGGTCGATAAGGTGGTTTGGTTTTTTACTGTTTGTCTATCAATTTTCGATAACCCATTCGACCTGGTTCCATATCAGGGAGGTCGTTACGTTTTTCGGTAATTTTTGAAATTAAGTTTGATTTTTGTTGGGTCATGTTTTCATGAAGTTTTTATATATATGATTGTTTGAATGGGAGTCAATATCTATTGCGTCTTTTAATTTTAAATGACCTAATATAAGATCAACTGGCTTTTTCTTAGAGGCTGTCTGGATAGAATTATAGTATCCGGGAATCAAAAGGATTTAGTTTTGGTTTAATCAATGTGAGAGTAAGTATATGTTCAAGTAGGGTTTAATAGAATATCTCAACGATTGAATTACTGTTAGGATTCAATGGTTAGTGCCAGTTGATTTTGTGAACATTTGCAAAATAGGGTCCTTTTGAATTCAGTTCCGTTATCAGATACTTTATTTTCTGGAATGTTATAGGTTGTAATAAACTGTAGGAGAGACTGATATACCTACGTGTAGTCCAGATAGGCTAGGTAAGATATACGCTTGTCCAAATCGTGAAAAACTACCACAAATTGTTAAAGCTACTATCGAATTTTCAAATTTGATCGCGTCTGTATGAATAGTTTCAAACTGTTTTTTGGGGGTAGGAGTCAATTGGAGTCTTATTAGAGGTGGATGACGTTTATATTTGACTTGTTGGCAAATAGAACAGTTATAGATATATTTCCTGACGTCATCCACTTCTTTTGAATGCAACAGTATTTCATTTTGATTTCATTGATAGTTTCATGAATACCTATATGATTTGTAATACTTTATTAGATTTTGTTGTCTATTTTCCATAGTAACGTCAACTAATAAGAGTTTGTTAGATTTTAAAATTTTGTAGGCCGAATTTTTGAAAATATTCATCTCTTTATATAAGTTTTGATTTTCATAATTCTAAACGTAAACAGTATATTATCTTTTAGGGCTACCGAATTCTTTCAAGAACTCTATTACTTGTTTTTGAAAACTTTATTCTTAAATAAAGGTACCACCATTTTGTTCTATTCACAGGATCTTTGAATACCCTTTTTGTGTCTGTAGCTGTAATCCTAAACACGCTTCTTCGGCTTAAGATAGATTTTTTACCTAAGTGTATTTCCTTCTGTTATTGCTCATAATAGTATTTTTTTTTAATATTTACTATTCATTGGAATTGTTTACATTCACCTTTTGGCACCACCATCTTGTTCTATTCGCAAGATCTTTGAATACCCTTTTTGTGTCTACTCTAGTGTTTTCAGAAACGTAAATGATAACTAATTGGCAGAGAAAATAATTACCTTATTTAAATTTCCGATATATAATTATCCGAACTAGTATGGATTGTTTCGTCGTCATTGTCTTCATCGGGGTCTGCTTTTGCGATCATTGAAATGTTGTCGGGTTCGTTACTTGTTGAGGATTGGACTTTCATTGTATTCTTGCATATATTGTAAAATAGAGGAAATATTGTCTTGTACTTCAGTCGAATAAATTTCTACTCTAGATAAGGCTTTTTTATACATAATTTTATATTTATAGTTAAATTCTTCAAGTTTCAGTCTTCACCAGAACAAAAGGGAGTGTGGTTCCTTTAATGTAGTTAATGGTTTTATGATTTTAGCGAAATTTTAAATTTTGAATGAATTTCCTTAATAGTCCGGGAGTCCGAGAAGTGCTTCGATTCCTTGGTTGTCATAGGAATTGGATAGTTTATGATTGCTTTAATTTTGCCTGGGTTTAGTTTGATGCCCTCTGGGGTGATAATGTGACCCAAGAATGCGACCTCTTTTGTATGTGAGCAAAACAAATAACATTCTCTAAACCTTTCAATACATTATCCATTACTCTTTGGAAGAAGTATTCTTCAACCAAACGGCATCCACAAGTATTCATAGTGTCTGTTCTCTGCAGTGAACGCTGTTTTTGTTTATATCATCGGAGCTTATCTCTATTTGATAAAAGCCGCTCGTCAAATCTATAATGTAGTGAATACTGGCCTCTACCTAATTTGTCTAAAATGTTGGAAATATTACTGTTAGGATATCGATCAACATGAATCTTTCGATAGTCAACCACGATGTGACACTTTTTTGCCAGATGCATCTGATTCTTTCGGGTCTATCCAGATAGGGGAAGACCAGTGAGACTCTGATAGGCCTATCAAGTTCGGTGTTTTCAGATTTGTTTACAGTGCATGTGACAATTAAACGTCAAATATAAGTGATTACGCTGTGCACGCATTCAAAAATGAGTAGATTTGGGATGAATTCTATCGAATCAATCAACGAAAAAATCGATGAAAATGTACCGAAAAATACGAGGAAATCGAAGGAGTACATTTGGAAGCAATTTACTAGATTTTGCGATGAACGAAAATACCTATTAGATGAAGCAACGCCTGTCGAGAGACCAGCTATTATTTTGAAGGGCTGGGGCTTCAACATCAGAAAAAGCGATGGTTCTGATTACAAGGAATTTGTTGTGAAGACGATCTGAAATACGAGTGCTAAATTATTGCAAAAAAATTTCTATAATGAACATGGACGAAGTTTCGACCCATTCAAAGATATTATTTATCAATCGGCCAGAAATGCGCGAGATACAAAACGCAAGTTGCTTCAAGGTAACGTACAGAAACGAAAGATCAGTTCGGCACCGTTGACCCATGAAGAACATCAAGCAATATGTACACAATGGGATTAAGATACACCCACAGGACTCCAAAAGAAATTTTCCCATATCGCAGCGGTAGAACTTGCTTGGAGAGGAGGTGAAGCTGCATATTGTTTGTTAGATTATTTTAAAGAAGAATTAGATAATAAGGGGGCGCCTACCGGCAGAATCGAATATAACACAGTTTTTTCAAAAACTTGCCAAGGAGGTAATCAGGGATGTGCGAACAGCAAATGGTTGATTGAAAATGTGCAAAATGCAACAATGTGCCCCGTGAGACTTCATAAAAAGATGATTTCAAAACGAGGTAATAATGTGAAATCTAATAGGTTGTTCCTTACTGTGAATGGACATTGGAAGCCTGTGGATCATTGCACTCCTTGGTACACAAATATGCCTCTAGGGATCAATACGATCAGTAAATGGACCCAAACATCAGCTCAGAATATAGAGCTTGATGTGAAAAAGCAAAAAATTA
The DNA here is from genome assembly GCA_958510875.1 of Endomychus coccineus. Classification (NCBI taxonomy): domain Eukaryota; kingdom Metazoa; phylum Arthropoda; class Insecta; order Coleoptera; family Endomychidae; genus Endomychus; species Endomychus coccineus. The sequence goes on along the minus strand of OY294069.1, from coordinate 84,668,487 downwards.
CCAACCATTCAAATCGAGCAACTGCAGTCAGTGAACTTTTATGTAGAGGAGTAGGAGAACAGGAAACCATAAAAATTACTGGACATTCGAGCTCTAATTCGCTGAAACCCTACATCCAACTTAGTAAACAACATCACGAAAAACTTATTGCAAATGTCAGAAATAATAGCAATCAAGATGTAACAACTATTGCAAGTACAAGCGGGTGTTCAAATAATCAAGCTCAAAACATTGTTTATAATAACTGTACCACTTATAATTATAATTGAAAAATATTTCAGTATGTTATGTTATTGTTGGTTAAATTGAATAAGTATTTCTTTCGATGTCAATGTTTTCTGTTCATTAAAATTTATTAATTCCTCAGGTCAACTTTTTTGCCAATTTCCTCTAATCCTGCCGAATTTCAGATTTTTTATCTTTCACTTTGTTTGTGAAATAGTCTAATAAAATTCCACTCGTGATTGAATTTATCTCATAAGTCTGTCTTTCATTTGTGATCTCAACTGAATTGATTAAAGAAAACACCACTCGTCCTGCGAACTCGTGGTGTTTTCTTGAAACAATTCAGTTTAGTTCAGAAATGAATCGACAGACTTATCGCGAAAATTCAATCACTTGTGGTATTACTACTGATAATTCATTATCACTTGAACTAATACAAACCCTTGATAAAGTATCTGCTATACCACTACAGCATTGTCTCTCCAGGTCGATAGACGATGTTGTAATTGAAGCTTGATAATTCCAGTCATCATCTCGGATTTTGTCGTTCTTGATTTCACTAGAATGCTTGTTATCGAACACAAATGAGACGGATTTTTGATCCGTTATCAAACGAAAAGCTCTCCCAGATAGTTATCTTCAAATGTATCATGTCCAAGTATAACATCAGTACAAGGATTTTTCATCATCAATACTTTCATTTGTTTATAGATGTGATTTTTCAAGAGTCTCTGACTTGTGAAACATAGATCAATGAGGACATATATACATATCCTTTCGTTAGAAAGAATTATTTGAGTTTAACAACGATCAATGAGTGAGTTATTTATGAAACTCGAAGTGCTTCCAGTATAAATGAGTGATGTAGCTGTTCACTCTATTGATTTCGATTTGAATTGTTGCTACACTTTTTGAGTCTGTTGTCTTACTTTACTCTTACAAACCTTGGGGGGATGTCCATTCTCCATCATAAGCTGGAAATTGGTACCTTGGATGTCAAAAATTCACACAGAAGAAACATCTGTTGGCTCAACTTTGAAGTAGTGGAAATCTGTAGGTGAAAACAAAAGGGGAATCGCGATTGTGGGCCAATTCTAATGGTTCCATTTCTATATTTTTTTTCGGAAATGCGCTGATGTCAAGTTAGTCACTTCGGATTACTGGAAATCTGATATGGAGATGGTTCGAAATGGAATAATGATCACTGTACATCTCAAAAAATGAACTGAACACTCCACTAATAAATCATGAGCAGAACTGGGAAAGAGAAAATGAAAAACTAGAATATTGAGAGATGCGACCTATTTACCTAAATTATTATTCTATTTATTAGGTATATCTGATGAAGCCAATATCCAGATCTTGATTTCTTGATTATAACATCTATAACTTGAATTATATCGTCTCAGATGAGGGGACAGTAAGTTATAGTAGAGCTTAGGATAATAAAAAATAAAACTTAATTCTATATCTCTTAATGTACCCACACGAAATTGTAGCCAGTTAGACAAAGAAACTTCAAACTTGTTTATACCAGAACATCTCTGAGTCAGTTCTATTGAAATATATGAGAACCGAAATGATGCCATTGAAAGAACTGTCAAAAGTAATTGTCAACCATAGTAATACTCTAACCTACAATCCTTACTTCAAAACGATTGAACTTTAGATAAATGTACGTGAATAGTTCATCTATGGGGAGCATCGAATCGCATTGTGTTCATCACTGTCACTGATCTACTATTCTTTCAGAGGTTTATATTCACAAAAATATAAGAACCGACCAAAAAAATATCTATAGAATCGGGGGGATCTCCCAGCTTTCGACGATGCTTTAGAGAGGTCAATAAACTGGTCAGTTTGATATCATCAATCAAACGCTCTCTTCTGGATATAATCCAAGAGCTTCAGCGTATGTTTGGGAGTCGAACTCCAAACATGTGAATAGTACTTCAGGACAGGTCAAACCTCTTCTTTGTAGATTATGAGAAGCTGCTAGAATGTAAAGTAGCTCTTGGCACGGCATAGAAAACCAAATTTTTGTGACGCAGTTTTTGCAATGAATCTCACATGATCGTCTCATGAGAGGGTGCTGTTGGTGATGATCCCGAGTTGTACCTGACATCATCATATCGGCACTGTTGGATCCGCCTTCCTGGAGAAGACGCAAGCTTGAGTTTTGGTTGCATTAAACTCTACTAGATTATCAGATCCCCATTTCCAATCTTCGTCAGATCTTAAATAATTGCGTCAACCTTTCTCTATCTCGCTCCTCTGGCTTTGTTGGATGCTATAGGGGCTCTAGATGACAAAGCGGTATGAGGTGTATCATCATCTAAAAACCTGTGAACAGGACAGGGGGTCACTTCCCGCAAATCGTTTATATGGTGCAGAAGCAAAGTTGGTGCCAAGACAGGTCCCTGTGAAACATCAGAGTTGATATCCATTGTATCGGAGGATACTCCGTCAACCACCACATGGGGTGATCTATCTAAGAGAAAAATTGACAGTAAGCGACAAACCATATGAAGGAAGTTTCCTAAGATGACTTTGGGGCCAGACTCGGTCAAATGCTTTGGAGATATGTAATGATACAGCCAGAGATTTCTCATGTTTTCCAATAGATTTCTGCCATACATGTGTTACGTTGGCAAGCAGATCCTGTTGATCTCTGCTGAGGAAAGCTATATTGCCGGTCATCAACGATTTTGGAGCCCTCTAGGTATTGGATGAACTCGATGTTGATTGCTTTCTTCATCACTCTTGATATCGATAATAGTGCAATGGGTCTATAATTATAAAGAGGTTGGACTCTAGCTGTCTTCCAGCTGGAAAGAAACATACCGAGTTTGTATGAAATGATAAACAACCTGCAGAAAACTGGTGGTAATTCAGGCACACATTCCTTGATAACGACAGGTGTAATTGCGTCTGGCTCCATAGACTTTTTGGTATTGAGATCAAGCAGAATGTGCCTAATTGTGCGCTGACGACAATTTCAGGGATATGGCAGCAATAATAGAAGGATTCTCCCCTTGTGGATCCAAAGTGGAATTTGCTGCAAACATTCCAGCAAAAAGGTTGGCTTTTTCTTGTGGTGTAGTAGCTAGGATGCCATTATCTTTGGTTATGGGAAAGAATGAACTACCAGTGAAATTTCTACCAATTGCTTTGAAGAAAGTCCAAAATGAACAGAAGCTATTCGGGCATTCGATAAGCTATCTTATTTTGGCATTATACGTCTTTTCCTACGCGTTTATTGTTTCATTGCACATATTTCTGGCTCCAACATATTTTGTTCTGGTCTCCTGACATGGGTTACCGCGCCAACGACGGTATGCTGTTTGTTTTAAAGCGACGGCCCTAGAACAGATTTTATTGAACCATCGTTAACGAGGTGACCGTGATTTGCTGGTATGGGGTACATAAGTTTCCATTCCTATCCTGATAATATCCGAGATCTCTGTGGCACATTGCGTTAGATCATCAGATTCAAAACATACACTTCTCCAAAAAAACTGAGTTGTAGTGCCAAACTGTGCTTGAAGGTGTTGGATTGGTTCGTAGAGTGATATATGGACAGGTAGTAGTGATGAGTCTGCCCTGATTATATTTTTGGTGTCCAAATTTCGCTTCACCAATCTAAATTTTCAAATAAATAATTTTATATGCTTATGACTAGCAAAATTTTCATAGCTGAACAACCATTCAAGGCCCCTAATTTTTCCACTATTAGATTGCATTTCGGAGTAGGCGTTGATAATAATTTAAAATGAGCAATTTTGTTGCTAGATACGAAACTGTTCTTGTCTAAATCTGTGCACTCACTTTTATTTCTGTCGTATGTTTCCTTGTGGGAAACTTCTGACATCAACCTAAGAATGGTAGTGGATAACACCTAATTTTAAATGAAACTTTAATTATGAAACTAATTATTATGCAACAATAATTCATAATCGTGTAAGTATTCAGTTTAAATAGTGAATAAAGAAATTATGTTACCTTATATCTTAGTGAACTCCTTTTAATTGTCTACATTCTCAGCTTTGTACTTTCCCAATCCTAAAGCTGCCACATCGTAACGCGAAAATATATCTTACGTTTATGGTTGACTTCTTACTTTTTTCTGCATATACTTGATGGTGCAATGAGGCCCTCATTCAAACCAAATTTATTTCCTTCACTTTTTTGGAAGTGTTTCAAACAATACCAGAGGGTTCACCGTAATCAAATTTTTGGTACATTGTTGAAAGATGGTAAAATAATTTGACACTTTATTGTAAATGTATGATTGTTGCTAAGTGACTACATATTTTATAACCGATGCTATTTTGCTAGAATACTTGCCATAACAAACGTTAAAATAAGCACTCTCCAATGTGATTTGATTATATTTGTTGGTGAAGATCTATGTTATGACACGCAAGCGCAGGCATTCCTAATGATATACTTCGTAATTTTTTCTCAACTTTTTGTTGAATTGCTGAGTCAAGGTTATTCTAAACATTGACATGGCTTTTTCGGCTCTTTATTTTGAAGAAGCATCAACTCCCCACTGTTGCTCCTTTTTTGAGCGGTTATTCCTTGAGAAAATTGAAGAACAAATGATGTTGCCACGATCTTAAAGCAAGCAAGCCCTCAGCAACGCTGCTTTATAGTCGTAGCTAAATATGTTTTTCGATTTTCTCGAATAAGGAGCGTCTTAGAGCAGTGAATCATTCTTTGAGCAGCTGTTCCTTCTTCGAATCTTACAGAGAAAGAACATTTTGGAGCAGTTGATCCTTCTTTGAGCAGTTGCTGTTTACTTTGTTTTACACCACTTTTAATAAATTAAAACTGGTATAGAAACAAAGCAATTGTTCTTTCATTTAATCATAATGATAAGTTGCCATGAAGTAATGGCTTCTACCATCGATTTTTTCAGTAGCTCCTTCTATGATCTGTCCTCCTTTGAAAAAAATAAAAACAGATGCAGCCTTGATGAAGTCGAAATAGATAATTAATTAAAGTGTCAGGACAAATGATAACCAATGAAAATACAGCGTAATTCATAAACGGTATTTCAACTAAGGAATAATCATCACATGTTATTAATATTTCCGTTTTCATCCTCTGAATCAAATACATGAGCAAAAGAGTAGGTCTCTGCAGAAGAATTCTATCATAATAAGTTATGCGAGTAAGTACAACTCAACGTAATCCACCTTGCTGCAAAGGTTTTCGGAGAACTCTAAACACACTTCTTATTATGTGAAAATGTTTTTTCAATTACCCTCCTAGCTCTTGAATGTCTATGATTTTCAATTGAACTTTCAAAAATGATTTCATAATACGCTCTGACATAGCAAATGCATTGTCAGCAACTATTACAAAGGGCATTTTCACACCTCTTGCAGATAAAGTTAGTTTACATGGTATTTGAATGATGGTTTACTCAAGAGCAGCGTACAAGTATGTGCCCAAACATACACCTGCATCACACTCACGTTCTTGCATACCTACGTCCACAAACAAAACATTTTACTCTGCGTCACAGGACGCCATGAGCATAATACTGATAGTTCCTTTGAAATTGTAATATACTGTTTGCTTGAAGAACAACGTACTTTCCATCAAGTGGGTTAGTTCCCTTCAGAATAAAATCATTTGGCAACATCATTCCATTCTTTTTCATTGTTTGATACCTAAACATAATTAACAGTTGCTAAATTATTGTACATAATTATTTAAATTTCTTTTTTATTCCATTTTTTACATTACAATGAAACATTATTCTTACTGATATTATACCGGATTATAATGTACTGATAGTGGCTCATATTTTTTATAATAATAATTTTAAATTGCATGTTCCTATTTTTCCCCTTTACTTGTACGATTCGTCTCACTGGATTAGATGAGGCCGACCATGATACCCACCCACTGAAGATATAACTGATAGCAAGAAAGCTGAAAACTAAGCCATGGGTTAGCCACAGCTTTTCAAACTTTATCAAGCTGATAGTGGAGGAACACGAGGTTCATTTCCTCCACTATTTAATTCTGGATTAGGAATTATTTTGGTTCGCAACAAACAGTTCAATAACCTGGTCATCATGCGCATAGTCAGCCTCATTCCAGCAACTCGTTAACCAGTTACTATCAACAAGTCCACAGAGTTCATACCCTTCCTCAGATATAAGCAATAGCCAGCCACAACTGATGCATTCATTTGCTCAAAATTATCCTTCTATTTTACCTAATTTCAGTTAGTACTTGAACATGTAAAAAATGTTTGCCAAGAGAAACTCTACACCTCCACGTTGGTTCTTGCTGGGCAACAATTAATTTTGTCACTGAAGTAGCTGGTACGGTCGCTGTGCGAAAGTTAAATTAATTGGCTGAGTAAAGTATATTTTTAAAAAAACGTTTTGTGTCCAGTCTCCTCTCTTAAAAAGTTAACGAGCCGCCACTGATTCACTCTCTCATCAAGGTTTTCAATACATATCCTTGAAAACCTATTCGGACGTTCTTTTTGGTAGGTGTAATATCAAATTAACTTTTTATTATTCTGTAGCAGTCATTGCTCATTCCGCTGCATATATGTGGTACATAATCATTGAATTTATGGTCCTTTTTGTTGAGCATCAAATATATTGGTAATTTATACGAACAGTGCAAAAAGTTCTAAGAAGAGTGCGTCCGCTTTTCTCAGCATTCACTTTCCCATCAAGGTTTCAATACATTTCCTTGAAAACCTATTCGGGTGTTTTTTTTGTAGGCGTAATATCAAATTAACTTCTTTGTATTCTGTAGCAGTCATTGCTCATTCCGCTGCATATATGTGGTACATAATCATTCAAGTTAGGGTTCTTTTTGTTGTGCATCAAATATATTGGTAATTTATACTAACAGACCAAAAAGTTATAAAAAGTGTGCGTCTGCTTTTCTCCCCATTCACTCTCCCATCAAGGTTTTCAATACATTTCCTTGAAAACCAGTTCGGATGTTCTTTTTTGTAGGCGTAATATCGAATTAACTTTTCTGTATTCTGTAGCAGTCATTGCTCATTCCGCTGCATATATGTGGTATTGTAAGGGTACAAATTACTCTTACTTGTGGATAAACTATAAGTTCTATTTTATCGTTTGGTTGCCGACAGCTACAGTGAAGACGGTCGTGAGTTATATTTTAGATGCTAAAATTTGGGCACCAGAGTATTTTAACCAACCAATAAATTATGTTACTGAACTAGGGGATTCAAACACTCAAAAGTCCCCAGGTTAAATCACCCTGAAAGCATACAAAAAAATAAAAGACCTGTACCCAGAATGATTGAAATTTACTGGTAATTGAAATAATATTGTTGTTACAATTTATAACAGAACTCAATATTAATGAGTTATGAAGTGCATGAATTGAAGTATGAATGAAGTTAAATTTCTCAGATCACAGTGAACAACAGTTAAATTTACATATATATAAATACTCAAATGATTGTTTCGAACGTTACATAACCAAAAGTTGGGTAGCCTGACCTGGTAGCTGCTGGGTAAGATGTTATATCTGCTCGATCATGGATTGGTACTTCATACTTGATGTATGGATTCCTGCCACAAATTCTAATACAGTTTCCACGATTGTACATCACAGGTCAATTAGCAACTTCTGAATCAGATTGTCCACAGCAGATTCTAGCCAACCTCAGAACTTCGTACATTTGTTGAATTTTTCACAACATAAAAAAAAACCTCTATCACGATAGAGTTTTTTTCCCTTTCAATGAAACAAGTTTACTTCTGTCCAAAACCAGTCACGTTGGAACTAAGTTTTAATCCCCTAAGGTGCATCTATTACACAAATCTTTCCAATTGTTCCACTCCAAATTGGTAATTGATGCCTTTGCTTTCAACGGAACAATATTCCCAGAATTTGGTTCCAAACATAAGTTTGGTATCACCTCCCTGTTGAAATAACTTAGAAACACTACCTTTCACTTGGACGATTTGACAAAAAGTACGCCATTTTCTCGGCCTTTTCCGGTGTTTTGATGTCTCACAGAACGACCTCGAAATAGAAGCGGTAACTACAGAATTTGACACTGAATATCCATGACTCGGAGAATATACGGTCTAGCATAGCTGACGTCACAGGAGTGAACCTATTGTAGTACAGCGGCCATTTCTAAGCCGTTAAGTGGAATCTACACGTTACAGTATATAATCATTGAATTTAGGTTCCTTTTTGTTGTGCATCAAATATATTGGTAGTTTATACTAACAGTGCAAAAGTTATAAAGAGAGTGCGTCTGCTTTTCTCCCCATTCACTCTCTCATCAAGGTGTTCAATACATATCCTTGAAAACCTATTCGGATGTTCGTTTTGGTAGGTGCAATATCAAATTGACTTTTTTGTATCAAATTGACATTTTTATATTCTGTAGCAGTCATTGCTCATTGCACTGCATATATGTGGTATATAATCATTGAGTTCAGGGCTGTTTTTGTTGTGTTTCAAACATATTGGTAATTTATACTAACAGTGCAAAAAGATAAAAATAGTGTGCATCTGCTTTTCTCCCCATTCACTCTCCCATCAAGGTTCTCAATATATTTCCTTGAAAAACTATTCGGATGGTTCCTTTTTGTAGGCTTAATATCAAATTAACTTTCATGTATTCTGTAGCAGTCATTGCTCATTCCGCTGCATATATGTGGTATATAATCATTGAATTTAGGGTCATTTTTGTTGTGCATCAAATATATTGGTAACTTATACTAACAGTGCATCACAGAAAATCTTATTGGTGGAATAAAATATGTTTCAGCAACTATAACTTATTTACATAAACAGTATATTCTGGTGGAGAATATGTGAAAAAATTCTTCGCATAACTTAAAAATAACAGTGCCTTACAGGAAAAATTTTTATTAGTGAAATAAAATATGTTTCAACTACTATAACTTATTTACATCAACAATATATTCTGATGGAAAATATATGGACAAATTCTTTGTTTAAATTTAACAAATAAGTTTTACATCACAGTGCATTACAGAAAATCTCGTTATTACTAAAATAAAATATGAATCAACCACTATAACTTATTTACATAAACAATCTATTCTGATGGAGAATATGTGAACAAATTATTCGTTTAAATTCAACAAATAAATTTTACATCACAGCGCATTACAGAAAATCTCATTATTACTAAAATAAAATATGAATCAACCACTATAACTTATTTACATAAACAATCTATTCTGATGGAGAATATGTGAACATATTATTCGTTTAAATTCAACAAATAAATTTTACATCGCAGCGCATTACAAAACAATCTCGTTATTAGTAAAACAAGATATATTTCAACTACTATAACTTATTTACATGAATAATCTATTCTGGTGTAGAATAGGTAAGCAAATCCTTCGTGTAAATTTCCATAAATGTTCATCAAATATATACTAACTTTTTTGATGGAAATAATAGTTATATTTAGGAAAATACAAAATATACAAAACAAAATTATTTTACTTTCTACCTGTTCATCAATCATTATCATATTTTCAAATGTTGAATACAAATTTCACAAAAATTAAAAGGAAAATAATAGTCATTTTTTAGTTTATTATTTATACAAAAATTGTGTATGCAAAAACTGCATCTGATACTTTTATTTCCTTCTGGAATACCAAAGAAAAGACATTTATCGCGCATATCAGAAGATTTTTCAAGTATAACGTTCCTAATTTCAATTCTATAAGTATTCGGATCAAAACTTTTGGTCAAAGGTTCACCATTCAATAAATTTTTGAAAAAGTATATGATGAATATACCAGTTATAACTGTCCTTCTGTAGGACATGCGGAATATGTTCTAACAGGTACATGCTACATAGTATAAAACTATCAAGTGAAGTAATGCAGTCAACAGACAACCCAAGAAGAGAAACAGGAGGTCCAAAGTACAACTCCCTATATTGCATATTGTATTAGGATGAGACGAAAGACATCGAAATTTTACCCGCCTCGCAGTAACTGCGCAATGCATTCTGCGCATAGACACATTCGAATTTGACCAAGGCAGTTCACTTTATTGTCATTCTTGTGTGGTATTATGGTAAGTTGTTTGGTTATCTGATCTGACTGATCTGAGCGAAAGCTTTTACAATTCGCCGACCGCTACTGGCGATGTGAGGACATTCTGTGAACCAACTGTAAATTCGGTTCATCCTATTACCAAGCGTCTAGCTGGTACAGGCAACTTTGTGATCCACGGAACCGAAAGTGGTAAAGGGAGCATTTCAAAGTAGTGATCAATAATTACTGAACATCGTATCAGTATTCAGCTATTACCGCGCTTTATTCCCAAAACTCAAACAGATCAGTGAATACGCTATTGCATAGTGCGTAACCGAGTTACTGTTCTAAATGAGATGTTGACAGTGGTAAAATGGTTTAACACAAACAGAAAATAATATAAGTTGTCATAGGTTTCCTAAAAATACAAGAATTCCCAATGTTTGGCTGCAGAAATGTAAAAGATGGAGACTGGAACAGTAACGCTTTCCACGTTACTGGTATGAAGAACGCAGTAATGATTAGAATAACGATTTCTGTTCGGTTTGTAGAATCACTTATTTTGTATTGACTAACAGCGTCATCTACCCGTTTTCAATAGGGAATAGATAATTGAAAGTCGTATTCCTCGTGGGGTCTCATCGCACGACGCGCGATTTGCGAGTAGGGGTAGCTTAGGGAACGGAAATTTAAGGAAGCGATTACGTTGTGAATGTTTGAAGAGGTAGGTTGAGATTCAACAATTACTTTTGTCTTATAGTCATTATCAATCTACCATTGAAATATTATTGATATCAGAGACTATTTAACTTGATTTGATATCTTAAATAGAATTCAGGATATGTACAGTCCCTGAACGTCGATATATTTGAGTGGAAATAATTCTTAACAAACCTCTCAACATTCGTGGCGAATCACTCTGTTATCTAGCATAATTCTGTGATAATCTTTTGCATCACTAGGTATTTCTCTTAGTCATCGTACAAAAATAACTTGACGAGTGGTGGACAGATTGGTATTATAGTATAGTATTTTTGCGTTCGTGTTTAATCCAGCACTATTACACGTGTTACGTGGTACGTGAGTTTGAGATTCACCTGGTACATTAAGTACGCAGGGTTATGTCTTATTAGGCTGATATGTTTTGGGGATATTGATCTGGGTGAACATCGAGTAGCGCGGATCACATTTACTGCTTTTTGATGTCCTAAGTAATACCACTGTCACGCTTGCTCAAAGTATCTTATAAATTGCAAACTCCAATTCATTAGTGAGAATCAAATCAGGTAAATCAGTATCTTTATGCTCAGTGACAATTTCCAACTTGCTAATTATAATTCTTTTCAGTAACTACCTTTATCTTTACAAAATTCAATATCAATTGTAGTACATAATAAGTAATTTAATTCTTTTCAGATTTCCTTCAGATATATTTATTGTGGTGATATTCTGTTCAAGATATCAATATTGTTTATATAGTGCTTATACAGTTTGAGAGATAACATAATCAGTTGTGGGATCGTGTTGGTTATTCCTTCTGATTTAGTTATTGGCCCCTCGAACTTGTGCCAAGATACTGTTCGTGTTTGTGTTTACAGGGTCTGCACGATTGAGGTGCCTCTGTCCTTTTGTCCGTGACGGTTTAGGGAATTTCCTGGCAGAGCCGACATCCAGCTCCTTCAAGTTCCAAGGACGGTAACATTTTTTAATTTGAATGACCATATTTTCTATAAAAAATGCATTACCTTTTCTTGTACGATTTGTCAAGTGGTGTTATATACTTGTGATGTTGAAGTTGTATAAGGTGATTCATGCGCCAAAATTTTATCAACAAGCTCGTCATAGTTTGCAAAATATCGATTTTTCAAAATTTGCGTATTGAATAGCAGGTTAAAAATCTTCATTTGTAACCAGCTATTCAATATGCAGCATTTACTTTTTGGCACAACATACAACTATGCATATAATGACTATCTAATATCTGTTCAAATTTTGCTACACACTTACTCCACCTAATACCTCCAAAATGTTTTACTTTTTAACATAGTAAACCATAAAAGTATCATTTAATACTCAGTTTTTCACCGTTCATCGCATAGCATCACGCTGGGGAAAAACAAGTTCCGGCCATTGTTTCTACTGTTTCCAATTTCCTGCGACATCTGCAACATTTGGAGTGCAAAAATACCGTTCAGTTTGTACAGTGAATCAGATACAGTGTTTATTGAGTAATCTATTGTCGGTTAGTTGAAAGAATATGGACAACGATCGAGATGGTTGATTAGAAGTTTTCTAGAGAAAAGATATTCGGAAATTAGTGTGAAGTTTCCCACACTTTTCCATTCACACTTAATGACGTGTGTACTATAGAAGATGGGATAGATTTGAATTTGCAAGCATTGTTGCCAGATTTATCAAACAATCTGCTACCACGTCTGTTTTCACAAATTATTAGTTTTACCTGATTGATGTAACTTATAATGATAACAAATTATTTACATTGATTATTTACATCAAATAAAATAATATCCTTTGAATACTCTACATGGGCTGCACCTATAGAGTGGCAATATTTCATTTCTTTACAAGCGGTATGAATAAAGAAATTAATATCATTACTTTTTGAAAATTACGGCGAGCTTGTTGATGAAACTTGGGGTGATGCATCTCCATAGGTTGATCTTACATGACAACATCATCACAATCCTTGACAAACCGTACAAATGGAGGAAATAGTTTTCTAATGGAATTTTAGAAAAATCGATATCTCGGAAACTATGCCGAGCTTGTTCGTAAAATTTTGGCGCATAAATCAACTTATGCTACTCTTACGTTACAACTATATAACACCCCTGGACAAACCGTACAAGAAGAGGAAATCATTTTTTTAAAGAATTTTTTGGAAAAATTGATACGAAAGTACGGCAAGCTTGTTTATGAAATTTTGGCTAATAAATCTCATTAGACTACTCTTACATGATAATATCATCACAACCCTTGACAAACCGTACAAAAGGAAGAAACAATTTTTTTATAGAATTTTTGGAAAAGGAAAGGTGAAAATTTTTTGAAAAATTTTCACCTTTTCCTTCACATTTTTCCAAGGGGTGTTATATAGTTGCAATATAACAGTAGCATAAGGTGATTCAAGCACCAAAATTTTATGAACAAGCTCGGCATAGTTACCGAGACATCGGTTTTTCAAAAATTCCATTAGAAAACTATTTCCTCCATTTGTACGGTTTGTCAAGGATTGTGATGATATTGTCATGTAAGATCAACCTATGGAGATGCATCACCCCAAGTTTCATCAACAAGCTCGCCGTAATTTTCAAAAAGTAATGATATTAATTTCTTTATTCATACCGCTTGTAAAGAAATGAAATATTGCCACTCTGTAGGTGCAGCCCATGTAGAGTATTCAAAGGATATTATTTTATTTGTTGTAAATAATCAATGTAAATAATTTGTTATCATTATAAGTTACATCAATCAGGTAAAACTAATAATTTGTGAAAACAGACGTGGTAGCAGATTGTTTGATAAATCTGGCAACAATGCTTGCAAATTCAAATCTATCCCATCTTCTACAGTACACACGTCATAAAGTGTGAATGGAAAAGTGTGTGAAACTTCACACTAATTTCCGAATATATTTTCTCTAGAAAACTTCTAATCAACCATCTCGATCGTTGTCCATATTCTTTCAACTAACCGACAATAGATTACTAAATAAACACTGAAAAACACTGTATCTGATTCACTGTACAAACTGAACGATATTCTTGCACTCCAAATGTTGCATATGTCGCAGGAAATTGGAAACAGTAGAAACAATGGCCGGAACTTGTTTTTCCCCAGCGTGATGCTATGCGATGAACGGTGATAAACTGAGTTTTAAATGATACTTTTATGGTTTACTATGTTAAAAAGTAAAACATTTTGGAGGTATTAGGTGGAGTAAGTGTGTAGCAAAATTTGAACAGATATTAGATAAGTCATTATATGCATAGTTGTATGTTGTGCCAAAAAGTAAATGCTGCATATTGAATAGCTGGTTACAAATGAAGATTTTTAACCTGATATTCAATACGCAGCATTTACGTTTTGACACAAAATACAACTATGTATTGGCCATAAGTACCAAACTTTATAAGTTTATAGGACTACTCTTCATTTCATAGTACACACTTTCCCAATGAACTGGTAAAAGTGTGTTTGCGAGTGAAATTTTATATGTGGTGAAGTAAATGTGCAACATGGGGTAAATGTGTAAAACTCTGATATTCGCTCTTTGGTCAAATATTTTCACTAAATCTCAAACTTCCGTAGTTACAGACTTTTTTACAAAAGAAGAACAAATCTCCTAAAAATACCGAACATTTCGTTTTATAACACTTAAAAGCTAAATAACAACTTAAATCACCTGTAAACTATATTACTGTATAATACTATAATTATCAAAAGGAACGTCAAACCGGTGAAGGCCCCTTTTTAGTAAAAAATGGCTTTGGAAGCCCCATAACAATGTCCTGAGTTCCAACAAATCTTGTATCCTCTGGATCGGCCCAGATATAAGAATTGGAAGCTGATGGATCCAATGAACGTATTTTTCTAGTAAATTTCACCTCTACTTCATCGTCCACTTTATTCATGGAGACTATTTGCCAAATATAATGTTGCTTAATACTTACACAAAGAAGCAATACCTAATCATTAACAACCAATTTGCTACCTACTTTCCACTCATAACCTCATTATGACGTAAGTAACAAAAGAGGTACTGCACGCGACTAGACTAGGCAGTGGAGATGGGGTGGTTCTATAAAATTTTTAAAAAGCCAGGTAATTTGTTGTATTAACCTCTCTCGTAGCGAACTGCAACCAACCTGTATAAATTACCAAACAAGGTTAACGCTATTACAAACTGAAAAGTAAGAAATAAAATCTGAAACCCTTGTAACAAAATATAATGTTCAGTTATGGTAAACAAAAAAAATAAACATATAATAATATATAGTGATAAAATAATTATTGATAGTGAATGACAGAACTCAACATGTATGGAACGCTTTAGTATGGTACCACAAAAATAGCTATATTCTTGGCGTACAGTGAACCTACAAATACTAGATTATTCCGATATGCTAGAAACTAAATAAAAATGACTTCCCAATTCAGTTAAATTGATATTCTTTAATCAAATGTGAAACAAATAAATTTTTAGATAACTAGTTATCTAGCTATAGCAATATTAGCTTATAATAAAATTATGGCCCTAACTAAGACTTGCCGCTACTTAAATGTGTTAAGATGTGTAGTGTTGAGGTGCCCCAAGAACACACAGGAATGTCACCTGAGCACAAAGGAACTCTCGGCTACCCTCTAAGTTGACTCTCTGGAAAACTCCAGGAAGAAGAAAAAAAACCTACAATGATATACCCATTCTATTAGAGTTGATAGCTTAAGGAGAAAAAATTATGAAACCTACCTTTTTACGCGAAGAGGGTTCAAACGTCATAAAACGAGACCACGTTTATCTTCAAGAATGAAATCTAATCAGGAATATCTTCAAATGCTGATATAAACAGGGAAGGTATTGATAAAGATCAGTCGCACTAAATTTTGAGAACGATTTAGGAAATTTCGAAGAAGAACACATGCTTTTACTTACATATAATAATGGCGGCAAACATATCCCTTTGAAGGCTAAATTTATGGTTGAATATTCCAAATCTCCAAAATACAATTATAACAACCAGAAATCAAATTGTCTGTCTTTCGCAAATGAATCCCACACAATGATTAAAGTACTAACAAAACTGCCTTTGCGAAAAACAAATGTTACACCAAAATTAACTACAGACAAAAAGCAACGTTCTACTTACTCTATTCAATTTAATATCGTAATCCTTTTTTGTTACCGGCAATCAGAAAAAAGAAAGTCAAATACGCTGCTAAACTCGGTGACTCGTCGCTACGGGTAAGATAAAATATTCAATAATTGTAGCATAATATCTCCACAAGATACCAACTACTGAATTTGAATAGTAACAAATTCTCCTTGTTGTTTATTCTTTTTATCAATATATTCGTTTAATTCTTGTTCTTGTTTAAATTCTTCGTTAACATCATCGTCCCTATCCTTACAGATTTCTTCATTATCCGATGATGTTTCCGATTCCACATTTTCAGGAACTTTAATTTGTATTGTTTTTCTTGTAAACGTGAAAGTACTTCTGGGGCAGTTATTATTTCAGCTTCACCCACAGTTTTTAATCTGCACCTTCGTGTTGATTTACTATATCTAAAAGTAGCGCTTGAAACGAAACGGAAGCTTGCTCAGTCTTTTCAGCATTTTTTTCATTAGAATTTCCTGATTCTGTTCTTTCGGGTTCATTTGTGGTTTGGTTAAGGTTTTTCTGGTATGTTCCCCATCGTTTTAATGCCAGTGGATCATGATGTTCTGGGGAGATAACTTTCAAATTGAAAGGAAATATTCCACCCTTTTTAAAATCACTAATTATTTTTTCAGGGTTTGTTCTGTCGATATCTTTCCTATTAACCTACTTAAGTGCTGTTTGGTAATTCGCTGCACCTGATTATGCATTTGCTACTGTACCACTTCTGCATCCCACCTCGTTTTCAGCGAAGGAACACGTAGGTCAATGGGTTGAGCAAGTGGCTCGAGTGGTGAGGGAGTTTTAATATGGTAACATTCTTTTCCAATGCATACGATATTAGACGTTCATCTACATGAGATGTATGTCCGTCGTATATTAAAAGGACTGTCCTAACATCACCAATTTCTTTCAAAAACTCTTTTTAAATTCAAAAAAATTTCGAGCTCTATCCACCCGTTAGACGTGGCCGCATACGTGGTTTCTAGAAAGTCTGCCTTCCGGAGCCCAATCATTCCAAACATTCTTCCCCTTAAATATTATTGAAGGTGGCCTCTTATCCACTAGAACTGTAGTTTTCTCTTCCCGGGCCCGCTGTGGTCCTTGTAGCGGCAGTCCCCTTGCTTCCCACAACTTTCGTTTTCGATGGGTCTAGGCACAATCCGGATTCATCTAAATTCCATATTAGATGTGGTTTTTCATGTAAATTTAAGTAATCTGAGGTAGGCTGTAATAATTGGAAATATTCATTTATGACAAATGGGTCCATATTTTTTTACGAGCGTATTCAAGAAATTGTGGTTTTTTGAGGGATAGATTTATGACGCCTCGCAAATGCAAGAAACCAATCTTCGCCTGGTACATTGTCTTTAAAAGGAGACTTTAGTTTATTACGGTTGACGTAATCACCAACGATTGTTAAGACTTCCACCCGACTGAATCCCCATCCCCACTTTTCCATGGTTCTTATACCTTCTGCTAATGAACTTTCCTCTTTAAATGGAATGGCCGTACTTCTTCCTTGGGTATTGCTTTTCCTTCCTCTCAAACCTCTTATATGATAGTTAAGAGTCATCTTGGGTATATTGTACTTTTGACTGACCTTATAAGCAGTCCTTCTTCCGCTCCTATCCTTTTCCGGCTCGTCCCAAGTCCTGTTTGGTAGAAGAGAAGACCTTAATTTTCCTCACGTAAGTCCTGCCCATGTTTATCAAATGTCGGAATCCCTTCCTAAAAGACACAATTATTTTAGTAACACGAACAGGTAAATGGGAAAAGTGTGTAACAATACACACTTACCCTGCAAACATAGTATACACTTTTCCGTCGTTAAATTCGAAAATATTTTCAAAAAACTAATATGGAATAAAATAAATTCAGTAGGTTGGAACTAAATTGGTTCCTACCTTTTTTGAACGAAAACCCGTTCAAAAATCTAATTCGAAACACCGATGTTATTGGATTTAAAATAGTATATTCAAGTCGTGATCTGCTCGTAACAGCAGGTTAAGAAATAATGAACAAATCTCGCCAAATTCAAATTGCAATCTCTAGGTGGCTGTTTTTATGTGACCTTGGTATTTTCTAGAGTCTAGACCAGGGGTCCTTACTAGGATTTTTTATTTACTATAAGGTAGGGTTAAATAAATTACAAACAATATGCTTATAACATTATGTTTATTACATAAGTTAAAATTCATTTCCCTAACAGCCGAGGGCCGCGAAAAATCGTTCCAAGGGCCGCATGCGGCCCGCGGGCCGCGTAGTGTGTATCGCTGGTCTAGACCTTTCTTTATTGGTTCATAGATAGCAGTCCGTCTATCGTCTGGACGGAAGAAGTAGCTTTGCTTTTTAACGTACTTTGTTTACGCGGCATAACAAGAACTACTACCGTTGACTGAAAGAGTTACTTCAAGCAAAGCTAACATTTACATACTTATGAATTAAATAAATAAAAATAATAATAAAATGATTTATTCATAAGCATAGTTACAGTAATTCATTTTTTTTTCATTTATTTTATTTATTTATTATTTTACTTTCAACTTTTTTTTGTCTTTTATAACATAAGAGGTTCCAAATGAGCGGAGAAAAATCAATTTCATTCCGGAGAAAAATATGATTGTTGTGTAAATAAATGATAAGCCATGATCGGAGCTTACGCAACAACACCTCACTAATAATAATGAACTGTGATCAATTGATCACGTGGCTTTCCTCAGTGTTGTTAGCAAAGTAGCGATCGGACACTCCTGCGGTTCAAACGTAAATGATTGTAGGGACAGAAAATATATTGTTAGATACATAGATTCCATTTATTTGTTCCAACTGTATAAAATACAAAATACCGTTAGGTGTAGAACTTGTCAATACATATAATTCAAATAATAGATAATGTGTAATTAAACTCATATTAAAACTGGAATAGAAAAAGGTAAGGTAATAATTAAAATCACACCATAGGTATTAGACTTAAAACATAATAAAATGAACAAGAGTTAAAAATTAAAAACTTATTTTCTAGCATTCTTAACATATGAAAACGAAAACAAACTAGATCATACTATTAAAACCATCATCAGTTGAAAATTCTTCTACCGAGTAAAAGGCCTTCTCTTTTAAAATATTGATTAATTCCTTTTTAAAAATTTTCAATGACTTATTTTTCATAGGAATTGGAATTTTATTATAAATTTTTATTAGCATGTATTTTAATTTTTTCTGTAGGTAGGAGAATCTGTATTCATTGCAGGTTAGATTTTCCTTGAATCTGGTGTTGTGTGAATGGACTAGCGTTTTGAAGAATGTAGGATTATTTTCAATAAAAATTATACATTCATATATATAAATACTGTACATAGTAAGTATTTTATGTTTAGTAAAATATTGTTTACTTTTCTTCATATGTTAAACCAAATATGTTTCGAATACATCTTTTTTGTAATCTAAATATTCTGATTGAATCTATAGAATTACCCCAAAATATGACTCCGTATCGTAATCTCGACTCAATGTAGGCATAATATGCGGTAAGTGATGTTTGATTATCAACACGTTGAGCAATTATTTTAAGGGCGTAGCTATATTTTGAAATATTAGGTGCAAGGCAGTCTATGTGATAAGTCCAGTCGAGTCGAGAACGCAGGCCAACACCAAGATATTTGATTGTTTCATTAGACTGTATGCTCTTATTGTCGTGAGTAAGTACAATTTTTTCGTCTTTGTTATAATAAGAAAACTGTATTAACTGAGTTTTATTGACATTTAGTAATAAATTATTGGCTTCATACCAATCTTTCAATTTAAAAAAGTTGTTATTAATTTTTTATTCTAAGTGTTCTTTATTTACCTCACTTTCAACAATATCCAAGGTATCATCAGCGAACTGAACGATATTATTCTCAATAGCAAAGAGTAAGTCATTCGTAATGTAAAGGAGGGCCCCAGTATTGAGCCTTGAGGCACGCCTCTTTTTACAATTTCTTCATTTGAGCTATGTACAATGCCATTAAGGTTCATTTCTGCAACATGCTGTTCATGATTTTGCAGATAACTTTCTATTAGCTTTAAAGATGGTCCTCTGATTCCGTAACGTTCTAATTTATTGATAAGTATTTTGTGATCTACACTGTCAAATGCTTTGGATAAATCTAGACATATTGCAGCAGTTTCATTATATTTGTTTAACGAGTCCAGTATGCTACAAAGTGCCATGTAGACAGCTCTTACCGTAGTTTTACCTTTTCGGAATCCATTTTGTGATTCTACCAGGATATTATGTTGTTCGAAAGAAGTAAAAATCTACTATGGATGATTTTTTCAAAAAGTTATTTAGTTATATACTTCACAGGCTTATTAAACTTATTCGTTTTATCTTTAGCATTGAACAAAAAATAATACAATTTATTTTGAGGTTTGCAATTTTTTTTATGTTTCGATAAAATGTCTGCAACTCTTTCACTTATGGTACCAAAATAAGTGAGGGAAACGTGTTTTGATGACTTTTTGTAAAAGGATAGATACTTCAGTAAGTTAATTTCTGTTTTTTTCTGTCAAAAATTTGGATATAATTTGAGATTGGAAACCATTGTTAATGGCTATAACCTTGATTACATTCAATTCTTCTTTCGAATTTTCAGGAGAATGAGGATGTGAAAATGCTCTATGTATTATTGAGTTGTTATGCTGCTAATTTGTGACTGCTGGGACTAAAAGATGAATTTTCAATAGTTGTCTATGAATGCAGATTTGCTATAAATTTTTTAAGTAATTATATTATATTGGTGCGTGAGGGTAAGGTCTAGGAAATTTATTTTGTTATCTTTGTCAGTTTCTAAAGTGAACTTAATGTTAGGATGAATATTATTAATTAAGGATAAGAAAACATCCAATTGTCGTGATGTACCTTTGAAGGAGGATAAAACATCATCTACATATCGTAAACCAGCAATGAATACGATTTTCAGCTTGAGGCAAACTCATTATAGCTAATCCATTATTTTGTGTGAATATTTCGTTATTAAATTGACAATAATTTTGGCTAAGGCAAATATCAAGAGCTTGTTCTATCTCGGATTTTAATACGGGATTTGTATGTAATTTTTCCATAATTTTTGATATCAAAATTTAACATTACTCGGGGGAAATATTTGAAAACACATTTGAAACATCGAAAGATACCAACATTCCATTTTGAGGGAAAGTTAATCTATTTATTCACTTTCAACGTTCAAATGAGTTTTTTACTGCGTACTTAAACTTGATGTTTTTTAAAACAGTGTTTTTATGAGAATGAAAAGGTATTTTATTTATGTATGTTTTAGTATTATTTGAATTAGGTACATCCTTTAAAGCAACTTCTATTTCGGCAATCGCGGTTTCTAAACTTCCACCATTGAAAGTGTAGATGGATTCAGAAATGGTCAAAACGTATATATCCGCGAAAATCGGCAATACTTCCCTTACACTATATACTACTTACAGTGAGGGAGGTAAAAATGTGTATTAGCAGCTTGTTTGTAAATAAGGGTTTATTCATAGAGTTGTTATTTTATACATACTTTAGCCAGTGCTTTAAAGACCAAAAGGTCAGCGGGTTTATTCGTGCTAATCAGCATTCCTTCTTTTGGTTTCTTTTTAATCAAACGAACGCACGTTTATTTATAAGGTTAAACAATTATCAGTATTAAATTGAATAGTATCAACCATAAAAATCAATTACAAACTTAAATTAAAAATCTGTTAGAAGTTTGATTTTCACTAATTTAATAAACAAATGAACCTATCTAGTTAAGCCAACCCCGTAGCTTTTAACAGATACTAACTTACAACTTACAACAAAAGAAGCTACTCCAATGTATAACATTAATGACAATCTTAGGATAGATGATTAGTGGAATTTTATCAGCTATTTAAAATTCCACAAACCATGTATCCGAAAATTATCATTAATGTTATACTATTAGAAAAGTTTTTTTGTGGTTAGTTATTTGTAATTATCTTCGGAGAAGTTACGGTGTTAGTGAAACTATATCGTTACATCATATCTATTGAATTACCTAGAGAAAATCAAACATTTAATAATTCTTTTAATAAAGTTGTTATTATTAATATAAATTGTAAATTTTTGTATTATTCACATTTCACTAACTTATTCAGTTAAACTGTTAGTATTTAAGATTTTTGGGGTTAAGGTATTGATCTCTGTAAAATAGAAGGTATAATATTAATTTTTAAAGTAAGTTATATCTGGTGAGAAACGTTTTCCTTTGCACTCACATACATTCCAACGTCTGAAAACGCAATCACAATACAGTTTCAGCCTTGATAGTACGGGCGATTACAAATTTGTATAGTACCTTTGTGCAAGAAATCACAATTATCTATTTACTTGTATCACTACTCTAATAATTATATTCAATATTGCTAAGTATATAATTTTGATACGTCATGGATTCCCCGAAAATCCCACTCATACGAACGAAATTACTCGAATGTGACAGGTGTATTCCGAATTCAGACGACAACACACCGTGTACTGATGTCGGATGTAGCATTTCAATTCAAGAAACAGGCCTGCAACGACCGGCTGCCCACACTGAGCACATTGTCGTTTCACGTGTTTGCTGTCAGTGTGGTAGGTTATGCGATCCGACTCCTACCGCGTATTTTGACGTGATAAAATAAACTGTGTTTATGTGAATTACAAATTTGATGGAAAAGTAGTGACTTGTGTGACATTGTTATATTGTTAAACGTAAGGTGACTAGAGACATGCATTGATATTACATGGAAACTGATCTGTTGCAACCGGGAATTTCCGATTTGAAAACATGTAATTTAGTCGCTAGGTAATCCCAAGTAAAAAACCTTTACTTTAAATAATTGAAATCTAACAACTTTTAAATATTGGTTTTACTCTTCAGACATTGAAACCATGTGGTTCAAAAAGGAAACTTGTTTATTCCTCGTGTTATTTCTCATAAAGAATACAATTAGTATAGAAGATTACTGTTCAATTAACAATTATATGACAAATGGAACCCATATGCAATTCACCAAAGAACCGAGCTTTCAAGAATTTGCTATTGTTGGAAAATTCAAGGGACTTCACTGTTGTGCCAAAAACTATAGGAGTATAGAATGGTAAGTCTTTTTTAGAAAGTGTTACTATACTTTCCATCTTTATAGTTCCCCAGCCTTCTCTAACAGGATAGGCTATGCTCATACCTACTTTACTTTTTTTTTAAGTCTAACAACATAGAACATGATGTACTTGCACAACATATAATATTGCATTTTTAAAGCTTTTAATACTGAGTATTTGATATATTATTTCAAACTTTACTAGAGAATACAGCTCAGCAAGGCTCATCAATAGTAATTTGGTAATAAACACTGAGGCAGTTTCTTCGTTTTACCCTGCCAGGAGATTTTAATTTGTTGTACTAAGCACGATTAAATTAAAACTAGTAAAAAATCGTATAGAAAATCAGTATAAATAGTATATCTCGATAATTAGATAATATGCATTTGCTGGATCATATTTGTTGGAAGATCTTGAAGTATTACCACAGGTATACGCGGAAATATGTCTTTCCATCAGGTAGTAGACTGACCACTGAGAAATATTCTTTTACCTCTTGTACAAGTAGTATAAATTACTCAGGAATTAAATTGACATGTTTTTAACCATTCATCGTAATTCTTTGAAACATATTACTAATACCAGAGTTACAACGAATTACGATGAATGTTTATAACAAGCTAAAATGTTCCTCTAGTTTGACCCTCATAGCGTTTTGAACAGGACTCACACTCAATTTTGTAAATGCAGATTTGTCGAAATCGGAACTAGCTTGTTCTTTTATCTATAAACGGGTTTTATTGCAAATTTGTGAATTATGGAATTTATAGATTACTGAATTGTGATGAGTTAAAACTTTTGAATTTCATTGAATTATTAGAAAGTAATGGATTTATCAAAGATTTGTCATAACGTTTCTCAACTTCGTGTTATAGTTTTTCTGCCTCAAAGAAACGTTTAATCTATGAACGAGACTATTGAATAGATTTTATAATTAATTCTAGAGAAATTGTTCAATGATTTGTTTTATTGGAGAATGAAGTGAACTGTGAAGCTCATATAGTTATTAGCAAATCCTACAAACACAATATAATAATACTTACAAATAAACCTCTTCATCCTTCAATTGTACTAATTTGTCAATTTAATATTTCCTTAATACTTAGATAATTATGTAAGCGATCAAGTAGGTATGTTTATTCCTAACAAAATCGATTGAAATGTCTCATTTTCTGTTATATTCCATTTTAAACAAATTAAAATATGATTACTATGTTAAGTATCACTATGTTCATCAAACCGTTGATTGAAATTTCGACCTTCGACCTTCCAAAATTAACTTTTGTTTTGTGAAATAACTAGTTGATCAAACGGGCTATAACTGGTCTACGACTAATCAGAATTTCACATTAAAGATTTACTCGATAATTTACAATTGTATTTTTATTATACGAGTATATATATATATATATATGTTCTTGTTTTCGTTGTGCAATGAAAAAAGTATCAAAGCTTCATTGAACTATTTTCCTCAATCATCTTCATGGCACCATTAGAACCCTTAAAAATTAAATTAACGGCAATATAGAGGTGACGTTTTGCATGTTACAATCTCCTTTTTGCTTCAATTTTGAACAAATAGTGTAAGGTAAGATTGAGACATTAGCTCTTCGAACCATGCTTTCTATCCAGTTGATTAAAGTGATCCACACAAAGGATTTTAATACCAAAGAACAGTCTGTTAACAATTTAAAAACGGTGTGTGGCCTTACGAATTTCTTGGGACCGAGCGCCTGACCGTGGTTTCAACATCCAACGGTTAGTCGCGTACCGCAAAAAGAACATGATTAAACGAGACAATGGCTTACCGCAAACAACCAAATCAACAAAACCTGGAACTAATTATCAGTGGAAGTTATTGGGGGAAGGTTTAAATAATTATTATAATAACATATTATGTGATGCTTGTCTGGACAAATTACCTGTAGGCCAGACTAGAAATATCTCGGAAATAGCTATCATTTATTAATATGGAATGATAATTATTATGTAGGTTTATTGACTTTTACCAGGTATAGAATTGCATTGTTTTACTTCATTATGATTCCCTTCACATATTGCCAATGTTTGACGCGTATAGCTTTTTAATTAAACTCCGAGAAAAACAGTGAATTATGTATTCCTACATAATACTTACTTATGTATCGTCTCTATTGCAATATCAGAAATTGAGCTTTTCTATTGAATGAATTCAATGGTTGCATTATGTGGAACATTATCAGGACACCAAATCAAGTAGGTACCTATCTTAAGCTTACGGAATATGTTTGGAATTAAACGACGGGCTGACACTTTATTAATGCAAGACGGCAAAATCAGTGAGGTCTGCACCACTACTGACAAAATAAACCGCTTAGGAAATGACACGTGTGATTTAAACAATAAAACTATTGTTATAGCAATTAAACTTTGCAGATCGTATAAATTTAAATTTTTGTTGTCCCTCAAAGATCCAAACACTGACACAAGACTAAAAAGTAAAAACACACTTACACTCATACTCGCACTACGTGAATTAAAAAAAAATGGTATTCTGTCTACAGACCTATTGTAAACTTGGCTTTATGGAATCAACGACAGAATTGCTACCCATGTTTCTATCATTATTTGGATGTATCGATGGTAGAAGTAGTATTACGTTCCACTTGGGATATATTTCTCAAGCAGTGTTATGGTAAATTAATATGTCATTTATTAGTTTGCTTTTGAATATCATGTTTTATAATTTTTTGTGGTAGTTTGTTATTGTTAATTTAATAATAAAATTAGTCAATCAAAATTGAACATTATCCGATATATTATCATATTGAATTAATGATACAAAAAGTGATAAATTATAAAATAATACCGTAAGTTGAACGTCGTTCAATACTTCAATCTTAATGAATCTGGGTCTAGCTAGATATATTCCAACGATTCATATATCAATAATACGAAATAAGGCAGCCGCTACTGCTTTTATTTGAGATGAGACTGACTCCTTCCTCGACTACAGATTCGACCACGCTGCTTTGCTCATTGTCTTCAATCGGCTCTGTATGGATAAAATCAGAAATACAAGTTAGATTGGAATATCCAAACCCAAATTTATTAAGAAATTTGCTGTAATGCTTGTTTCGAATACAATGTTCAGATGTTTCAGTTCAAGCCTCAAGCCTGCTCTGAAGATGCCACCTGTAGTGGTTGGCGAAACGTCGGCATGAAGTCGAGCTTTTGTGACGCGGAATCCATCCGGAAGACAAGATTTTTCAATCTTCAGATGGGTTGTACAAAGCCACTTTAGTTCATGCGCTTCGAATGTATACTATCTATCTTTTATACTTATAAATGCACACCCTCGACACTGTAGGCATTATCAGATCATTATTAGTGTGTTTATCAGGCGTAAATTGTCACATATATACAATGTGTACACTTTCGACACTGTACTCTACCTTTATCTATTATTGTATGCTTCGGATGTGTAACATGCTTCGGGTGCGTAATACAAGCGTGTTTACCCTACTGATACTGATACGTGTATTTTTCTCACCATACATGCGTTCGACATTGTACATACTAAACTTACGTGTTTGATTCAACGTTCAACGTGCTTCAATCTTGCCTGTCACCACCGCGCGTCGTCCTGACTTGCCAGTTAAACCTTACACCTCATACCGTTCATTCGGTAATATAGTGATCCTGTAGGATCCTTTAAATTTAGGATACAACTTTTTACTATCTCCATTTGCCGCAGGTATACTCGTGATTCCAAGCAATTCCAACGTTCCAGCAGAGTATTCTGGCATTTTACTCCTCTTTAAATAGTCTTTCTCTGTTTATCCCATTTTTGTCGATTTTCATTCTTGACGAACTTCAGAAAGATCGAATCATCGACATCATCTTGTATTAACCAAGGATGATAAAACTTTTGGCACTCCAATAGTTCGATTGATAGTGGAATTCAACCCCCTTTGAACGATTTTCATTTTAGACTTTTCACGAATGGACCTACATGATCCATATGCAAAGTATGAAATGATAATACAGCAATCTTCTCAAATGGTGGAGATATCCTAGCTTTTTCTCGCACGGAGATAACACAGTAAATGCTATTTAGACATGAATTAACAAACGTCATAACGTCTCATTCATTTGTCATTTGTTTCCTCCGGAATTACCAATTTCTTCATGAGATAGGTTGCATATTTCCCATCGGTTGGATTTCGGAACTATCCACTTTTTAGATCCATCTCCACATTACCGATATACTTTTTTCACATTAAAACCTGGTCGGGGCTGCTGCGAGCACCGACGACATCGCAGCAGTCGCGCCAGAAAACCTAAAGGGCGGTTAACCGAAGCTACTGCCCCCGCCGGTCGGTAAGTAGCTTCAGGTTCCTAAGTCGTGTGCCCTAAGTATTCTAATTGAACCCAGAATGAGTGCCTTTTGCATTCGGTCTATCCAGCCGAGTTCTTACAGACCGGAATGATCTTCAAGTTCGAACGCAGCGAAGACCGAATTCCGCCCAAAACACCGATGATCAGAACCACTAATACGATCTTGTGGTCTGGGTATAGCGTGCGGAGCTCGAACAGGAGATCTTGATATTTTGTCCATTTTTCCTCCTCTTTCAAGACTATGTTCTTCTCTGCCGGTGCAGAGAATTCGATGATATACATAGTCTTGCTTAGTTTATCGAGCTATACAGCTATAAATAGACAACCATTAAAACCACGGGATTATATTTCCTTTACGAGTGACATAATATTTAAATGTAATGTTTAATTTTGTTGTGCAATTTTCAATTGTATGTCCAATCCTATGAAGAGTCAACACTTTTTATTTTCTGTTTTCGGACATTGTACAGGTTTATGCTGATTGCATTGCAGCCAAAGCATACTATTCTCAAATGTGTTTAATCATTCCCATTATTCTTCAACTATCATGTATTATTGTACTAGTAGAAGGAAACTTTGTGATATATTCTATCAATACAACATTTCTGCATCGAGCCGCTCTTATATTTACATACTTTTGTCTGAAGATTATTTATTCCTTGAATTACACAATCTACTGTTTGCTGCTGTGGCAAAATTAATTTAATTTAAATTTATTAAGTTTGGATAGTTTTCTGAAACAATAATCATTCAAATCATGTCCTACAGTTACACGATCAGTTACAGCTTTGTAAAATAATTTGCCAAACGTATATTTATTTGGAAACATTTCCCATAGAATTGACTCATCATATTGTATTAGTGAATAAGTACTGGTTTGTGTATTTACTAATTTACTTCTTGAAGCATCGATTTCGGCTCTGACTTCGCTAAACATCGAATGTAAGTCCGAGTCAGGTGTTGTTGCTGGGGTACCAGGTATGATATGCGCGATTTCACTGTTCTCAGTCTCTCACTACTTCTATTTTGTTTATTCATTGCCACCAGCACCACTAAGTCTAAAGTTTTTCACATAACTACAAATTTTTTGAAAGTTTTTGTTAATCCCAGCGTGGCTTTGTAATAGTTTGTTATCGTTAATTCAACAATAAAACTAGTACATCGAAAAATACTATAAAAGAGTTCACACTGTAGATACACTATAACACTATAGATAAGAAATAGTCACTCTTATCCACTAAAAATACTATTAAAGTACTGAGGCTGACAAGTAGCCATCATCAGATTAAACTAAATTATAAATCAAAACATGCCTGTTTAAATACTATTTGGGAATAATAAAGTAAACAAGGGGTTACCCTCCGCTGGAAATAAATCAGAATTTAATAAATTGCTTTTTCGATTATACATTTCCCTCCCTTCTAAATTACCTAGTTATTTGTCTGTACTGTGTTTTGAAAGTGATAAACTTTCTTGAGGAATGGTGTGACCTGTATTCAAAATATGCTTGGCTAACGCTGATTAGTCACCATTAATAAATCCTTATACCGAGTTAAAATATTCCTTCTAGTTTGACCCATATAGCTTTTTGAACACGACTCACAATCGATTTTGTAAATCCCGGATTTGTCAATGTCGGAAACTTTATCAAAGGTGTCTTAGGTGCCTAAACGGTTTTTTAGCTTGTTCTTACATCTAATAACTGGTTTTATTGCAAATTTAGAAAACAAATTATGGAATTTATCAATTACTGAAGTGTTTGAAGCTAATGGCTCTACTTTTGTTAGTTGGCCACCTAAGAACTACTTACGGAGGATTTAATTAAAGATATTGAAAATACGATTTGGTCTCTCAATTTTATGTTATTGGTAACAAATGCAAGCCAATTCTTGAACATTCAAATAAATCATAAGTACTTTCAATAATATCTGTAAATCATTAAAAGAAACAGCCTTATTACTTAAAAGCAGATAAGGAAAATCCCTTGGTAATTATGGGCTAAGAGGATTATCACAATTCGGTAAATACTTTGAGAAATGATGGTCCCTATGAACAGATTTCCAGGAATCCGTTATCAAAATGCGTTAAACTAGTCAATAATTCATTAAAAGCTTATACAGCTGTAATCTCCGATCATTTACAATACAAACTTAGATTTTCAAATCCTAATCTTTCTAAACTATATTGCTTACCTAAGATTCATAAGCCGGGTAATTCCATCACATCAATTATGTCAAACATTAATAAATTGTCCTACATAGGTATAACATAGGAAAATGGTTAGTTAAGGGATTTAGCAACTTCCAAACCGCACCAAGTTTGTCTGTGAAAAATTCTTTCGAACTCATTACAAAATGTAATGATTTCAAACTTGAACCTGGCGATAATCTCGTTTCATTAGATCTTGTTTCACTATTTACAAATACGCCAATCGCTGAGTCGATAAACGTTCTGAAGAAATGGCTTTCATATATTAATATCCCGATAGAAACTGTACAGAATACGTGATCCTTCCGTCTTTATGTACGGAGCAAAATTATTGCACTCTTAACAAAAATCACTATGAACAAACAAGGGGATGTGCAATGGGCAATTCACTCTATCCTTTTTCAGCCAATATTTTTCAAACCGAAGTTGAAACCCCCTTAAAATCAAAATTGAATCGGATTCCAAAAATTTGGTAGCAGGTCTGGGACCATTGCACGACTTATAAAGTATTTAGCAAGGCTTTGTGTCTGGAGGGGACCCTCGCGTTTTGGTGTCCATTGCACTCCTCAGTACAAAGTGTTATTGTAAAGTGATCTAGATCGGAGGTTGCAGTATCAATCTTGTTACTGTTTCTTGTTGATATTTTGAGCTGGTCTGGGACCATTGCACGACTCTTTAAATTATTCAACAAGACCTTGTGTCTGGAGGGGACCTCGCGTTGGTGTCCATTGCACTCCTCAGTACAAAGTGTTATTGCTAAGTGATTGAGTATAAGTATAACTCGATACAGTTTTCAGTACAATAAGTTTAAAGGTAAATTGTTGATAATAATGAGATTAATGATAATGGTTGAACATATCTGAAGTATTTACGTTAATGCAACAACTCAATATTCAAAG
This sequence comes from Endomychus coccineus, assembly GCA_958510875.1. Taxonomy (NCBI): domain Eukaryota; kingdom Metazoa; phylum Arthropoda; class Insecta; order Coleoptera; family Endomychidae; genus Endomychus; species Endomychus coccineus. The sequence continues at coordinate 84,637,664 of OY294069.1, read as the reverse complement.
TTTTAAGATATTTACTAAGTCACTGCACTTTCTAACTTTAGTAAAGTCGTGTCACTGTAGAATGAGTATGCTCAGAAGCTTTAATTCTTTCCAGGTATGGCATTGACCATCCTGAAACAAGAGTCGCCCAATCGTCCAGTTGTTTTTACAAGGTGGTTATTTTATTAATATTTCGGCTAAATATTATTTTGCATGCATTACAATTTTCTATTTTATCATGTCTCACTAAGGTTGGTTAATATTATAAATAGTCTATACTAGAGTGATGACTTTTAAATTCAATCAATCCAGATTAAATGTCAGTCAGGGAATACACGTCTTACATATGCTAAATGCGTAAACCCCCTCTTGCCTTCCTCGCACTTTTATATACCTTCCTCATCGCCCACGCATCGAGGGATCTCCCCGAACCAACTATGGGACTTCCCCGAAATGTTCCTAACAGTGCCGTACTCTAACATTTATCACTTCTAAAACACAGTACAGACAAATATCTAGGTAATTCAGAAGGAAGGGAAATCTATAATCGAAGAAGCAATTTATTAAATTTCGATTTATCTCCAGCTTAGGGTAACCCCTTGTTTACATTATTATCCCCAAATTGTATTTAAACAGACACATTTTGATTTCTAATTCAGTTTACTCCGATGATGGCTACTTGGTAGCCCAAAAGGTCCTCAGTACTTGAATAGTATTTTCAGTGGATAAGGATGATTATTTCTTATCTATAGTAATATCGAAATATACTTAATTATATTTTTTCTTATATTGAATTAAAGGTATAACGAGTGATAAATTGTAAAATAATACCGTTAAACGTCGTTCAATACTTCAATCTTAATAAATCTATGTCTATTGTCTAACTAAATATATTTCAACGATTCTAATTAATTCATATCAGCATTCTTCATACATTTCAATATTAGGAAATCAGGCAGCCACTAATCTGCCTAGTCTGCAATTCCTTTATTTGAGATGAGATTGACTCCTTCCTCGACCTCATTTTGTTTGAGACTATGTAGTGATGAACCAGTTAGAATGTTTGTGCAATGAGCATCTGTATGGGTAATCATTATTATCTGCAACAACTATTTATGATGTAGGAATTTGCGTGCGCAAACTTCTGTGAATCTGAATTGGCTGAGTAAGAGCGATCGTGATGTTACTCACATATTGAATACAGAGACTAAATGTTGAATATATATAACAGTCGGTACCAGTTACATTTTAGGTCCCGCTTGTTGCTCGAAGATAGTCTGCTTCGAATCTAAAATACTTGGAACTACCATCACTTTTACTATAGATACCGCCTATCAAAAAAAATCTTAGAAATTGTTGTTCATGTAACGGTCCCGTTTAAATCAGCTTCCAAGTAATTTTAGCCTATTGCGATTTATAAAAGGTTTCTGAGATTTTTGCCAACAAAATAGTACAAAATGCTTGGGCACACCTAAATACGATTTTCAGCAAATTAAGTTGCGTCTTCATTAGGAAAGTCAGTGAAGGATCTGCGGGTGGGAGCTTAGGATTTCCTCCCCTTTACGGACTATACAATCTTATAATTTGATAATAGCAAAAATGTCCAATCATGTGAAGATTACTACTACACAAGACACATTTTGAAAGGACTTGGGCTGATGAAAAATGCTTACGATTATTCAAAAATCCAAGTAGGTTACTTCAATGTCATGAGCACCATAATGAATACTTAATTTTATCAATGACCTCATTTTTTTTATTGAAAATGGCTACTGAGTTTCAAAAAAAAGGTACGTATATATATTTTTAAATTGTAAGTTTGTGATTTGTAGAGAACTGTCTAGTTGACAAATAGTTATGATAAATGTTAACGTGTAACCGGGGTATATCATTCACTACTGTTTGGAAATAATTAATGACTTTTAGACTGGAATTAGAAATGTAATTAGTTTAATTAGTTGGCAAAAAATTCGTTTAGATTTCTAAAATTCAAATTTGGGCTCGCTAAGCTGGTGATTGGCAATGAACACAAAATATTGAGTTGACAATATTATGGGTATAATGATTTTATGGTGTTTTTTTTGTGTAGGTACTCAAATTATCAGTTTGTTCACTTCCGATGTTCCCTTACATCTCAGTTACAATTGTTTTATTGTTGACATTTTCAATTAAAATACGTTTTGTAATTTGATGTTTCGCAGCTAAAATTGGTATGTTAACTGCATTGTTCAATTTCTACAACTAGTTCTAACAGTTCTTAGAGCTTGACCACAGCCACAACCTTTTTAATGGTTTCATTTCAGCCCCATGCATTCGCTATCTGAATTTCTTATCTATGTCTTACCAGCGGCGGTCCTTTCTTCATTTAATTTTAATAGTAAGAATGTTTGGTTGACATATACTGTTGTTCTGGATATTAACGTATGAATATCGTTCGCTATTATTCGAACTAATTAATGTCGTTGTAGAATTTAATTAGAAGAAAGTTATGTTAACTTCGATGATTTGAGAATATTATTCGTTGAGAAAATAATTAGAACGGTTGTTTCTCACTTCTTTGCTCAACTTCACAATTTGTTCAGATTTAAATGATATAAGCTATATAACCTCAACAGCATGTATCCGGCATGTACATGAATTGGAACGGTAGCATGTTTGCAGAATCATGAAGTGACGGTCAAACTATATTCCATTAAACACCTTGATGTCTTAAGGACCATTATATTGTGATTGTGTTATAGTTTTGGGGGTGGGTTCATGTTTGTCGTCTTTATTGCATGTAACTATCATTATCGAAATGTTGAAATTTTAATCAAATATGTAGTTGCACAAATACTTGAGTTTGTCAGTGAAATATTTCATTATACTCATAATTTCCAATAATGGGAAGTGCCCTCGGAAATACCCAAATAAAGAATCAAAAACAAGAGAAGCTTGCATATGTATTCATTTTGTAAAACCATAAAGATCTAATAATACTTCAAAAGTTATCTAGTGAGGTTTCAAAACAGATCAGTTGCAGCCTTCGGTATGTTGTTTTAGTAAAAACCGAAGTGTCTCTGTCAAAAGAGTAACTTGTCTAGTGTTGTCGCCTTTTATCATCGGGCACAAGAGGATGTAGATAATTTGAGTAAAGTTCTGATAAAGTCTTCTTATTTGGGCAATGAGTTGGTTCAGAAACGGATGCAAAAAATGTCCTTAGTCTTTCCCTTATAGTGGGTATGAAGTGACGGTATGCCTAGAGAATTACGTGAAATTATGTTCTACCTCTTGGATATATTATAAAATGAATCTGCAAAGGCTATATCATTAATAAAAATGAAGATACTTAAGCTTATCTTATAGTACACATAATTAAAAGCTTTAACAATAACACTAAATATTTAGCAGACAATATTATGACGACAACTCGGTCGACAATGAATTTATTGTTTGGTTTCTCTAGTCAAATTATCAGTTTGTTTCCTTACCTACATCTCGATTACAATAATTCCTTTATTGCTGACGTTATCGATGATCGTTAAAACACGTTTTGTTATTCGATATGTTTCGCAGGTAAAATTGGTATGTTAAATTCGAGGTTAATTTCTACTAAAAGTTCTTAGCCTTTTGAATGGTTTCATTTCATTCCCATGCAATCCCTATCTGAATTTTACATCTATGTTTTACTACTTATCTCAATTTACTTTATTACTCTCAAATAAACACACGCACACTAATTTTTAAATATGTTTAAATAACAAGTAATTATCAATCAAATTTGAAAGTGATTTTATAAAAAAATATGGAATATCACGAAGTAACGAATCACTCAATCCTATTTGTGACGGTGATTATTGGAAATATGAAGTTTAAATGATTTCATTAGTACTATCAAATAAATTTGATTTTCTACTATAATTGATATATGTTTTCTACGCCAATGACTGGTCGGCTACTTTGTTCCCCAAAAGAATAGAAGTAGACAACCTACCAAATGTTATCCGGTCTCGGAAAAGCAGGTTCCGACTTGTTCATTAATAACGCTGGGTAATAGTTATTTCCTCTCATAAAAATTCAGAATAACTTACATCTTGTCGCATAATCGTCTAATTCATTCAAATAGAACCAGTGACTATATCATTCTCTGTTGGAGGTATTTCCCGTTCAATAATGATAAATAAACGATCCAACTTTATCGAATTTTGCAAGGTTCGCATAGGTATTTCCTAGAATCATTAAACAAGGTATCTATTTGTTTGGTTTCAATATAATACATGATAAAAATGATTGAAAACATTCATACTAGCCGCATTCCTGCTCTTATACTGTATATTGCGGTTCCCCTTTTGAGCAACCTTCCATTTTTGTGCTGTTCCATTATGAATCTACATGCCCATAATTATGACAATTCCAAGTTGAATATACATGTTCAAAATTCACATCAATATTTAGTTGCTGAAATTCGTATTTAAATTCATAAATATTCATGCGATGTCCGGTTTATCGACAAAATACAAGGAAAGAGCATTGGTTGAGTCACCAAATCGTTCACTTATTCGTTAATGTTCGGTTCACTCCTAATAAAAATGTAAGTATTATGTATATATTTCATAGTGGGTTCAGATTACAATGACCTACTAAATCATCAACCATCTTGGTACAGAAGTTTAAAGTTTTAAGTGCAAAAACGGTACTAGTTACTTTTCAATCAATAATATCATACTTTTTAACCGTTTTCTTATCCTTAGAAAATACTTGAGGATTTGAGATTTGATCAACATGCTTAGAACTCCACAACTCCCATTCATACACTTTGACGAATCTTGAACGACTATTTTTATAGTTCTCATAGACAAAGAATGACATTAAAACGGAAATATTGAGATACTAATTTCTCATCACCTTTTCTACCCCTGAAAACCGATCAATGAATCTGGAACGTATCTATTATTATATATTAGGTATGTCATCATATAAAAAAAAATATTACAAAGCTTTACCAAGTAGCTACTTAAATCAGAAAGCTCTATGGAATGAAAGAACCCGCCCTTTGATCCAGGGAAAGCATCTGGTTAGTGATTCATTTCACATTGTTCAGAAGGTTATTCTTCTACTGATGATGAATAGTCTTCTGAACCGATGCCTCGACGCATCGAACCTGACTTTCATACTAGGGTTTATCGGGTATTCCCGAAATAGGCTGGGAACGACGAATTATTTTAGGGTATTATCTGTAAGATCGGATAAATTTGAGAAAATTTATTAAAAACAAAACCTACAGATTATATTTCAAAACAAATACTCAAGTCCAAAATTAAGTATATTCTCAAAATGGTAACAAAGAATCAACAACAAATTTTGCATGTTCATTGTAAAATAGTAAAACTTAGATCAACCATCCATCCAAAAATGTCTCCAAATGACCCCCACAAACCTCATAGAGTTGAATTTCTTAGAATTGCGATATGTTTGTCACTCGATAATTTTGAAAAAATCATTAGCAAGCTATGATGATGGCCCTACCATATAAATGTGCCCGCTTCAAAAACAGTTGAAATGTTACAGACAAAGAGATTATTGAAATTCCGGTAAGCATCTTGTAAAAAGTCATTATTGTTTTACCCATATTCTAAATATGTTGTATGTTTCCATAAGATCATTAATTCAATATATTAGAATCAGTAGAAATCTTGAAACATATTAAATATAGTATAGTAATGTTTTCATAATCAAATAGATATTTATAATTCACACTTACAAATATCTTCACCCCTTTAATTAATTATATAATTTAATGAATTGTATAATATTTCTGCTGTGAGTAGTTGATAACTCATTCTGAGTATACCACACTGTTTGGTGAAATGATAAATTGTTCATATTTAGGTATTAAAGTGTTTTATTGACATTTTACTATTCAATTTCATTGAATTTGAATTTACAAGTGAAAATTGAAACTCTGATGGAATTATAAAATAATTGTGGCTTACTATAATAAAAAGCTTATATAAATAATGAAGGGTGCATATTCCTTTAAAAACGAGCTGAGTGAGTCGATATGTATACCCATGGAAAATTACTTTGACTAGATTTCTGAAATGTTGTATCTGGGAGATATATAAAGAGCTTGTTTCAGCTAAAATATTTCCAGTTAACATTAAATTAAATGGACCCCAACTTGGTTATTTTAAATGGAACATTCCATATATTATTGCATTCTTGGAATCTACGATGAATTTCAACATGCTAGACATCATTATGTCTAAAATGCTCCGTGCTGGATTTATTCCAGATTTTCAGAAATTTTTGGCCGAAACATCCCTCTACAAAAATAAAATATGTCGAAAGTCCTATTGCTTTCTAAATCTTTCGAAACTCTGAAAAAATTTAACAGAAATTGGCGCCTAATTCACCATATCGGAATTTTTTAATTTTTTTTTAGATGGCAACACTTCTTATTCTCTTTACCATAGTATTCTCCGCTGAAAAGTAATGGAACATTGTGAGTACATCCCCATATCTAAAATGAACGGTTACTAGATAATTTAAATTTATCAGGTGGCTGTGGCTAGGAAGAATATATACTCATATATAAGAAACAAATGCTGAAGTGTCGACAAACAAAAGTTGCAAATAATGTGACGTTTAAGCGTGGCAAAAGTATTAATCGTCTCCCGTTTAGGATTTACTAATGGAGATTACTTTCAATTTGTTAACAATATAATAAGGGAAAATCAACAAGGTAATAAAAGGGCCTGTGAAACTATTCGTTCGCGATATCCGGATAGACCAAAGCCCACCCATGACACCCTGACCAGACACAATCATAATTGTTAACTGCACGGGCAGTTTGTTGGAATACAAGAGATAATTGAACATGTCGTGGACAGTGAGAAGAATGAAGTTACAGTCTTTGGAAACTTCACAGCGTATCCAGAAAAGTATGTAACAGATTAGGGAATACCTGAGATGAGTATTGACAGGATTCTGAAATCAAAAACAGTTCCATCCGTATTCATTCGCGTTAGTACAAAATTTAAGACCAGGTAATGATAGAAAAATTGATTTTTGTGAATTTATTTCTCGGTTTTCTTAATTAAAATCCAGGATGACGAAGATTTTTTGCAAAAATACTTCATTCTCAAACGACTGATGAAATGTTTAACCAGCAACTAAACACCATTGTAGTTATACTAATCTTTGCATATTCCAGGGAAGACAGTTTCAAGGTTACTTGAGCTTCAATGTTTTTGCAGCATTAAAAAATGACGTTGTGTAATGAAATTCACAATGGAAATTTTATTGAAAATAAGAAAGTAAATTTTGTTTCATATTTTTCCCTTCATATGTTTTATGAACAAGTCTTATAACAAATATTTAAGAACTTCCAATACGGAGGTCGTACCTATACTTGGAATTTGTGGGGATGTGATGAGATAGGTTCCTTCAACATTTTTTCAGAAATTGAAATTAAATATTGATTATAAAGTAAAACTTGGAAATTTTCATGTCAAAATAATAGCAAATTACGCAGCTCTAAGATTACAGTAATTAAAGTTCTCAAATAAAAATATTTACTTAGAATTACTTACAAATAATTAACTTCGAATTATTTGAACCGCCACCGATTCTTATGAAACTTTGGGAATATTTGGAGGATGGACCAAAATTAATTCACCCGTGTGTGTGTTTCCCCTCGAGGGTGAAAATTTTCAAGTTTATAATGACCCTAGGAATGGGAACCTAGAGTAATGAGCTCTAAGCAAACAAAATACATTTGTTTCTTCGTAAATTCCTACATCTACGGTTGAAATTGTACAATTTTCTTTGAAAAAAGCATGCATTCGAACAATTTTTCGCAAATAACTCGGCAACCTTAAATTTTATAGAAAATAGAATTACAAGCATTCAAAGTTAAATAACTGAGAGCTGGAGCTTATTCATAGTAAACTCACAATTTCTTAAATTGCATGAAAATACCTTCAAAATGGTTCTTTGTTTGCTTCGCTAGAATGAAAAATAGTAGCTTTGTAATTTTTGCCGGTTTTTTTTGGGGAGTGTTATTTTAGAGTGGTTTCTTATGTTTTTTGGGTCGCTGATCCCGATTCTGAGGGTCAAATGTGTATTGGATCAATGCGCTCCAAGTTATGAGCATTTTTTATGGTCAAAAAAGCCATTTTTTGCGTATTTTCGGTTTAACATGAAAAGTATGACATATTCGAAAAAAATACCTGTATGAAAATTATAGGTATTATTAAAACACGTCGAATGAGCTCAACTAGAAGTTTCTAAAATATTTTGGGCTCACTGTGGACCCATTTTAGCCCTTTTTTTGAAAAAAACTAACAAAAATTCCTTTAACTTTATTTTCAACTTGATGAATTGTTAATGGCAAGAAATTGTGCATTTTTGTATCTATTTTCATGTACTTTTCGATTTTTTTTAAATATCTTATGAGGAGGCGCTACAATCGGCCATTTACAAAAAATCTTAAAATAGCGATAACCAATTGAATTTTCAATTTATTGACTCGAAACAAAAAACATTCGAAAGATTTTGATATTTTTCACCTTGTTTTCCAAGCTTGCGCATTTTTTTTCAAATGCGGCAATTTGGCGCTAGGTCAGTTTTTTAACCTCAAAAAAATCGATAAATTTTAAGGTTAATATTTATGAAATAAATTGAAATATTCACAGCTAAAATAAATTTCTATGAAGCAACTTTTGAGCCCAACCCGAACTCGATTGGTCGAGATTCGGCTGAGATATTGAAGTAGACGTGTTGAGGTTCACCCTGAGCCCAAATTTTGGGTTTTTGGAAAAAAACTTGAATTTTCCAAAAGAAAACAAATAAAACTATTCAATGCTAAAAATGCGTATTCCTACTTATGTTTTTGACAATTTGGCTACGATTTGAATAAAAAAATTTTATCCATTTATTTTCACATGAAACAATATTTTACCTCGAACTCGGTCATTTACGGCTTATTTGTTTAAAAAACGTACGAAAAAATCAGCTTGCGAATTGGAAAGCCTACCGCCAACTGACGATGTAGCGAAATACCATATATATCGTGTATATAGCCAAGTACAGATTTGGATTTTGGAAAGTTACTGAGAATGGCCTTATGTCATTTCGAATAACCGCAGAAGCTGCTCCAGACGAATTATTGAAAATTATTTTTTGCAATTGCAAACAAAAATGTACCGGAAGATGCACTTGCAAGAAGTTAGTTTACCTTGCTCTGCATTGTGCAAATATTGCGAAGGTGAAGATTGCGTGAATTGTTGCGAGAAAGACATCATTTTATTCGATCAATACGAAACAGATGTTAACGATTTTGACAATGTTGATGACGAAATTTGTAATAAAGATTCTTCAGACGTTTGGGAAATAGTTTCTGATATATTGATAATGATCATAAACCGTCCATTGAGATGCGCGGCGACAGTGACGAAGATGACATAATAAACACTACTTCTAATTGCACAACAGATAGTGAAGATGCTTTGTCACAGCCCAAAAAAGTTTTATACTTTAAAAATCTTTTTAAGTTATATTAGTAGTAAAATATATCTTATGATATATTTTAAACTAATTAATAATTAATCATTTACACATACACAAAGACATTTTATTCCAATAACTGTATTATTGGAATAAAATGTCTTTGTGTATGTGTAAATGATTAATTATTAATTAGTTTAAAATATATCATAAGATATATTCTTATGAAGTTGTAAAGAAGTTTGTTTTTATGTAATAAAAAAATAATAAATGGTAAAAAAAGCTTTGAAGATTTATTTACAAAAATTAAGAAAGCGCGCTTGTGTGCGCACGCACGTGCACAGACATGAAAAAAGACACATACACACTTTCGCACACTAACAAACATACGTATTAACTCAAAAAAAAAATTTTATAATAAGAAAAATGTATTAATTGATCAAAAAAATTCAAATTTTGCGAAATAAATTCATAAATTTCGCGCTTTCTTTCAAGGTAAAATATTGTTTCATGAGAAAATAAATGAATCAAATTTTTTTATTCAGATAGCCAAATTGTCAAAAAAATAAGTAGGAATACGCATTTTTAGCATTAAATAGTTTTATATGTTTTCTTTTGGAAAATTCAAGTTTTTTTCCAAAAACCCGAAATTTGGGCCCAGGGTGAACCTCAACACTTCTACTTCAATATCTCAGCCGAATCTTGACCAATCGAGTTTGTGTTGGGCTAAAAAGTTGGGTCATGGAAGGTACTTCTAGCTGTGAAAATTTCAATTTTTTTCATAAAATTTAACCTCAAGGCTTATCGATTTTTTTGAGGTTAAAATACTTCGACCTTGTGCCAAATTGCCGCATTTGAAAAAAATGTGCAAGCTTGGAAAACAAGGTGGAAAATATCAAAATATTTCCATTTACAATTCCTTAAGTTTAAAAATGAAGTCAGAGGAAATTTTAAATTTTTTTTCAAAAAAACTACTAAAATGGGTCCACAGTGAGCCCAAAATATTTTAGAAACTTCTAGTTGGGCTCATTCGACGCGTTTTAATAATACCTATAATTTTCATACAGGTATTTTTTTCATATATGTCGTACTTTTATGTTAAACCGAAAATACGCAAAAAATGACTTTTTTGGCCATAAAAAATGCTCATAACTTGAAGCGCATTGATCCAATACACCTTTGATCCTCAGATTCGTGATCAGCGACCCAAAAAACATACGAAACCACTCTAAAATACCACTCCTAAAAAAAAACCGTTCTTGGCCATTTTTCACGACAGAGCGACTGGACTAAAATAACGGATTTATGTCGAGTATAAAACCAGTCACGCGCAGTCTTCAAGCAAAAAAACCAAAATGAAATTGATGCCATTTTCATCAGTATTTACAAAATCAAAATTTACATGAGTAGTGTTGAAAAAAACATTACAGACTATTGTTCAGCTTAAAATTAAAGTAATAAAAGTTCCACTTTTAGTCGGGTCAAATTAGTCAATTATCCCAGGAAATTTTCCGGACTCAACCAAATGAGAAGCGGCTTTTTGCAAACGGTTCGGGAGGCCAAATATATCATTTGAACAATATAACATATTGTCGCTAGGACGTTCTCTAGCTTTGGGAGCATAAATTGGCCAATTTTCATGTTCAATTTTTGGTAAAATTCGGGAAATCCTTAAATAGTTCGCAAAGTGGCAAAAAAGTCCCACTCGGGGGTTTTCGAGGTCGCTGATCAAGATTCTGACGTCAGATTTTACATTTGACCACTTCCTGGGGAGTAATTTGCCAATTATTGCCCCAAAAATGGGTCAAATCGACAAATAGTTCGCAAAGTGGCCAAAAAATCCCACTCGGGGGGTTTTCGAGGTCGCTGATCAAGATTCCGACGTCAGATTTTATATTTGACCACTTCCTGGGGAGTAATTGGCCAATTATTGCCCGAAAAATGGGGCAAATCGACAAATAATTCGCAAAGTGGTCAAAAAATCCCACTCGGGGGTTTTCGAGGTCGCTGATCAAGATTTTGACTTCAGATTTTACATTTGACCATTTCCTGGGAAGTAATTGGCCAATCATTGCCCCAAAAATGTAGCAAATTTTCAAAAGAAATTAAAATGTAAAAAAAATTTTTTACATTTACAACTTTCTGGAGCCTGAAAAATAGCTAATTTTCAATTGCAAATAATTAATTAATAATTACGCAGGTTCAACTCTCATTAACACCAAAAAAACACAAGATATATATTATTATAAAATACTTGAATAAAATCTTTTTATATTTAAAGAATATTTGTTATATTTAAAGGAACAAATTATTAGGACACGTAATATTAACACTTCAAAGTCTTATAACAACACATGTGCATCAACTTTTTTTTTGCGTTTGCAGACGACGCGCATCCAAAAATTCAAAAAGTGCGCTGATAGGGGAAGTTAAGATGCGCATGATACAAAAAATGCTACAGCAGTTGTGAAGACGGACAGGAAAATGTAAGAATATAAATAACATTGTCTCCTATAAAATATCGGGCCCTATTCGACTCCTCACAGATAAAAGAAAACCTGCTCTTCTATAAAATAATATAATATTTGCGTTTTAAATATTATTATATACTATTAAGATGCTGATGTAAATGATTGTGAAACATTTTACAAATATTATTTTGAGTTAATCTAATAAAATGAAAAAAAAATTGATGTTTATTATTATTTTCAATTGGTCATTTTTCAGTCAATAATTAGCCAATTACTCCCCAGGAAATAGTTAAATGTAAAATCTGAAGTCGGAATCTTGATCAGCGACCTCGAAAACCCCCGAGTGGTAATTTTTGGCCAATTACTCCCCAGGAAGTTGATGTAAAATCTGACCTCGGAATCTTGATAAGCGACCTCGATAACCCCCCGAGTGGGACTTTTTGGCCACTTTGCGAGCTATTTAAGGATTTCCCGAATTTTACTAAAAAATGAACATGAAAATTGACCAATTTATGCTCCCAAAGCTAGAGAACGTCCTAGCGGCAATATGTTATATTGTTCAAATGATCTATTTGGCCTCCCGAACTGTTTGCAAAATTCTCATTTGGTTGAGTCCAGAAAATTTTCTGGGTTGGCAAAAAAAACCGTCTAATTTGACCGGACTATGATGTACATAAGAATCAATGTACCTATATTTTATGGTTTTATATTTTGAATTATGATCCTTGAAAATGAAGACCAATTTGTTGAAATACGAATTGGAATCTATGACAGTGAAAGGTGAGGTTGTAATCTAACAATATAGTTTTAAGTATATTTATTTTTTCAAGAGGTCGATAATAAAATATAGATTCACTTTGAACAATACTTCCCTATATCGATACGTCCAAAACATTACATTCCGGTACTCAATATCGATATAAGTTTGTTTTTAGGAAAAAAATAATATACTGATATAATAAAATCAAACAATTTTACTTTGTTTTATCACATTATATTATAGAAACAAATCGTGACTATAGTTTCGACACTATCGTGTCATCTTAAAACGATACTAATGTATGTTTGAAGATGACACGCTAGTGTGGAAACTATAGTCACGATTTGTTTCTATAATACATGTGATAAAAAACAAGTAAAAAAGTTTTATTTTATTATATCAATATGATAAATTGTCACAAAGTAATGACTTCCACCATTGATATAATATATAATCATATTTGAAATTCCAAGTATTTATTTGCTTGTGAAATTTACCATGATAGGCAAATTCGCAGATTACAGGTTATCCGTCACTATCTTCACAAAAGTTGTAATCTTCATTTTCATCTTCCACCTTCATTCAACGTTCCAATCCTCGCTCGGCTCTTGTCAGTGTTGAACCTAGTACAATAAATATTGTTTCATGCATGTTCAGACTTGTTGAAACATATCGGACTGACGATACTGGACCCGAGGGTCTCATACGTAGGTATGTAGGCGGAGTTTTGGTTTTGTTTGGTTAGTTTTGAATGTAAGGTAGCAATATTGAGTGCAGAAGGCTTCGGAATGTTCCAAATATTCGAAAAATAAGTGCCGTCAAGAAAACATACCCATCGGTCCAAGAAGCAACTAACAACAAAATAATGCTAGGAAAAATTTGAGCGACCACTGGCTGTCACAAATATATATCCTATTTCGGAGTTGAATTGCATCAATATAATTAAATTTCTTCGGTAGTTCGTCAAAATGGAATAATAATCTCTACCTAACTTAGGAAAAAGTTGAGAAGCAACTAAAACGTGTTATGACGCTTAGAAAGTGGTGAATTAAATGAAAATATATTAATTTGGAATTCCAATGGAAAATCGAGCTTAAACTTGGAGTGGTCGTCATACTCGATTACCATTCATGAGTATTATATTTTGATTCAGGTATCGAGTTATAATATTCATTATTCTATGAAGATACTGATAACATTGTTTGGCGAACTTCTATTTTTGTCACGAAAATATAAGGAACGAGGTATGGTGCCCTATGTACTAATTTGATAACATTCAAACTCCATCTTATAATTTTTTTTTGAATAACTGTTCACTTTGGCATCAGTTATTATTCAAATAAAAAGCGGCGGAGGAAGCTTATTGGTATTAGCAAGAAATAATAGGACTTGATTACTCGAATATGCAGCTAAATACTAAATTTAAATTTATAAGTGCTAACAAATGTCGAAGTTAGTGGCCAGGGTAGACAAAGTTGTACCATTCAAAGTGATTCAAACATTTGTTCGTTTCCAAAGTTTCGACGGAATGATAGGAGGATATATACGACCCTTCCTCTCTCGGGCATGAAGATTTATTATGAACATAAATGAGTTTAAATCAGTAAGTACCATTCATTCACAAATGTAACCCCATCCTTTTTTGGCTCTAATTCGAAGAAGTTTCATATACACGTCTATCTTTTCACTATAACTACAGGTATGATTGAAAAAAAATCAAAGATCCTAGTACAAAATATTCATGAAACATTAATATCCATCGCTGGCTGAATTTCTTGGAGCTGAATATTTAATATTTATTTAGAAACGGATAGTGGTTCAAATTACCGATTCCCAATATTCCATTAATTGACTATAACTGGAAATGAATCCTATCGATTGTTACGAAACAACTCTTCTGCGAAGGTAACATTTTCCACGAATTCTCTTTGTTACAGAAATAGCTCCAAGTATAATAGCTTGTTAAATACGAATATTGGATATTCCCTTGAGAGAACAATTTCCCAATGAGTTAATCGTAATTATATAATTAGTGGCATATCAGCAATATGGGGTATTGTCTTTGACACGCTATTGCTAATTTTACATACTCACAAAGCGTTTTCTATGATATCTAAGAATTATTTGTGAATCATCAAAAATTGACGTAATTAATGTTAGCGCAAGTAAATAATTATGCACTCGAACAGTGCACGTTAATGAAGAAAGAGAAAGAAATACGGATTGCTTAAAATTGAACTCATAATAGTCTTAGCTCGCATGTCACAAGGATCCCCTTCAAACACATCCAATTTAAAAGGTAAAAATGGTTGGAAAACATGTTACGCCTGCCAGATTTGTTGATTGCTATCTTTAAGAAATTTGGAAAATAGCTATAAAAATTACACGATTTATGGTAAATAATGTATTATTTCATAAAAAAAACGACATAGTTATTTAGTAGCTTATACAGAGTAGTCAGGTTAATTATATTTCGCCTATCAAAAAGTGTAACAAATCCAAATTTTGTTCGAATATTTGAGTAATCATCACTATCGTTTCGGATAGGTTTCATTTGGACACTTGAATCTGTTTTAAGTTCAGCGATGCATTATCACAATGTACCTTAAATTACGCCTGAGGTTAGTTTAGGTCTTGTTGACGTGCATTGGGTGAGTGTTTTCGTTAACTATTATGATAAATTGTTTTTTCACTATTTTAATTCAGAGGAAGCGAAAAATAAATTTGCAAAACGTTATCAAAGTTTAGAGAAGTGGAACGCAAAAATGATGAATAAAATTATGAACAAGGTTCTGATATTTATATTCAACTAAGAATTTTCTTCGGATTAAAACATAATGCGATAAAAATGGAAATATATACATTCCTAGATCCGTTATTTCCGCTAAAGTATGTTTTATGACTACATAGAAACGGTGAATAAAACGAACTAATGAGTGACAAACATTGAGCTTTCAATATTCACGTAATACCTCACCCGATATTCTATAGAAAATAGAAATAATATTATACATGTTACTAGTAATTCATTCTTTGTTTCCAATGTACAGGTAGAATTATTTCCAGGTATCGAATAGTGTATTCAGCCAACGCATCATATGCAAGCGGATAAACTGATTCTCGGGTCTGATAACTTTGTACTGGCAAATTCTGTGGAATTGTATGATTAAACTCTGAACGGAAATGCGGTGACCAGAGTATATTCTTTGATTATTCCAAAACAATAACTCGCAGGAGCTAGAATCAAAATGTGTTGAATGCAACGTTGTAGTACATGTGAGTAAACACAAACAAGTCCACTTTCTCGAATTACACCAGTTATTGGTCACCACAAGCAATTTATTTATTATACAATATTTGAAAATGTAATGTAACATATAACTTGTAAAAAGCCTGTTGCACAAGAATGAACATGAACTCGTCGATTTTAATACCCACTTTGCGATGAAATCTATTACTTCAAGAGAAAAATGTATGTATTCAATTCCTTAATAAAATAAAAAGAACATTCGATATAACCATTCATAATGTGCTCAGTTTTTCTCCCGAAGTAAGGATTAATATTTCGTTTTATTAATGGAATGAAAGACTATTTCAGCGACGAGCAAATCACATCGAAGTCTGTTAACAACTTGGCAATGATCAAGTCCTTGTAGTAAATTGCTCATGCCAAAATCCATTGTTTTTTGGGACATTACATGAATCGATGCGCGTTTTTAATTTTTCAGTTTCTCTTGTTTTGAAGCTCATGTGTGCAAAATCTCATCAAATCGGTATTTGTCCATTTTAAGGGGAGACAAAGGGGTTTGGGGTAGTTAAATATAAATATTATGCAAACACTGACATTACAAGTATGTTGAAGGTTAAGTGTGCCGAAAGGTATCAAAATTGGTAATTGTTGCTTTAAAAGGTGATGAAGGGGGTTGGGATAGGTTTTTTGAGAGCTCATGTAGATAGTGACTTCCCTCTTGTTTTGAAGGTCGCGGATGCATAATTTCATCAAGATCGGAACTTATCTGTTTTAAGGGGTTGGAAAGATGGTTGATGTTAAAAACATTTTAGGTACAAGAATATGGTACATGCTTAGGTGCGCATTTTATTTTCCTGACTAGACGACGTACTATGAGGGATGTTTTGTAATCGATCTAAAATTTTCTATCGGATTTTTGCGGAAACTTCCTTTTTGAGCGTTTCCAATCTTATTTTCAAATATGTGAAAGAAACTATTCAGGTAAAAATAATCATCCCGAAGTAACATCTGGACACATCTTATATCAGAACATTACATCACTTCTAATCACTGATAGGTATGAACAAACAATTGGCATCATCCAAAACGTTCATTTTGAACTCATATACCATTCTATTGAACAACCATTTTTCTGAACTTCAAAGTGAATAATGTAGTCTGTAAGCATTGTTAAAATAACATTAACCTTTCTACCTTCTGATGAAAATTAGGAGTGGTTTATAAATGGCTTTATGCAGAAGATATATATTATGCCGTCTCATCGTGGTTATGGTCTTTAACTGTACCGCCTTTTTCGGAGAATTTGACTACCCTTGGCGCTAAACAGGAAATTTCTCACACACCTATTACTCACTAGTTGAGTTGAGACATCATCGTTCCCTTAACAGGTTAACACCCTGTTATTTTCGAACCATTTATGTACAGGTCAGTTCAAGAACATTATTATGACTGGTTACATTCGAACTGTTGAAACTTAAATTCGTTTTCGCATATTAATTACATTCTTCCTGACAGCAGACGCCTACGGAAAGGAAGTAAGCCCATCGATGGGCCACAGCAGAACAGATGTCTTGAATGATTTACTACATCAAAATATTTACGGCTTCACTATAAAAAATGTGTTTAACCGAATCATTTTAACATGTCGTTAGATAACATGACATTATGGTTTATCACTCCAAATATATTAAATATAATGCACGAACTATAAAAAAGTGTTTATCACTGCTTATCTAAACGATGAATTTCATAGCTCATTAACATTATTTTAAACCAAAATTAGATAAAGTGATATTATATTTCGTCATTCCAGATATAAAACATCTAAAATATCTTGGCTACTGAAATTCCCAGTGAAATTCATTATCCATTGTGACAAATTAATGCTCGTCTCTAATCTTTATGACTTATTATTGGTCAGTGTTTACTATTCATCTAATATTATAAGTTATATATAAATTCTCGAGAAATAGGTCCCACTAAGACATTGGCTTATTATTTTCGTCTTTATGTACGTTTCGGTCTCACGACCATCATCAGAAGACGTGTCAATGTCTAAAACGGGATTTCTTAAGACCAATTGTATCATCACAAAGTGTCCTTATCGCACCAATTTCAATTAAAGATGCCCGCGTCGCTAAAACGAACAGAAACACGAGTAATCGAAATTGTAACTCATTAATTTTTTAAGTATATAAATCAAGAGACCACTGCTTAGCAATTTTCTTATTAAATTCGAAGTCATTTCAAAGCACCAAGTATCCATTTTCGAACCAGATGTTGAAGACTTATGAGGTAATAGAAAAAGGTTGTTAGACCTTATTAGAAATATTGCTATTGAGTATTCTACCTAAAATATACTTTAACATTATAAAGACGCATGTAGGAATTTGCAAGGATTTTATTTAATTAGATTAGTATAAATCTGACCTAAAGATTGGACGTCTGCTCACGTTTTATGTGAATCATCTCCAGAATAGATCTTTTATAATAATTGATTTCTGTAGTTAAAATATTAACATTTTTGTAATCAAAACAATGTTTAGCAAGGGCGGTGGAAGCTTTTATTTCTAGTACTAAACTTGTGGCCATACATTATTGTTTGTAAATATTGCTTAGGGATTCCTGTATAAGTCCCATCGCAATGTATACAATTAATTTATATACTGTGTGGGTTTGTTTATCTTTAGGTATTAAAGGTTTTAGATTTGAAAAATATTCACCAACACAGTTAGTAGGTTTCTGAGCAACATTTATATCATAGTTTTTTAAACACTTCTTAATTTTCTGAGGTCTCTGGAATGTAATGTTATAAAATTATATGTATTACCGTTTATGTTATTCATATATTCCATATTAAATTTTGTTTATTCTTTCTTTATTTATCGGGTTGAAAATTGTTTTTGGGTAGCCATTTATTTCCAGTGTATTACGAACAATTTTCAAATTTTTGGGACGGTCCTCTGGGTGGGACAATTTAACAGCGCGATGTGTAACACTGCTTACAACATCTCTTTTATAACTTGTTGGTGCAACTGAATTAGAGTAATGATATCGCTGAGACTTCACTTCTATTCAGTTGCACCACCACATTTTATAAAAAAAGGTGTTATAAACAGCCTTACAGATCCCGATGTTAAATTGTCCCAACCAGAGAACCGTCTCAAAAAATTTTAAAAATTGTTCGTAATACACTGGAAATGAATGGCTACCCAAAAACATTTGTCAACCCCATCATTAAATCAAGATTAAACAACTATTTACGCTGGCTTAAAATATAGTTCGTGGAGCAATTTTTAAATAGAACTTCTGCATAATGAGAATTATTTATTGGATGAAATTTACATTAGTTCTTCGATCCGAATATAGGAAGTGAAACCACCTGTATTTCTTAGATTACCAAGAAAAGCGAAGAGCTATCGAAATCAATTTATCGCTTTCAATCTAATTTTTTGGAGTGCTGTAGGCACCCATTTCCTGATTGAAAGTAACATAACATCTTCGGAGTTTTTGTACGTTAAAATATAATTATAACGAGTAGTTCCAAGTTTAGTTCAGTCTATACATTAACTAAAAAGTTCTATTGAGGGAAAATTTATTGTAGTTACTGCAAATCTTTGAAATAAAACTTCACAAACTTCCACTCTAATGCTTGATATAAGACGACAAATATCATTTGGAAGCCCCATCTTGTTTGAACTATGAGGTTTTCTTTACCAGGTGTGAAACGAATTACATGTGTTAATATTATATATAAAAATTCTCGGGAAATAGGTCACATTAACACTTTGTTTTCAATTTTCGTCTTTACGTACGTTTCGGTCGCAAGACCATCATCAGAAGACTTATTATGTCAAAAAGGGCTTATTAAAACTAATTATAGCACAAGCGTCCATATCACACAAATTTCAATCAAAAAAGCCCACGTCGTCGAAACGAACAGAACCACGAATAATCGAAATTGTATCGTCAATATTAAAGTATAAAAATTTTTGTAACAAGAATCCACTATTCAGTAATAATATTCTTATAATATACAAGCGCATGTTGGTATAGTCTCATAACAACTGAAGATCGAAGTTATTTGTTGAGTATCTACTTTCCAACCAGATGTAAGATTCATGAAGTACTAGAAAAAGGTTTCAGACCTGTATTGGAATATTACTATTAAGCATTCTTCCTAAAATATATTTTTAACATTATAAAGACGCATGTAGGAATTTGCAAGAGTTTTAATTGATTAAGTTAGTATAAATCTCACTTGATCCCTGAATATCATTCCTATGATTTACAGATTTGGAGTCACGTTTCATGTGAATCATCTCCAGGATAGATCTTTTATAATAATTGGTTTCCCTAGTTAAAATATTAACATTTTTGTGATAAAATTGATGGTTATAATGAAAGTAGTGCTTAGCAAGGGCGGTGGGATTTTCTAAGTTTTTATGTCTTGTGTTATACTTATGGCCATACATTCTTTTTTTGTAAATATTGTTTAGAGATTCCAGTATAAGTCCCAAAAATTGTCCCACGCAGAGGACCGGCCCAAAAATTTAAAAATTGTTCGTAATACACTGGAAATGGATGGCTACCCAAAAACTTTCTTCAATCCTATCATTAAAGAGAGAATAAACAAAATTTATAATGGTTCGTCATATAAAAATAACATAAAAGGTAATACAGACAATTATATAACTTTACCATACATTCCGGAGACCTCAGAGAAAATTAAGAAATGTTTGAAAAATTACGATATAAATGTTGCGCATAAGCCTACTAACCCACACAGTATATAAATTGAATTGTTTAGATTGTGATGGGACTTATACTGGAATCTCTGAACAATATTTACAAAAAATAATGTATGGCACAAGACTAAAAAATTCCACCGCTCTTGCTAAGCACTGCTTTCATTATAACCATCAATTTGATTACAAGAATGTTAATATTTTAACTAAGGAAACCAATTGTTATAAAAGATCTGTCCTGGAGATGATTCACATAAAACGTGACTCCAAATCTGTAAATCATAGGAATGATATTCAGGGATTAAGTCAGATTTATACTAACTTAATCAATTAAAACTCTTGCAAATTCCTACATGCGTCTTCATAATGTTAAAAATATATTTTAGGAAGAATGCTTAAAAGTAATATTCCAATACAGTTCTAAAACCTTTTTCTAGTACCTCATAAATCTTACATCTGGTTCGAAAGTAGATACTCAACAAATAAGTTCGATCTTCAGTTGTTATGAGACTATACCAACATGCGCTTGTATATTATAAGAATATTACTGAATAGTGGATTCTTGTTACAAAAATTTTTATACTTTAATATTGACGATACAATTTCGATTATTCGTGGTTCTGTTCGTTTCGACGACGTGGGCTTTTTTGATTGGAATTTGTGCGATATGGACGCTTGTGCTATAATTAGTTTTGATAAACCCTTTTTGACATAATAAGTCTTCTGATGATGGTCGTGAGACCGAAACATACGTAAAGACGAAAATTTAAAACAAAGTGTTAATGTGACCTATTTCCCCGAGAATTTTTATATATAATTCATACTGGATCAAGAATCTTTATTATGTGTTAATATTCAAATTTCTATTATATTTTGCATCATTCATACAAATTCTTCTTAGATGAAACGTTTTTTCCTGGAAGTAAATTGTTAACTTTGATTATAGCTAATTGGTACCTGAAAGGTCCTCAGTACTTCGACAGTATTTTTAATGGATAAGGGTGATTGTTTCTTATTTATAGTGTTATAGTGTTGCCAGTGCTCTTCTATAGCTCCTTAGTTTATAGTCAATGGTACAAACCCACATGCATGCTGACTCATGCGGAAACAATAATCTAGAAGGAATTTTCGGCACTTTCTTAATCGACATTTTAGAGTTATCGAGTGTCTGTATATCGAGGAAAACCACCTGGGGAAACCGCGACGTAGAAGGCTTTGTCGGCGCTTTCTTTGTCGTCCTTCGGAGTAAAACATATACCATATGTTGCGCAGTGGGTGCAGTGGGGGATAGTAGGCAGCGCGAGAGCACCAGTCACTCAATACTTTTCTACTATTCATTACCAGCTTTTTTCCGCGGGCTACGCTCTCAGAAACAACACACAAACAACACCCGTAGAAGAAAGCGTCGGCTGCGCCGCCGCGATGAGATTCCCCAGGTTTCAATACTTAATAAAAATATTTCTAATGAGTGGAAGAAAAGTTGGATAGTGTGAGCCTCTCTACTTTCTTTGTTCCTGAACTTCTCAAGTTGTAATTACCGCAATTGTCAACTCTGATTTATTCAGTGGTCACTAAGTAGAATTTTCTGACACTCTGAATCCTCTTATTTGACAGTTTTTAAAGGAGTCTTCACATTATGCTTTCGAGTATTAAACATGATCTGACATTTTCTACAAGCGTGATGTCCTACCAAACTGAATTTAAAAAGAATAAACTATCCTGATTCATGTTTTAGAAAACGTGTGTATACATTTTGATTAAATGTAATTTTTGTGGCGTATAGAATTTCATTGTATCAATTAATATGTGAAATGTAATTAATACATATAGATAATAAATTATATATGGTGAAATGTTCCATACAAGTCTATTCAAGAGTTCCAGCCATAATAAGCTGATGTCATGCATTATCACGATAAGATAAAGCATAAACAGTAATTCCAATATATCGCTTATTAACATTGAAGTACGTATGGTGAGGTTAAAATGAACGCAGTATTTCTTCTAAGAAGCGCGAAGATGATTACACATATTCTGATACATGTAACAACATACCTGGGACAAAATAAGATAGGTAAAAGGATGAATGACGATGCATAAAGCTCAAGTAGGTACAATCATCACTGCAATTAATAGCACACTTTAAACGCCTCTCATTGTCAGATGTTATTCAACAACTCTTGAAGCGTCTTAAATAAAATTTCATTTGTCGAAAAAAAAATCAATTAACTCCAAGTAGCTGAATATGACGGTGTAATATCCATGAAGATCTCATTAACTATCTGCGATATACAGTGTGCTTCGTATGGAGACTTCAGTTTAATCAACCTCATTTTTACTTAACCATAAATATTAATTAATTGAACTCACGTTCAACATTCGACCATGCTGCGTTATTTAGATTAACATTAAATTACATAATACTTACCTGTTGTCACAGCCTATCAATTATTGCATGGTTCGATGCTAAAACAATAGCCTTCCATCCAGTCGAGCCTGGTTCGAGGCCTTTCGTTTATCCACTGAAAATACTATTAAAATATTGAGGACCTTTCAGTTAATAAGTATCCATCATCAGAGTGCTTGTTGAAATACTATTTGGAATTAGTAGTGTGAATAAGGGATTACTATCAGCTGGAGAGAAATCTTATAGATACTTTTAACTATTCTATTCTTTTTATTAAATTTTCATCACATGTACATATTATGTTTCTCGTTTCACCCCAATCTTGAAAATACATCTAAGGAATAAAGCTTAATTAAACTCAAATCATGACCATCATCAATTTTTTATACGTCTTACACTTACCCTAAAGGTGGTTTCTATTCATGATCAACAAACTTGAATAAAATAACTATTAAAAGTTTGATTTTTACTGATTTAATAAATTTATGTAACTATAGTTTCGGAAACACCGTAGCTTATTCAAACAAATATTATAAAGCACTAACTCACTACTACATAAGACCTAACCTAATATATAGCTTTAATGATGATCGATGGTTAGTAGAGTTTTATCTAATTGGGGTTAACCCATCGAAGAATTAACTATACACTGATAGTAAACGTAACATCAATTATACAAATTTAACAAGGGAGAATTATTAAGCATTTGTTGATTGTTCAATAGGGTATAGGACTTATTATATTCTAGGAATTCCAGCCAATTTTATTTATCACTTTTATTCTGAATGTGTAGAATCTTAAAATTTTTATTAAAGTATAGTTCTCCATAATTAAATATTCTGGAAATTAGATTTATTATTAATGACATTTTTTTATCCGTTTTTTGAATGTCCTTTCTGTCTGAAAAAAAAGGGTCAAAGAACCTGGGCGTAGGTAGCTTCATTAATAATTAATCTGATTCAACCTTTGCAGTACATATGATTATGGGAAACCATAACTTTAATGATAATTGTGAAATTTTAAACATTTCTTATTGCACGATCACAAATACTTACTAGTTCTCCTTTATAAATAAGAAATGATCACTCTTATCCACTAAAAATATCGTTAAAGTACTTAGGAACTCTTACCTACCAAGTAGCCATCATCATTGAGTTCGATCTTGTTATCAGAAACCTCTTGAGTACTTAAGCCTTAGTTTTAGTGGATAAGGGTGATTATTTCTTATTTATATTTTTATAGAGTACAGTCTAATTAGATAAAATTACCTATCCTAAGATTATCATTGTTATTAATGTTAGTTATTTTGTAGTAAGTTAGTGCTTTGTAATATTTGTTTGATGAAGCTACTGTGTTAGCGAAACTATAGTTACATTTATTTATTAAATTTGTGAAAATCAAACTTTTAACAGTCCTTTAATTCAAGTTTAGAATGTTTCTTCATCACGGAATTAATAATTATCAATATTACAATTATTATTCAACTAGCAATCAATCACAATAACGTTGGCTTAAAATATTTGTGCATGAAAGGTATAGAACATAGAAATCTCTCCTTAACATACAGTGTCATAGAATTAATATGAAACTAAGGACTTTCAAACACCTAGAATCGACACTATTCATTTTCCACAGCAATGTACATGGACGCTCTGAGTGGACTAATGAACTTCGGGATGACTTGCTGGACTGCTTCGAGCGCAGCGAGCCGGCCCGTAGTGGATACATGTCACGACTGCATGCACTCTGGTGCATCATGCATCCTCTATGCCGTGACTTTTCCGCACAAACCTTGCGGAATCAAGTATTCTACCTGCGGAGAACTGGCTATATAAGAACGAATCTCCGGCAGCACCAGAACGGGATCTAGCCGCACCAGCACCACCTGTGGAGCGTCGCAACAGATCTGGTAGAGCACGCCTGCTCCAAAACACCGAAGTTGATCTCAGAACTAGGAGAACCCGAATCAACATCAGGGTCTCCGAACGACCACACGAGTTGGTAGAATTGGACACGTTGATTAACGACGAGCTTCCGGAATTCGCCGACCTCTGGAAAATCAACGAGGCCGTGTATGGGGCCGCAAAGCGACTCGTTCCGGAACTGCGGAGTGAGAGACCGCACGACCAGATCGAGAAGTCCGAACGGCGCCTACACAAAGTCGAGACCAAAATTCAGTTGGCGAGGCAGCAA
Organism: Endomychus coccineus; assembly: GCA_958510875.1. NCBI lineage: Eukaryota > Metazoa > Arthropoda > Insecta > Coleoptera > Endomychidae > Endomychus > Endomychus coccineus. The sequence continues at coordinate 84,612,367 of OY294069.1, read as the reverse complement.
GCGTCTCGGATCTAGTGTGTGATGGATTTTATTTCTAGCGGCAGGGCTTTCACGCCAAAAATTAGGCGTATAGCCGCCGAACTGCGCCGCCACCATCACACACTAAAACGTACAGTGTTGCAGACCATCAAGCAACATTGTGCGGATAGGATTCGAGTCCTGGGCGTGGTAAGGAGAAATCTGACCAAACGGGTTAGACGCATCAGGGAGAATTCCTTGTTTCGCGATAGCCCGTCTCGGCTTTTTGAATCTCCACCGCCCACAATTGCTGCACCACCGACTGTGGAGGAGGTTGAGCAGTTCTGGAAAGGAGTGTATGAGTCACCGCGTCCAATTCACCTAGAAACTCCAGCCCTAGCACACTTCGAAATGTTTTGCGCTGAACGTCAACTTCCGCAAACAGAAGTGTGCGAGGTAGTCAGCGAGGATGAGGTCCGACAAGCTCTTGTCGGTACCAGAAACTTTGCTGCTCCCGTCCCTGACGGCATTAACATATGGTGGTGGAAGTAATTTCCTTCCACTCACCGCCGTCTGCCCAGAGTCTCTAAGCTGGGCTATCGAGGGGTACACTGTGCTACTTTCAAAAAGTAGAGACTTTTCTGATCCCAAGAACTACCGGCCGATCACTTGTATCAACACCTGCCACAAGTTATTTACACGTATCTTGTATGCTAGGTTGTTGAAATCGATCGGTCCGGTAATTAATAATATCAGCGAGCAGCGTGGGGCAAAGAAAGGCATAGAGGGTTGCCGGGAGAACCAGGTCATAGATAGATCTATCATTCAGGACTCCATACTCCACAAGCGCAACCTTTCCATGGCCTGGATTGACTACCGCAAGGCAATTGATTCAACATGACATAAGCTATTATTATACTTGCTCCAATGCCTTGCGGTACCAACCCCACTAGTGAGATGCATAGAACATCTGTTGCCACTCTGGAAGACCCGTTTTGCCATCACATCAGGCACACGACGAGTCTTGACAGAGTTGGTAACATTCAAGAGGGTAGTTATCCAAGGGGACTCCTTGAGTCCCCTCTTGTTCAATATCTCACTGCTGCCACTCTCCACTGCAATATCCACGACGGACTCGTGGATATTACTCTTACTCTGGACCACCGAACGATCGGAGGCATCAGATCACCCATTTCTTTTACGTGGATGATTTGAAACTGTATGCCTCTGGGGAGAAGAACCTCCATCGATCTCTCAATGTGGTTCAGGAATATACACGAGCCGTAGGTATGGAGTTGGGATTGGACAAATGCGCAGTGTTTCATTTGAGGAGAGGACAATCTCCGGAAGTGTACGAGAATACGTAGCTTGCCGACGGAAGCATCTATAAACACCTTGATGCTGGAGAGACCTATCGATACCTGGGAATTAAACAGCGTCCTAATTATGACGCTTCCCAGGTAAAAATGGCTCTCCGCGGCAAATACAGAAACCTTGTTCGAAAGATTTGGTCTTCCGAACTTTCGAGTGGGAACAAGGTGTCTGCAAAAAATACGCTTGCCGTTCCAGTCCTGCTCCACTCTTTTGGAGTGGTGAAATGGACGGTCGATGAGCTGCATAGACTCGACAAAGGCACCCGGAAAATGATGTTTATCTATCACAGTTTGCATTCTAGGTCGTCCGTTTCTCGCATTTATCTCTCACGTCATCGGGGAGGTAGTGGACTCCTCAGTCTGGAGAGTCTGCATCGAAGTGTGGTTCTGAGTATAGCTTGTAAAGTTCTTGGGAGCTCGGACCCCTTCCTGTGCCTTGTTAAAAGTCACGAATTGGCCGGAGTGGGGGCATTTATCGTTAAGGCGGCACAAAAAGCTGCGGAAGAACTTGGTCTCGAATTTCAGATCAGTCGAGAAGGCCGACTAGAGGGCAACCTCGAGTTCCTACCTTCTCGCCTGAAAGCCCAGATAAATGCCGCGGAGCAAGATCTTATGCTCAGGCGGCATGTTGACAAGCCGATACACGGTGTTTTCCATTGAAACATCGAAACGCTCGGCTTGTCAACTAGGCTGACCTTCGGCTACCTAAGGTCAGCCGGGCTTACATCCGAGACTGAGGGATTTACCGCAGCTTGCCAAGATGGCGTAATTAACACCTTGGTCTATCGCCGCAATGTGATGGGTGTACAGGTCCCTGATGTCAGCTGCAGGGCCTGTCGAAAGGCGCCTGAGACTCTTTCCCACCTTCTGTCGGCATGTCCGGCAAAAGCGGCCCCGGCGTACACCCATCGCCATAATGCGGCCCTACGGGTGCTGTATTACCATCTAAGGCACTCGTACGGAATAGACCAAGAGCCGGTGCTGCCTTACATGCCAGGAGATATTGAGTCCGTTGTCGGAAACGAAAAATGCCAGATCTTCTGGAATTACCCGTTTCCGACCGTCAGGTCCATACAAGCAAATAGGCCTGACGTCCTCCTCGATAAACTAATTAAGACTATGCATGTCATCGAATTCTCCGCTCCGGCAGAGAAGAATATAGTCTTGAGAGAGGAGGAAAAATGGACAAAATAACAAGATCTCCTGTTCGAGCTCCGCACTCTATACCCAGGCCACAAGGTCGTATTAGTGGTTCTGATCATCGGTGTTTTGGGCGGAATTCGGTCTTCGCTGCGTTCAAACTTGAAGATCATTCCTGCCTGTAAGAACTCGGTGCAGATCTTGATAGACCGGATGCAAAAGGCAGTCATTCCGGGTTCAATTAGAATACTGAGGGCACACGATTTAGGAACCTGAAGCTATTTACCGACCGGGGGGGAGGAGTAGCTTCGGTTAACCGCCTTTTAGGTTTTTCTGGCGCAACTGCTGCGATGTCGTCGGAGCTCGCAGCAGCCCCGACCAGGTTTGAATGTAAAAAAAAAGTATATATACATATATATATATCCTTCGAGTCATTGACATCGGCTTCTAGATGTCAAAACCTACACTTTGCTATCAAAAAATCTCGCCGTACAGAGAGGTCTGTAAAATGAGCTTTTTTCGTCTAAATTGCCTGGAGTATATACTGTTTTGCGATATTCTACATGTTTTCGTGTATTGTGTATTATTGTGAGAGATGCAAAAGTCGAATACTTGGTACATAAGAAATTCAACTATAGTTATCAAATTATTTTTGATAATCCGATCACAATTCCGATGCCGCAAACATTAACTGACATGGACCTTGTTCATAATATTTTAATGTTTTACTCATTTCACTTGGGTTTGTAATATCAAGTCCATATTATACGAAAAGAGTTTTCTACTTTTACTAAAAACAATTTGCCTTTTTATCTAACACGCGATTCCATCTTGCGAACCAACTCTATGATGACATTTCACTCTTCTGGAACAAATTCACGGATTTGGTTTAGAATGATGGCAATTACAATTTGTTCTCAAGGTTGAAATCTTGAGTTAAAATTGTGTTGTATTAGGTCATCATTCTATTTCTGCTATGTGAATATAGTGCACCTAATTTCCTAGAGTGAGAATTAGGAATTAACCATGTATTCGAATAATTTGGTTCGTTGATTTTGTTTCTTTTCTGAAGGTATTTTATGTTTTCTTGTCTCCGTCATACTCGTATCAGGTTTATCCTTCAATGCATTATGCTTATGTGTTCTTATCTGTAAATTGTCACAAATCTTATTCCATTGTACCTACTTGCAACTATGCAGGTATAACAAATTATGTTGTTATGACAGAGAAACAAAATTATATCTAAGTACATAATTTGTACTTATCTCTAAGGTGAAGCTAAAATGACCACCATTATCGCAGATAAATCTGTCACGAACACGAACAGTAAATAAGACATTAACTGTGATTATGATGGTAATTTTGTGTCACCGATATGGCTTGGTAAATTACATCGGATTCAGATCACTCAATTATTTCACATAATTCTGCAATTATCAAGTACTAATACAATATAGAACTGATCGCAATAGATCAAAGATCATTCGAGTTGCTGGAATCCAATGTTAGTTTAGTCAAATAAGGCGAAAAATAGGCTAGACCTCAGAATGAAAGGTAATTAGTTGTAAATTAACCTCACCTTTCTTTTGACATTCTATACACTGGCTCAAAAGTCACATGTACGCGTCTGCCGTCTGGAGATATTCAAGCTCAAAGGCTGCCAACATCAGTTTTTAAGCAAATTTCTCGATTCTTATGCGTCAAATCGTGTTTGAAAATATTTTGAAACTAATAAAGCATAGAATTCTCTACAATTCATGTTGTAGCCATTATTTCTTCTAGCACGATTTTTGAGATATCGTGTGGAGAGTGGGGGTGTGTATCCGTATATAGGATAATGGAATGTCAAATACACATGCATAATATGACTTTCAAAGTTAATTATTATGTAAAGATATGATAATTATTGATTAATTTCAAATATTCATTCATAAGTTAAGAAATTTTGAAAATCTTTCTTATAAATAAGACACCTTGATGAAAATATTTTATTAAATTCATGTAAATAGTAAGGTACTGAAATGAAATATATTGAATTACATTATTAGTTATCCTCAATTTTCTACATAGCGGTCGAACAGTGAGTTTGATTACTCATTTTCATAGAATATAGATAATATGATGCGTTAATTTTACTGGTTTGTAAATTGAATATCGTACCTTAAGTCGTTTTCGAGTTACGGAGCAGAACGGTCCGTCGAAATACTCGACGCTATTCGCGCCTCTTTATTGGCTTATGCGAAAGACGGACTGCGGCTCGTGCTGTTTATACGTTTATGCGAAAAACATACTACTTTATGCTCTTTATCGGCTTAAGCAAAAGACGGACTGCGGATCGTGCTCTTCATCAACGTATGCAACGACGGACTGCGGCTCGAGTTCTTTACTTAGGCAAAAGACGGACTGCGGCTCGCCCACTTTATCGGCGTATGCGAAAGACAAACTGCGGCTCGCGCTCTTGATCGGTTTGGGCGAAAGACAGAGTGAGCGTAAGAAACGAAGTCGCTCTCCTTACACTCAGATGGCACGGTAAGACAGACTGAGCGTAGCGAAGGATATGTTTCCTCGTTTCGGCTCATACGGCACGATATTGGTTTCTTTCTACATAGCGGTCGAACAGTGACTCAGGTTCATTCTAAATTTTCACGGAATAAAGATATGATGCTTTAATTTTACTGGAGTGAAGAGAAAACCCACTGTTGAAGGTATGTAGTATTGTCAAATGGAAACACTCACTACTCCGTCATAATCCTTCCTGCGAACCAGCGTATTGACCAACCTCCTAGTAATTTTTTACTTGACTTCACGTTAAATTTCAAATCAAACTTAGCCCCCCCCCCACCTTCTTTACCCGCTGCCTATCATCCACTTATTGAAAATATAACAGATGGAATTTCCAAAATCCTAAAGAAGCATAATATTTCTACTCGTTTTTCCACACTTGTATGAATTGAAAAACAATTAGATCTAAACTTTTCAACCAAATGTTGATGAAACATTATTATTCTATAAGTAGCAAAAGTATAATTGATATTTAATTATTCATGGGACCTTAAAATACACATCTCAAAATATTTGGGTAAATAATCAAATTAAACATTTCGTATTATAACATTAAAATGAATGAGTAGGATAAACTCGGCAAAGTTGTGTATGTGTCATCTCTAGAAATACGATAGTGTTTACTGTTGAAATACTATTTGCCAGTACCCCTGCTATGAGATAATTCATCTTGAGGATAACGATATATTTTTGCAGATATCCTTATATATTGTGTAAGAATCCATAATAATTTGAAAATATTGATTTTCTGAATATTGTTATTTTTGCTCATCGTATTACTACATAACGATTTCATTAACATATAATTATTATAATAAAGATTCTTGACCCAGTAAGAATTATATATAAAAATTCTCGCGAAATAGGTCACATTAACACTTTGTTTTATATTTTCGTCTTTACGTACATTTCGATCTCACGACCATCACCAGAAGACTTATTATGTCAAAAAAGGTTTTTTTTTAACTAATCATAGCACAAAGCGACCATATCGCACCAATTTCAATCAAAAACGCCCACGTAGTCGAAACCACGAATAATCGAAATTGTACCGTCAATATTTCAAGTATAAAATATAACAAGAATTCACTATTCAGTAATATTCTTATAATATACAAGCGCATGTTGGTATAGTCTCTCAACGACTGGAGATAGAAACTATTTGTTAAGTATCTACTCTCGAACCAGATGTAACGATTTATGAGGTATGGTTTGTGTTGAAATATTACTTTTGAGCATTCTTCCTAAAATATACTTTTAACATTATAAAGACGTATGTAGGAATTTGCAAGAGTTTTAATTAATTAAGCTAGTATAAATATGACTTAATGTCTGAATTTCAGTCCTATGATTTACAGATTTGGAGTCACGTTTTATCAACGTGGCTCCACACCAACGCAACCATCATAAAGTTCTGCATCCTCAGCGTATTCGCATATGCAAGGTTTCAAAGAAATGTTAAGTCAAGGACTTAATATATTTAATAAAATTCATTGCTATGAAAAAACTTCTAAATTGCAGTTTCGGAGACGAACATCAAAAAAGTTGTATTACACTTGATGGTTTGTTATGTCAGCTCGATATCCGAGCACCCTAATTTCAAAATTTGATATTTTGCTAAATTTCCATTCTAACCAACCCATTTTTGTCTCTATCAGAATTCTATAGAATTTCCTTTCTTTCGTTTACTTGATAAATTTCTTATTCAGAAGGAAATAACTGTTTCGTCTATAAGAAATTATCTAGATATCTGAATTTTTTGAAATAAAAAACTAAAGATGCATCACAAAAGTGTATGGCATGGACAGCTGGGTTCCCTCTTAATAATTTATATATAAACAATTGAATATCGCCTCATGAGATAATCTAGAACGTTATTGATTCTCAAGATACGGAGTTTAATTTTTCAACATTTTTTTTCCAATTCCTTTCATTTAGAATTCAAGTTGTCATGTGCTCTATAATTCAATTTCATGATTATTACTGAGAGAAAATTTTCGGAAGAATCGAAGTAGAGAGTTTATATAAGTAATGGATGGTTGTAGATATTGAAAGAAAATAGTCAAGTTCTCTAAATAATTTATAATATGAATTCTTTTCTTGAGCTATTAAGTACGTAGTCAGTGAATTAAAATTACAACTTATAGTTTCTACAAATGACTAGAAAGTCAAGATGTTTGAATGTATTGATTAGGACATTCCAAGGAAAGTGTTAGTTCTTATGAATGACTTATCTATTATCTAGACTGCCAGTTTCAACTTGTAAAGAATTTTACCTGAGCTCATATTTTCAAAGAAGGTTGGCAAATTTTACTTCACGGTAGTTCAAGAAACAAGAGTCGGTTTATGAACCGACGAAGAAGATTGTGATTTATATGTTCCCCTATAAAAGCCACTCATAAATAACAATACCTATTGAACTTTAAGCGTTCTCCGAAATTCTAACGTTTTTTTCTTGTGATCTCACTTTTATTATTGAACACGAGACTAATCAATATACTTCTCCTTGAACCTCAGTTTACTTTTATGCTCATTGAGTGTTTCTACCATTACGTTCATTTATTTCTATTACAAATGCAACGTATTTAAAATTAAATAAAACTAATATCGCACTACTACTATAAACAACCACTTCTAATTACACAATTCAAGCATGAAAAAAAAACAGAATTTACGTTTTATACTGTCATTTCACTCATACTACCGATATTTTGACTACTATAGATTCAGAAACATTAGAAATAATATATAGTCTGTATTTAAAGTTACGATGAGTGAGTTTCTTTACCTAATGGGCCAAAATTCGGTACATTAAGACATATAGAATAAAATTTTCTAAATTATAGAGATTCAGACTATTTAAGATAGGATTATCAAGATGAATAAACATAAAATATTGAACCATAGGTGGGATTTGAACCTTAGTCGCGTGTTGACGAATTGGAGCACTTTGGCCACGTCAGTCTTATATTTTTGTGAATACAAGAGAACAAAAGGATAGTAGATCATTCGTTTTTGAATTGAGGAGTGTAGGTATGCTTATTACTATGGTTGGCAATTAAATTACTCTGACAGGACTCAATGATAGCATCCGGATTCTTACTGAGAAAGTATAAGCAAGCTTAAAGTTTTTTTCCTAATGGCCCACAATACCGTGTGGGTGCATTAGCCATGGTAAAACTTCACCAACTATTCCATAAGCATTTAATTTTTCCAATAAAATGTTACCTTCAACTCTATCAAACGCTTTTTGTAAATCTGTATAAATTGAGTCAACTTAATTACCATTCTCTAGAGGAAAATCAATATAGTCGGTGTAGAGGATTGTGTTGGTTTCAGTACTGCGACAAGGATAGAAACCATGTTGTTGACGAGTTATAACATGCTTAATACTTATAGATTTCAAGAATACTGACAGCAGTTATATATTCAACAATTTTAGACATAGCAGAGAGTGTACTAATTGACGATAGTTTGTTATATCGGATTTACTTCCTGACATGTAAGAAGGAATAATATGGACAAATACCCCGAGGTCAATGATTTTTTGAATAAAATAGAGAGAGAATAGGCCAAAGTTAGACCAAATAGCTTCAAAAAATAAGTCGGTCTGATGTTATAGATATGATCAGTAACCAATTATGTTATTGTATATATTACATTCATTTCCCAGCTTATAAGAACTATTATGAAATGAATACACAGACTGGAAAAAGTATGGAAATGTATTACAAATTTCTTGAATGTTTGAAGAAGCTACTACATTACAAAACATAGTATTAGTTATTTCATCGTCTTTTCTTTTTGAAATGACATACTTCCAAAACGCTTTTGAATTTACGTTGACATTATTTTCAGTATAGTTCACAAACCGTATATAATCTTTTTTAATTAAAATTTTAGATTCAGACCGAAGAATCTTATATTTGTTTAATAGTTCAGTGCAATCATTATATCATATTGGTGGATTACGAGATCATTTTATTAATGATTTGAAAAAGTATCAACGATCATTTGTCGGTATTTATTTTGTAATAGATATAATATATTTAACGACACGCCAATATACCTTACAATAATTAAATGCAAACGAAGAAAGGAGGAAGTACGCATTTACACATCCTGTCTTATAAAATATTGTTGAAGGCAATGACTTCGAGAAGTAGGTAACTATTGATTCATTGTTCCAATAGAGAAGACCATTTGCTTTCGCTGTTGGTTAAATATTTATATATATGGGCATATCTTACACACTATAATCTTTAGGGTGATCTTCAGTAGTAGTTATCTTGGTTCGCATAATTATTAGCATCCATCTATTTATTCGTATAAACCAGTGGCGTAGATAGAGGGATCAAAGGGATCAATCGTTCATGAGTTAATTTTCATTGTGGTAATAAGTACTACTAACTAAAATCCCCCTCAACGCATTAAATTCCCTATCCCCCATTGCAAAGAGCTATCTACTGTACCAGTGCAAACTGAATACGATTCTGTTGAAGTGACGAACGGAAAAATTAATTCATAATATACAATAATAATAATATTATTACGAGAAAACAGTTAAAGTGAAAGGAAAACGTCAAATACATGTATCTCCAACCACCACAAGGATATAGTAGAAATATTCTACTGTTCTTTTGAGGATATGTATTTAAATTTTAACAGCAATCTGGAGCTTAGGTACATTTATTCGATACTTTTGTATGGGCTAAAGTCTTGATAGTCTTATTGGGGAATACGTAGATTCAGAATTGAATGGTATCATGCTTGATGGTCAGATACTATCGGTATTTTCGAATTGGCCATATTTCAGATGAATAAATGTTACTTATGGTAAGCCTCGTACAAATAATAAAATTGAAATAAGCACTTCCAACAATCAACTCGATTTGTCCATTAGTCCAAATTACTTCATTTTTAAACCAATAAAAATACTATTAATAAGAAATAATCTCCCTTATTCACTAAAAATACTATTAAAGTACTGAGAACCTTTCGGCTACTAAGTAGCCATCATCAGAGTAAAGTAAATTACAAATTAAAATGTGCCTGTTTGATTTATAATTTAGTTTACTCTGATGATGGCTACTTGGTAACCGAAAAGTCGTCAGTACTTCAATAGTATTCTTAGTGGATAAGGGTGATTATGGCTCATCAATAGTGTTATAATATATCCACAGTGTGAACTCTTATAGTTTATCAATAAAAATACAATTACTTCCTTGAATATCATCAAAATTTATCAAAACGGTTATCCAAAATCGGGCAGGTCAAAATCAAATTGAATCCCTCTGTTTCCCGGCATCTACCTATTTCGGATGATCCCTTACAAATTATAATCTCATTATTGTACTTTATTTCCTATTTATACTAAAAACGTTTATTGTTTACTTCATAATTTTTAGTCCAGGCTGTGAACCGGGATTTTAGCTATAATTAAAAAAAACATGTAAGTTCGAATCAAACATTTTTTTTTGCATTAGCTTCAGGAGGTTCCCAGGATCATTCGTACACCTTAAAACCTCTTGGGAACCCCAACCCCACCCATTGGGGGCTAAAATGGCCCGAAATTTCCAAGGCTTGAATTGTATTTTCTACAAAAAAAGGTATTTGGCATTTCGAGTATACCTAGGGTTTTTTTTCGGTCGCTGAACACGAATCCGTAGCCAGATTTACTTGCGATCTATCGTAGAGGTGGTTAAATCGACTAAATTGGCCAATTCCGCACCCCTTATATGTTATTTTGCAATTTACGTGTTTTAAGCATTTCGAATGCACCAAGGAGGTTTTTTGGGTCGCTGATCACGAATCCATAGCCACATTTACTTGCAATCCATCGTAGGGGTGGTCAAATCGACAAAATTGGCCAATTTCGCACCCCTATATGTTATTTTGCAATTTACGTGTTTTTGACATTTCGAATGTACCAAGGAGGTTTTTTGGGTCGCTGAATACGATTCCGAAGCCAGATTTACTCCGAAGTAATATTCAAATGCAAAAATGATAAAAATTTAGAAGCGTGTCAAATTAGCCATTTTGTAAATTTCCCACCCGTACGATGATATTCGAGTAAATCTGGCTTCGGAATCGTATTCAGCGACCCAAAAAACCTACTTGGTGCATTCGAAATGCCTAAAACACATAAATTGCAAAATTGGCCAATTTCGTCAATTTTACCACCCCTACGATGGATTGCAAGTAAATCTGGCTACGGATTCGTGTTCAGCGACCCAAAAAACCTCCTAGGTGCACTCGAAATAACAAAATACCTTTTTTTTGTAGAAAATACAATTCAAAACTTGGAGATTTCGGACCATTTTCGCACCCAATGGGTGGGGTTGGGGTTCCCAAGAGGTTTTAAGGTGTATGAATGATCCTGAGAACCTCCTGAAGCTAATTTTTTGATTCGAACTTACATGTTTTTTCTTTCGTTTCATAGCCTGGACATTTATATATGTTTGATAATGGATATTCGGTATAAAAAAAAGTAATTATGCTTTCATTTAATCATAATGATAAATTACCATAAAGTAACGGTTTCCACCATCGATTTTCTTTATAAATATCTGTTCTCACAGATACTCAAAGAAACAGTCAAACAAATTGTTCTTGTTAATAAGATAAATGACTTGTCAAAGCATAGTCTCCGCCTTAATAAATATTTGACAAGTGAATTGTTCGTTTACCGACATCAATGGATGTTTGCCGCAAACGTACGAAAGCGATGGGAATAGAGCAGATACTGCTTGTTAGACCTTAAATATTTACAGAATTATGAGTAGTGACCATTTCCATGAATGTAACCGTTATCTCTATTACGATAGTATAATGATTACGAAATTCGGTTTCTCTTACAAATCTATACCTAATGTTGAACATTATTATATCATCCTGTGAAACTGAACTGACTACTACGAATATTGTGTTGAGTTTGTTTATATAAGGGATCTTTTATTTAATATTGATTGTAATGTCAATAACTTACCTCAAAAATAATAAATGTTGAGTTTCAAGAAAACATTGAATTTGAATCACTCACAACATCAAGCTGCAACACTTACCTACTATTTGTTATCAAAAGCAAGTATTGTCCAGGAACACCATTGAAAAAAATTTAATTAAAAATAAGGTGGGGATAATAGCCATATCTTGAAGTAGGCACAAATTTATTTTTCTATTCTACTTTACACTGTTGGTATTCTTTTTATAATTAAATCATATTACAAAACGAAATATTCGATTATTAGCAGTTATAATCTCGAACGTTGAGACTCACACTAATATGCGGCGAATATAGAAACAGACATCATGACTATATATTTCATACGGCAATAATATAAGTGACGTTGAGACATTTTCTAGTTTCATTAGGTTAAAATTGAAACAAATCTGCTGTTCAGAAAATAAATCTATTCCACTATCGACATTGATTTGAAAATTTTTATTACAACTTAATGATAAGGATATTGAAGCAATAATCTTATTACATAAAACATATCGAATATGTTCTAACCATGAGAACTATTTTCTTCGGAAGTTGGAGAATAAAACTAAAATTTTACACAAAACTTTTAACATTTAATTTAAAAATGCTGACAAATTGTTCCACCACACTGTGGCATTTTCAAAGCAAGGAGTTATCAACTAAAACTAAATCTAAAAGTATGTCCTTAAATATCAGGGATCAGAATGTGGTACAAATGGTTAACAAGTGGTGAATTATATGTATCGATTTGATCATTCAATATTACATTATTATTGTTTTTTGAGTGTTTCAATATTTCTATGAATTCTAGTATGTTAAGTTTATGTCATTTTTCCTGAATATGTAGAATATCGGGCTTAAGGGTGAAATTGTGGTTATTTTCTAACAGGTGATTCGCGTAATGAGAGTTCTCTTTTTTGAGCCTGTAACTTCTCAAATGTTCGTTGAACCTTACGCTGATACTGCTTCCAGTTTGTCCTATGTACAAAGCACTACAATCACATCTCAGTCTGTAAACTCCAGATTTCTTTAATGTATCTTTTAGATTTCGAGTTATTAATATACGACCATAGGTTATTTGTAGTTTTAAAGGCGACGTTTTTATTCTGTTTTTTAAGGAATTGAGATATTTTTAGTGAATGTTCTCCTAAATATTTTAGACATGTGAAATTTGATTTTGTATTATTATTATACAATAATAAAAAAGCCTTAAACGTAATTTATTCGCAGATTAATAAAAATACAAAATTAAATTTCACAACATTCACTAAAAATATCTCAATTCTTTAAAAAACAATAAAAACGTCGCCTTTAAAACCACAAATAACCTATGCTCGTATATTAATAACTCGAAATCTTAAAGATAAATTAAAGAAATCTGGAGTTTACAGACTGAGATGTGATGACTGTAGTGCTTTATACATAGGACAAATTGGACGCAGTATCAGCGTAAGGTTCAACGAACATTTGAGAAGTTACAGACTCAAAAAAGAGAACTCTAATTACGCGAATCACCTGTTAGAACATAACCACAATTTTACCCTTAATCCCGATATTCTACATATTCAGGAAAAAGGACATGAAATTAATATACTAGAATCCATAGAAATATTGAAACACTCAAAAAACAATAATAATGTAATATTAAATGATCAAATCGATACATATAATTCACCACTTGTTAACAATTTTGTAAACACACTCCCACCATTATCCACCCCATCCCTCAATTTGTACCACATTCTGATCCCTGATATTTAAGGACATACTTCTAGATTTCGCTTTAGTTGATAACTGCTTGCTTTGAAAATGCCACAGTGTGGTGGAACAATTTGTCAGCATTTTTAAATTAAATGTTGAAAGTTTTGTGTAAAATTTGAGTTTTGTTCTCCAACTTCCCGAAGTATTATGTGTGAGTTGTAGGATTGCGAGTTAAACACGTGTTTGAGTGATCTCCGATATAATAATGCAAATTTTGATAGATAATTGAAATAAATATTAAATTGGAAACTGAATACGAAATTCAGATTCAATAAGTCACAATTTAATCAACAATTACTTCAAATTGATAAGTAATTTGACACTTAAAAGTTGCAATATAGTGAATAAGATACCATTGATTACTATGTAACCGTGCGAGTGAATGAGATATCTCGACAGCTGTTTGTAGAAAAAATATCAATAAACAGCGATAAATTAATCTAAAGTGTTACACCCACGAGAACTCCTAATATAAACTGATATGATGATAACATATAATGATGGATCAAGAAATATCAAATCATGACTTATCAATAGAAATTAAAAAAACCCGTATGCAAATACAGAGTAGTGAAACAACTTTGCTACTAAAACTCGAAGAAGTTACTAGAAGAATTTATGAATTGGAAAAGGAAAATGATGATTTAAAAGAAAAGCTGTATGTAAATGAAAAGCGAAGCAGGAAAAACAATCTAGTAATATTTGGCTTACAAAAACCCGAAAATACTGATTTATTGGCCTTTGTAACAGAACAAATAAAAACATCTCTCCAAATTGATATATTACCAAGTGATATAAATAACATCTATACCGTAGGTAGAAAAGAAACCAATAAATGCATCAAAATTGAACTAATATCCTATTTGAAAAAAAGTGAAATTTTGAAGAATGCGCCAAAATTAAAAGGTACCGAAACATTTATTTCGATTGATCGAACACGAGAACAAAGATTGGAGTATGAAGTTTTAAGAAGTAACTTAAGACATGCTAAGACAAAGGGATTAAATGCTTATATAAAGCAAAATAAACTTCATATAAACAAGGAAATCTACACCGCAAAGGATTTAATCCAAAAGGAACTTGAAGAAGAAGAGAACAAACCAAGTAGTGCACCTTCCACTCCGGCTTCACATAGTATACTCAAAACATGAGAAGACGTCTTCTATCAAGAAAGTGCGAAGAGAAAACCAGGAAATTCAGTAAGTGATATAAAAACAAACAAAACTGTTGCCACAAGACCAAATACGCGGTTAACCGACAAAGAAACATTTCTCGCTACACATATGAAAAATAAAGTAGGCTAAATATAGGTAATTGTTTTCTACATCTTGAATTTATTACTACATTCACTCTACAAGTTGGATAAATTATTTCAAAATTATCAGTAAAATTAATTAAATATCAAACATTGTAAATAAAGTATAAATTGTAACAATTAGCAATGCAAGTCTAGATGCACAACAATTATAGTGACATATCTGAAGTGGCATATTTCAATAAGGCGTAAAAACTCAGATGCGCAGTAAATTGGTAATTAACTATAAATAAAAATTAATTTATAATAATATTGTAGTAGTTATAAGATTTAAATACATACATTGGAGATATAACTTATATTCTTTAACCATACATTATATTGTATTATTTTAATTTAATACTAATTAATCAAATATGGATGCATACATAAGAAACTATACACCTACATACCAATTCTTAAAAATGATGATGTTATTAAAAAAACCTTCCCTTCCAATATAAAAAATTTTCACTTGATACATAGTAATATTCGAAGTTTAAATCGTAACATAGATGAACTCAGAATCCTACTTACAGACCTAGGAAATTGTTTTCAATGTATTATACTCACTGAATGTTGGAAATTACACGATTTGAACCTCTATCGTATAGAAAGATATAGCATTATATATAATGAGGGTAATATAAATAAAGCGGACGGAACCGTGGTATATGTTAAAAATGATTTAGATTACAAATACAAAATAGAAAATCTTGGAGATATAAAAATCATTAATCTTACCATAACTTATTCAAACAAAATAATTAATATACTATCTCTTCATGTACCGCCAACAATAAATGAAAATGTATTCAACACAGAACTAAATAATTATCTAGCACAAACAACTTATTAGGAGACATAAATATAATATTGGGACATATTAATATAGACATTTACAAACAGGTAGAGCTTAAAGAAACTGCGGAAGACTATCTGAATATTCTTTATGAACATGGATATATTTCATTAATCAATGATGTAACAAGACTACAAAATCAGAGTAAATCCTGCTTGGACCATATATTCCTAAAAACTAAAATTAACTATGAAAACTTTATTCCAGCTATTTATAATCAAAAAATGACTGACCACTACCCTGTAATGCTCCAATATCAAATAGTGAAACAATTAGTAAAAGTGAAATTATAATTAAATACAAACATTACATTGATTATAAAAAATTAAAAAATGACTATAATGCCACTGAGTTATTCGTAAATACAATAAGTGACAGAATAAAAACACATACCAAAACGATTCAAATCCGAAATATCGATAATCCACGAACTCCCTGGATAGCAAACGGGTTAATAAGGTCTGTGAATATTAAAAATAATTTGTTTGAAAAAGTCAAAAATGATCCACTTAATCAGGATCTCCTCTTACAATACAAAAGTTATAAAAATAGGCTAGAATATTTAATAAAAAGTACAAAGACCAACTATTACAAAAATATTATTGGCAAAAACAACTCTAACTTATTATGGAAAGCGTTAAAAAATATATCCAATAAAAGCAAACAAGTAAATCTCAATAAAATCATTGACGATGATACTGAAATAAATGGCGAAAAAAATATAAGTGAATCTTTTAATACTTTTTTTTCTAATATAGGAAAAAAACTTATAGAAAAAATGGCAAGAGGCAAAATCAAACAAAAAAATAGGATCAAAAACTCAATACACTTAAATAATACAGACGACATAGAAATAGCACAAGTAATTAAAATTTTAAGATCTAAGGTCTCAACAGGTGTAGATGGTATACAAACAAATATTTTACAAAACTGCGTTCAATATATTACCAAATCACTTGTATATTTAGTAAACAAAAGCTTAGAGACAGGGATATTTCCAGATTGCTTGAAAATTTTGCACTTGTGATTCCAATTTTTAAGACGGGTGAACAATCCAATATATCAAATTACAGACCAATTTCCTTCCTTGTAAAACTATATCAAAAATTTTTAAGAAAATTATTAAAGTAAGAATTTGTGACTTTTTAGATAAATATCAGTTGATTTCGGATTCTCAATATGGTTTTCGTGAAGGCAGATCGGCACAGGATGCTACGGCATCACTGACAGCAGAAGTTTATAAAAATCTGGATGATGAGAAGGCATGTCTCTGAATATTTGTTGATTTGGCCAAAGCTTTTGATACCGTAAATCATGAGATCTTAATAGAGACGTTATATTCTTACGGATTTAGAGGCTTGGCACAGCAATTGATATGTAGTTATTTAACAAATAGAAGACAAGTGGTTAAGTATAACAATGCTATAAGTACCGAAAAAGAAATCCATCGTGGAGTACCATAAGGATCAATTTTAGGGCCTATATTATTCTTAATTTATGTAAATGATATATTTTTACTAACTTCGACAGCAAAAATTATAAGTTTTGCGGATGACACGGCCATCATATAAGTAGATGACTGGAAAGCTATTAAATACTTATTGGAAAATGATTTTAAAATTATACTACAATTCCTGAACAATATATTATTATCTATAAATGTCGATAAAACCAAATTTGTACTTTTTGCCATATCTAAAAAACGTTTGCCAATATATGAAAAACTTGAGATATTTCTAGATGGTAAAATGATATTAATTAATAAAGCAGTGAATTTAAAATATTTAGGGCTATATATCGATTGCCATCTACGGTGGGATGTTCGTGCTAAGAATTTGGTAAAACGATTAAGATGCACAGTATCAAAAATTAAATATTTGAAAACTTTTTGTTATCAACTTCAGCTCAAAACTGTCTATTTTGCACTAATTCAGTCCTTTTTAAGTTATAATATATTATCATGGGGAGGAATAACTAACCATTATCTGAAAAGCATTGAAATTGCGCAAAAATGGCTATTAAAGGTAATATATAATAAGCCCTACAGATTTAGTACAGAATCCCTGTATAAAGTCTCCATGATAAAAGACCCCAGGCAGCTATATTTTCAAGTCTTAACGTCATATTTTTCTCAAAATAGAAATAAAACAACTGTTAAACACTTACATGAAACCAGAGGTAAAACTAATCTATATGTAGTACCAAAAATGAATAAGACTTTTGGACAAAGAAGTAATTTATTTCTTGCTCCTACAGCTTTTAACAACTTACCACCTGAAATAAAAGGAATAACTTCATTTAATATATTCAAAAAAAAAGTTAAGTACTTTCTTACTAAAACAGCTAATATGATATAAAAAAGTCTTATATCTACACTTAAATATAAATAATTACAAAAATAACTATACAAGTATTGTTTCTTATGCGATCATATTGTGAAATTACAGTATTTACACCTAATTATTACGGTTATTGTTAGCTAACGATGTGACAGATTTTATATATTAAATTTATCACATATTTAGATTGTCATGATTGTGTTAGTGAAGGTTTTACGGGAATTCAAAAATTGTAGTTTATTATCACCCTAATTTTATATTATATTGTAATTTCATATGTAATATACTGCTGAGTTTTTCTCAATTAATTATTATTAAATAATCTAGTATAATATCTTATGCATACGGGTTATACATATTACATTACATTTTATATAAAAATCACTAATAATACTACAAGAAGTTATATATATATACGTTACACTCAAACACCGAAAACGCTCACTGAGCGAAATAAACGACCACAACGCGTTGTGGACAGTTCTCAATAACCAAACACCGAAATATCATCATTAATCGCGTTGTGGCCGGCCCATTGCGTCCACAACGCGTTCTGGACAATCTTTAAACAGCCAGAACGCGTTCTGGCAATATTCAAACAACCACAACGTGTCTGAAAGCTTGGGGAGGGGTTCACGAACCACGTGTTCCAGTCCAGACTTGTCAGTGTGATCCCAACTGTTATCGAGTAAGGTGCGTTTTATGTTCCTAGGTTCCTAGTATACCTATCATAACCTAAAGGCTAAAATGAGAGATGCGTTTATTGAAAAAATTAAAACTATCGTCGACAACAGCAATAATCGAAGCGATTATTTCACAAACGAACGGTATGAAGAGGTCGTCCGAGAGGTAAAAGAAGCCAAACGTTTGAGAGACAGCAAAATGCCGTTGTCTGCCAAGCAATATAGAAGGCTAAAGAGATACGATATCATAACAATTGGGGAACATGAAAAATTAATTGCTAAAAACAAAGGAACACGAGATGAAAGCTTTCGATATTACTGTAAAACAGAGGATCTTTTTGGCATTATTGAAGCTGCACACATAGCAACTGGACACAAACGAACTAGAGGTAAGTATAATCATCTAATTTCATTAGTGATGTCGGAAAACCCAACCTAATTTTAATGTAATCCTTATGGAACACACATAGTATTTGCGGACACCGGTTATGATAAAATAAAACAACTTGCTTATTTGTTTTTTAGTCGTGGAGGCTGAAATCAACAAAAAATACTGCAATGTTACTAGAACAGCTATACAAATGTATTTGTCTCTTTGCGAACAATGTCAAGGAAAAAAGAAAATAAGGAAAAAGGGGTTAGTTGTCGCACCAATTTTATCAGATCACATGAACTCCAGATGTCAAGTGGATTTGATCGATATGCAGAGTGAACCCGATCGAGACTACTGTTTTATATTAAACTATCAAGACCACCTCACAAAATTTACCATTTTGAAACCACTTAAATCAAAAACCGCTGAAGAAGTTGCGTATGTCGTGGTAGACATTTTTTGCATGTTCGGTGCTCCGTTTATTCTACAAAGCGACAACGGAAGAGAATTTTCCAATAGGATTATAGAAGAGTTAAAGGATTTGTGGCCAGGTCTTAAACTTGTACACGGAAAGCCCCGTCATTCACAAAGCCAAGGATCTGTAGAACGATCTAATCAGGATGTAAGAGATATGTTGGTAGCTTGGATGCTTGACAATAATACCAAACAGTGGTCAGACGGTTTACGGTTTATTCAGAGTAAAAAAAATCGAGCCCTACACGAAGGGATTAAAAAAAGCCCTTACGAAGCTATGTTTGGTAGCAAGCAAAGAATCGGACTGGCAGACTCCTCCCTGGAAAGTGAAGTATATGATTCTTTGAAAACTGAAGAAGATTTGGAGAAAATGTTAGAAGGGATGACATGTGAAACAGAACAGCAGAATGAAGAGATAGTGACAAATGCAGAACCCAATCCTGTTGCGACAAATGCAGAACCCAATCCCGTTGCATGTTACACTTGCGAAGAATTTGGAATTACCCAACCCTGTACAATATGCGGTTTAAATGTACACATAAAGTGCGGTCTTGAAAATGAAGGAGAAGTCACATGCAGCCTTTGCTTTCGAAGTGATACAATCAAAGTGCAACGCGAGGACGCAAAAGCCGGATTGGAAAAGCAAGCTGAAAAAATGCTGACTTTGTCCCGGGAAAAACTACCCCCTGCTGAAATTGGTCAAAATGTTGTAGTAAAAGTTCCGGATGTCGACAGGGGGCGTCTTGCTCCTAGGAGTGTTCTAGCTGTGGTCTTAAACGTTAATGAGTCCAGCTTGTATAAGTTGGGAACCAAAGACGGTGCACTGAAAAGACTTTATAGTCGTAATGAATTTATCTTTGCGGATTCAAATTTTATAAATTTATCAGATGTCCCGAGTTGCTCTATAAATTTGAGAAAAGCTTCCGCTCTTTCGTCTGGATCAAGACAAGGTTTTGTTAAGTGCAATTGTAAGCGTTATTGTAACACAAAAAGGTGCAACTGCAAGGCCAATAAGGTGTTGTGCAATTCGAAATGTCATGATAATAGTGCCTGCAAAAATAAGTAAATAGACAATTATAATGTCCTTTTAACTAGGTATCTGTTTCGCGTTTAATCTGGTATACCTATATTCGACCTTTTAAATATTTTAAAATTTTCTTTCATTTGTGTTTTATGTTTGTACTTAGGTTTCCAACTTAGATCATATTATATTATATTATTATTATAGTATATTATATTATTATATTATATGATCTAAGGTTTCCAACCCTTTGATTATTTTTTCTTTGTTAACCCTGTTCCATATTCAAATATAATCGGTTTACATGCGTCTTTTATTCTAAATGCGTTGTGGTTGTTTGAATATTGCCAGAACGCGTTCTGGCTGTTTAAAGATTGTCCAGAACGCGTTGTGGACGCAATGGACCGGCCACAACGCGATTAATGATGATATTTCGGTGTTTGGTTATTGAGAACCGTCCACAACGCGTTGTGGCCGTTTATTTCGCTCAGTGAGCGTTTTCGGTGTTTGAGTGTATATATAATATATATATTACAACATTTTTGAAAAACATAGTGACCTTGAAATATTGAGAGATAATATTTTTTAAATAAATCTACAATTCAACAATAACATTGTAGTAATCTAATATTATATAATAGGATACATTCATATTCTATTCAATAGGTGTTTATATTTTTTAAATATGTAGTATATTTATTTCTAAATTTAAAAAATTCTTTGCACTCTAAACCCATAAACAAGGTTTATCCTTCATGGGGCTTCCTAAGTTTATTATATTTTTCTATCATAGTATTTACAATCTTTATTACAATTGGTCTATTTTATCTAAAATGTGTATACCCACTGTACTATCTGTATTTAATAAATAAACTTATTATTATTATTATTATTATTATGAATTTACACTACGTAAACGCGGAAATCATAGATATATTTTCTTGGTCATTTTATTAAACTCTAACAGCGATGGTACGTGTCAGTTTAAGTTATAGGACCAAGTGTATAATTTTAACGGTTTCATAAAATATCATGGAGTTTACAACTCTTAATTTTTTCTAATTTTGAATGTTTTGTTTCAAATTACCAAGTGGAAACAACAGATTAATTCGTTGTGAGATGATTATTTCTATAATTTATTTTTTAATGTCTTTCCAGATTCTTTTGAAAAATCATTCACCTGTTTTTAGGATAGTCTTTATGGAAATATCTTGATATTTGTCGTGATAATGTAGTGAAGCTCGTGTCTACTCACTTTGAATCTTTAATATATTTATGTAAAGGATAAATCTAATATTAACTATGCCTTTCGTGCTAAACGAAAGTGCGCATGTGCAATTGTGAACTAACAGCTTAAAATGTCATTTTGCAGATTGCTGAAGTTGTGCGTAAATTTCCAATTTCTACCGTTTAGTTCTCGCGTTAACAGCTGATATGCGAACAAATGGAATAGTATTATTTTCACAAACAAGCATGGTTTGGATATCAAATTTACTAATATATTTCAGTTGTATCCGATATAATTAAATACCTCTTAAAACTGCTTAAGTACAATTTACCAACCAATAAGAAACTCGGTCAAAATTAAGCTGATCAAAATTTTGGTAGCCAAAATCAATAAAAACATACCTAGAAGAAGCGAAGTACAACTGAATGCACCTGACTAAAAACTCAACCTTTTAGATTGAAGAACCTAATTTTGAACTTATTTTTATTTTAGTGAGTGATCATTTATCTGTTTGGGTTGCCTTTCCAAATTAAAAAGAGGAACGTGAATTATTACAGACACATAAAATGAACATAAATGAACACCAAACCACAAATAACTTCATATTGAGGTTTGTTGTGCAATTTTGTAGCAACAATTCGAATTTTGCCAATTTTAATAGATGTTAAATCTATTACCGGGACAACCTCTTAAATCCTAAGTGCTGACCCCAAAGATAATAACTCGAATGATCTACTAGGATTATTGACTTCTGAGTTTCTGATGTCAAATAACTCAAACCTAATAATTAAATTCTCGGGAAATAGGTCACACTAAAACACATGCTTATTATATTCGTACTTTTCGGTCTCACGACCATTATCAGAAGACTTATTATGTCTAAAACGGGATTTCTTGAAATGTTATTCTGAGAAGATTGAGTTGTATTGCTTCCCTCTTAGACAACCACGGGGTAGACAATTTTATCGACTTGTTGGGTAAATAGTTACATACTATTGGTATTTCATCATCCTGAGTACGGCAAATCGAGAATGGATTTAGAAGTGACTTCTGTTGTAGCTCAATGCTCAGGAATTGGCAGCATAATTCGTATTGATATATTTTGAATATAAGTCTTCCGCGGATAGCTAATCTTGAAAATCTTGGCTTCCGGATGGATTCACTGAATCAGTTTCAGTTCAAGCCTCAAGCCTGCCCTGAAGATGCCACCTGTAATGGTTGGCGAAACGTCGGCATCGATTCGAGCTATTGTGACGCGGAATTCATCCGGAAGCCAAGATTTTTCCGTATTAATATGTCATATTTTGTGGTAAATTTTCTCATTAAACGTGGTTTACACGAATTTTTTCCATGGATCTGACCTAATACTTATTTTCTTTAAATTTTAATGTACTACAAGTATAGAATGACATATAGCAGATATAAGCAACTGCAATGAAAGCTAATAGTTTGTACTTTGAAATACGAAATATTATAATCTATTTATCTTATTTCAGGCTGAAGAACGGAAAGCCATATCCATGGCCTTTAACAATGTCACAGCTAATTCTATACCCAGAAAATGTCAATCAAACGCTGTACACCAAATCCATCACTTTAGCTGATGCAGGAAATTACACATGTATCTTAAGGAATGACACAATTTCCCATTCTCATACCATAATGTTGGAAGTTTTTGGTAAGTATTCTTCCAATTACAGTAATATAAATGAATAGAGCAAATGTTGAATTTGCGTTTAGTAGAACCGATATACAACTAGATACCTTAGGTCGCCACTGAACATAACATCAATATTTTGAAAGAATCTAGTATATTCATACCACCATATTTTTTTCTTACCTATTATGCGTATACATATTGTATTGGGAGCAAAAATGTCCACCAAATTTTTGCGGATATATCCACTTTGAGAATTTCTGATTGTAGACGATCTAGACTATTTTTAAGATGAAATCAGTGTGTGCGTAAAAACCGAGGAGACTTTTGCGCCATTCCTATTAGTCGTATAGATTTAAAATTTTGTAAATCTCTCAAAAGTGGTGAACATAGGAACTGTATTGTTTTTGGGCACGGTAGTCCCGTTTCAAGTGGTAGTTTTGACATCCATCTGCAGTTTTTCAAATGGAATCATGGTATTTCATTGAACCATAATGACAACAGGTGTCAATATAAGACAAGGTATACATTATAGTGTAATTCAGAAAGTCACCATGACAGCAGGTCTCAGTATAATAGTTATTTATGTATCAAGGGAATTATAAGGGCCTTAATTACCGATGGCAAAGTTTGCGTCACGAGGGCCTCTGGCCCGAGGGACAGCAATTGCCTGAGGTTATTGAGGCTCATTAATTCCCGTGGTACATAGATAATTTTATTTCTGACCGATTTCAATAAAATTTTGTTCATTTTTAAAACGGATAAATGCACCAATTCATTACCTTCCCGCTATATTTGAATCAGGTACCGTTGATTATAGGAGTTTTGTTGTTGCTAGGTTGTTGCTATGTTACTTGTTTACAAACAAAGCTTTATTATCAAGCTGTGTTAGCGTTAAAAACGTGTTTTCTACCCAAAATATAATGGAGGATATTTTGAAAAATGCTGAAAAAGCAAGTGAATCATTATTTCCATCGAAAAGTGAAGCCGTATACAAAAAATAATATAAAATGTATCTGGAGTGGCTGACACGGAAAAATGTTATGCCAAAAGATGTCACTGAAACTGTATTTCTGGCATATTTTCAAGAACTGGTAAGGGATTTTTTATGTTTTTCGGTAGATTTGGTAGTAATTGTGTTTATTCGTTACAGTCAGAAACGTATAGTCCGAATTCTTTATGGACTAAATGGTCAATGGTAAAATCGAGAGTGACTGTACATGAGAAACGAGATATCACTAAGTTCAATGAACTAGAGGAAATTATAGAATCTATAATGTCCCAAGGGAGTTATGACCCTCTTTATTGATAGCGTAACTATGACGATATAAGCTTATAATATCTCGGTCAGAAATAAAACATATAATTGTGAAATACGTTATGCGTATCTTTTCAATGCAACAGATTTTAATTTAACGTCTTTCATTGGCGGTTTCCGTTTCTGAATCGTTTGTAATATATTTTCTGTTCCTACAATTGCATAGCAGAAGAGTCCGAAAGATATTTATTGATATATCGACCACAGTTCATTCAAGTTAAGCTTAAGTCTGATAGAAGCGCTATTTCCAACCTAATAAGTTATACTCACGGTCGTATACACAGGTCTGGAAACTCGAGGTTGTTTCCCATGTGAGCAGTGAGTCCGCTAAGCGTCGACCGGTCCGTAGTACCAAAAGTCGTCACGTAGGAGTATTTTCAGACAACTGTCAGTTGACTTGTCAACACAAGGAATACCTGCGTTTTTAGAAACAAATTACGAAATCGTGCATTCTGCCGAAATGTAAAACGGGGTACAAAAGTGTAAAGCAAGAAACTTCTATTTTTAAAGTGCCGAAAGATGCGAAAAAAGTGAATGCTTGCGATTCCGGATAGAAATCGTTTTACGACTTCGTGATCCAAGCGCTAGCTGGTGGCTGAGCGAGGGACTACGAATTAGGCGACCCGTAAGAGACTCAAGTCAACCATAGAGTTTCCAGACCTGTGTATACGACCGTGGTTATACTTAATCGATTTTTATCTATGATGTATTTGATTCGATGCCCCGTCACGAGCATTCATCTCTGGACACTATATTTAGAGATGTGGAATTCGATCTCACAGGTCATTCAATTTTTATGTTTGTTCATCTTAATAATGAGATGTGAACATTATTATTATATCTACTTCTACAGTATTAAGTAAACATCTTTTTTTCAAATCTTTGTTTGAGTCTTCTAGTGGAACGTCCTTCGACCTGTAATGATTAATTGCATCTACTAATTACAGCAGTCATTACTTTTCAAGTAGCAACATAAATGACACACTTACATTTTCTCAGAACAGTCTGGTATTATTTAAATTGAGGTTTATGTAAACCAATTCTCAGAACTTTTAATGCATGATTAGAATAATCACCCAAAAACTAGTTTTATTCTATAAAGAATAAGAAATTAATTGTTTAGTTAAGCTCGCATCAGAATCTGGCAATTCAACATTTAGAACATTAAGCTATAATACTATGTTCTTGAATTATGTGGTCTCAATAAATTATTCCGTAGTCAAGCTGAAACTAAAGCATTTTCCGATTCTAATTCAATCCAATTTTATTTGTGTGGAGTATAGACTATTATTTATTTTCATTTGATATGAGCCATACCGCAAAGCTACTTTTACCGGATATGTGTAGGTATAGATGTAAGTCGCAGGAGGGTTTTCAACTTGTTTGCCCACAAGCGCACATACTTTTCTATTGCGAAATCTATAAGTACACCTGGCCGATATGGACACGTTATCTTCATATACAAATTCTATGAATTTCACGAACGTTGAACATGACCATCAATTCTCTAACGTCTAACTTTCGTTGTCCATAAATCGTTCTACGTTCAAGCTAACGAATGGTTAACACAGCAACAACATTAATTGACGAATAGTGCCAATTTAGTATTGAATTTCGAGAAGGTTCTGATCAAGAATTATTCCTATACATAATAAATTCTTACAGTATTTATTGCATGTTAATTAAATTTTTATTATACATTTTACAATACTCTTAACTCTGACTGCTAATTCAAAATTGGTGGAAGTCAATGCAACGTAGATAACAGTAGTATAACCAGAAATATTCGTAAGTTGATCCATTCAGATTCTACTAATATATCCTAACATTGGAACTGTGAATAATTTACAACATATTCATCGGCTACCATATCTTAGCGGGTATTGAGTTATAAGGAATACATACAAGAACGAGGGAAAATATCATAATTTTTTATTCAAACCATAAACGCATTTGAACAAAGTTGGTAAAAGTCGACAGCTATTCCAACCTGTTCTTCTTTAGAACTCTAAAGGAAACCCGACTCATCCTTCATTCGTCACAAATCAGAAGAAATATGTTATATTCGGATTCAATAAGAGAAGAAATCTGAAGCAGTTAACAAGTGAACATTGACGATTTCTACAAAGCCTTCGAAGTTAGATAATAAATTTACTAAATGTAACTAAGAAACTCCTCACTGATAACTCTATTGTTAGTTCTGAACTTATGAAGCATATTTAGCTTCTAAATTAGAATACAATGAGGAAATAATTATTAGTATACAATTATACATGAACAACATCGATTTAGGTTACCCTGTGAGAGTTTCTTATATGTTGAAGGAAAACTTTCCTTTCAGGAAGGTGTCGAACTAAGTGAAACCAAATTTATCAATAATAGGGTATCGTTTCTATTCAAAGTAATTGGAAAATGGAATTGGAAATTGAAAACTATAACAAATCCTATTTACTCATCCCTGATTACTTACTGTATATTATTAAATGATCTGGCCATCTATGAGAGAAGTAGGGGAGAGAGAATTAATAAAATTACTACTGTCAATATTATGAGTTTTCTCAATTGTAACTGATTCAAATTATATTTTGAAATTCCAACCCTTCAAAGTGTTTTCTATGTAATCCAATCATTAAACTTATAATATCCTTTTATAGTGGCGCTCCAACTAGAGCTAGAAAACTTGAAGGATTTGTTCGATTTGTTTAGTGAATCGTAACGGTTATTATTCCCGTGTCGAGTGTGAAATTGTTTCATTGGGCTCCCGGTTTACCGCCAAACTTATCTCTCTAAATATGTAGTAGGCAAACTAAAATCTTAGTTTGATGGCTTTAAAAGAGCATTGAGAAAAGTAAATTGTAAATATCAATTTTATATACCTTGAAATAGGTTATCATCCTACTCAATTATTTCCAAATTTATTCTGAAATATTCTATTTTATTTATAGTTTTTTGTTGTTCAGTAAAATATCTGAGCTCTGAGATCAATATGATCATGTTCCTAACTATGTTTATTATAATTTGTATCTTGTTGTGTAGTCTATAACATCTTAAGTTTCTTGGGAGGATAACATCCACTTTAAAATAGATACGAAATTTGCAAACAGTGATAACGTTATGAAAAATTAATGTAACATCAAATCTACCCTAAAACCACAATAAGTTTCATAAGTTAGCCCCGCATTCTAACAGCTAAATTGCGATCTTCAGCAGATGTGAAAAAAACAAATAACGTTAGTAGACTTCGTAGTATCATTCGAACAGTCTCTAAACAATTGCAGTAGTTTCACTTCATTGCTTTTTAATGACCTAATATGTCTATTTCAAGTAAATATGCTTCAAACTGAAATAGAATGAAAATGAAGTTTTCAAACAAAGAGGGCGCTATTCTCTTTCGCATTAGAGCTCGTCATAAAATGTCCTTCAATTGATATTCTTTCTCACAGCCTCGGGAGCCTATATCGGTTTGTTTTGGGTGGGTTGAGAATTGTATGTATTTTACAGATTTCATTAATAGCGACCCACTGAGAACCGGGTTCATTATAATACTTATCGCAAATTATGTAAAGCAATTTAATATCTAACTTAAATATTACTTACAACGTTGGTTACAATATATTGAAACGCAACAATGACTATTGTTCATTTTTATTAATGAATACAAAATGTTATAAGCTACTGATGTATTCATATTTTTGTGAAGGGCAAACATCTATTCTTTTTGAAACGTTATTAATTTTAATAATTCATGATAAGTATACTAATGATACTGGTGTTTACCATTCTGTTATCCCCGAAAAAATATATTTAAATACTTTTTTGTGGCCATACATCATCAGAACATATTATCTGAGTGACAGTCTTATATCTATTTGTACCATGAATAATAAGTCGCATCTACAATATGAAAATCGCTACTATTAAATTTTGATACATACTTATGAGGTATGACTATGGAATGTGATATAATATAATTTCGTTTACATTATCAGTCTGTTTCCACTTGAACTATCAAAGCATTTTTCGGCTGCGATGCAGCCATTATCAAAGACATTTAGGTAAACTGAATTTAAAGTTCAGATTACGAAACAACGCGAAATACTTGAAGCGTCAAATTAGCTTAATGGTAAATGAGAACCAGTGATAATGCTGATATTATGCTGTTTTCAATGATTCAAATCAAAATGTTTGTGTTCGGTACATATACATCAGCAACATTTAATAATATAATAATTATATAATAACACCACAATATTTATTCAACAAATATCATTATTATAAACGCTATCTGTACTTCTACTTATAATGGGGTTCCTCACATTTACAAGTATACATAATAAATAACTTGTGGTTATATATGTATACATGACCCCGCAGTCTCTTCTATGAATCTCCTAATCTGAGAAATTGGTGTGTGAAACTAAGATGAGAAGACCGAAAAGTATAATTATTCATGCTATATTGCAGATCGATGTAAATGAAGCAAGAGATTGAGAATATGAATGCAAATTGAATATAACACTGAGATTAGACAAAATTTATAATTAATTTTATAATAAATTTAAATTACACAATACTAGTCCGACGTAGAAGCCACTAAACAAGAGTCGCGGCCGTGTGCTCAACACTATGCATAGCTTCTTTCTCACAGTGAGATTTATGGAATGCGCAGAAGCAAAAACTAAGTAGTCATAGACAATACTCATAGAGAAAATAAAAGAAAATGAAATGAAAGGCAAGTATACAAGTACATACTCTTCTGAAAATAATATTTCTAGAAAGTCACAAGGATATTCAGAACTTTTTAATAATGTGCTTTTAAATATTTTTTGGATTGACTTTTCAATGTATGAGTATTATTCAGATCTTTTGTTCAGTCAGGTACTTGGTCGATTGCAAAATTTTGGGCCATAGTAAAACACCAGAATTGATCTAAATAATGTCAATATCCTTGTTAATTACACATCCAGATTTTTAACTGTAAGATATCATATTCAACGAAAATCTTTTGAACATATATATTAGACATATACCGTTCTAAAATTAATTAGCCCTAATCACTGTATATTTGATTAGTTGGACGTATTCTTTCTCAAATATTAGTATTATAGAATTTTGGGTTCTCTCTTGATTTCCGAGAGCATTTTTAAACATTTCACTCCAAACTACTATACCGTAACATAATATCGACTGTATATATAAGCTTCATATTTTTAAATGACAATTATGTCTTTTAGCATACTTAGATTTAACCAGTTTGGAAGTGTTCATAGACCCCTCTGCTTTACGATACACTACAGTTATCACTCGAAAATAAAATTACGGTGTAGTCAGAGTAATTTATTATATGGCCGTCTAAGTTCGCAAGTGATAATATTTCATTTATATAAATCAGTTACAGCAGTTGACCGAGAACTGTACCTTGAGAAACCCCATAATAATTTCCAGTACTCCCTATTATTCAAATAATTTCTAATTCAATTCAATGGAGCTATTCTTATACCAACCGCTTCTAATCTGTTCATTAGAATATTATGACAGACTTTTGATTGTGCAGGAATGCAGCTGAAGACTTTTCATCATCATCTAGATTTTCATTGTTCACATAAATTACTAGCCTATCATTCTGGTTGGTTGACTCATTAAATTCGGGAATAGGAAAATTGACAATTGAGTCAATCTTCCATGTTTCAGATAAAATCATTATTCCAATATTATTCAAGCTAAATTTTTCTACATATAACACTTGATGGGAAGAACTCTTTCAATCAACGATATAACTAAAATTCATTTATACTGCTTATCTCAAAATTTATTATATTAAATGCATTATTCTTACTGTTTATGATTTCTAACCCCTCCTTCATATCCTCTATAACTACTGTATATCTCTCCAATTATTCTTCTTCTCTAATTCTTCAAACAAATCCAATATAATTTCCACTCATCTTGTTTGGGTGCAGTGTGTTCTATAAATAAGTGTTAAAGAAAACATAAATATAAAAAGACTAAATAAAATAAATATTCTATGTTATTATAAAAAGTTGATAGCAAATGGATGAATTGATAAAATTCTTTAGTATCCAGCGTTTTTATATATTAAATAAAATAATTTCTTAATGAAATAACAATACTTTTTTTCCGTCATTTGTAGAAGGTTTAATTTAAGTGTTAAGTCTTGCTCAATAGTGATTTTTGAGCCGCTATTCTATTCATAATTATAATTTTTGTTTGTTGGTAGTAGCAAATTTTACTATAATAGGCTAGAGTTAGCATCTAACATTACATCCCGTCTGGTAGCAACATTTAATGTGTATAGTACTCCCATCTAATTTTAGTATTTTAAGAATATTATTTATCTTGGCTGGTAGGTTTTCATGATTCTCTTTTGTTAATTCGAATATTCTAAGTTCAATTCTGTTTAGTTTCACTCTCACAGTTATGTTTTTAAATTTTTTTTCTATATTTTAGTGTTTTTCTTCAAATAGCTGGTAAACTTTGTTACTAACTGCTACCGTGATTCAAATAATGAAGTCTTCATCCATTAATAAATTAAGGACCAGTAGATATAGAAGCGTCTTTTGACAATACATGAAGCAGTGCAAAGAACACAGGAGACGATAGCACGACAACCAGGTGGTTGTCGCAACCAGAACAGCAGAGACAAAAATAGAACAAAAAACTGTTTCCATCTGCACAACTAGAGGATGCCTACAAGGGAATGTGGCCTCCCCATTCATGTGGAGCCTAATTGTAGACCGACTCCTATGCGATCTTAACGACCTCCGACCACCGAGTTATGCCGATGCTGATCGATGGAACAAGAACAGGAATCTTAACCTGAAAACCATCGAATTAGATGGAAGTGTTATTGAATGGAAGAGGTGAAATATCTGGGAATTATACTAGATGAAAACATTGGAACAAGCATCAAAATCCCTAATGGTGTGCAGAAACTTTGCGGGATAAAACTGGGGATGTAACCCTAGTACCCTGCGGTGTATGTACACGGCAATAGTGAGACCAACCATCACATATGAGGCAGTGGTTTGGGGGTAGTAGAATTAATCGGGGATTCAAGGATAAATCTATCGAAAATCGAAAGACTAGCCTGTGTATGCATAACAGGTGCAATGAGAAAGAGAAGAAAGAAAACTTTATTCACATCCTCGCAGAATTGCAAAACCCAATGGCACGACACCTTGGAGCGTACCAAATAGAAAAGGGAGACTTACCTAATGTGAAGCCATCCGACATCCTAAATTTGAACGGAGCAGCAGCATAATGGGACACTCTATATCTATTAGGTCGCGGTGTGCAAATATCCCCAATGCAACACAAGGACAGAAACTTTATATCTTAAATCTGTTCTTTTGTGTTATTTAACAAAGCATACTAGAAGTTTATATTCCAAAAACGATGAAAGTATTAAAGAAAGAGAAAACTTTTCTGAAGAAGAAATTTATGATTTTATAAATACTAGAGTCATGGGACTCTAACTCTTATTCTTAGAAGGTAATAATTATTGATACAAACTTTCGACAAATTCAAGAAATATTCAAACATAACTGATTGGTTGGGCATTCCAACAGATGCCCCATTTTCTGTTGGAATCATGAAACGAATTATTATAAATTCTTCATAATCCTGAAAAAGATCTTCTATCATTTTTAACAATATTTTCAAAACTCCAAACAATCAACAATAGTAACTGACTTTAATTCAGTTTCACCAATACCCTATACACACCAGGCCAGAACACTAGATCATGACATAACCAGCCAGAAGCTTTGTTTTATCTGGTCACATGTACATAACGGCAAAATACTGCAATACCGACAGTAAAACTAAACTTTTATTTATTTTTAGGACATTAATGTAAAGATTTCCTGGTTAAACGGGCTTGCCAGATGTGATCTGAGTTCTTGGGTGCACTTCATTTGCTTTTTGAAATGTAAATAACCTGTCTTCTAATGGATCTGTTCAAAATTTTCCTAACATTAAGCTCATTGAAACAATACGAAATTAGTTCTAAATTTCTGTGAACTGGTGACCATGCAGTATGTCGGTATTGTTAATTTATTTAAAGCCAAACTAGACTTCCACGTGTCTAACCAATTTAATAAATTTCTTAGAAACTTGATTTTCGAAGCATCCTCTAAGATAGATTTGACGTAGGTTGCTGGAAATATCCCTTAATCGTTGCCTTTTGAGGGGAGTTTTTACATTCCTTATTTTCCACCAAGTTAATATAATCTTTGTAAACTGGGCTGTGGATTTGGAATGCTCTTTATAATATGAACCTTTAGGGCTACTTTAACATTTTGACGTTCGAAATTTGTAGGCAAATTTTAACAATTTATCAATTCATGCATAAAATGAGGCTATGTCCTCGTCTCCCGAGTCAAAGTTGAGATACTGCATAATTTGATTGAGTTTTGACTTTACCCAATTATTCCTTATACGTTTGAGAATGTGAACTGAATCGAATACATAAAATAATAGTTTTGAATTAACAACTGGATGAGGATACACGATACTTAACTTGTTATGTCTAGAAAAATTCTTCATGGCCTTGCTGTTGAGTGTATTATTGTCACTTATAATACAGCATATTTTGTATCCAATCTGTTCTTACTTCCAAATAATTGACTTTAAAAACACAAACAGTAATTCGTGATTTATTTTCGATACATGACAAATATAGACAACCTCTTTGAATTTTTAATTAACACTAACTCATAAAGAAAAATGTTGTTGTTGAAAGTAACATGTTATTACAAACGGTACCAACAATATTTCCGGCTTTATATTCCAAAATCCCATGAGATAAAAGTATCATGTCATGAATTTTAGTTAAAAAATTAAATTGGTTTCGGACGTATGTGAGGAACATATGTCTTTATTCAACTAACGGATGGATCAATTATAAATTAAAAACTCTCTTCATAGCTATTGGATGAGGCAAAATTAATACTTTTGAACTTCTTTAAAAAGTAATGCGTGTGGACTAATTGTATGTAAAAGTGAGTATAAAATTATAGTGTTTGCACAATATCTAACTACACCTTTCCTTTTCAATCATCTGCAGTGTTATCTGTTCCGATAGAGAACAGCACCAACATAAACGATTTTGCAACGCACTTTATTCCATCGTAACACTCTTATTTCAGGTAAAAACACTTCGAATCACACAAGGACACCTAAGAAACAGGTGCAACATGTAATTTTGCACAAGAAATACGTGAAACTCTGTTAGATTCTAATAGTTACCCTCTCACACTGAATACTGGTCATGCGCCATTGAGACATCGGTGCTCTCGTAAGGTTCGTGTCTACTTCAAGCCTTTTGTCGATGACGTCAAACTTACATTTCTAGTCAGCGTTCAGGCCTTGTGTATATGGAGGATGGGTATTGGTTTCACTCGTTATAATTCAGCAAAAGCGCACGCTCAACTTCAATCTGGAGTTTAACCGATGCTATTTCCACCGTTTTTGTTAACGAGAGGATTGTCAAGTTTAAACTAAAGTTTTTCGGTAACCGGAACCTATAAAACGAGACTTCTCGGATCCTAGGTTTAATCTCCAATTCAGAGTGTAAACCAAACTTATAAGACTGTCCCTAACTGATTCAACTAAAGCGATCGAAAGCTAAAGCTACCTCTGCATGATCGGTAAAGTTAACTTCCCGATCGAAAATTAAATGTATAATCAATGATCTTCTTTTGAAAATACTTTTGATTATTTCGGTTGATGTCCAGTACATCGCCTCTACAGAAATATGTTTAATGTATGTAGTAAATTTTCAATTGATTGTTTCTACCTTGCATATGACTTCGTCAATAATTTCATCAATCAAATGAAACGGAAGAAAAATGCCCGAAAGTTATGATTCTGATCACAAAAATACATGAAACACAATGAGTGATGCAATGCTACCAGTAAAATCTAAAATGTTGTTCAGTGAGAAACATTAATTCATTCAGATTCATCGAAAATTATTTCCATATAAGTCAGACGCTCAAAGATGTAACTTCATTTCGAGTTAATATTTCTGCCTGATGTTGTTTCGTGGGTCACTACCAATACCAACCAAACTCTCAACATAGACAATCGAAGTAAAAAAAAATCAAAACCCTTTTAAGTACTAGCCACTGGATAGGGTATTGATGTATATATGCGACATACGCGTATAGATGTTTTCGATAAGTTCGGTTTAAAGCCGGTCTATTAGCATTCTGTAAAACGTGCGAAATTAACACCTGTCTGAACATGTAGGAACAGCGAATCAATTAACGGTGGCGTACAAAGCAATGTGCAATGAACGGTATAAATTGGACAAGAGCTAATAAACAAGTTTTGCCTTCATTGGTTATTCGTCTAATATGTAATCGGAAAGAAAGCGTTTACGAGAATCGTGAGTATGACGGATTTGAGACATGCAGCTTCTAAGAACTCAACGGCATATAAAGTATTTAAAATTGGCAAGCATGAAAAATACACGACCATTCTTAACCACAATGTATAATGGTCTGGGGAAGTCATTGCTTTTCTGAGACTCAAAGACAAAAAACCGACATGGAGATTGGTTAGTTGCGGCGTTCAGTCTAAAAATAATATTTTCGGAAACTGAGTGATCACATCGAAGTTCAAGAGTCATATACATTTATAGAATTAGTTGAGCTGAATGCAATTTGTTCTTTCTTTCAATAACTTACAATTCATTCCGAATTATCAATTTCACAATTCAAATTAAATCGAGCTCTGAATAAATAGTATACGAATAATAATTAACGAGACAATCTTCTGTTTCCATCAATTTGTGCATAGTTATTATTTTTGCTTTCCTCGATCATAATTTATTATCGAAGGAAATCTCGAGGAAGGATAATATGAAAATAAAAGGAACCTAAGCTGTTATGAACGCACTGTCACATACAGAGCCCACAAACTAATCAGTTTTAGTGTAGGCTCCCAAAAACACTTGAGAATATTCTAATTATATTAAACACATTATGTAAGAACATAATTTTACCCACATTAAAGATATCTCAGTTGTATGCAGGTACTTATTCTGAAAATGCAACTGTGGCAATTTGCCTTCCCTAACGCCCACGAAATATTTCGCAAAAAAACCCTCACACTAGAAAGACCGTATGATATTTTAGAACACCGGTAATTCTTTTCAGATAGTTGGAATTTGTCAAAGTTGAAACACCAGACTTTCAAAAACAATAATTATAACTCCAAGAAATTGAATGAATTCAAATGGCTGATAACAGAATCAAATAGAGACCACCTTGAAACCAAGTATTTTACTACAACCAAATTTAGATGAATGTATAATTTTATCTTCTACAAAAAAAAATTTCAATTCTAACACATTTATTAATTTCGATTACTCGTGTTTCTGTTCGTTTCGGCGACGTGGTCATTTTCAGTTGAATATGGTGCAATAAGGACGCTTTGTACTGATACTATTAGTCTTAAGAAATCCTGTCTTAGACATTGATACGTCTTCTGATGATGGTCGTGAGACCGAAACGTAGGCAAAGACGAAAATAATAAGTGTATGTGTTAGTGTGACATATTTTCCGAAAATTCATATATAATTCATACCTGGGTCAAGAATCATCATTAATTGCAATCAGGTACACAAAATAAAATAATGCAAAAATAAAAATAAGAAAACTGATAAAAAACGTAACAACAATCTTTGGCACTTTCCGAACTACTTACTAGATATACCAAAGGTTTTCAAAAGAAACTACTAAATCTCACAAAATCAACATGGACGTCTAACACTATCTAACAACTGAAAATAAAAACTTGAAATAGCTCGTCATTTTAAATTTTCACAGCATGAAACTTAACTCAATCCCTTAAACCATTCTTTTTTGTTTTATGTTTGAAACGCAAATGAACTCAATGAGCTCTTTATTTTCACTGTAATAAGCCTGAAAATATTCACCGGCTTTGATTGACAGCTTGAAATTCTCCACTGAACTTGTTTCGCACGGGCTGTGTAGGTCTGAGTTGCTCACGATACATGAGCATAATGTGGTCAAGGAGTTGACTTGATTTATTAGAGTAGTCTACGTAATGTCTTAAATCTATTCTTTTATTGAGGATGAAATTTATTTATAGGATCTCTTATATTCCTGTATATGCTATAGTCGACAAAGGTTTCAATATACTGAGAATTGTCTAAATCCATAAAGACATATATATATATTCCTAATAATAGACCCGTTGCACTATTATCTATGATCTCTAAGGTGATGGAGAAAGCAATCAACATTAATCATCCTATACCAAGAGCTCCAAAATCGTGAAAGACCGGCAATATGGCTTTCGTCGGCAGAGATCAACAGGAGACCTGCTTGCTTACGTAACACATGTATGGCAGAAATCTACTGACAAATCTCTAGCTGTAGCATTGGATATCTCCAAAGCATTTGACTGAGCTGGCACCAAACCCTTCTTGGGGAACTTCATTCATATGGTTTGCCGCCTCAAATTTGTCGCTTACTATCGAATTTTCTCTCAGATAGATCACTCCATATGGTGTTCCACAGGGATCAGTCTTGGCATCAAATTTGTTTCTGCTCTATATCTACTATATGTTGGAAGTGACCACCTGTCCCGTCCACAGCTTTGCAGAAAATGGTACATTTCGTACCGCTCTCTCATGTAGAGCCCCTATACCATCCAATGAAGTCAGAGGAATGAAACAGAGACAAGTTGACGTAATTAATGAAAATCTGGCAACGATTTTGAAATGGTGATGTGATAATCCAGTAGAGTTTAATTCAACCAAAATTCAAGCTTACATCTTCTCCAGGAAGGCGGATCCCACAATCACACTACTAACAACACCTTCTCATGGGAGGATCATGTGAGGTTTATTCCGAAAACCGCATCTAAAAAACTTGATTTTCCATTCCATGTCAACAGCTACTTTCCATCCCAGCAGCTCCTGGAGTAGTGTTCACATGTTTGAAGTTGGGCTTCCAAGCATACGCTGAAGCTCTTGGATTCTATCCAGAAGAGAGGTCGTCTAATTGATGATGTCACACTTACGAAGTAGAAAGGCGATCTCTCCCTTTTCTATAGATATTTCCATAGTCGGTGTTTATCAAAAATCTTGTCTGCTATTCCACCACAACAGGTTCCAGATAGGCGGACTAGACGAGCTCCAGCTAGTCACCCCTTCATTGTCAAGCTCGAGAACTGCCGAACTTCTTCCTACCAGACTTCATTTTTCTATCGAACAGCAAAGTAGAACTCTTAGTGAGGTATTTCATTATGCCTATAACCTCCAAACCTTCAAGAAAAATTCAAATGCCTATCTCATCTCCCAACATTCCACCACTGGCTCACACGATGTTATAGGTTTTCCTCTCCTCAAAGTATAGAAAAAAATGTAACACCTGCTTCAGGAAATTTGTGATCAAGTTTCATGAAACCCATGTCATTAAGTAGTGCCATTATAGGTCCAGTATATAGAGTCAAAAATCGACAAAAATATTTTTTTGGAACTAACGCGATTTTATGTTTCATTCTTATGCAAAAACTGGCTCTGAAAACGATGGTGAACTTGAAGATTATCTTAAGTTTGTGATATTGTTAATATCTGTGTTTTAGTTACAAAATTATCGAATAATGCGTATAAAACAAAAACTATAAGAGATAATCTTATCAAATTTTGCATGGTGATACATATCAACAAAACATGTCGTTTAAGATTACGTTTTATTTGCTTTTTTGAATAAATTTTGTATTATCAAATTAATAGTGTTTATAAACAACTTTTTTTCGAATGTTTCTGCTTAATCGTTTCCTGAAACATGTCGCATGTTTTTAATTGTTTATATTTTCGAGTCAATAAACAAATTAGGTCAATTTTTTATTAACATATAGACACTTCTGGTTTCAATAAAAATTGATCTTATTTAGTTCAAATTATTGGTATTAAGTGCAGCTATCGCATGTTTAATATCTACAACAATTTACTAAATAAAAAGTCCTTGTGAAGGAATTTCTCAAAAATGCATATTTTGGTCCAAAATTTATAGGTGGACGATAAAAAACACGGCTATATATAATACCCACAGTAGACGAATTCCTCTACCTGAAATAGAAAAAACCGGAAAAAAGCTTGTGCGCATTGCATATATCAAACCTTCCATAATGCCCGTATCCTTATACTCGCCTGCGATGCCTTAGCAGTAAGAAACTTATATAGTTTTCGAAGGTCGCTTAATTTTTATGTTTCTTAAATTGTCCATATACCGATATAATTAAAAATCTACTAACATATTTCGTGCTTAATCTAATACGGCTTTACTCTTCACATTAAACCAAGTTTTGTTGGTAAATTTCAAAATGGCGGATTTTTGGCTACAAACACATCCGGTACGATATCTCGAGCTTTACTAATCGGATCGCGATATATTTTGGAATATGCGTTTTTGAGATTTCTTTCTAATGATGCGACTCGTTCCGATTCGACATTTGGTGTTCGAGATATTCAGTCTGTTCACTAACGACTTTTTAATAAATTGTTTGAAAGTAAACAAAAAGAAAAAAGTGTACCTACGCTATATAGGAGCGATAGCTGAACTCAATACCAACAATTTGAATCCAATGAGATCAATTTTTATTGAAACCGGGAGTCTCTATTTGGTAATAACAATTGACCTAATTTGTTTATTTACTCGAAAATATAAAAAATTTAAATTCAAAATGTAGTTCGTGACATGTTTTACGAAGCAATTAAGCAAATACATTCGGGGAAAATAGTTTAAAAACACCGTTAATTTGTTAATAATGCGAAATTTCATAGGATGGTCTCAAATTGTTTTTGTTTTATACACGTTTTTCGATAATTTTGCAACTAAAACGCAAATATAAACAATAGCACAAACTTTAAACAATTTTTAGCTTCACCATCGTTTTCAGCGCCACTTTTTGCATAAGAATCGACCATAAAAAAAAAATTTGAAACCTATATTGACTGGTCTAAAAATACATTACTTTTTAGTCTGGCCACCCGCTGAATTACTCCAGGAAATCAGATTCTCCCAGCATTTTGAATCTTCTTCAATGTTCTCAAGAAACAAACTCGAGACCTGCCGAACTTCTTCCTACCATACTTCATTTTTCTATCGAACAGAGAAGTTGTGGAACTCTTTACCTAATGATGTCTTTCCCTATGTCTATAACCTCCAAGCCTTCGAAAAATTCGAATGCCTATCTCCTCTCCCAACATTCCACCACTCACACGATATTCTTCGAACATTATAGGTTTCTCTCACTTTAATACATTAAATAGAAGGTCCCAAATCTATGTAAGTTTCGATCCAATTTTATTAATTTCTATAAATATTCAGTGTTTTATTAAGAAGTTCCGTATTGTCCAGTCAATGACGATTTTCACCTCCGAAATTTTTTCCTAGTGACTGGATCCCACTTCTTCTCGATGGTGAAAAATTTTAATGGAATAGAAGGTGTAATTAATTCTAAGTATGAAAGGTTTTCAAAGTTCATCGTTACTTAGTTATTAATGGTTGAAGTTGGACATAGAACGATTTTCGTAAATAACTCGGCAACTATACTTTTTATCGAAAAAAGGGTCACGACGAAAATTGAAGGCAATGAACGCAAAGAATTTGGATTTTCACTTATCTCTGTAGGAGCAATTCTGATCATATTTTTAGATGTTCCAAGTATACCCTTCCCATTGGAAGTTCTTAAATATTTGTTATAAGAGAAAAAGAACCCTTATTTCTCAGTGCGATAAAGGTCAATATAAAAGCTTCCAAATTTACTAAAATTCTGATGACCGTAATTGATGGGAGTGTGTCGACATCACTATCGGAGTCAATTATATATTACCTTATCGAATTGCTTATAACTATGGAAATAATCCATACAACAGTTTCGATTACAGTAATGAATGATGGCAATAGTTAGGCACTAATTTAGATCTTTACTCCAAAATTCATACATGATATAATATTGAATTGATTATAATTTTGATGGAATTACTGCTAACGCAGCTTAAATAAACCAATTAATCGCATTTATTATTTCTGTAAAATTGCAACATGGTCCGAATTGGACGTGAAAAATTCAATTCCCGTTAAGTCACCATGCTTTCTGAAAATTCTTGACTTCTGGATGGATTCCGCGTCACAGTAGCACGACTCGATTCCGACAGTTCGCAACCATTCCCGGTGCCATCTTCAGGACATGCTTGGGCTTTGAACTGGAAAATATAACTGTAATGGTTGATGAAAAGTTGGCATCAAGACGTGCTACTGTGACGCGGAATCCATCAGGAAGACAGAATTTTCAAAAATATCTAACTAAAATCCACTGGAGCCTATCACTCGAGAAATCATGATCTTGTTTAAAAAATTATTACCATGTTTTTATTATACCTATCAAATGCAGTAATTAGCCACTAATTAGTAATGTTAGATCCAGAATTGTTGCTGAGTAGGGGAACCGGAGTTTTGCTTAAACACCAGGTATGAGTATCTGAATTTGAATGTTACCAACTTCACACAGCTTCTAACTATAAAAAAGTGCGATTAAACTAATTACAAAATTAAACAACATAATGGAGTCGGCAATAACAAAGCAATTGTCGTCCTTATACTATATATGCAGTTCTGAGTATTTTCAACATGTGTCACCCTCTAATCTAATCATTATTTCTCAATTAACGCTCTTTATAGTTATCCGTACATGATACAGTATGTAGAAAAGTTACTAAATTCGTAATAAATATATGTTAAACATAAACGATGAGATGGTTAGAATTTAAAGGTCAAGTGGTATACGAATTTTGGGTCACTAGCTCTCTCTTAGCATAGTAAACCGAACAATTGAAATATAACGGATAATAATCATCAATGATTCTTCAAATATTTTTTTTCTATCATCTGGAAGTGAGAAAGTATTACTTTCAAACAAAAAAACTAGCGTTACAGTTTTTAACCAATCTCGTTTATGTTCAGGTCTCCTTAGCCGAAAAAGGTCATTTTTAGAAATCCGTTCATGTGATTATATGATTCAAGGTGATGTTCGAGGAAGGGTAACACGGAGATTGTCGAATATTTTCTCGAAAAGCTTATCAAACTTCCTATATTTCTTGAAGAAAAAGACGACATAGTCAATATATGTCAATAGTTCGCACCATGCGATTCCACTCTAACCATCCATGCGATTCCACTCTAACCTTCCGCATTCACTCAATATAAGGTCACCTATAATCTCTATGTATCATTAATACCAATTCTCTCTTTTGTTTCATCATCTGCAACTTTAGTATCGAAGGTTTACTTTACTCGTAGATGGTTAAGATTAGATACTAGTCCTCAGGAAAAGCCTATAAAAGTAGGATGTTTGTTGAACAGCTTCTATTGACTATTTAGTATGGTAGGATCACTCGTCGGGACATGTAAAATTGTATATCCAATGAATTTTTTTCTAGTCTAACTAAGAACTTAGTCTCACTTTTTTTTTTTCAAATTTAGATCCTTGTCATTACGCCTACTGTCACCTCCTTTACACTTGTTGATACTTCTAATTAGAAAACTGCAGACGGATCTTTGTGCTCGAATATACTCCCTTTGAGATAAAATTTAACCCAACACATGGGTTAGATTTTGTATCCACTATTCGCATTTTAATGTTTGCGCTGTCCACATACAAATCTTGTTTATGATGTTACATGTTGTTTATTTTAGTAGTCAGCTCATTGATCGTCTCCAGACGACATTTTCAAAAAAATCTTGCAGCTGCAACGGAAAAACTAACATTAAAAGCTCCGTTTTTCAATTTTGAGGGTTGTTGGTTATCGATATTAATAGCATATGTTCCATTCAAAAATATTGAGAAATCTGTCATTTATAAAATGTAACCAAAAATATCACCGGTACATCTCCTGGTAGTTATATTTTCCATTCTCTTCTTATTTTTGTTTTTTTTATATGTATATATATAATAGCTCATTTTGGGGAGACATCAAGTCAGCGAAACTAAAATTATGATTTAAGGTTACTGTTCAATTTTAATGCTTCATTAAACGTATAAAACGAGCAGGGCCTTTTTATGTCGACTCATAGTATGTCAAAAAAAAATTCTATCCATCATCCTGTCAACGAGGTTTCAAATAAAAAATGTTATTCCAAGGCGCAGTCTATGTTTCGTCTATATATATTGTCCTTAGTTTCTATTAAGATTTTGCGTAACTTATTCTTCTTCAAACGTAAAGGTTATCCTAATAATATTTGTGTTTGTGCTACGCACAGTCGTTTTGTATCTAATTGAGTGATCGGTTTTTACTATGTCTGGTTTAATTGAAATCAATTATATCTGCTTATGGAAAATTGGAGAAAATAATTACTTATAATTCAATTTACTTAATTATTTACTTGTTTCAGATAAAGTACCGGAGGAGCCTAAAATTACATTCATATCCGAAGACAGAAGTGTATCAGCAGGTCAAAATCTGCGGCTCTTCTGCGAAGCCTTTGCAGGTAAATTCCTAGTATATTATGTAATAAGATGATAGTCAATCATACGACGCGACTTCCCAGACATGCTACTCCGAACTTTATTTGTACCCGATATAAAACAACATATTTCGATTTCCCACTCCAAAAAGTAGCAACTGATTCCAATCTCAAGGCCAAACCGCTAACATGCAAGATACAAAGTAATTTATCTAACATATTGTTAAAAACCCCAATTGATTATCTCATTAGGTTCTCCCGCGATTCGTAAAATACCGCAAATAGATACATATAGTTGTTATTAGTATTTTACATAAGCAACAAACTGTTTTTACTGGAATAGTAGGTTGATTCTGGGACGAGCAGCTCGTAAATACTGTGGACGCGCTTTTCAGGTAGTGCCAAGAATTCAGAATGTAGATGGAAAATACTAGTTAGCTTTATGGTACAATTAGGCCACTTGTCAGTTCGCGACAAGAACAAGCCTATGGCAACACTGGAGTATTATGTGTATCATTTACATTTCGGGATTCGTTGATGTTTCCAGCAATTCCTACAATTTTTTGGTCTGTGACATATTTATAGTAAGTATATAAAATAGGAAAAAATTAGCTATTTTCTGGATGGGCAAATAAACAATTTGCTTTATGTGTTGGAACGAATAAAATATGATTATTTTATTAAATCAAACCTGTGATTAGTAATTCGTTATTGATTTAAATATTCTGTACCGTGATATGTATTTATTGAT
Source organism: Endomychus coccineus (assembly GCA_958510875.1). NCBI lineage: Eukaryota > Metazoa > Arthropoda > Insecta > Coleoptera > Endomychidae > Endomychus > Endomychus coccineus. The sequence goes on along the minus strand of OY294069.1, from coordinate 84,568,058 downwards.
AGCCAATTTCATCTTCCGAATTTGGAGAATTGTTTACTTCCAGACTACTAATATTTTAAATTAACGAACTAAGAGATATAAATCAAAATTTAAATACTGCTCTTGACTGGTCAGATTCAAAGGACGGTTACATTACAATACGCCTCAAATTGAACCGCAATTATTATACAGTGTTGTCCCCTTGTAATCTGCTCGGAACATTCTTCGATCACTAATTTGCGCATTTGAAGATAGATAATTCATTTATGATTTTTCAAAGTATACTTCTAGTAATATTATTTAGTTACAAACAGTTTCTCGCAATTGGTGCATTGAAACAACACAATCGGAAGCGTAGGATAAATGTCGGAATGAACTGTTACATAGAACCGTTCAGCAATTATCTTGAAAAAATTGTTCGTAATGATTAACTATTCCATTATGCCTAAATAGTATTAATTTCATTCGTGAAAATCTGTCATCTGAACGTAGATCTTGCAAATTGTAAAGGATGACAAAGAAGCTGCTTTCAAGTTTGAGAAAAGCATGCAACTTATTAATAGAATGTCAATAAGCTTTGTAAGTTTAAAAAAAACATCGAATGCGTCTTACTGATTTATAATAAACATATAATTCGTATTAATGAACTGAGGAAGAGAACATTAAAAATAGTGCATAGCGATCTCATGCTTTTACAGAAACACGTCATATGCGAAATATCTGCTCGAAGATATAGACAAAATTCAAACTAAAGTAAGAAAAAGGTCGCTCCTGTGAGCAAGGGAGACTCGCGTCTCCTGAACAATACACGCAAACCTAGACCAGCATACGTATACTTTACTCCTTCCCCTGAAGAAAATATGTCAACCCAAAGTCAGTAAAGTTAACCTCCTTATCTAAGAATATCGAAATTTCCCAGTACAATGTACCAGAAAAATGCAGCGCTTCTCATCCCTGTGCATAGGGTATTGGATCAATATTTCATTCAAAGGTAATTTACGTCCGGAATATGACTTATTAAGTAGAAATTTAGATGTTTAAGTAAAGTCGCTAATTTAGTGACAGCTACACATTTTCTCTATTGAGAAAATTGACACTGCATCTTTCTAACGCGACGTAAACAGGGAAAAAATTTAATCTAAAACCAAAGCAATATAAAAATTGATTCCAAGCAAATCCACAGAGAGGTACGAAAAAAGTAATGTGTTAAAATTATGAAAATTCCCATATAGGAAAAAACAGGCCCTAGCCAATGCTTCGTGACTCTGACACAAGCTTAGAGCTAATGCTGTATGGAATTTGGGATGATAACATCGCGCCAGGCGTGGTAAGTAGTAGTGGTCCATTCGTAGTCTAAACCCGACGAATACTGTGATAGAATATTGTAATAATGCTGAAAATAAGATTTGTGCCAATGCTGGGCATTACCCCATGGACCTAGAATAAGAACTGAAGCAATGCTATATTACTCTGATGGAGACTTCTATCCCAATATTGGTCCAAGACCTCGGAATGATAACATCGCCGCAAGCCTGACGTCGAGTCTTGGTCCAATGGCTGATAGCCTATTCTATTTTTCTTATTTTACTTCTCTTTTCTTGTTGTTGCGCTGTAAGAAAACATATATTAATTTACACAAAATGTAGCTTATTAATTTGATATGTAAAGTAATAACCGCTAATTGGTTTATATAGCAATTGAATAATGGCCCAAAATGAAGAGCAGAATTACTATAGGTATACTACAAATTTCTTTCCGTGTATTGTCCGATTATATCGAAATAATACCGCAATAATCAATAACTTTGTCAACACACTTTCTGATTCTTGGACTCAGATAGGAAAAGCGGCTTATTTCACGTGAATCTGGCTTGGATTAAGGCATATTGTTTCATCACGATTGGTTTCAATATGCACTAATTATTAAACCTGGCGATAGCAGAACACCAAGTTAACAATTCCTTGATTTTAACAAAAAATGGAATCGGCTAGTTAGAGGTGCAGATTAAAAAGATGGTCTCGAGGCTAACATTTTATTCCCTCGGCTATTCCAAATTTGACATTACAAATAATATCAACGACCTTTCCAACTTCTCACGTGCAAATTAAATGTTTCATCTGGCAATCAGGAAACAAATTAGTTTCCCTCTCTTTTTATATTAATTAAGATATTATGTCGATCCTACTTCAATTAATTATGCAGATAAAGTTAATTGACACTATTCTCTCAAAAAATATTGCTATTCGTGATTTATAATCGAATAAGCCAGGAGTTATTTGCATTTAACATGCGAGGATGAAAATATTGTGTCCTCAATATCAATCAAGATTAATAAAAACATTGATGCAAATTTGAGTGAAATTCGATTAGTAGTTTAGGATTTTATAGATTGAAGAGAATAATTAAATGGAAGAACAATTACTTTTTCATAAAAACACTGATTCGTCCTCTGTAAAATCTATCAGACAAACTAAAAGCCAACAATTTAGTGCTTACAAAAGCCGATAAATCTAATACAACTGTCATGATAGATAAAATAGATTATGACGATAAAATGAATACAACTGATTCAACTCAAGAAAGATCCTACAAACCAATTTCAGTAAAAACTAAACAATTTGTAGAAAATGGCCAAGTTTTATTTAATAGTAAATTTGAAAAGAGTAGGTTAATTAATTGTAATCCATCTTTTCCTAAACTTTACGGGCTCATAAAAAATCACAAAAAAAATGCTCCTATCCGCTTCGTAGTATCTTATGCTAATAGCCCTAGATATAAGCGGTAAAATTAAATTCAGTTTGCAAAACTATAAGTAACTTCAAGCCTAAGTATGCAGTAAAAAAAAACTCCAAAGTCCATAAATAGATCAACTTCCCCTAAAAATGTAATTTTGGTATCAAATATTCCCCCCAATAAATGTAAAATTTTAATATCAAAAATTCTGGAAAAATCACATACAAATCCGATATCAACATCCGTGATAGAACAAGCTTTTGATCTTCTTTGCATTAGCCAAAATTATTGTCAATTTTTTCACAAAAAATAATGAATTAGCTGTGGGATCACCATTAAGTTCTCTTGCTGGCTTAGATATGTAGATGATCTTTCATCTTTCTTCAAAGGTACATCACGATAATTGAATGTTTTCTTATCCTTCATTAATTATATCTATCCTAACATTAAGTTCACTCTAGAAACTGAGAAAGATAACAAAATAAATTTCCTAGACCTTACCCTCACTCACCATAATAATATCATTACTTTCAAAATTTATAGAAAACCTACAATCACAGATACAACTATTGCCAATTCTTCTTTTAGTAGTAACAAATTAGCAGCATACAACTCAATGAGCCTTTTCACTTCCTCTTTCTCCTGAAAACTATAATGAAGAATTGAATATAATCAAGGTTATAGCCATTAACAATGGTTGGCGAAACCTCAACTTATATCCACATTAATTGACAGACGAAAGCATAAATTAACTTACTCAAGTATCTATTCTTTTACAAAAAATTCTGATTCTTCCTCAAAATACGTTTCCCTCACATATGTTGGTACGGTAAGTGAAAGAATTGCAGACATTTTATCGATACAAAATAATCTAAAAGTTAGCTTCTAACCTCAAAATAAATTCTCCTATTTTTTGTTCAATGCTAAACATAAAACAAATAAGTTTAATAAACCCGGATCATATAAATTAAACTGTTCAGAGTGTGATAACTTTTACATCGGTAGATCTAGTTGTAATATAGAAATTATATATAAGGAACACTTTCGATCTTTTAGACTTAATAAAACAGATCCATCTTTCTGCAACCATATTTTAGAAACCATACTTTTACAAATTTAGATGAAGTTAAAATTTTACATATCGAGAGTGAAGTCTTTAAATTAAACCCACTAGAATCAATGGAAATTTTCAAAGGTATTAAAACTAAAGACTATAAAATTTTAAATAATCAATTAGATGTATACTACAGCATCCTGTTCGATGCCTTTATAATGTAAAATTTCCAATAATCTTCCTGTACCTTCCTAGTATACCTCCACATTAAAATTTCCTTCTCACAATATTAACTCTACCTCATTATCCAATTTCAATTATACTACTCTAGCAAATGTATTTCCCCAACCGCAACCCCACTTGTTACCTGTGTCTTATATTGTACCATAAATAGCCAATATTATTCATATTTTCAAACATTAGTATCGTTTGAAGATGACACGCTAGTGTCGAAACTATAGTCACAATTAGTTTCTATAATATATGTGATGAAAAGCAATGTGAAAGTGTTTTATTTTATTATATCAATTACTTTGTTCTCATTTCAGTGCAGGGCGAAAATGTTTTATTTTATTTTCATAATAAAAGGTTATTTTGGATTTTTTCTACATTATTAGTGTAGTGTTCATTTATAATATAATAGAATTCCAACAAGTAAAGACCAGTCCAATCTTTAAAAAATATATATAAAAATGTATTCTCTTTTATCTTTTGATTAACTTAAACCCATGATCGATCGATGGAAACACTAATGCATATAAAGTTTCAGCACATCAGTGCTGGAAAACTGAACTGTCGAATTGTGACTTGAAAAGTTACAAGTCACGTCACTTTCAGATTTTGGAATCCAAATTCACGAAATACCGGAGTAATATTGAAAAAAATATATACTGCTTGCTGTTAGAAAAGATAGGAAGAAGGATGCGGTTTTCGCAAACCTGCGCAATTTTTTCAAGAAACGAAACATGCCATAATCAAAATTTTCGTAGCCACCTTCGCTCTTTCAGGTCTCATATCTCAGTACTCAGAAGAAGAGATAAAAATGCTTTTTTATAAAACTTTTTACTTAAAATTCAGGCGTGCTTGAATATTTTTCAGAGCTACCATTTTTCAGATTCGATCCGAACCAATGATTTGTTTAATGAAACACTCTATTTCAATTTAAACAAAATACCTGTTCCTAAAAAGTTTGTCTGCAGCATTTACATGTTAATTGCACTCTATATAACAAGTCGATAATTATAATATTAAAAATTTTCAAATACTTCATTTGCAGCCGTTCTTTAAGTTTAAAACTGGAAATAATACTTTCCGTCTGACGGTGATACTGACAACTATAAATATAACTAAATAATTCTATCGTTTCCCCCTTTGCTATGTGTTATGAAATTTTATCCTTATTGTAAAATTAAACGCTACTATGTTGATATCACTTTTATTTGTAACGTTGCTCGATGTATTTGAATACTGTCTTAAGATAGCGTAATACGCTAAAACTCGAGTAACGGAAGTTATAAAAATAAAATTGATATCAATGTATTAGTGTTTATTTTACAATATTGATAAATATTACTAGTTCATTTCTTTTGTTTCTCTGCAACGAAAGATGGCTTACTGTCACTGACACATATTATATATTTTCCGAAAGGATTCTGAAATATGTTATTTAATTCGATTTTCAGATCTAGCTTTCTTATTTTCCATTCTAAAAATAGAACATGTGAAATATTTTTGACAATTTTATAATACAAATCACGCGCAACTATAAAAATAACATATCAAATGTACCATTTTTACCATCATCTCAGAGTAAACTAAATTAGAAATCAAAATGTGCCTGTTTGAATAGGTAGATAATATGAGGCTTGTGGGCTAGGCGCCTCACCATCACGACCTTTGCAGACCTATTGTGTATGCCCTCTTGTTATGTTAGAATTCCCTGTATAGACCCGACTTTATTACTAGACTCTATAGGCCAGACGTCAGGTCCTCCAAATAATGGGAGGGCTATGGTTTTTCCTTTCCTGTCGTTGAGAACCTTGGTCTTGTTAGACCTTCGCAGTAGTACAGTATGTGGACTGAGGACTCCTCATCTTCCTGGCAGAACCTGCATAACGTGATATGTGTTACGATGCCCTGTCAAAAGTCCAATCATGATTCTAGTTGATCTTCTATTCTGGCTTAGTAGGTACTCCGGGCATTTTGGCGATGGTTCTTTAATGAACGATTTGGCATGTCTCATTCCCGGCGCCTTGTTCCACCATTCTCGTGATTGATTTTTCGTCTATGTACTGTTACATGATTTACTCTGTGCTTTCGCTATACCACAGAAGAGTTCTGGACCAATTAGAGCCCCCCGTGCTCCTTCTCGGGCCAGTGAGTCAGCCTCGTCGTTGCCTTTGTAACCTGTGTGGCCTGATAGCGAAGCTGAAGACATTCTTTTCGGACAGCCCAACTCGTGTAGGGTTTATAAGCAGTCTCAGACAAGTTTTTTGACCTTTAAACTCTCTCTCAGCACCTAGTTCGGTGAGCAACCCCTTCTCCATCCTACATTTTTCCGGAACAGTCCGAATCCCCACATAAGATAAAAATGCACTTTATTGTCGGCAAGACGTCAGGATACTGACTCCATGTGATATTATACATTTGACATTACGTTAACTTCATTACTCGACTCCTGATATGTTTGGGAAACCAAAGGGAAGTAAACAAAAATACATTGACACATATGTTATCAAAACCTAAATAGTATGAATTTGTCATATTCAAAAGTAAAAACTTCACCTTTTATTATATAAGTATAGATTTCATCATCAATGGAATTCCCAAAGAAATAGTTGTTGACGCATTAACACTATAGGTATAAAACAGGAAAGTTATCCGGTTAAAAAACAATCTGGCGGAACCCTCGATCGCGGATTAGTGGTTGTTTTGGTAATCTGATCAAAACTTATCTTACTTCACGAGTTGATTATTACTATTCTATATATTATATTCTAAATCTTAGAAACTTGTACTTGCACTCATTGTGTTACTTGCAACTGAACAGGTTTTGATAATTTTGCATTATAACTGCCCAATCCTAACATGGAATTATGAAAAATATATGTACATGAATGAAAACAATTCGCACGACAATGGCTACCTGAAATTTCCGTTTTCAACTCTACCCCTACTCGCGAATCGCAGGCCGAGCGACGTCGAGGAATACTAATTTCAATAATCGATTTCCTATTGAACGTGTAGATGCCTCTGCTAATTCATACGAGATAGGATAGTCTACAAACCGAACAGAAATCGTTATTCTAATCTTTACAGCGTTCTTTATACGAGTAACGTTGGAAGCGTTACAAAACGTCAGGAACAAGTTTTATTTTATTGATAGTAATAATATAGAACCAAAATACCAAGAAATGTAATACCAAGAGTTATTCGCCTTGAGATTGTACCTGATATCTAAATATTAAATGGCAACCAATGATTGCTCATTTCAACCGTTCTTAACTAGCAGCAAATAGTGGAGGTTAAAGGCTGTATCGAGAATTGTGTAAGGGCTGCACTACCTAGTTTCAAAAATGTAGATTTCAATGATTTCTCTTATACACTACCTTTTTGTATGATTTGAATTGGAAATGGAAATTGAGTCTAATTGGCTAATTTAATATCTAATTCTTTACAGGTCGCATAGATCTCCCAGATGCGTATAACGAAGCAATTTGGAGTAAAATAGGCAGTAATAGGTCATTGTTTAATGAGTCTAGAATACACGAAGAGAAAATTTCCAGGTGATTATTAAGTTTTATTCGCTTGTATTTTCTTTAACCTCTAATAAAACTAATGTGTATTATTACATGACATGAATTATAAGCACGTAACATTTATCTGGGAATATGGGGTGGTATTGCGGAATATAGAATTTAAATGGCTTGCAATTTATTCGCCATTGGTAAGCTCCCCTTGGAAGTCTGTTAGAAGTTTCATCGATACATTCACATAGTGTCTACTTTGATTTTTCTGAATAATAGATGTTACGTGAAGTCATGAAAAAGATTTGACTGAGACTACGTTCATATTTTTTTCAAATGGAGAAAGAATTCAATCTTTATGGTTTTATAAATAGTTTCTCTCAGATGTAACGAGTTTTTCTTATTTATATAATGAACAGGAATTCATGGTCTCTATAAAGTCCAAGAATAAAACGATAGACAAGACCTTAGAATGTATATGTTATATATTCTAAGGGCAAGACGCAAGTCTACTTGTTCGTATCTTTTAAGAGTTGTATTTGAAATACCTAACTTAATGAACACAGAATATGAACTTCTCTGAAATATCTGTATCTTTCATCAATTTTCCGATTTGCAACAAACAAATTAACCAAAGTACTAAACATTCATCACTCGTTTCAACATGATACGATTCTCCCATGATAGGCTAGAAAACCATTACTAAAGCAAAATCCGTTCCGCTTATTTATATTCGGCTTCCAAAATTTCCAAGAACGCCGCAGCAGTCACCCATGGAGGCAAAATGTAGAGTCCAAAAAGGTGATTGTCATAAGGAAATCGACATTGAATTCGTACTGAAAATGTCTTAGTCGTATTGCTAGCCCATTTTCATACGCCCAAATACTGATTATGAAAATTCACAACCCCTCATCGAGTGAAGCACGACTAATCGGTGCACATTTTACTCTAAAAATCTCTATTAATAGCAGTTGAATTAAGAATCCACCGACTCTTCTTCCTTCATCTCTTAGTCGTAATCCTTCACGTATTGCTAGCCCATTTTCATACGCTCAAATACTGATTATGAAAATTCACAACCCCTCATCGAGTGAAGCACGACTAATCGGTGCACATTTTACTCTAAAAATCTCTATTAATAGCAGTTGAATTAAGAATCCACCGACTCTCCTTCCTTCATCTCTTAGTCGTAATCCTTCAAAATGTTGCAAAAATAAGGACGTCTGTGATCCCGTTATAAAAATCGGTAAACACGGGTAGTGAAATTCCAAAAGCAACGGAAACTCTCCTAACATTTGATGTCGATTGAATTGAATTACTGATAATCGCAAATGACATTTCATTGTTTTTATGGCACACTATTTTTATTATTCTTTATTATAGCAAATCATTTGAAAAATTAGAATGCATACGACAATAAAAATCCAAATATCTCAAAAATGGCCATCTTCAGCGGGATCCGAAGAAGGTATAGTTTTGTTTAAAAAGTCGTGGAATAAGAATTCTTATTAAAAAGCCATGTATGCTGATAAAAAAGTTATGATCGCTTAAATTCATATAGTACAATACAGGGCGCCATCTAACGTTTACAGTTAAATGACATTCATAATAGGCAACTTTCAATGCGTTAAATGTTTACGATATTTATGAAAATCGTACTATTAATTTAAATGTGAACGCTATATCTCCAAAATTATACGTTCGCATGTTTATGGAAACTTTATGTAATAATTTTAGAAGTTCTATCGAGTCCTGCTACAAAAAAATGAACTATTCTTGTATGTATGACAAAACTCAATATTAAAGAAATCAATTTGAAGATAGAAGATACTCGCTCCAGAAATTTGCCCCTTGTTTGTTATATTTAAGACATGTAATATAAGATATTGAATTTGAGACACCAAGTTAATATAGATTAGCTAGATATGCAAATCAAGAACTAACAAAACAAAATTAATTTTTCAAATTAACAATCAAATTTTGTAGAATTGGTCTCATTCAGAAATTCGATCAAAAATCATCGAACTTATTGTTGAGTTATATTTATCCAAAAAATCGATGATAGAAGCCTATGCTAATTTATCATTATGATTAAATGAAAAACAGTTACATTGCTTTTATATCACTGTTAATAATAACATGAAAACGTTACTATAGTTTCAACACCGAAGTGTCATTATCAGACAGATCCAAAAGTAATCACCCCTTACCCTCATTTTGTTAGCACAATTTTTGCATTAAAAAACTTTTCAATATGTTATTATTAAAAGTGGTATAAAAACAAAATAATTGTTTTTTTCATTTAATTATATTTATTCATTTATTTATACTTAATTCTTATAAGACGCGCGCAAAATTATCACTCCTGAATCAAGCACCCCTCATTTTGGCATGAGTTGTCCACTATTTTCGCATCACAGTTCTACAGTTCTCAGAAGGGGCAACAATAGTTCTCAAGCGTAAATATCGTTTTTCAACTTCGTGCCACACCATTAATTCATAGTGCAACAGTTCCATAGAGCTCTTTAGGTACTAAGAGGGTTCCTGATGCAAATTTAACATAGTTCTACAAATAGAGCCGATATTGCAAAAATATGCGTACAGGTCGCAAGTAGATTATGTTCCGGTATATTGAATGTTACTGAAAACATATCTCGAGTATATATATCATGTGAAATTTCTGCAGTGTGCTAAAACTTTTGCACATAATATGTAATAGACTAAGCTGGAACTCAAGGGCGCTGGTGAAATGATTGGAGTTCCACGTCGTTTTTGTAAGTTATACCTACGTTATATCAATATAAAGTCAAAGTTGGACAAGGAATTCGTAGCACCCGTCATGATTTTACTTTTTGTCCAGAACCAAATAATTTTCAAAAGTGATGTTGAAATAATGAGATTCACATGTTCTTGTAATTTGCGGAGCTGTCTACGCAGTTTGAACTCAACCATTTCAACAGCACCCTTGAGTTCCAGCTGTAAAAATAATTTGTTTTGCACAAAAAGTAAAATCAAACTGGTGCTGCGAATGTGCTCACAATTTTGACTATATATTGATAGTAGCAGGAACAGCTATTAATGCCCATAGAAAGAGTAAAGACGTCGACTACCTTCCAAATGCCAAGCCGGCTGGCTTAATAGTTTCTAGGATTTAGTGATGGGTGAGTCATTGAGTGAGTGATATATCCCTTTTATATATTATATTGATTATAGCTTAGACAGCCGCGCATGGAACTTCAATCATTTCCACAACACCCTTGAAATCCAGCTTTGAAAGTATATTGTTCGAGACAAAATCAATTCTTTGTAATGAGATCTGTCCTGGCTTGCTGTATTGTTTTAGTCAATGTCTATGTAATCAGAAGGCTTCATCTCCTACAATGACGTAGGGTAAAGTTTTGTTACATCCTAAAGCTTTTTATTAGAAGGAAATATCTGACCAGAATATACTAGTTCTATCACTTTAGATTTTGTAAATATGCTGATATCCCCTAATTTACCGTATGATGAACTAATTTGCGGTTTGCGACAACCACAGCAAGCAATACCATGAAAAAATAATCCTCATTATTGAAAAAGAGCGAACCACTTTTCTGTGGACAAAATATGCGGATATGCATGCATAATGCATATAAACTATAATATGACACCAATAATACCTACTATGCAAACGTCCGGTATGTATTTTTGCTCCTACAATGAAACTCCAAACGGCAAGGTTAGCGCAGGTTAGTTTGTTAAACTATGAACGGGTTATTTTTTTTAATTCTACGTATGCACTGTTCTTTATATTTCTCATATCAAATGAAATAAGCGATATCACCGGCGCTATTTACAGGGTGTCTGGGAACAGTGCGTTATAGCGCGCTCGGAAATCTCCGTTGTGCAATAAGCTAAGTCCCATTATTTATTGCAGAACTGTTTTCACTTATCAATGAATCTACTACATTTCATCATAGGTATTTGATTTTGGAAAATAAATCTATAAATCTATCTGTCTATCTATCTATTTATAATCGAGAAATGTATTCTGTAACATTCAATATACCAGAATAATTAATATCCACGTACATAATATCTGTATCCCACGCTTATGTGCCCGAAATATAATTTCAATTCGCTTTTCTTCTCACTAATTGAAATGATACTTGATAGTTTTACCTTTACGCCATTTTAAAATAAAGCATCTATTTTGATATATAATTTCCAAAAATCATCTCATGACATACCACCACCTAGGCGCGTTGAATTGGACTATATCCAATAAAAAAAACTGCCTTTAATTTAGAACAAAGAGCTGCTTTATTGTCGACATTTTTACAATCGTAAAAGTCTCGTGCTTTGTTTTGTCAAGTCCGGTTCAATTACAATTTAAACTACAGGCTGTAGTAACTGGAGGGATACGGTGAAAAAATACTGCTAAATAGTGGAGTAAATCTGGAGAGGAAAAAGATAAGGTTGGCGAAAATTTTACGATGCTTAGCGACCCGGTGGAAAGTGTTTGTTAGGGTACCTATAACAACCCCCTGAAATTTCTATTTCCCAACGTGGGTGCAACCCCCTTTTTTTTGGCCAAAAAGGTTTTTTTCACATTTTTAAGGGTAGTTTAGCAAAAAAAAATTAATATTTCTGGTTGTATTGAAAATTAAGAAACCAAAGTAGAACCCTTTTATTGTCAATGTCCAAGGAACTTCCAGTCCAAATTTCAAGTTGGTCCGACCTCCCCCCTCCCCGTAATAGATATATATATATATATATATATATATATATATATATATAAACAAGTTTAAAGTTTCTTTGCCTAATTGGCCACTATCGTGTATGTAACTTAAGAGATATAGAATTAAATTTTCTGAATTATGAAATAACTTAGATAATTTAACATAGGATTATAAAGATGAATAAACGTAAAAGATTGAACCATAGGCGGGATTCGAACCCACATTTCTGGATTTCTAGTCCAGGGTGTTTACCAATTACACCACTTCGGTCCTATTAGATTTTTATATTTTTGTAAATATAAACCTCTGAAAGGATAGTAGATCATTGATGAACACAATGCGATTCGATGCCCTACCATAGATCAACTATTCACGCATATTCATCTAAAGTTCAGTCGTTTTTTGAAGTAAGGATTGTAGGTTAGTACTGCTATGGTTGGCAGTTACTTGACAGTTCTTATTCAAATGACAGCATCCCTGGTTCTTATATATTTCAATAGAACTGACTGAGAATTGTTCTGGTTAATTATAAACAAGTTTAAAGTTTCTTTGCCTAATTGGCCACTATCGTGTATGTAACTTAAGAGATATAGAATTAAATTTTCTGAATTATGAAATAACTTAGATAATTTAACATAGGATTATAAAGATGAATAAACGTAAAAGATTGAACCATAGGCGGGATTCGAACCCACATTTCTGGATTTCTAGTCCAGGGTGTTTACCAATTACACCACTTCGGTCCTATTAGATTTTTATATTTTTGTAAATATAAACCTCTGAAAGGATAGTAGATCATTGATGAACACAATGCGATTCGATGCCCTACCATAGATCAACTATTCACGCATATTCATCTAAAGTTCAGTCGTTTTTTGAAGTAAGGATTGTAGGTTAGTACTGCTATGGTTGGCAGTTACTTGACAGTTCTTATTCAAATGACAGCATCCCTGGTTCTTATATATTTCAATAGAACTGACTGAGAATTGTTCTGGTTAATTATAAACAAGTTTAAAGTTTCTTTGCCTAATTGGCCACTATCGTGTATGTAACTTAAGAGATATAGAATTAAATTTTCTGAATTATGAAATAACTTAGATAATTTAACATAGGATTATAAAGATGAATAAACGTAAAAGATTGAACCATAGGCGGGATTCGAACCCACATTTCTGGATTTCTAGTCCAGGGTGTTTACCAATTACACCACTTCGGTCCTATTAGATTTTTATATTTTTGTAAATATAAACCTCTGAAAGGATAGTAGATCATTGATGAACACAATGCGATTCGATGCCCTACCATAGATCAACTATTCACGCATATTCATCTAAAGTTCAGTCGTTTTTTGAAGTAAGGATTGTAGGTTAGTACTGCTATGGTTGGCAGTTACTTGACAGTTCTTATTCAAATGACAGCATCCCTGGTTCTTATATATTTCAATAGAACTGACTGAGAATTGTTCTGGTTAATTATAAACAAGTTTAAAGTTTCTTTGCCTAATTGGCCACTATCGTGTATGTAACTTAAGAGATATAGAATTAAATTTTCTGAATTATGAAATAACTTAGATAATTTAACATAGGATTATAAAGATGAATAAACGTAAAAGATTGAACCATAGGCGGGATTCGAACCCACATTTCTGGATTTCTAGTCCAGGGTGTTTACCAATTACACCACTTCGGTCCTATTAGATTTTTATATTTTTGTAAATATAAACCTCTGAAAGGATAGTAGATCATTGATGAACACAATGCGATTCGATGCCCTACCATAGATCAACTATTCACGCATATTCATCTAAAGTTCAGTCGTTTTTTGAAGTAAGGATTGTAGGTTAGTACTGCTAAATATATTAAATTATCTAAGTTATTTCATAATTCAGAAAATTTAATTCTATATCTCTTAAGTTACATACACGATAGTGGCCAATTAGGCAAAGAAACTTTAAACTTGTTTATAATTAACCAGAACAATTCTCAGTCAGTTCTATTGAAATATATAAGAACCAGGGATGCTGTCATTTGAATAAGAACTGTCAAGTAACTGCCAACCATAGCAGTACTAACCTACAATCCTTACTTCAAAAAACGACTGAACTTTAGATGAATATGCGTGAATAGTTGATCTATGGTAGGGCATCGAATCGCATTGTGTTCATCAATGATCTACTATCCTTTCAGAGGTTTATATTTACAAAAATATAAAAATCTAATAGGACCGAAGTGGTGTAATTGGTAAACACCCTGGACTAGAAATCCAGAAATGTGGGTTCGAATCCCGCCTATGGTTCAATCTTTTACGTTTATTCATCTTTATAATCCTATGTTAAATTATCTAAGTTATCTTCATAATTCAGAAAATTTAATTCTATATCTCTTAAGTTACATACACGATAGTGGCCAATTAGACAAAGAAACTTTAAACTTGTTTATATATATATATATGTTCTGCTCCAGGTTTCCGCGGGCGTTATATGCTGTATTGGGTTGCCGGGATATACTCCGAGTTGTCGTAGATTGGTTTCGATAGAAACCGTTGATATGACGACGTTTCGGCACAATCTCATGTGCCATCTTCAGGTCTTCTCTTCAGGGCTGCTGCTCTGCTTCGAGTTAACTTGAAACTGATCTCCGTTGATCCTGTTGGTCCTTTATGTATCCTTGTTACATCTGGATGATTTTGCCGGTTTGATGCGTCTGATTGAGTTTGATGGTCTGTTGCGTTCGAGCGATTTTGTCGATTCGTTGCGTTCGAGCTAGTTTGCCGGTCCGTTGAATTAGTCTGGTTGACTGTTCTCCTGGGTGGTTGAAGGGCTGGTTTCCAAGCAATTGGTAATCTCTGTGTATCATCTCTTGTATTGAGATTTGAAGGTCGCTTCTCGATTTCGATAGCTTCTCTTATGATGCGTTTTCTTTTGTGCTCCAGACTGGCTAGGACTCGGGTGTTGTCAAAATCGATTTCATGTGAAGTTTTTCTCACATGTTCGGCAAGTGATGATGTTGTTTCTTGCTTTGCGACTGCATTGCGGTGTTCTTCACGTCGAATGTTCATTCTTCTGTTAGTTTGTCCTATGTAGCTTCCTCCGCAATCTTTGCATGGTATTTCGTAGACCCCTTGTGTTTCCAGATTTATTTTGGATTTAGCGTTAGGCAATACTTGACCAATCTTTCTTGTCGTGTTGAAACTTGTCACAATGTTGTGTTTTTTGAGAATTCTGCTGATCTTCTCTGTAGTACCTTTGACGTAAGGGAGATGGGCTTTGGCGACAGGTTCTCCTTATTCTTCTTCTGTGGTTCGATCTGTCTGGCGTCGTGGCCTCAGTGCTCGTCGGATATTGTCTTTTGAGAACCCGTTTTGTTGTAGCGTGGTTTGTATTGTCTGCATTTCTTGTTGTTTGTGGTCATTGTCGGTAAGTCGGTCTGATCTGGTTATGAGTGTTTTTATTACGGATTGAAGTTGTGCTGAATGGTGATGTGACTGGGCGCTCAAGTAACGATTCGTGTGTGTTGGTTTCCTGTATATGGTGTGTCCTATTCTGCTGTTTGTCTTGCTCACAAGAACATCTAGGAAGGGTAATTGGTTGTCCTTGTCGATCTCCATTGTAAACTTGATTTTTTCGTGAATCCTGTTTATGTGGCTCAGAAATTTTGTCAGTGCGGCTTCTCCGTGAGTCCAGATGACAAACGTATCGTCTACGTATCGTAGCCATAGTTTTGGTATTTGGCTGGCTGTTTGGATGGCTCGTTCTTCAAAGTCTGTCATAAACAGGTTGGCTAATACTGGGGATAAGGGTGATCCCATCGGTGCCCCTTAAATTTGTTTGTATCTTTGGTCCTTGTAGATGAAGTACGTATTTTTGAGGCAGTGATTGGTAAGTTCGATGATGTCCTTTCGTATCTGGTATTTCTTCTGGATAATTTCGACGGCCTCATCGATGGGGATATTAGTGAAGAGTGATACGATGTCGAAGCTCACGAGCATGTGGCCAGGTTCCAGCTTTATGTTCTTTATGCGTTCGATGAAGTGGCTTGCGTTCTTCACGTAAGATTCGGCTTCTTCGGCATAGGGTTGTAGCTTCTTTGCTAGGAATTTTGCGAGCTCCTGTAGAGGTGAACCTATCGAACTGACGATAGGCCTAAGTGGAGCTCCTTCTTTATGGATCTTGGCAAGGCCGTACAGTTTCGGGCACTTCGTCGAAGTATATATATATATATATATATATATATATATATATATATATATGCTGTATTGGGTTGCCGGGATATACTCCGCGTTGTCGTAGATTGGTTTCGATAGAAACCGTTGATATGACGACGTTTCGGAACAATCTGATGTGCCATCTTCAGGTCTTCTCTTCAGGGCTGCTGCTCTGCTTCGAGTTAACTTGAAACTGATCTCCGTTGATCCTGTTGGTCTTTTATCTATCCTTGTTACATCTGGATGATTTTGCCGGTTTGATGGTCTGTTGCGTTCGAGCGATTTTGTCGGTTCGTTGCGTTCGAGCGAGTTTGCCGGTCCGTTGACTTAGTCTGGTTGACTGTTCTCCTGGGTGGTTGAAGGGCTGGTTTCCAAGCAGTTGGTAATCTCTGTGTATCATCTCTTGTATTGAGATTTGAAGGTCGCTTCTCGATTTCGATAGCTTCTCTTATGATTCGTTTTCTTACTTGACCAATCTTTCTTGTCGTGTTGAAACTTGTCACAATGTTGTGTTTTTTGAGAATTCTGCTGATCTTCTCTGTAGTACCTTTGACGTAAGGGAGATGGGCTTTGGCGACAGGTTCTCCTTTTTTTACTTCTGTGGTTCGATCTGTCTGGCGTCGTGGCCTCAGTGCTCGTCGGATATTGTCCTTTGAGAACCCGTTTTGTTGTAGCGTGGTTTGTATTGTCTGCATTTCTTGTTGTTTGTGGTCATTGTCGGTAAGTCGGTCTGATCTGGTTATGAGTGTTTTTATTACGGATTGAAGTTGTGCTGGATGGTGATGTGACTGGGCGTTCAAGTAACGATTCGTGTGTGTTGGTTTCCTGTATATGGTGGGTCCTATTCTGCCGTTTGTCTTGCTCACAAGAACATCTAGGAAGGGCATTTGATTGTCCTTCTCGATCTCCATTGTGAACTTGATTTTTCCGTGAATCCTGTTTATGTGGCTCAGAAATTTTGTCAGTGCGGCTTCTCCGTGAGTCCAGATGACAAACGTATCGTCTACGTATCGTAGCCATAGTTTTGGTTTTTGGCTGGCTGTTTGGATGGCTCGTTCTTCAAAGTCTGTCATAAACAGGTTGGCTAATACTGGGGATAAGGGTGATCCCATCGGAGCCCCTTAAATTTGTTTGTATCTTTGGTCCTTGTAGATGAAGTACGTATTTTTGAGGCAGTGATTGGTAAGTTCGATGATGTCCTTTCGTATCTGGTATTTCTTCTGGATAATTTCGACGGCCTCATCGATGGGGATATTAGTGAAGAGTGATACGATGTCGAAGCTCACGAGCATGTGGCCAGGTTCCAGCTTTATGTTCTTTATGCGTTCGATGAAGTGGCTTGCGTTCTTCACGTAAGATTCGGCTTCTTCGGCATAGGGTTGTAGCTTCTTTGCTAGGAATTTTGCGAGCTCCTGTAGAGGTGAACCTATCGAACTGACGATAGGCCTAAGTGGAGCTCCTTCTTTATGGATCTTGGCAAGGCCGTACAGTTTCGGGCACTTCGTCGAAGTATATATATATATATATATATATATATATATATGCTGTATTGGGTTGCCGGGATATACTCCGCGTTGTCGTAGATTGGTTTCGATAGAAACCGTTGATATGACGACGTTTCGGAACAATCTGATGTGCCATCTTCAGGTCTTCTCTTCAGGGCTGCTGCTCTGCTTCGAGTTAACTTGAAACTGATCTCCGTTGATCCTGTTGGTCTTTTATCTATCCTTGTTACATCTGGATGATTTTGCCGGTTTGATGCGTCTGATTGAGTTTGATGGTCTGTTGCGTTCGAGCGATTTTGTCGGTTCGTTGCGTTCGAGCGAGTTTGCCGGTCCGTTGACTTAGTCTGGTTGACTGTTCTCCTGGGTGGTTGAAGGGCTGGTTTCCAAGCAGTTGGTAATCTCTGTGTATCATCTCTTGTATTGAGATTTGAAGGTCGCTTCTCGATTTCGATAGCTTCTCTTATGATTCGTTTTCTTACTTGACTAATCTTTCTTGTCGTGTTGAAACTTGTCACAATGTTGTGTTTTTTGAGAATTCTGCTGATCTTCTCTGTAGTACCTTTGACGTAAGGGAGATGGGCTTTGGCGACAGGTTCTCCTTTTTTTACTTCTGTGGTTCGATCTGTCTGGCGTCGTGGCCTCAGTGCTCGTCGGATATTGTCCTTTGAGAACCCGTTTTGTTGTAGCGTGGTTTGTATTGTCTGCATTTCTTGTTGTTTGTGGTCATTGTCGGTAAGTCGGTCTGATCTGGTTATGAGTGTTTTTATTACGGATTGAAGTTGTGCTGGATGGTGATGTGACTGGGCGTTCAAGTAACGATTCGTGTGTGTTGGTTTCCTGTATATGGTGGGTCCTATTCTGCCGTTTGTCTTGCTCACAAGAACATCTAGGAAGGGCATTTGATTGTCCTTCTCGATCTCCATTGTGAACTTGATTTTTCCGTGAATCCTGTTTATGTGGCTCAGAAATTTTTTCAGTGCGGCTTCTCCGTGAGTCCAGATGACAAACGTATCGTCTACGTATCGTAGCCATAGTTTTGGTTTTTGGCTGGCTGTTTGGATGGCTCGTTCTTCAAAGTCTGTCATAAACAGGTTGGCTAATACTGGGGATAAGGGTGATCCCATCGGAGCCCCTTCAATTTGTTTGTATCTTTGGTCCTTGTAGATGAAGTACGTATTTTTGAGGCAGTGTTTGGTAAGTTCGATGATGTCCTTTCGTATCTGGTATTTCAGAAGATGGCACATGAGATTGTGCCGAAACGTCGTCATGTCAACGGTATATATATACATTTTTTTTTACATTCAAACCTGGTCGGGGCTGCTGCGAGCTCCGACGACATCGCAGCAGTCGCGCCAGAAAAAACCTAAAAGGCGGTTAACCGAAGCTACTCCTCCCCACCGGTCGGTAAGTAGCTTCAGGTTCCTAAATCGTGTGCCCTAAGTATTCTAATTGAACCCAGAATGACTGCCTTTTGCATCCGGTCTATCAAGATCTGCGCCGAGTTCCTACAGGCCGGAATGATCTTCAAGTTTGAACGCAGCGAAGACCGGATTCCGCCCAAAACACCGATGATCAGAACCACTAATAGGACCTTGTGGCCTGGGTATAGCGTGCGGAGCTCGAACAGGAGATCTTGATATTTTGTCCATTTTTCCTCCTCTTTCAAGACTATGTTCTTCTCTGCCGCAGCGGAGAATTCGATGACATACATAGTCTTGATTAGTTTATCGAGGAGGACAACGTCAGGCCTATTTGCTTGTATGGACCTGAAGGTCGGAAACGGATAATTCCAGAAGATCTGGCATTTTTCGTTTCCGACAACGGACTCAATATCTCCTGGCATGTAAGGCAGCACCGGCTCTTGGTCTATTCCGTACGAGTGCCTTAGATTGTAATACAGCACCCGTAGGGCCGCATTATGGCGATGGGTGTACGCCGAGGCCGCTTTTGCTGGACATGCCGACAGAAGGTGGAAAAGCGTCTCAGGCGCCTTTCGACAGGCCCTGCAGCTGACATCAGGGACCTGCACACCCATCACATTGCGGCGATAGACCAAGGTGTTAGTTACGCCATCTTGGCAAGCTGCGGTAAATCCCTCAGTCTCGGATGTAAGCCCGGCTGACCTTAGGTAGCCGAAGGTCAGCCTAGTTGACAAGCCGAGCGTTTCGATGTTCTATAGCTGTTCAGAACTCATTCATAGGTAAATTTGTATATAGTTTTATTTCATCCCATTTATTTTGAATCATTTGTTTAGCTAATTCTAGAGGGATATTTGTATATAAAGATGTGACATCTAGTGATACTAAGATATAGTTTTTTGGTATCTATTACAAAAACAAAAGAAACTTTAATAAGAGATGGTTATCCCATTGATTTAGTAAATTCGATAACTAAAGAAAAAATTCATAAATTTTTATAACTCATCTGGTAAAATCAATACCAATAATGAGAAATCAAATAATAAGCATTACATATCACTACCATATATTAATGGTCTGTCAGAAAAAATTTGTAATATAGAGAAACCTTATGACCTACATATATGTCATAAGAGTTATTTAAATCAGAAAAGTCTCTTTACAAAATTAAAAAGCAGCGTACCTTTCAAAAAAATAACCCATACTGTTTATTCCATCCCTTGCAAAGATTGCGAAAAAGTATACATTGGCCAATCTTCACAATACCTCGAAAAAAGGTTGAATGGTCACAAATATACCAAAAATTCATCAACTGCGCTCAATAAACATGTAAAAGACACTAACCATACATTCGACTACAACAATACAAAAATTTTAAATATTGAAACAAACTACAACAAACGTTTGATATTGGAATCTATTCAAATTAAAAAGAACAATTGTGTAAATGACAAAATAGATTCCAATCTTTCGAAACTTTATAATAATCTAATTCAAACCTAACAAAATTTTATTAGTTTGAAGTGCCACTTTCCACTTGTCTATTTAAAATTCCACCTAAAAAAGATAAAGTATTATTTAATTATGACATTATGAGTAACAATTTTGAGGTTAAATTCCATAGAATTATCTTAAACTTGTATAGTTGATTATGATAGATCGGAAGTGTTTGTCATAGAATAACTAATTCATACAATAATCATAGACATTTATAATTGTACAATCTTAAAATATCTTGTATTTAATCAAATTCAATCCATTTCAAATTGTAATTAGCCATACATTACTCTTTCACACACAACCGATCCAATGTTTTCTGCAGTTCTAATTGGATCTTAAAACACAAGTCGGCTGCAGACGCATTTCATTAATCGAAATCATCTATTCTTTTCTAAATTACATGGAAACACTAATTCACATTTTGATAAAGACAATAAACATTGTCGAAACGTCAAACAGATTTTATATATATATATATATATATATATATATATATATATATATATATATATATATATATATATATATATATATATATATATGTAATTATAAATATCTATGATTATTGTATGAATTAGTTATTCTATGATAAACATTCCGATCTATTACGGGGAGGGGGGAGGTCGCATCAACTTGAAATTTGGACTGGAAGTTCCGTGGACATTGACGATGAAAGGGTTCTACTTTGGTTTCTTAATTTTCAATATAACCAGAGATATTGATTTCTTTTGCTAAACTACCCTTAAAAATGTAAAAAAAAAACTTTTTGTCCAAAAAAAGTGGTTGCACCCACTTTGGGGAATAGATATTTCAGGGTGTTGTTATTGGTACCACAACAAACATTTTCCACCGGGCCGCTAAGCATCGTAAAATTTTCGCCAACCATTTGCCAGATTTACTCCACTAAAAGTAAAATACGACGATCGGGGCATGTGCATAATGTAGTGGTTATCCTTATTAGGATTCTACCTGCCAAATTTCAAGTTGGTCTGCTTTATAGTTTCGGAGATTTCGTCAGTAGGTGAGTGATACTTGCTTTTTACCTCTTCATGTTGGTATAATTTTTCGCTTTCGGACACTTCTGAGGGTTAAATGTATGTTTGTGGTATATAGTATTAGTTTACTAACTATTGTTCGCGGACGGCTACAAACGTGGTAAGACGTCAAACTATACTCATTATGTTATTGAAAGTTTATTCAAATTGGCAACAAATAGCGCTTCGTGAGAGCAAGAAATGTTCAATCTGCGTAATGTTTTATTACCTTTTTTACTAAAACAAAACGCCACGTGACGCAACTAAGATCAATCTGCATGTGTACAGGAGCAACGATTAGATTACAAAAACAAACTTTCAAATAAAGTACTAACCTAGTATTCCCAAAACTATACAAAATTTAACAAACTAACGCCTCGATAACGTTGCCGCCTGGAGTTTCCTGCATGTCTACAAGAGCGAGGAAAATCCATCAATTATAAAAACATACTTTCAAATAACCTCCTAATCTAATATTCTCAAAAATATATAAGAATGTTACAAACTAACCTGCGTTAACGTTGTCGCTCGGAGTTTCCTGCACGTGTAGAAGGATAAGGAAAATCAATCAATTACAAAAAGAAACTTTCAAATGACCTAATAACCTAGTATTCCCAAAAATATATAAAAATGTAACAAACTAATCTGCGGTGACGTTGCCGCTTGGAGTTTTCTGTATTTGTACAAAGGCAAGGGAAATGAATCGATTATAAAAACAAACCTTCAAATAACCTTAACCTAGTATTCCCAAAAATGTATACAAATGTTAGAAACGAACCTGCCGTAACGTTGCCGCTTGGATGCATGTGTTCAAGAGCGAGGAAAATCAATATATTACAAAAACAAATTTTCAAATAACCTACTCCCAAAAATATATAAAAATCAAACAAACTAGCCTGCGACGATGTTGCCGCTTGGAGTCTTCTGCATATGTACAAGAGCAAGGGAAATCAATCAATTACAAACACAAACTTTCGAATGACATACTAACCTAGTATTTCAAAAATGTTGCTGATTAACTTGCGGCAACGTTGCCGCTTAGAGTTTCCTTCATGTATACAAGAGCGTGGAAAATAAATCAATAGCAAAAACTAACTTTGAAATGACCTACTAACCTAGTATTTCCAAAACTATATAAAAATGTTACAAACTAACCTGCGGTAACGTCGCCGTTTTAAGTATCCTGCATGTGTACAAGAGCGAGGAAAATCTATATATTACAAAACAAAGTTTCAAATAATCTAGTAACCTAGTACCCCCAAAAATATATAAAAATTGAACAAACTAACCTGCGATGACATTTTAACTTGAAGTTTTTTACATGTGTACAAGCGCAAGGAATATATAAAAATTTTATAAACTAACTTGCGATAACTTTGCTGCTTGGAGTTTCGAACCTATTCTATCGGAAGCAATAAAATATGCAGACAATATCAACCGGCCTGGCTACCATCGCCGTTGCTACAACGGTATATTAGCAACTGTTATTGCGCTCGCCACTAGAGGCCTCTAGGGGCTACCGTTTCCAGGACGAAGAAGGATAAAATTATTCGTCCGGTTACTGGATGAAAGACTGTAAAAATTGAGAAAGCATCGAGCGTGTGGGTGTTCATGTTGCTGTGCTCTCCGTCGATCGATACTTAACCAAGTTCGTATCTCCGAATCTACAATTTGCATAGCACTCCACAGAGTGATCCTTACTGACTCGCATATTCTGAGCCTGAAAAAAGAACGACTGTCATGTGCGGTTTGCTTAATGACATAGACATTTCCATCTCAATTGAAGTATTAATAAATCAAACTATCCATATTATTGGCGCGCTGTCAATTCTCACTTATAATATCCCATGTGCAAAATTTCCGGAAATTAATTTGTGTACTCGGGATATTCAGTAAGAGAATTTCACACCGAAGAAAAATTAGTTTAAAATAATTTCAATGTGATATTATTTGACATTTTGTCATGAAAATATGAGACATTACGAAGGAATGCCATAATTTTGTTGTTTTGTTATGTATTGTATCACTTTCAAACTCATTTGTTAAACGTCAAAAAATGCCCACTATAATTTTGCTTCTCTACCCTAAAAGAAAAAATATCCGCTGAAATTTTTTCGTTGTCATGACAACAAGTCAAAATAAAAGTATTTCATTGGTCGAAAATTGTCGGTGTACAATTCTCAAGAATACTTACTAATTTTTACATATGTATTCAATAGATTTGGTGGTTTGCAGTTCCTACAATATATCTTGCTTTAGACTTTAGAGTCCGTAAAAGATATAGAATTAAATTTTCTGAATTATGAAGATAACTTAGATAATTTAACATAGTATTGTAAAGATGAATAAACGTAAAACATTGAACCTTAGGCATGTTTCGAACCCACATTACTGGATGTCTAGTTCAGGGTGTTTACCAATTACATCACTTTGATCCCGTCAGATTCTTATATTTTTTGTAAATATAAACTTCTGAAAGGATAGTAGATCATTGATGAACAAAATGCGATTCGATGCCCTACCATAGATCAACTATTCACCTACGTTCATTTAAAGTTCAGTCGTTTTGAAGTAAGGCTTGTAGGTTAGATTATTGCTATGGTTGGCAATTACTCTTGACAGTACTTATTCAATGACAGCATCCCGGTTCTTATATATTTCAATAGAACTGACTGAGAAATGTTCTGGTTTGTAGGTATCAAATGGATCTATCGATTTGCCTCCATGATAATTATCGATATCTTGTATACTTTTCGAGTTATATTGAAAAAACCGTTAAAAATCGGGGTATCGAGAAATCGTCAACTATTACGTTTCCATACTTGCTATGTGCTGTACGTATAGTCCATAGCAAGTTTAAAAAGAATTTTTTTTTTTAATTTGAAAGATTGATAATTTTTCAAGATATATCGATTTTTCGAAAAAAAGGCGTTCTCATAAATTGGCTAGATCTTCTCAGCGGATGATCCTAGAGTTATGATTCCAGGCTAATTTTCTTCTTGAAGAGTTGTACTATAATGTTATTGAAGAAATATAGCGATTTTTCAAATTTTAAGGGTCAAAAAATGACTTACCTGTAAGACGCAATAAACATTTTACAGAAGTGTACGTTATGAATGTTAATGTTAAATACCTACATTATCAATAAAAAAATGCTAGGATATGTTTTATTGATTCATAGTATTAGAAATTGAGTAACAAAGTGAAGCGTACGCGGCTGCCGGATTCGTGCGTTCAAAGTGGCTTGTGCTTGAAAATCTTCAATATATCGACTTCTGGATCACTTACAATCCTTTTGTATTTAATCTGGGGTAGCTCGACGAGATAAACACGAATATCATATTTATTTTCGCCCTAGAAGAAAAGTAGACTCGAAAGATTTTTTACATTCCTAATTGGTTTTACTTTTACGTCATTTAAATTATTATTTATCATCAAAACAGATTTTCCTTGCAATACCTCAACCTCTTCAACAATTATTTAATTATTTCAGTAAATATTTTTATATGATACAAAGTTAAATAAATGCAACAAATTAAGATAAGTTTGAAATTTCATTTATTTACAAAAATTATTATGAAATATTTATAAAATCCTTACAACCAAAGTATCGGTATACAGCAGTTTTCACAAGTATCGCACAACAAGCATTACGTCAGTATGATTCACTAAGCAAAAAAACGATATTCCCCAGATCAACTACAAAAGGATTTTTGTACGTGATCCAATAGCCGACATATTGAAAATTTTGCAAGCACAAACCACTTTGAACGGACGAAATCAGTTTCCCCCACTCCGCCGCACGCTCCGGCAGCCGCGTACGATTCACTTTGTTATTCAATTTCTAATACTATAAATCAATAAAACATATCCTAGAATTTTTTATTGAAAGTGTAGATATTTAACATTAACGTCCATAACGTACACTTCTGTAAAATGTTTATTGCGTCTTACAGATTTTTTTGAAATAAAAAAATCATCTATGGTCCAGAAGGTCGTAGATGAAACATTTTTCTTTGGTAATTCGTCAAAAAATGCCAGAAATCAAGTTCCGTCGAAGACATTCTCTTAAAATGAAAATTGTGAGACTTATCTGGAAAAAACATGTACAAAAAAGGTGCAATTTTTTCAAAGTCATTCTTTCACCATTAAAATTCGAAAAATAGCTATATTTCTTCAATAACATGATAGATAGCACAACTCTTCAAGAGAAGATCTAGCCAATTTATAAGAGCGTCTTTTTTTTCGAAAAATCGATATATTTCGAAAAAATATTGATATTTCAAATTTGAAAAAAAACGCCTTTTAAGCTTGTCATGGGCTATACGTACAAGTATGGAAACGTGATAGTTAACGACTTCTCGATACCCCGATTTTTAACGGTTTTTTCAATATAACTCGAAAAGTATGAAAGATAACGATAATTATCATGAAAGCAAATCGATAGATCTATTTGATACCTACAACTTTTTCCCTTAATTTTTCTCGATTCCAGCTATAGTTTTTTACTTATTTAAGAAAAACCGCTTTTTGCAACTTTGCCAATTTTTTAGGTTATGTTTCCCCATTTCGGATCGAGCTGCATGAAACAGAAACTCACCTTTAAATTTAATTTGCTATACGCTCATATTTTTTTTCCAGGTATTAATTTCTGCACGCACTTCGGTCTATTGCTTGGACTATATGTTAATAGTGAAATCACAATAAAACAAAAAATTTGTTAAACTTCCATATATTCACTTAACATGTGAACAGTATTTCTGACGATGTTGCTATGCAATGAAACATGTTAAGTGAATATATCAAAGTTTAATAAGTGTAATCTCGTTTAATTTTTTTTTTTATTTAATTTTTTCAAAAACCTCTCTTGAGCGTACTTCATCAAAAAATATACCTTTTGGTATTGCTATTTGAAAGAATTCATCGTAGTAAACACTTGAATTCTTCAAGTCTTCTATTACTCGTAATTGACTCATCCTTAAAAAATAATTGTTCTGATTATTGCCTCATTAAACTGATAGCAAATTCTATAGATTATTACCCAGTCTCGATTTCTCCTGATTCGTTAAGTCTTGGGATCTGTTATAACTGTTTTCAACATGTATAGAAATGAAATAATAACCGAACAACATGGATTTTTCAATCAACTGAACGTGATATATTTCTATACAGGATGGTCCAGTTTATATCATCAGGATTTCACCACTCAATAGTTTATCGAAAAATAAAGGTAGTTTGTATAATAAACTATGGTCGAATTTTGTTTCCTTTTTGATGTGGTGTTGAAGAAAATGAATTATTTTAAATAAGTTGTTATAAATTAATAATGAAAAAAGGTAGCCTCCTGAAATTTTGCACAGATCTTTTTCTTTGTATTCTTCATTGAATAGTGGTTGTAATTATTTTCTTTACAACACAGAGGCGTGCGAACGAGTTTCCTCAAAAATACATTATTCAATAAAACGTACGCCACTGTTTTTTTTAGAACATCAACTGCAGAGAGGATTTGCCATTCAATTTAGAACCTTTTTTGTATCTTACAATTTTTTGTATCCTACAACTCAACTCAAAACAAAAAAAACTTTAAAAAAGAATCATGTGACCAACTACTGAATTCGTGAATAAAAAAGTTATCCACCGAGTTCAAAATAAATTTATTTTGCTCAAAGGGAGAACAATATTAAGCAAACTTCAAATAACAACTAGACAAGATTCACAATTAAATTAAGTAATGTTCGAAATGAGAACCATTTTGCTGGATGCACAATCGACAGCGTATTTAGATGGAATGGTTTAAATTTAGTTTAATATTTGCATAGGCATTCTGAATTCTAAGGAATAGTTCTTCCCGGGTAGGCACTGGGGTCGCATATACGGTATCTTTATAACTCCATGGATACAAATCTAATGGAGTTAAATCTAGTGATCGCGGAGGCCAAGCAACGGGACCCCCACGACCAATCCATCGTCCCACAAAATGTCTATCAAGCCACTGACGAACATTTCGGCCAAAATAAGCTGAGCATCCATCAAGTTGGTATTAATTCATAACTTACATACATATTCCAAGTATCTAGGTAATGTCTACATTTAGGTATGTACATTAACAATGTATGAGTAGTTTCTAAGAATATTTAAAAAAGTCGTTCGGTTCAGTTTGTTTTATTTTTGTGAAATGAATATTAATATATAATTCCACTTCGGCTATTCTATCGAGTATATGTTCGAATAGAGTATGCGTTCGAATAGAAAGAAACGAACGCTGTCTATATGTCGAAGTTGGTCTGATGTGGATGATACCTTGCTAGTTTTAAGTAACTGAAAAATTTTGCATATATACCAAAAATTAAGGTTCGTGTCATCCGACAGTTCGTTATAAACGGGTTCGTTATTTTCAAAAAACTAACACATATTTAATGATACTTGTTCGTTATGATGTTATGTGATTTGTTCGTTATAAACGAAATTGCAATAAGTCTATATTCTGTATAAAGGTTTCATGAATTGCAATTGAGTCTTAACATTTATATATCCTAACATCTAAAATATAAAAAGAAGAAATACCATCCCCATATTATCTATAAATCTCAAATTTCTTATTCCAAATTTATTACGAAGAGAGCTTTCTTAAGATGTCAAAAATCTAATTTTGGTCCCGTTTAAAGTGTTAAATCGAAATATCAACTGCCGATTTTAATGCATCATATATACATAAAGCAAATAAAACTTTTGATTTACTAGAATTAAGAATATAGTTAGAGCGACATATTATTGCGCAAAAACTTACATAACATTTTTGTTTTTCAACTCAAGTATATATATTTAAAATCAATTTTATTTATAATTAACTTCGAGACGAATTAATCCTTGTCAATTATTTAATCAAATAAATTATCGAATTAAAATCCTTATTCTATTTTGGTATTGAATTCAGAAATGAAATTTATAGATAATTCAGCATGATTGAGTGATATAATGATGACTTGGAGGATTTAAAAATATAATTTTTTCTTAGCCATTGTTATATTTCACTTATTAAACATTACAGTCTGAAGTCTCGTGTGTTATTGTTCAAGTATTTCGTCTCCAGAAAGAACGAAAAAACTCAACATTTCTGGTACAAGCTACTGATAATTACTCTTAAACTACAATGAAAGAATTATAAATGTCAGATAAAGACAATGCGACTTTGCAGTGAGTTTCTCACGAAGACGGTCGCGCAACGCTTTACAACCGGTCTACCAGTGTTTTATTTCCTCAGTCCTGTTTTTGCCACTGTTGGTACCATTAAAACGGTCTTTTATACCGGCATACGTACCAATTAAAGGTAATTATTATGTTTTTCTGTAGTGCCTACACACAACTACACGCTATCTATTTATCTTACGTAGATCAAAGAATATTTAACTAAATCAGAATGCCGACATGTTTACTGTTGAATAATTCTAATTTTGTGGCTTCTGGCTTAGCCCATAATCTATAGAATACTTTGATTTTTTTGAAAAATATAATCTTGGCATACACAATGTACTTCATTTATTTAAAGAGTGTGCCACTGATTCGTAAAAACACCAAGGCATGCAGAAATATAATTTGTGGAAATTAAGGAAAGGGACCCAATTTAGGATCTAAAACAAAAATGTCTATCTCTGGTTCTACTTAATTTCATAAATTCTAAAATAAATGCATTCCTCTATTCCGCGACGCTTATGCCTTCTATAACGATACACAAAAGCATATCGTTATAGCCCCATAACGACAAATTTTAGTGCATTGCAGTTTTTAGAAGCTTATGCAAATTAATAAGACTACGGGATTTTGGTGATAAGAAGTTACCAAAAGAAGTTTCAACTATTTTTCTGAACTGGAGGATGGATGATTATCCATCGAAACAGCTGTGCTCATTTTATTTTAAAATGTGATCAACATTAAAATAACTTCGAAAGAAGCATAACGTAATTGAACATCGGTCAAATTAATAAACCCCAAACTAAAGATTCACTAAGTCAACTTGAAATCTGAAATTATTTGAAATAAATGTTGAAAACGTGGGATAGAAGAATATTACAAAAACCTCGTTTTATTAGCCCACTCGCTCTTTGAGCAACTCCCGCTTTGCAGTCGTTTCTCAAACTTGAAATCATGATCTAAAATCATGCCTAAAGTTCTTTTATATTATGAAATGGTTAGAACCCCGTCTAGCTGCGACTTTCGAGGGTAGAGATACAAGGTCAAAGTTTAATCCTAACCTATAAGGAGCGCTTAGGGCGAAGATATCGGAAAAAACGTCCTACGCTATATACAAGTTTTATTGGAAGTATCTTTAACAGATTGTGGCTAGGTTTAAGTCGCTACAACCTATCAGATCAGAAACCCTTGGAGAAAAGCCACTAAAATGCGATTTGCGCACCACTTACTGGAGATATCAAAATAAACAAAAAATTCTGTAACCAAAATAAAATATTTCACGATACTGCAAAGTAAATTTCCTTGTATATCTTTCACAAAAAATTCGAGAACATTTCATTTTCTTCGCTTATACTACATGATTATTATGGTGAGCGGGAGATTTTAGACCATTTAATTTGATTTTTCGAACACAAAATTGTGGTTTGGGAATGTAGCACAAGGTTTAGCCGAAAAATAATTCTTTGATAGAACGTCGAGTATCATAAGGATCTACTCTTCAGTTCCAAGGTCGCATCAATAATTGCTACTGCTTTGTCATTGAGATGAAACTTCCAAAATATGTTGATATTTATTCCATTTATCATGTATGATTCCAACGTGTATCCAATTGATACAATAATATTTAATTTATCTAACGTTTGTCTGTTAAAATAAATTGATTCGTGTCAAATACCTGATTAGTAAGTAGGTATATTATCACTATGGACTACGGTGCATAATACTCCGGTGCTAACGTCTTATTCTCACCTGTACGAGGACTTACTGCCCGTGAAAGAAACATAGTAAGTCTAGAAAAGGCTACCACTGCATATGTGCATCATTCGCACATTCTAAGTGTTGCAGTAGATTTGTTGGAATAAGTAATAATATAATACTTTACTATGAGTTATTTTGTATTTTCAGTATCTTTTTAAGCTAGCCTATGAAGGTTGTTGGGTTCGATTGGTATTTGATGATTCTTGGAAAAAGAAGTTGGTATCAAGCGATTTTATTGCGATCTTCTTGGTATATAAAATATCTTAAATAGTAGACTTCCGCGGCTATCTAATCTTAAAAATTATTTACTTCCGGATGGATTTCGCGTCACAATAGCACGACTTGATGCTGACGTTTAGCCAACCATTACAGTTGAAGCAAGCTTGCCCTGAAGATGACACCTGTAATGGTTCGCGAACTGTACGCATCAAGTCGTACTATTGTGATGCGGAATCCATCCGGAAGTCAAGAATTTACAATATAAAATAGTTCTTAGTACAACATTGGAGGAGTTTCTTTCACAATGCAATATCGCAATCGGGCTTCCACGACATATCAATTCCATAAATTTCTGGAGAAGATGATTCAGTAAATGATGGCATTTCATTAGAAGGGATAGAAGAAAATTAATTTGGTTATCAGTATCACCCTTCCTGTTATACACACAAAAGCTATATTCTGAACAAAGTCGTTCAATCAAATATCATAACTGTATTCTTTGTTAAAAACATTTTAATTTATCTTTGGTGTTAATCATGTCTAACCTACTCCAGAAAGTAGAAAACTTATCACGATTGTTCACATGAATTTGTGTAATGGTTATCTTTTATTCATAGAATACATTACTATACACAAATTCAATGTACATTAAAGAGCTTTAATGGGCTTATATAACATATCTTTTGCTGAAATCGTACATGCAAATAAACAAATCTATTCTTAAATCATTGTATATCCATATAGCGATATGGATGACAACAAGTATTGCTGCATAGTCCCGATAAATCACGACACGTAGAAACAACTGACAACTGTTAGCAGTTTCATTCACATCCTTTTGTAATTTGAGTTGTTAAATACTAGCAAGATTTTTCTAATCATAAATATGTTCGTCGAGCTATAACCAGCGAAGAATTAATTATAGATATTTCATAATTCGATATAAATTGGAGACAATAAGTATTGCTATAGGAATTATTAGATATTTCAAACTGAGAATCGATTAAACATCGTACTCAATTTTTTAGTGCCTACATATCAAACAAGATAATTTAACTGGGATTCTCGTGCTAGGCTCAAATCTAGTTCTCGTCTGCATATCCAAATTTCCCACTAAATACTGAAATAAAATCATTACTTTCTTAACATTTATTTATTCGGGGCAACTGATTGATCTTAATTTTTTATTCAATTCCAGAGAGAATGGTCAAACGTTTGGTACTTACCTTATTATTAACGAAGTCAACCGTGGCGATTTTGGAACATACGTGTGTAAAATCAGCAAACCAGGGAAAATGATGGAACTCTATGTTCGTATCGAAGAGAAAGGTAGGTTTATAAGAGCTGCATAAATTGTTAGTTTTGGTATTTTTTAAAGCTTTCATTTTCTGCGTATTTTGTCAGCCTTCATACAATAATTATGTCAATATAGATTTAGATTTTCTTCATTAATATCGGTTAAAAAGGTACGCTCACTCCAGTCGAAATCTTGGATAGCTAATTTATTCAATTCATGGAATGTGAGAACGTCATGTATGCTTAAATGCATATTGCATGATACTGATGTTTGATGTATCTTTGATCTAGATTCTAAAGAATAATTAGCACATTCAAGGAGCCAACTAGTTAAGTGCTAAATGAATCAATTTGAAAGAGCTGCAATTCGTAATTTTTCCCGTTATATTGATTTGCTTCATCATTTTAGATTTGCTAACACCGCATGGTTATATATCACGATTCGAATTGTCAGAATAAATTATTATTTCGAACGCGATTCCACATTATGTTTTCAATTCATTAAGAAATTGGTTATAATATAACACGCCTCTTAGACGAGAAACTTGGGTTGGAAACTCATTTTACCCAGAGTAGTACAGAAACGAGAGTTATGTACTTAATATTTCATCAATCAAATATTGCACAACAACTTATCGTAGGTAATTCACTATAATATCTAGGATATTTTCGATCTCATTTCCTAATTTAGCTATTAACCTCATATTAATATTATTAACTTGCAAATATCATGTGAATAAAATAATTCATTCTTGATATAATAAAATGAAATACTTCTACACATCTAATTGACCGTTTAATATTTTGTTGTCATTATTTTTAATACCTTTGAAAATTTCTATTGATTCTAGTATGTTCAATTTAAAACCTCTACTCCGGTTATGTAAAATTTCGACTTCATCTAAATTTGGAAAAGTGCGCCTAAAATATGATTAGAGAAAGATGAATCTGTTTTATTAAGTCTAAAAGATCGAAAATGTTCCTGATATCTAATTTCCACATTACGACTGATCTACCGATGTAAAAGTTATCAGACTGCACACGTTAATTTATGTACTATAGTCACGAGTTGTTTCTATAACATATGTGATAAAAACAAAGTAAAAGTATCAATATGATAAATTCTCACAAATAATGGCTTCCACCATTGAATTTTTAATCGATTCTTCTTATGTTGCAGTTGAACTGATATATTTGGATCCCAATCCTGTTCCAATTGAAAAGATGCTTGTAGTAATAATATCCATCATCTTAATATGTGTAGCGATCGTGGTGTTGAACATGAGGTATGGCTTAGAAGTTCGAATGCGTTACCAGAATTCATTTGGGACACTAGAAGAAAATGATGGAAAATCCAATGATGCTCTCATCTTATATTCCGACAAGGATTCTGAAATTGCTTTAGGTATTCTACTACCAAGACTGGAAAATGTATATAATTACAAATGTGGTAGTAGAAAACTATTAACCAACATAGATTTATGTAAGTATTACCTTCATTCAAAATATTTTCGATAAAATTAAAAAACAAAATTCTATTAGAATTTTTTCAAAGGAGGTAATGTTTTTATATATGATATAGACTTTAGAATGAAATTTGCATGAACTCAAATACCTGAACACCATATCAATAAATCGGTAGTAAGTACTCAATAGCTTTATTCGCTATTATTTGGACCGAAATGCGTATTTACATTTCTAAATATTGATGAGATACTTGGAGTTGTACTGTTGTGTTGATTGGAACGAATTTTATTTCGATAGAAGAAAAAAACATTTCATTGAGATTAAATAGAAGTTGAATTTAAGTATAGTTATTCGTAACATATTATAACCAGCTATTATTTCTCTAATCCAGGAAGTTATCATATTCCTGATTCTATATTATTTAATATATGCATTGTGGCCAAAATATCTCTTCTTACGTAGAAAATCATTTTGCTCAAAACATTTCTTTTAGCCAAATACAAGCAAAAAGATATTATTGAGTTACTATTTTAATTTCACTAGTCACTTATAATCTTGATATACTGGAAATATGTAGAATTGTTCATACTTGATTTAATTAACAATAAAATATATTTAATGATATGTAAAAATTGACAATGATAAAATGTCCATAACGATTAATGATACTCGTATACCTCTAAGACCCATTATTAGTAATATTGGAGCGCCCACTTACAATTTATCAAAATTTCTATCAAAATCTATCAATAATATAATAGGAAAAAATGAATTCTATGTAAAAGATTCATGGCACTTTAATGAATTTATAAAAAATCAATCCGTACCCGTAAACCATCAACTGATTTCCTTGGACGTTGTTTCTTTATTTACAAATATACCTGTTGTTTTGGCATTGAATAGCATCAAAAAACGTTGGACAGAGATTAAAAACCACACACCTCTAGATCAAACGGAATTTATAAATGCTGTACAATTTTGTTTAGAATGCACATACTTTCAGTATGGTGAGCAATTTTTTGGACAAATATTCGGCACAGCAATGGGATCTCCTATTTCAGCTACCATTGCTAACCTCGTTATGGAGTGCCTAGAGGAATCTGTTATGAGTTCATTAGATTTTCGGCCTGTATTCTTTAAACGGTATGTAGACGATTGCCTTATGTGTGTTCCCAACGATAAAATTCAATATGTAATTGATAAATTTAACAATTTTCACTGTAAACTTCAATTCACTTGTGAAATAGAATTAAACAATAACATAAATTTCCTAGATATGAACATTAGGCATGATGCAGATGGAAAAATAAAAACCTCTTGGTTTACTAAAGAAGTATGGTCTCAACGTTATATTCACTTCAATTCCGTTGCACCTGCTTGTTATAAAAAAAAGTGTCATAAACAGCCTTACAGATCGCGCGATAAAATTGTCCCACGCGAATGACCGCCCCAAAAATTTAAAAATTGTTCGTAATACACTAGAATTGAATGGCTACCCAAAAACTTTTTTCAATCCTATCATTAAAGAAAGAAAAAACAAAATCTATAATGGTTCGTCTAATAAAAATAACATAAAAGGTAATACAGACAATTTTATAACTCTACCTTACATTCCGGAGACCTCAGAGAAAATCAAAAAATGTTTGAAAAAGTATGATATAAATATTGCGCATAAACCTACTAACTGTGTTGGGAAATATTTCTCAAATCTAAAACCTTCAATACCCAAAGATAAACAAACCCACACAGTGTATAAATTGAATTGTTTAGATTGTGATGGAACCTACAATGAATTCTCTAAACAATATTTACAAAAAAGAATGTACGGCCATAAATATAGCACAAGAAATAACAACTTAGAAAATTCCACCGCCCTTCCTAAGCATTGCTTTGATTATAACCATCAATTTGATTACAAAAATGTTAATATCTTAACTAAGGAAACCAATTATTTAAAAGATCTATCCTGGAGATGATTCACATAAAACGGGACCCCAAATCTGTAAATCATAGGGTAGACACACAAAATCTAAGTCATATTTATACTAATTTGATTAAATAATCTCTTGCAAATTCTTACATACGTCTTTAAAAGTGTTGAAAATGTTTTTAGGAAGAATTCGTAATAGTAATTTCCCAGTACAGGTCTGAAACCTTTCTTAAGTACCTAGTCATAAATCCTACACATCTGGTTTCGAAAGTAGATACTTGACAAATAACTTCGTTCTTCTCATTTGTTGTGAGAATACCAATCAATATGCAGTCATATATTTTAATAATATTACTGAATAGCGGATTCTTACTACAAAAAAAATTTTTATACTTTAATTCTGACGATACAATTTCGATTATTCGTAGTTCTGTTCGTTTCGACGGCGTGGGCTCTTTTGATTGAAGATAAATTGTGCGATTTGGACGCTTGTGCTATAATTAGTTAATAAACCCCCTTTTTAGACATAGTGAGTCTTCTGATGATGGTCGTGAGACCGAAACGTACGTAAAGACCAATATTTAAAACAAAGTGTTATTGTGACCTATTTCCAGAGAATTTTATATATAATTCATACTGGGTCAAGAATCTTATTATAACGATTAATGATTAATTAAGATTAAAGGTATTAAATAAATAAAGAACTAAACTTAAATCTAATCAAAAGTAATTCAAACTCTAATTTTATGCCTTCACCTTAAGAACTTGAATGGAATAAAAACAAATTTCATGAATATTTGTAAACCTAAAACCTGTTCACTTCAAGAAATAAATAACCTAGATAGTAATTTTCAACAAATTCATTTTAACAGTTGCAATACTTTTCATGGTTCCCGAATATTTTCTATACTTCATTCGATTGACTTGACAGTTCATTATATTCGTTATCGTGAATCTAAAGTTTATTAAAATTATCTTCGGAAGTACATAAACAGTTCTTCTCACCACTGTAAGTCTACCTACATTTACGTTGTATGATGGGTAAACTATGGAAATATCGATGTCACTATTATACATCAACAAATGGTGTCCTCAACAATAAATTACACTGGAGTTACTAGAAAATGGAAGGCCGTATTTTCTGCTGCACTGCCGCTTGAGACGGAGTTGCTGCTTTGCAAACTGAGTGGTCTCAACAGTCAATAAAATTGCAGGTAAACGAACCATAGGTGAAGCACTTTCAAGTCCAAGAAGAAAATGGCAACCGGGCAAAGTGTTTTGAAAGGTAGATGATTTTAAGCGAAGTGAAATTCGGTTTGTTATTCCTACTTAACCATTCTTTATAAATATATGTAAATGTTGTTCTGTATCACGTTTCTTGAACGCGGTTGTTGGGAGTTTATTCATTACAGTACTGTGTTAAGTAGTATTATATATAACAATGGTATAGGGTTCTTTTAAATTTATTAAAACTTGAAATAAAACCAATTTAGGGAGTTCTGTTGATCCATTTCACCATGATAATAGATATCCTTTGCTTCGGAATATTACCAGGAGTGAAACCTGCTGTATAACCAGGATGGTTCACGTTCCAAATGTTTTTATTTTAGTGTGTTTAATGTTGTATTCCGTTCTTCCTGTACATAACAGAAATAACATTCCGAATCGCACTCTGTACAAAATCATCTACATTCACAACCACTTTAGACTCTATCAGTTGTAAAGTTGCAGCAACACTGTCTCTGACCGAAGTGATATAAAGATATGGCCCTCCATTTTCCAGTAACTACTCAAAGTAATTTACTGTTGAGGATACCATATGTTGAACACTAGATGATAGTGGTTCCGTCATTTTCGAAGTTTACACAGCACACGACGTAAATGTAGGTATATTTACTGTTCTCTTCAGAGATTATTTATTTCTGGAGTTTAATTATATCAAAATTTAGATTCACGGCAATGAATATATGGGTTGAGTCAAGTCAATTGAATAAAATAGAATAAATCTGTGCAATCTTGGAAAGTTTTGCACAAAATTACTATGACATCATTTCTTTGTTCCAGCGAACAAACAACCTCCACTAAATGTCACTTTGACGGTTAGTGTTACGCTGTGGCTAGCCTCCTGGTATCCGTACCTAAACAAATTCTGATAGAAACTGATGTGACGTAATATATGTGTACAAAGGCAAGGAAAATCAGTCAATCAATCTCAAAAACAAACTTTCAAATAACGTACTAACCTAGTATTCCCAAAAACTTATGAATTTTATAAACTAACTTGCGAAAGATTTAACATACTAACCTGCGATGACGTTGCCGCTTGGAGTCTCGAACCAACGGTATTATTGGAAGCAAAAGTATGTACATCTGCTTCGACAAGAATCGCTGATGCAGGATCAACGTTGCTATGCTACAAGAGTTTCAAAATATTGACAGAGATCGAACAAGCTGCAACGTCAATTTTAATAACTGAGAAATCATCAAAATAATATGAACAAAACGGGTGTGAACTGTTAAATGTTGATGTGTTTTATTTAAAAGTGAAGAATCTTAGGGAAAATGTGTTTTCCGACCTGAAAAACGTACCATTTCACACTGTGATGTAGCCCAGAAAATTACATATTTTCCACTATTTCGAAATATTTTATTTTGCACTGAAAAGTGCGAAATGAAATATTTCACACATTTACTCAATTTATAGGCAGCTGTGACAATGACATCTACAAATTTCATGACATAGTCTTAGTGTGTTTCACTCTGCTAATCAATTAGATACCTACTCATAAGTTGTACAAAGTAAGCCGTCAGAAAAGCATAGTGTACAACTCATGCGGAAACTGGTAATTTCATACTCGTGTGACAATAAAACCACTCACCTACGCCTCGTGGTTCATCATCTTGTGACACTCGTATAAAACATCCTGTTTTCAGCACTAACTAGCGTATTTTTCAGAAAGGGCAAAGCATATAAGTCTTTCAAGTCTGGTCGGAATAATCCAGGAGGAAAACTTTACTGATGATATCTAAAAATATATCGATCTTAGACAATTTCCAAGTTAACCGCTTCTATGAAGCATCCGTCAGTATGTATATATAATATTGAAGTTTTAGGTTTTAGCAATTTCTGTCTTGGCCGGTGAAAGAGAAGAGACGAATTTTATAAAATGAGATTTTGTGATGTGCAAAATAATGGTAACGAAAAATGTTGATAGTAACATCAAAATCAATAATCCTAGAACTTTTATTAGTTAGTTCAGTATAAAGATTTCTATTAAAAATTGATGATTTTTGAAACTTTCATTTTGCATCATATTTAGTTACCGGTACATCTAAATATGGAGAAAACGGTTGCGGAACTCTTAAAATTCTATAGGGTAATATTAAACAATGCATGTTTTTGGTTAAAAATTTTGAAGCAGAGTTCAACGAAACTAGAGTGTTTTAGCAAATTATTCAGTACTTACTGTGATATAATGTCTATTAAGATTAATACATAAGCTGCGTTACTTTATATCCATTTATAGTTATTTATTTGCTAACCTGTAAGTTCACACTGTAAGTTCACACTGTGGATACACTAGATAAGAAACTATCACCCTTATCCACTAAATATTTTGTTGAAGTACCGAGGACCAAGTAGCCATCATCAGAGTAAACTAAATTAGAAATCAAAATGTACCTATTCAAACACTATTTTGTATTAACAGGGTATATCTTTCTCTTTTTTAGGGGCTGCCGACTTAAAACCTTCTGCAGAAAAGAGTAGAAGGATTATCGTTGTTCTTTCTCCCAAAACTTTGAATGACACCTGGGACACCTCATCCCTATACAACGTCATTAAACAACTTTGTGCTCTCGGTCCAAAAGTTACTGTTATTGCATTGCAAAAATTTCCAGTGAATCAGAATGAAGTCAAGAATTCCCAAGGAGAAACTCTAAAATCTATCCTGAATTTGGTATATGTTTTGCCTTGGATAAGGTCATTGAATGACAGATGGTGGCTTAATTTATGCCTTAAAATGCCTCCCAAACGCAGGAACGAACTATTAGTTCCTCGAAATATTTCACAAGAGGAAGTTATTTCAACAAGACTGAGAACTGACTCACAAGAACGTATGAACATTCTAGTGTAATAAATATCCGTCGTGTGTTAAATTATAATATAGTATGTTTATTGTTTTGTCATATTTATATGTTTGCTTATTATTATTTTTAAATATATTTGTGATTTCCATGATAAGATAAGCCTATGTAAGGATTTTTGTAACTCTTTATAAGTATATATTTTTAAAAAGATTTTTCTTTTCTTTATATTATTTTTGGAAATTGATTGAATGATTAAATGAAAGCACAATTAGTTTGTACAAAGTAATTGTTCTTTCATTTAATTTTAATAGTTATTTCATTTAAGTTCACTTCAAATATGTCTGGTTGAATGATGGTAAGTAAGAGCAAAGTATTCTAAAAATAGGATCAGTGAACTAATACAAATATTGTAACAAATAAACCTACCAATATTGTCTTCTAATATTGTTGAATTCTGTAAAACTTAAGAGATTGAACACTAATTATATTCTGAGAACATTATATTTATAAAAATGTACTAAAAATATAAAAAGCTTGCCTTATTATAATGAACTAACTATAACTATATTGTTAAGTCTGTGTTAGAGTATAATATAATGGTAGTGCGTCTCGTATACTGTTATACATGACGAAAGCGTAGCCCAAGTTTCTGAACTTACAACTCTTGCCGCCAGGATCGCTACGGACGGATGTAAGACATAGATAACTCTACTACCGGTAGTAGAGTTATCTATGATGTAAGAGGAGCTAAACGGCGAGAACGAAGATAAGCTGATTTTTTAATTTTTTACCGACATGTAATTTAAACAAAATCGTTATCTACCTGAACTCTGACCAGGATTGAACTCTCGAAAATTATGAAAGTTATCGTCCATTTCAAAATTTCTACAATGAATTATAGAATGTGTATTAGTTGCGATGTCAGATTTGACAAGTGTAAGTTTTGCAACTTTTGTTATTAATATCTTATCTCGTGTTATCATTCATATCAGTTATTATCACTTATAATATCCCAGGTTCAAAATTATTTCCGGAAATTAATTTGTGCCCTCGGGATATTCGGTAAGAGAATTTCACACCGAAGAAAAATTAGGTTAAAATAGTTTCAATGTGATATTTGACATTTTGTCATGAAAATATGAGACATTACGAAGGAATGCCATAATTTATTTATAGGATTTTGAGAGTTTGATGTTTCGTCGAAAATTGATCAAATATAAATATGGAAATATATGGTCTCATCTATCTCAGTAATATTCATTGTTAAGGAAAACCTATACTTGTATACGGCAGAAACAACTTGTACATAATATTCAGATAGCGATTTGTGATATTCTAACTTTAAGGAATTAGGCAGTTGCAGTTGTGTATTGCGAATTTACCCTCTTTGCGCCATATAGCTCCTCTTACATCCGCCCGTAGCGATCCTGGCGGTTGCCAGTTCACAGACTTGGGCTACGCTTTTAATATACGAGACGCACTACCATTATATTATACCGTGGCCGGTGTGAACTTGGTAGCCAAAATCTAGCAGCCATGATTACAAAAACAACCGAAGCGCAAAGCAATGCAACATTGCCAGATTCCCTATAGTGTATTAACTATTGACGTTGATTGAACTTTCAATCAACGCTATTGACGAACGAGGTTTCAACTTGAAATTCTGCATATATGTTTATATATGTTCCTTATGATAACCCTTATTACCGACATGTCAGCACAATTACTCGTAATGAGGGTAATGACTCAACAATTTGATTATTTATTTACTTATTAATTTAGCTGCCGAGATAACGAGGAGACGTTTCAACTTAGAAGCCTGCAGAGATATACTTGTTGAAATCACGAATCATTCGAAGAGGTCATCAAGCACTCTTTGATTATACATATATTTTGCTGCTGGGAGAACGGAGAGACAGGTTTCAACTTAGAAGTCCGCAGAAATGTACTTGTTTATATAATGAATCATGTATAAGTCACCACACTCACTCAATATGGGGTTGAAGGGTTAAAAAGCGCCCTTTGATTATGTAATAGCTTAACTGCTGGGTGAAGGGAGACAGGTTTCAGCTCAGAAGTTTGCAGAAATGTACTTGTTGATATGATGATTAATTTAATAGTTATAACATTCACTTAAAATGTGAATGAGGGGTCAAAAAGCACCGTTTGATTATACAATAATATTGCTGCTGGGAGAACGGAGGGAGTTTTCTACTCAGAAGCTTGCAGAAATATACTTGTT
Source organism: Endomychus coccineus (assembly GCA_958510875.1). NCBI lineage: Eukaryota > Metazoa > Arthropoda > Insecta > Coleoptera > Endomychidae > Endomychus > Endomychus coccineus. Next base: position 84,525,976 of record OY294069.1, on the reverse strand, counting down.
GATCTAACGAATCATTTATAAGTCACCACATTCACTCAATATGGGGTTGAGGGGTTATCTTAACTACTGGGTGAAGGTAGAGGGGTTTCAACTCTATAGCTTGCAGAAACATACTCATTGATATGAACAATCACTTAAGAGTCACCACATTCATTTAATATGGGGATGAGGGGTTAAAAAGCACTCTTTGATTATTTATTAGTTCAGCTGCTGAGAGAACGGAGAGAGGTTTCAACTTAGAAATTTGCAGAAATGTACTTGTTGATACAATGAATCATGTAAAATTCATTACATTCACTTAAATTGGGGAAGAGGAGTAAAAAAGCACCCTTTAATTATAGATATATTTAGCTGGTGGGAGAACGGAGAGAGGTTTCAACTTAGAAGATTGCAGATATGTAGGTACTTGTTGCTATAACGAATCACTAAATCACCACATCCACTTCAAATGGGATGAGGGGTTAACAATAATTTTGCTGCTGGGAGAACGGAGGGAGTTTTCTACTCAGAAGTTTGCAGGAATATACCTACTTGTTGAGACGAATCATTCAAAATTCACCACATTCGCTTAAAATGGACTTAAGGGCTAAAAATCATCCTTTGATTATACAATAATTTAGAGTGTGGTTTCAACTTGGAAGTATGCAGACATGTACTAATTCATTATAAGTCACCACATTCATTTAATATGGGGTTGAAGGGTTAAAAAGCCCCATTTGATTATGTAATAGCTTAGCTGCTGGGTGAAGGGAGAGAGGTTTCAACTCTGAAGTTTGCAGAAATATACTTGTTTATATAAACAATCACTCAAGACTCACCACATTCACTTAATATGGGGATGAGAGGCTAAAAAGCACCTTTTGATTATTTATTAGTTTACCTGCTGGGAGAACGGAGAGAGGTTTCAACTTTGAAATTTGTAGAAATGTACTTGTTGATATAATGAATCATTTAGAATTCATTACATTCACATAAAATGAGGATGAGTATTAAAAAGCACCCTTTGATTATACAATAATTCAGCTACTGAGAGTACGGACAGAAATTTCAACTCAGAAGTTAGCAGAAATATACTTGTTGATGTAACGAATCATTTAAAAGCTATTACGTTCACTAAAAATGGGGATGAGGGTTCAAAAAGCACCCTTTGATTATAGATTATATTCAGCTGCTGGGAGAACGGAGAGAGGTTTCAACGTACAATTCTTTCACTGAATCAGATAGTGATGAATAAATTAATAAAAAAAAGTAGTTTTATTTTTGAATTTAATAAGTGTTTTATGACATGCTATTCCCAAACAAAAAATAAACACTTGAAAGTGCACATATGCATTATCAGATGTGGAGTGAGAAAAACACGAGGGAAGCTGTGATAGTGGTTGCGTTCTCAACACTTACTTTTGAGATGAATTTCTGACTTTTTCTACTGATTCATATAGATATATTCTTTTAATTATTCTTCCTCATTGATGCAACGGGGTAAATCCTGCTCTCCAATGGATATAGTGACGATTATTCGTTGCCTCTTGCACATTTCACGCGATACCATAGTCATTGGAAAAGGTGGTTCAAAAATATAATGGGAAACTCTATATCCGTTATGTGCAGCCAATTCGTTAACGATGAATTCATTTCTTCCAATGTTGAATCCTTGAACATCCAAAACTATAGTCATATTTTTAATTGAGCGAATTTTTTTGAAGGTTACTTTTTCATACTATTCTACTTTGTACATCTCTTCAATTCTCTCAAAATTTTTTGGTGTTATTCTAGTTTGCTTCTAATGATTTTATTCTACTAAAGATAATTCCCCAGATCTCTGGCTTATATATCAAAGATCGACATGCGCAGTATTAAAGTTGCTTCACAATGTGCGTAAAAGGCTTAAAGCGGAATAATTTATCATGAAGAATCGGAGAATAAGCAGATTATTTAGTTCAACATTCTCACTAGTTTCGAAATCAATTCTCATTACTATAGGTCAGCTCTGGATCGTATCTTTCTGAAGAGAGGTGTTGATTTATGTAATCGGTGCTCTTTACTTTCCTACAGGAGTGGAAATAGGCTCATCCGGCATTTCAGTATAATATTGTCTGAATTTACAAACAATACCGTAGAGGAAAGTTTTCTTTGAAATCTATGTATAAACCATTATGTGGATATCGTTCAGAATTGAGAAATACTTTAATATTTCTCAAATTGAAACTGTCAAATATACTCGTTTTCATTGATATCCCTTCCCTGCTTAGTTTGAAAACCAATGATAACATGTCGAGCGTCTCTATTTTGGTAGATGTTTTCACAAGTCAATTATGTCTAATAGATTCATTCATATCAGCATATTCTATAAGCTCCCAACTTCTAAATTCCATTACTATGTCTATGTTCTTTTCAATAATCTTGGTTAATACGAGTTCCTGTGGAATTGCTACGGTCAAATGTGATATTTTTTCCAACTTAGTTTGCTTAATTCAATTTTAACCGCCTGAGTTCGACCGCCTATTAATGAATTTAAATCATGATCAAGATCTTGTTTGACATTTAGAATATTTTTCTGATTGTCCTCGGAGAATCTCATCACCATTTTTAACATCTATTCATTCATTAACATACATAAAATTGGCCCTTCTCGTCTACTAATATTCTTTTCTTCTCATCACTTTGGGGAACCACCCCGCATTCTGTACTTTAATACTTTCATTCAAATTGTGGGAAAGGTAACTTTTCATTATTGAAGTTACGACCCACACCGAGTCGATTGTTACTCCATTTATTTGATATCTAATAAATTATTAGGTATCAGATAAAAATAAAATAATTTTTTCTGTAGGAACAATTTGGAGCAAGAAGAAATTGTTCAATGAATCTTGGACAAATCATGTAATTGTTAAATTATTAGCTTTTTCAAGTTTTTTTGAAGCAAAAAGTTAGGATCTGCTGGGATTCGTTTCCCCTAAAACACCTATTAACGCATGTGCGATATATCTACCGCACGAATCGGTGGTTTCGTCTACTACAATATAAAAATAGTTTGAAATGTCTTCGTTTTTGATACAAGTTAATGTTTGTTTATAAATTGAGTCGACTCTTGCTTTACGTAAGGCCGACTCGTCAGGAATATGTAGTTTACAATATTTTCTTAAAAATTCCTTCAGGTTGGGATTATTTAACTTGCTCAACGGTATGTTACTGGCAATCATTGCCTTGCACAAATCCTCATTGAACTCTTTTTGGTCGTCTTTTTTTGGCTTCTGTTGTTGGAGGCAACCTCTTAAGGTTTGTTGCGATGACAATTTCTGCGTATTGGAAATATGCTTTGCAGATTTGACGTGTTGATCCACAATGAATTTTTTCTCGCCGTGGTTCTGTAATGGGAACGGAAAACTATTCATTATTTTTACAGAACAAATATAAGCAAAAAAACAAATATCTAACTGCAAAATAATTGGACACCCTGTATGTTTCTAAGAGGACAATTTTTTTACTTGGTAGGCACAAAGAATAGAGAAAATTCACATCGAGTAATTTGATTTGTTAAAAATAAGCTATAAATAAAAAGAGAAAAAAAAATTATAAATAAACTACGAGTTTAAAATTCCACAAATAAATACAATTAACTCAACCGGTTTCACAAATTACTTTGCATCATCTGGAAAAACAAAATATTGATGAATTGATGATGATGCAAAGTAATTTGTGAAACCGGTTGAGTTAATATATTGTATTTATTTGTAGAATTTTAAACTCGTTGTTTATTTATTAATTATGGAAAGATTCCACGTAGTAAGGATAGAAACAATTAATTTCTTAAAAAATAATTTGTTACCTATATCTTGAATACATGAATACTTATACTTTTAGTTAAAACATACTTCAAAAACAAAGCCAATAGCAATATGTAACATATACTTACAATTTTTGAACACACTGTACAAAAAAGGTGGTCTCCATCTCAAGTAAGTTCTCGGTGACACTTTATCCACATAGTATTAAATGTCGATTTAGGCATTTCGACTCAAACACTTGTACTTTCTTTTAATCAGGATACAATATACAATAGGTTCACTAATCGTAACGCTTTCGTTGGAAGATACTGCTCAATTAAAGGTTTACCCAATATTTACTGAGGGAGGCCGCTCCCGCTGCCAATCCCCCGGTTACAGTTAATTGTTTATGATAGTTGGTATTTCCCATTCTAAGAATAAAGTAATAAAATTATCATTATAGTAAGACCCTTTCAATAAAGGAGGTACGTACTCTTTCAAGTTCTTTCAATTTTGGGGTAGCAGGTAGTTCCAAACCCAAACAGATTTAATAAATTCCACAATGAAAATTTTATGTTCAATAGGATTTTAAAATAATTGGCAATAAATGCAAATAATGCTCAAATATTTAAAAAAATGCATTTTTTGGGAAAAAGTATAAAAAATACAAAAAAAGCAAAAAATGCAAGTTGCATTTTTTCCGTGCCTTACTAATAATAACAAATTTATTTTCGATACATTAAATACAGTAATAATTACTTAAATCAAGTTATATAATATAATATACAGTAATAAACTAAATAAGGGAATCTCATTTATTTATTTTAAAGGCAAAGAAAATAGAAAACTTTGGAAGAACCCATTATCAAATAATAACATTTGATATGATTGATTTGTTAATTAATTAATTTAGTTATATTTTATTATGCCTATGAATATAATGTATGTAAGCTAGACTTTGCAGTTCTTATCCATTTTTTTACATCTTTGACATATGATTTAATATTTTTTTAATAAACTTTTAGTCAAAATGGAGTATATTGTAGATTCTCATCAAGCCAAGCATTCATCATTGTCAAGCAATATTCAGGTTTAACAGTAACTTCTTTCCATGATATGCCTTCCACTAAAATTACAATATCGTCCGTATACATTGTAATTTCGATCCCTTCAATCTTTATTTGAGTTGCCAAGTCGTTGATGTAGATGATGAAAAGCAAAGGTCTAAGGACCGTTCGCTGCGACACACCACATGTAACGGTGAGGAACATACTTGTCTCTTCATCAGTTTTTACAGTCTGCTCTCTATTTAACAGATAACTTTGTATTAGTTTCTGCTAATAACTATTCTGTTAAGTTTTATCTTTTGTGGCTTGTGCCTTTATAAGGTACAAGGATATTGAGATCTGATTTTTGTATAATTTTGAAGTTAGTAGAAGTATATTTGTTAGTCCTGAAACCAAACTGATTGTCTGACAACAAATTTGATTGTTGTGAGAATTAAATCATCCTAGTAGCAATCGTCTTCTCAAACATTTCAGCCAAATTTAAGGTTAATGTAATAGGACGATAATTACTAAGTTGTTGTTCGTTTCCACGTTTGTGCAATGGTTTCACTAATGCTTTTTTAAGATTGTAGGAAATTTGCTTATTAGAAAATTTGAATTTTTTGTTTGTTAGGATATCATTTGCATTCAACTTGAATATAACATGAGCAATTTCATCCATTCCAGGAGATTTTACAGTTTTTATAGAATTTATTATTTGAAGTATTTCATGTACTAAGACTAAAAATATGATTTCATGGTATTGTATAGTAATTTTGTTGGATACATATTGGCGGATTGAATTGATGGATTTTGCTAAATTAGTCCCTATATTTATAACATATTCATTGAATTTATCACCTATATCTGCTTCTGAAGTAATTAAACTATCATCAACTTTGAATTATTTGATATCCTCTCTATTCTTTGTTTTTCTGTCCGTAACCTCATTACTAATTTTCCAGTTCATTCAGGGATTACTAAAGTTTTCATTTATATTAGTTTCGAAATAATTCTGTTTTGTTAATTTAATTAGATATGTGAGATGGCTCCCATACATTTTGTATCGTTCTCCGAGTTGAAGGTCAGCAGGTTTTTTGAACACGTTTAGCCCCATTTAATTTTTTTTGCTAATAGAATTTATGAACTACCATTACATTCAAGAATAGCATAAGATGAGTATCCACTGTTTGCAATTTTTAATACTTTTAATTCCAGTTAGACATTTACATCAAGAATGTCAATTTGTTTGAAGATTGCTTCTCCTACATCTTCTTGAGTTAGGTCTTTATGTAAGTTCTCTATAATAGTGATACTAGGATTTCTCAGTTTTATTTCTGATGTGGGGTATTTTCTTCCTAAAGTGTTGTTGACAGCTTCTTTCATCTTTGTTACAGAGTTTTGTGAGTTGCACTTGATTACAACAAAGCCATATGAACCTTTTTCATTCATATTAATGCCAACAAAGATTTTGTTGGGCTATATTTCGGTTTAGATATCATGTCTAGTTTTGTTGGAGTTTTGTTCATTTTTGAAGGCAGTTGATTGAACATCACTTGAGCTATGCTCCATTACCTTGCTGTACCAACCCCACTAATGAGATGCATAAAACATCTGTTACCACTCTGGAAAACTCATTTTGCCATCACATTATGCACACGACGAGTCTTTAAAAAATTGCTAACATTCAAGAGGGGTGTTTTCCTTGGATACACTATTGTTCAACATTTCACTTCCGCCGCTCTCCATTGCATTAAGACGAGCTTGTGGATATTATTCTGAACGACCGGAGGTATCAGATCACCCATTTGTTTTACATGTATGATCTGAAACTGTATGTCTCTGGGGAGACAAACCACCATCAAGTTCTCAACATGGTTCAAGAATATACACAAGCCGTAGGCATGGCAAGAATTGGACAAGTACGCAGTGTTTCAATTGAGGAGAGGACAAACTCCGGGAGTGAACGAGAATATGCAGCTTGCCGACGGAAGGATATTCAAACATCTTGATGCTAGAGAGACCTATCAATACCTGGGAATAGAACATCGTTTTAATTATGAGGCTTCCCAGGTAGAGGTGGCTCTCCGCGGCAAGTACAGAAACCTTGTTGGGAAGATTTGGTCTTCCGAACTTTCGAGTGAGAACAAGGAGTCTGCAACAAATATTCTTGCCGTTCCAGTCCTACTTCACTCTTTTGGAGTGGTGAAATCAAGCTCACTTTCGGTTACCTAAGGTCAGCCGGGCATACATCCGAGATCGAGGGATTTACTACAGCTTGCCAAGATGGCGTAATCAACACCTTGGTATATCGCCGCAACGTGATGGGTGTGCAGGTTCCTGATCTCAGCTGCAGGGCCTCTCGAAAGGTTCCTGAGCCGCTTTTCCACCTGCTATCAGCATGTCCGGCAAAAATGGCTTCGACGTACACCCATCTCCATAATGCCCTAATGGTGCTAAGGCACTCGTACGGCATAAACCAAGAGCCAGTGCTACCTTACATGCCAGGAGATATTGAGTTCGTTGTCGGAAACAAAAAATGCCAGATCTAGTACCCGTTTCCGACCGTCAGGTCCAGACAAGCAAATAGGTCTGAAGTTGTCCTCCTCGATTAACAAACAAATACTACATATATCATCGAATTCTCTGCCCCGGCAGAGAAGAGCATAGTCTTGAAAGAAGAGGAAAATGAACAAAGTATCAAGATCTCCTGTTCGAGCCCGCACGTTATACCCAGGTCACAAGGTCGTATTAGTGGTTCTCATCATCGGTGTTTTGGGTGGAATTCGGTCATCGCTGCAATCGTACTTGAAGATTATTCCGGCCTGTAAGATCTCGGCGCAGATCTTGATAGAACGGATGCAGAAGGCAGTCATTCTGGGTTCAATGAGCTACCTAGGACACACGATTTAGGAACCTGAAGCTACTTACTGCTACTGCTACTAGCTACTGACTATAGCTTATGAAAAATACCTAATACTTTTAAATGTAATAATTAGTTTAGATTCAATAGATATCCTTGTCTTAAGTGATATCCGTGAGAATTCTCCCTCAGTATGTAAATTAATTAAATTCTATTAATTTATTTGTGTATATCTACATCTACGCTGCATGTCTGCAACTATAACATTCATAAAATTGTACATATAATTTAAAAAAATGATACGAACACACTATGATGTCCTTTGGAGGTGAGGCTGGTATCTGTCTTCTCTTCATAGTCCAATAAATATAGTTTTGACTTACATGTCTTCCATTCCGGTTTCCCAATTTCCAATTCTATTTTCCAATTTACATTTCCATTTTCCATTTTTTTCTAATAGAAACGATACCTATCGTATCCTAATTTAGAAGCTAAATATGATTCATAAGTATATACTTCAGAACTAACCATAGTTATCAGTGAGGAGTTTCTCAGTTAGATTTAGTAAATTCATTATCTAACTTCGAAGCCAAGTCTATTTTCACTTGCTAACTGCTCTAGATTTCGTTTCTTATTGAATCCGGATGTAACATGTTTCTTCTTATACGCTATTTTAGTGGTGGGGTTATAATAATTTCTGATACATCTTATCAGAGAACTTTTTTGACATATAGTCTTATCGTAATGATCTATCCTCTGAAATTGATTGCATTCATGTCTTGATCCAGTATTTTAACCGAGATATTGGTTAAAGTTTTGACATATACAGGGAAATATAAGATGATCAGAACCACTAATACGATCTTGTGACCTGGATATAGCGTGTGGAGCTCGAACTGGTGATCTTGATACTTCGCCCATTATTCCTGGTCTTTCAAGACTATGTTCTTCTCTGTCGGATCAGAGAATTCGATGACATACATAGTCTTTGTTCGTTTATCGAGGAGGGCAAGGTCAGGCCTATTTGCTTGTATGGATCTGACGGTCGGAAACGGGTAATAATAATAATAATAATTATAATAATAATAATAATAATAATAATAATAATATGTATTTGCAAGTATAAGTATTATAATTCAAAACAATATTCATACCAAATAGCAAATATAGAATATGAACACGTAAATGTATCAGGTACATTTGTATATGCTTATTTATACAAAGAATTAATGTAATTAATATAAAAATACTACTTCCATATAGCAGATAGTTACATGTTATGAGTTATTTAACAGCGGAAAATGAAAAGTTACAATGGTAATATTAAGTAATGGCAACACAAGTTTTGAAATAATTCATAGTTATACTCAGATGGTGTTGTAATGAGTATATACGTTTAATCATGATGATTCCGGGTAATGACAAAAAACAAAACACAAAAACAGGACAAACAAAACAAAACAAACAAGCAAACAAACAAACAACTATCGATAGAATCGGAGAAATGTTTGAATTTTATCCTTATTATTATGGTAGTGACCGTAGATATTTTTTATATCAATTTGGGAATATATGTCATTTTTCGGAGTACTTAGTATGTGAGTTTTGCACAATTTCTTGAATATAGGGAGAGAATTAGCTTGTTTTATATAGTTAGGTATCTTGTTGAATATTTTTGGTCCCAAATAGTAATGTCTACGTTGACCAATTGTCTTTCTCATGATTGGAACAGGTAAGCTGTTTGAATTTCTTATATTATAACTATTTTCTTTAATCATTTTTCTGTTTCCAGTGTACATATGAGTTTCCAAAATGAGGTAGTATAATTGTCTGCAGTCCATAATGCCAGTTAGAGGAAATAGTTTTTCCGACGGGTACGTGTTTTTTTTATTGTATATTATTTTAATAATACGTTTTTGAAAAATATTCAGTTGTTCAAGGTCTGTTTTACATATTCCACCCCATCCGATAATCCCATATCTCAGGTGTGATTCAATTAAGGCATTATAGAGAATCATCAAATGTTCTATGTTCAGTATTGGTTTAAAATATTTAAAGTAATATACGAAACATCTGATTTTTTTTATTACGATCTCAATTTGTTTCATCTATTTTAAATGTTGGTCTATAAGAATACCCAATCATGTAGTAGATTTAATTTGTCTTTTTTTCTATTTAATTCATTGAAGGTAATTCCAGTAGATCTGACATTTTTCGTTTCCGACAATGGACTCAATATTTCCTAGCAGTGGGAGTGTTGATAATTCTACAAATAGTTTTCTACATGATATTCTGAAGTGGTATCCCACCATACATCTAATTTTTATTCAGCTTTAAAAAGTTTTCCACTATATGCGGATCAGCCCAAGTAAATTAACTCAAATTTTAAGGTGTATTGAACTAGTCCATAGTTCACCAATCTGAGTACATCAGTAGAAATTGGGTACCGTAATTGACGAATAGTAAAACAAATAGAACTTAGTTTAGTACATACCTTCTCATAGTGTTTCTCCAATTACATCTTTTGATCTATGATTACACCCAATTATTTTGTAGTAAACCTGTTTCATTGATTTGTGATTCATTTCAATTAGCTGCCTATAATCATAAGATACATTTATTTGTTGAAAGTATATGAAGCACGTTTTGTCAATATTTACTAAAAGTCCACTATTTAGACAACTTTGGTGAAATTGATCTGCTACATTGTTTGCATTTTGGAGTGATCTCCACAATGTGTTTTCAGACTTAATATCGTCGGCATACGTTATGGTCTTATTTATGGATTTATTAGATGCTGCAATGTCAATAAATATGATAATAATAAATATGATAAATGATATCAGTCCTAATATGATCCTTAAGGTACCCCTATTTTTACTTCTTTTGGTTGTGATTAATATTCATCAATTACAACTATTTGAGACATAGCCTTTAGATATGAAGAAATCCATTTGTCAGCTATGCCACGCACATCACTACAGTGTAATATTTGTCAAAGGAGAGCTTGCTTAACTGTGTAAAATGCTCGCGATAGGTCGAAATAAAGTGCAATTGGAAATAACTTGTTACTGAGTGAGTGGTATACATTTCTACACAGATCATCAATAGCTGAAGATGTAGATCAAAAAGCACATTGTTGGACTCTAAAAAAGTGTTCAATAGAAAATTTTGGGAAATTGCTATACATGTTTCGATATATCTTCTATAGAACCTTTGTTTTAAAAAAGTAATATTGATTTAGCCATCTGTAGAGTTTCAGGAAAAAAATTCCTGAAGCTAATGATTCATTAACCATATAAATAAAGGTGTACTTATTATGTCACTGACTGTATTTAGTAATTTACCGTGTTCTTCGTCCATACTTGGTGATGATTTCAAGGAATTTTTCTTTACAGAACGTTCCATTTCATTTGAATGGGTAGGCATTAGGAAAAATGTTGGTTGAGTATAGGGGCAGTTTCATTTGATTTAAATCTAGTTTGTTATCAGTTATGTTTATAAAGTGATCATTGAATATATTTGCCAACTCTTCTTTAATGAAAATTAGGTTATAGTTAATGTTTAACTGGTAAGGTATTTTACTAATATTTAAATCTCGTTTTTTATTAATAATTTTCGAGCTTTCTTTCATAACATTATAACCGTTTTGTAATCGATTGTTGTTATTATTACTTTTAGATTTATTTAGAGTTTTTCTATATAATTTTTTGATTTGATTATATCTTAATATTATTATCTCAGTATTGCGGTCCTTTGTCTATCTACAATCTTTGCTTATCATAAGGAATTCAAATTTTTTTCCAACACATTGAACGTATCTCTTTGAATTTCTCAAGCGACACGTCAGTACAATAGATCATCATCATGTTTGAATATAATCAAACATCTTCAGTTTCCTTCAGCTTCAACTGGAATTTTGGTTGATATAATAAATATAAATATTCTCGAATCTCAACTCGTTTTATTCTAATAATAATAACAACATTTGTTTTACAACAATTACATGGACCAAAGATTATCATATTTCGTAATGTATTTGGCAGCAAAGAGTTGTGACGTTGGGGATGTTCGAAATTTTAAATGCCAGATCCTAAATTCATAACATTCAACGAGTTTTTTTCCTTAACAATTTTTGTGTTTGAAGGTGAATCTATACCGAACTGAATCGTATATTAATAAACATTTTGCGTATATACTAGGTGGTAGGAGCACATGGCGAGGCACATATCGAAGCAAGTTACTGAACTAAAACCTATGTTAATAAACATTTCTTTATGTACTAGATGGTAGTTATACAGTGTGTAGGGGCACGTGGCGAAGCTCGTCTTACACTGGTCTAAATGGCAAACACTTGTCAAACATTTCTCAGACACTTGTCAAACACTTGTCACACACTTGTCAAACACTTGTCAGACACTTGTCAAACACTTGTTAAAAAGATTTCGAAGCACTTGACTGAATATCTAAGCATGTGACCTAATGTATGGACACTTCATCGAAACGATAGTGACGATATTGTCCGTCGATCACTGCCTTGATCTCGAACTAGTTCCAGTTTGATTGAAATGAGCATACGTTAGATATATGTATTTAATATTACTGTGTCTGCGTCACCTATCTTTCAAATTCTAAGTTCTATATTAGATATTTGAAGTTAGGGTGTGGTTTTCCGCGTTAGTTAGACCAGCTTGAAAAGTCCTAGTTTACTCTTAATGGGCTTGATCCATCCATACATCATACATAATAAATTATATTTTAGAATCAGGGTGTGATTTTCCGTGTTTTAATACTCATATTACTCAATGTCAGCTATATATGAGACAGCTCATAGATGGACCCCCTAACACCTCATATATAATGGCTACCGCTATGGCAAATAGATGAAGTTATAGTTATGACATAAGATGTTTCACAGGTATCATGACAGTTGATAGCTCATAGCCATATGCAGTAGTCATAAAATGCATACCTTATGTTCCGAGCCCTTTTATTTGATATCCATAAAGCTGTACTTTGTAGGATAAAAATTTTAAAGTCTTACGCAGAAGATCGGTCGGGCTGATCACCACATAAGTAATATATTATTGTTCTGCACAATACATAGATTCCGAATATGCAATAGAATCAACACTTCTGTTGTAACAAGGTGTCGACTATATAACTCACCTCCTGTTAAACCGGATAAGAGAACTCAATCCTTGTGATGAGAATTTTTTTAATTCGTCACTCCCAAGGTAACAAACTATCGACTGTTGAATCCTACTTCTTGTTACAAAACTTTTAACAAATGAGCATGCGTCACTCACATTTTAAAATCTGAACACTTCATAGATGATGGCCTTCCAAAGTAACTATTCTGACAGGATCATACAAAGATGGTGATTGACGTTGACAGATATCCAAGAGTCATTGATAGAAGCGTTGATACCAACTATGACAAGTCATTTGACACCCACCGCGAGACCTGCGCCTTATGCTAGTTCCAAAAGGCCTTGATAGTTCATCGATTGCCATACACTCACCATGACACCTGCGAAACATGCCGGTTCCAACGGCAGATATTACATTTCATACAGACGCCATGACAGTTCTTCGTTTGACATACACCCGTCATCTATGCTCCAACCTCAAGCTCTATGACCCAAGTTAGATCAATTATATAACCTCTTATTCTATACTTCATATTTCTATAATATATCTAGCAACGTTACGAACCTTTCGACAAGTGATCTGGAGGAGTGATCTAGACTCTCGGACGGTACCTCTACACCAGTGACTTGCCGATCGATAATACAGTGACCTCTAGGCCGGTAATATGGTGAAATCTAGATCTCGGCTGGTAATACAGGGGCAATGCTTACCGACACCGATATGTCTGCCTCAAGTATCGGAAGAACTACTTCGTAAAATCTCATTTACCTACCGGTCATCTACAAGACTTCATTCGATAACATCACACTAAATATTTTAAATCATAAATAGAAACGGATAAATTTTCGTGGAGAAGAAATCATTAGACGATTGGGATTGAAAAAGACTAGTATAGGATTGGCTTTCAACAATATATAGTCGAATACTCACCTGCAATCGTTATTATTATCACGACTTCATTTGAGAAAGTTATAGTCTAAGAGATAGATACATATTTTCTACCTGAGATATAACATGTTGGCATATGTGTTATGTTTTAGCAATTATTAATCTGATTATTTCATCCTATATGAGTTGAACCTCCCACCCCGCCCCATTTAGAGTTAGCCGCCCCAGAAAATATTCAATTTTGGATCGGGTTTTTGGTGTTTGGTGCTTGTCGGAGAAAGTCCCTTGGCGATCAATATTCAATAAATGCCAACATTTTTTCTCCATGCAGTTGGCAGTACTGGCAGCTTTAGTTATAACCAAAATTGGAACGTGGTATAACACTTTGTGACCAGGCGTAAAATTTTTGTTATCAATGTTCGTTACTCGAAAACCATACCAATATTTTCTATGCGTCCATTTTCCAGAATGTTGGCCATGTTTTGACCAAAAATTGGCCAAATCGTCTGAAATTGGATAAAACATGTTGGCACCTCCATCAACTTGTAGTTTTTATATAAAAGAAAAGCTTGTGTGAGTGCCAACATTTTCTTTCATGTTTAACCCCCCAAACTGCCCCAAACCCCAAACAAAATTCTTGAAAATGGAGGCATAGAAAATGTTGTAGTATGGTTTTCGAGTAATGAGCATTGATAACAAACATTTCAGAATGCTATTTATATGAAGCAATGAAATTGATTTTCAAAGATCAACAATTTGTGGAAGCGTACTACAAATTCCAAAAATCATTTTCGAATAAAATGATATGAGAGCCAATGCTCGATTATATGGCTTCCAAGAAATCTATAGATTGTTCGAAAAGAAAACGATGCTATGAAGTCATCTACAGTTGACGTCAACTGGAGATGGAAAGATTTCCTTAAGAACACCCGTGCTTATTACATCATAATTAACGATCGTTTTATGGAGTATTCCCCGATTACCAGAACAGTTCGTAATTTAGTGAGAAGAACAAAGGGATGAGCTGCAGGAGCTACATATGTATTTTTATCAAATAAATGTTATTATTTTTGTCTTATATGTTATACTACCAAAATTAATATGTATTGTTTTAAGTAGATGTTATAATTTATTTTTGACATTTCATTTCTTAAACGGGTGCTGACGTCATCATCCGGGCGATCATAGCTCGTTAACTATGATCGCCGGTTGCTAGCAACGAAGTACATTGAAACTGTAAGTGACGCCATGGGATGACTATCATAGTTTGGCGAATTATGATCACTGGCTGCCCCTAGCGAAACTTATTTTTAACGGTTAGTGACTTCATCGCTTGGGGTTCATTGTTTTGCAATCACTTGTCAGACCATTGTCAAACACTTGTCTAAATGTCAGACACTTGTCAAACACATGTCAGATACTTGTCCAACACTTGTCAGACACTTATGAAGGACTTATGTACCTGTTGTAGACTTGTGACGCAGCTGTATCATATGGCTACAACAGGTCTATCTCAGCTGTGTCACAGATCTACAACAGATAGACCTGTTGTGAACCTGTCATTAGTCACGTGGTTATACATTCTCTCACATGCTTTATTACGTCTCTTGTATTCGGTCGTCAATGAGGTAATATACCAACACATATAATGCTGAGCTCACAATTAATTATATAACAAATAATTTGCATCTGTGCTAACATTTAGAGAAATGTTATGACATGATTATTCAAAGATGGCGATATAGCTACAACAGCACCCATATTTTGAAATTTTGGCGCCCATCTTTGACGTTGAAAGGCTCCAAGACTCATTCATAGAAGTGTTGACACCTAATATGACATGTCACGTGACAGCCGCCATGACACCTGTGACTTATGCTAGTTCCAATGGCAGCTATGAAAGATCATGGATTAACATACTCCTACCATGACACCTGCGACATATGCTATTTCCAACTCCAGACATGAAAGTTGATAGACGCCATGACAGTTCATCGTTGGAGATGAAACCCGCCATATATGCTCCACTCTGAAAATCTATGACCTCCGTTAGATCTATTCTACAAACTCACATATTATATGATCCATAGGTCTTTGATATATCTAGCAACGTTTTGAACCTTGATCTTCACAAGATTAGGATTCATTGCAGAATTCTCTATTTTATTTAAACGTATAGGTACATATAGTTAACTGTATCTCAGTATACCGTGGTCGGAATAACGAACAATATGTCGTAATCCCCACGTTCGCGTAATTAATTTGGATGTTATGAAATGATATAATCTGCTGCGGACGGAAATTCACCACCTTTTGGTAAAGTGATTGATTAAGGTATGTTGAAATTCTTGTATTATCTTATTGCATTCTATTTAGAACGTTTCTATTTGAATTAATTCGATCATAATAGATTATAATCTACTACTTTTCAGATTAGTACTTATTTTTTCACCTCCCTTAATTTGATAATACTTTTTTTTTTAATACTTTACCTTAGATCTCTTTTGATTTTGTAATTCGAATAACGTCAGTCTTGAACCGCAGATTGTACTTGAAAAGGGTTATTTGAATCTCGCTCAATATACTAAATTATTGTGTATTTGTGATTGACGCTCATCGAGTTCAGATGATTTTGTGAATTAGCTCGCCCGGTGTGTCCCGGAATCCGTAGGAGGGTAACTGCGTTATGCTTGCCTAGTTCATTTGATTCTTCTAAGCATACCCAATTACCCACATTACGTGGGAGCGTTAATGGCTGCTTGATTCCTATAGCGTGAATCTCCGCCTGGGAAATGCTCGGGGATTTGCCTAAGCTTTCAGAGTATTTAGTTCCAGTCCCATACACTCCTTTTGCGAGTTTCTTCTGTTGTTTTGGAGCCATCAGTGTACCATTTGATAGTCTTTTTACTGGGTCTAGGGGTGATGTTTTCGTCACATCCACTTTTGTGACTCAGTTCCGTTTCCAATTCTTTTTCGATGCTTTACCTTTTTCCCATCTTATCTTGGGGCATATACCAGGTTTGCTGATTTACAGGGAGGGGTCCATATTTACCTTTGGTAGTTCCCTCCCCAGTCATTCTATAGGTTGTCCTTATCGACATATTCTCATAGCACCTTTTTTGCATTCACAGGCTAGTCTTTGGATTTTAGATAGATTTATCCTTGAACTAGCCCGGATTGTTCTGCTACCCAAGACCCCTGACCCATATATGATGATTGATTTCACTATTGCTGTGTACATCCACCGCAGGGTGTTAGGATTACATCCCCAGTTTTTTCCAGCAATGTTTCTCCATACCATTAGGGATTTTGTAGTTTTCGTGGTTATCCCTTTTTTGTGTTTACCCCAGAGGAGCTTTTTCATGTAGTATAATTCCCAGATATTTTCTCTCTGACTTCCATTCAATAAAGCTCTCATCTAGTTCGATGGATTTGAGCTTAGGATTCCTTTTCCTTTTAAAGGCAACTAAGGTGACTTTGATGGGGTTGACGTTAAATCGATTTGCACTATTGTTTAGTATATTCAAGGCCTCTTTAGACTATGTCGCAAAGGACGTACTCGAACTTACCTCTTGTGAATATGACTATTTCGTCGGCATGACAGAGTATGTCGAGGTCGGTCAGATCGCAGAGGAGTCGGTCTACAATTTAACTCCACATAAGTGGGAAAGCCACTCTCCCTTTGTGGGCATCCTGCTGTGCAGATGGAAATAGATTCTTGCCTATTTCTGTCCCTGCTATTCTAGTAGAGAGCAGTTGCGATAGCCACTTGGTTGTTGTAATATCTACTTCTCTGTTTACTAGTGCTCTTTTGACGACTTTATGTGATCAATTGTTAAAAGCGCCTTGTATGTCTAGAAAGGTACAAATTATAGTTCCTTAATCTCCAGGGCATCCTGGATTTTAGCTGTCAGTTGCACTAATACGGTCTCCGTAGATTTGCCCGTTTGATAAGCATGCTGGCGTGGCACTCGTTTCAAGATTTCTGTTCTGATATAAGTCTCAGTTGCTTACTCTAGCGCTTTTAGGACGAACGATGTGAGATCGATTGGTCGCAGGAATTTGAGGTGTGTTGTCCCTTTTTCCCGTTTTAGGAATGGAGGCGACCTTGGCCCTTCTCCATACCTCGGGTATGTATCCTAGTTCCAAACTACTTCGACTGATGTTTACTATGTGTGGTAGAGTTTCCCCTTGCCCTCACTGAAGAAGAGCTGACATGATTCCATCAACTCTTGATGTGCATTTGAATGGTTGAAAGGTGTTAATTGCTCATCTTATCCTACTACTGCTGAATATGTGTCTGGCTATCGTTGTAGCTTCTCTGGTAGGTGCGTTATACTGTTCTGGTATTTGCCCTATAATACTAGGTTTGTTGTCAAGAAAGTGTGTGTCTAGTAAGAACTGAGCTCTTTCCTTCTCACTTTCTGTATAGCTACCAACTGGTTTCTTCAGTACCATTGCGGTATCGAATCTGCTTTTTGTCATGTCTTCATGCAGTCTCGTCGCAGCAGGTGTAGAGTCGATATCTTCATAGAATTTTCTGAAGATGTTCCTCTTAGCCTTCCGTACTTCTTTATTGTAGGTGGTGAGTTTCTCTGTTAGTTCTGCCAATTAAAGGGTTTTCGTGTTTCGGATCTTAGTTTTGCCAGATGACTATTCCAGCAAGGAACATCCCTACATTTTTTGTTTCGTTGTATGGGGCAGCTCGGTTCGTACGCATCCGAGTATTGCCTCATTTATTCCTTTGAGATCGTTTTCCAGTTCTAGATGGTTTCTGGCCCTCCTATTCTGGATACGTGCTTTCAGGTTAGTGCTATATTTGTCCCAGTTTGTTTTTCTAGGATTCCTTCTGAGGATTGGTCAGGAGGGTCAGTCTCTAAACGTAATTATTCAGTGGTCTGATAGAGAGGGTTCACTCGATACTCTCCAGTGTGTCACTTGATCTTTCAAGCTCGGTGTAATTACTGTGATATCTCATACTTCTCCCCTTATCCTTGTTACACATGTGGGAGTGTTTCCCACGTTATGTACAATAAGGTCTTTTCAAAACTAAATTCTAAAAACTCTCTGGTTCATGTTAATGTACTAGGAGACAACTGGGACGTACCAACGCACTCCCAGCAATGGTAGGTTGGAAAATGAAATTGTTTTTTCAACCAGGTCGTTTGCCGAACGTTAGCCGAGTATTGCCGTGCATTTTTTTTTCGTTTGCCGAGGAGAAAACTCAAATTTTCCAATTCGGGTGTCCAAATCACCCCAAAGTACGGAAGTGTGACAGAAAACGTTATTATTATAGAAAAAACCTATATAAATCGCTTGCCGGAGGATAGCCGAGTTCAATGATATAAGAATAATGAGAAAATATTCCCAATTAAATTGAAAAATATAAAAATAAAAATTTCATTAGAAAAACGTATTTTAAATTTCGCGCCTTTGCGTGTTTAAATTTCGTAATTTGCAGGAGCACTGAACTGTATAGAAAAGAATCTTACAATATAATCAACTAAAATATCTATTCCAAAAATGTTGAAACATACATAGATTGTAGATTTAAAAAAACATCTCCGAAAGAACCAAAAATCGCCCAAATTGCGGCTTGCACTTTTGAATAAGAACATGGAGCAAATCTTCATAAAAAATCGCCCAATTGGCGCAAAAGCGCCCAATCGGACATCACTGGTAACAACACAAAATACTGTATTCCGCATTTCACTGGTTCCCTGTTTCAAAACTATCATTTTTATACGCAAGGGCTAACTCGGCTAACGTTCGGCAAACGCTCTAGAGTCACTGTATCTACTGGCAGTTGGCAGTATTAGCTAACAAGTTTATGGGCCAAGGGAAGAGGCGCGAAACTCTCCATAAGGCTGCGTATCTTGATAACTCTTTCAATCAACTACCAAATTCGATGTTCAACCTGCATCGGCGGTACTGGCTGAGGTGGTAAAGCCTCCGGTAATTCATTTCGCTTCCCGATTTTGGAACTCTTAAGTTATTTTTACGGGTTAGGTTTTTAAATTGCAATATAAATATTTGCTAACATTAAGTTAGTATGTTATTTTAAAGTTTGTTTTAGTTGAATGATGTTCCTTCTTTACATATTATTAAAGTGATGAGAGGCATGGCCCCCATACTTGTTAGCCCCTCGTCTCAGTATTTTACTTTTTAGCATTCGCAATGGCAACACCGATCAAAGCACACAGTTTAAAGCGAGGCGCAAAAGCGATGGCGGGTGCGGTAGCGGTGGCGATTTCTAAGCGGACAGAACATTCGCACACAAAAGCGTTCGTTCGTCAATAAATTGTTTCTTATTCTAATAATAATTAGAAACTGTATTATCAGTATTGTTCCGCTGTAATTCTTAAAAAGAATAAGACTGCCAAAAAAACCATGAATTTTCACTTACCACTTATACCATTTACAGAAGCAGCTATTTCGTCCTATATTTTATCTTTCTTCTTTATGTTTTTATACACCGCATGAGATAAATCAAACAGAATTGGATACTCACGCGCTTTTTCAAATAGTTTCTCTGTGTCACACATGTTTCTTATGCAAAATATCGCGCGTCTTGACGGGCAAATAATGCATGCAGCGTTCTACCACTGTCCGCAAGTGGGTAGCGGTAGTTCGCTGCACTGGGTAGCCGGCGCGTTTCTCAGTCCGCTCTAGTTAACACCATAGAGGTCATATAGTACAGAGGAGTAAAGCCCCGTCTTAACACGAGAAGGTTTCAAAAACGTATCCGTTCCCCGCCCGCGGACATTATAAAGTGACGTCCTTGTGTTAACTATAGTTACAAGCGGTCATGTTAGCGCGCGGTTGTAGGAGAGTAAGGGGAATGAGTTAAAATACCGCAGAGTGGGGTACGGATAACTCATCGCGTAAGATCGAACATGGTACGCAACGAATACATAGGCTATATAGTGGCTTTACTCCTCTATACTGTATGATCTCTATGGTTAACGCTCTTCCATTTAATTTAATGAAAAGCGTTTGATCGCCACCGCTACCGCACCCGCCACCGCTCCAGTTGCGCCTCGCTTAAGAGCTTAACTTCTAGAAAGTCAAAATTCTGTGACTCAAGAAAAAGGAAGGAATGTATATAAGGTTGTATGCCAAAGACACGGGAACGACCGTGGCCAAAGAGTACATAGAACTCTTTGTTGTTTGCATATTCCATACTCTACTAGTAGAGTTATCTATGGTTGTATGTAGGGTTATGTGAAGGAGTTTAATTTAATTCTTCGTTTAGACTTGCTAATTCATCAGAACCTTAGAAGAATTAGATAATATGATTTTATATTAATTAACTTGCTATCCATTTATCTGTATATTACAAGTTATCGAAAAGGATGACGGCTGTTCTGAAAAAAAGGGCCCTAGCTGAATACACCCAAACAATACAGGTAACAATTTTTAACTTAACTCGTCTTATGAAAATTTGAAGCTAATCATTTGTTTAATCTTAAGGAACCTACACCAAAGTTACCTATTAAACGCCTCCGCTTAGTCAAGAGGATACAAGTGAATACTGGTGGATCATCTCTTGCACTAATAAGTTGTTTGGAGAGTTCTAAGAACAGCAATGAAGCATTAAAAACTTTACTTAGGGTGTCAGATAATTTTGAAATAGACATTCAAGACATTCCAGAGGCTCTGAAAAAACTCAGTGACCATTTCAAAAATGAATCGGAATCAGCTGTGAGAGTTAAAATTTTATCATTATTTTGTGATATGGGACTAGAACCAAATGCTGACGTTTTGTTACTTATAGATGAGACAATCCTATTACTAAAAAATGATCGATCTCATAAAGTTATTGCTCAGGGTATGAATACGATTCTAAAATTGGGTAAACTTATCACAGATAGTGCAACAATAATTCATTTAAAATTGGTGGAAATTGCCAAAAATTACCTAAAAGATGTCAGCCATGCTGTTAAGTGCAAGTGTTTGGAAATAATAGGAGTTCACTTTCCTGTATGTTCTGGGGATGAAGCCAAAGCCATACTACATTTGGTTAACTCTTATTTCAGTAATGAAGATGCCAGAGTAAGAAGTCAATCATTTTCTACTATAATTAATTTACATGAAAGAGGCTTCAAATTGAATCCAGACATTTATGTCGATGTTTGTGATTCACTGAAAGATGACTATGAAATTGTACGGCAAGTAGTGTTGAAACTAGTGTGGTTATTGGGAAATACTTATCCTGAGAAGTGAGTTATATTGAAGTAGTTATAAATATGATACATTCTGTGATGTTTTAGTGAAATTTTGTTGCCTGGGAGTGATCATGAAATTCGTTTGATAGATGATGCCTTTGGAAAAATTTGTAATGGTGTCACAGATCTTTCAATGAATGTTCGAACTTTAGCAGCAAAATTGTTGGGATCTATGAAACTTGTAAGCCATAAATTCCTAAACCAAACTTTAGATAAGAAATTGATGTCAAACATGAGGAGAAAAGTGAGTACTATTTAGATTCTTTGAGGAGGAAAGTTATCAAGTAATAGATAATTGACATGTACCTGTAGTACTTCATCCAATATGATAATGATTTGTGCTGATTGACAAGACATATTTAAATTAAGTTATTTATTACAGAAGTAATAGTTTGCCTCATGATGCATCTGATGCATTTCAGAGATGATCAAAGACCCAAAGTCTTAGAAAGCATATCAACATTAAAAATTGTGTCACATTATAGGAGGAGACAGTAACAAAATTTATCATTTAACCAATGTGAAAAATTGCAGGCATTCTTACCACTTCATCATCTGACCCTTGAATATGGTATTTTTTAGTATTACTAAACCTATTACGGTTTCATTTTATTCTGCCATTTCTTAAAAGAATATGACTAAACTAGACACAGATGTATACATGAAATTGCGAGTCATCAACTAGTCACATTCTAAACAGAGAGTATGACATATCTGGTTAAAACTGAAGGCAAACAAGTGTCCCCACCTCACTTCCCTTTCCAGCACCTTCACGATGTTGTCCGCAAACAATGCTTTCGTAACATCCTAGGCAATGCTGTGTCCATTTATATTTATAGTCGGTGATTATTACTTTTGTTAAATGACACCCCATCCAATAAGAGCGGTTCAGAACGATTCACAAAGATAGTAAATCTATAAATAAGAAACAATCGCCCTTTTCCACTGTTACTGTTGAAGTACTTAGGACCTTTCAGCTACTAAGTAACCATCAGAATAAACTAGAAATCAGAATGTGCCTGTTTAGTTACTATTTAGGATTAGGAGGCTATATAAGGGATTACCCTCAGCTGGTAAATCGGAAATTGATGAATTGCTCTTGTTAATATACATTTCCATCCCTTCGAAATTACCTAGATATTTGTCATTATATTGGCTAACGCTGATTTTTCATCATTATTTTTCTTTGTGTGATTTGTCGAAATCGGAAAAATTGGTATGTAATGAAATTTCACGTAATATCCTATGAATATGCGAATCCTATCCTAGACCTTCATTCGAAAAATAATTCAAAAGATATCGAATTGCTATCAGTAATTCATCTAAAATATTTAGTAATGACAATTTTTATTTTTATTTATAAACTGTAATTGAAATTAAATTTTCAATAAGTCTTTAACTTCTAGAGAACGGCACATGAACTGGCTTGGGAAAATGTTACCAGTGGGGAATGGGCAAGTGGTAAGAAATGGGCAGACGACTTACCGCGAGAGATGTTAGACGCTGACAGCATAAATCTGATGAACAGTGGGGCTTGTGGCGCTTTTGTACATGGACTTGAAGATGAGTTTCTCGGTAAATTTTGATTCTTATCAGGGGTCTATTATATTCTTTTACAACAAATACTATTTAAGTACATTGCAACTAGAATTACGATTTCAGTAAGAAAGTGACTAAGTGCCAAAAAAATGCCATTTCTTATATTTAGCTTGTAGAAAAGTGTGTCATATCAACTGAACTTACAACAAAGTACATTGTAAAGGTGGGAACGCTAAATATAGATGACGCCTCGCAACATGCATTCTCAATATGCTAAGAAACATGCTACCTGTCATCTCGGAAGTAACAGTTCGTTTCTTGTCTTCTAAAGTCTTTCCATTTTCATAATTTTTTACAATTTAATTCCTTTTGTTAACAGTAAGAATGTAGACTAAAAATTAATAAAAGCCTGAGGAAAGAAGAAAAAGGGCGAGTTTCTGATGAACAGAAACAGTAAAAGTCAAATATTACGAAAGTATTGACCATAAAATATTAATCTCATGACAAAAAAGTTTCTTTTTAACCAAAGAACCATGCTTGGCATTGTGGACCAAAACGAGAATTCGGAAAAAAAGGAAAAACTCCAAGACATCTGAAAGGTTGTTTTCGGACCCTCAGTCAATAAACCGATTAGTGGCGAGAACAAGCAGCATCGACTGTATGCATATCCATTATCACGAAGGAAAGGTTTAAAAAAAAATTTAACGATACTACACTCATTAAACCTTGATTTATTCACTTAACATGTTTCTTTGCAAACTTCTTAAGTGTAAGAAATACTTCTGACGATTTTCCTGTGCAATGACACATGTTAAGTAAATATATCAAGTGTAATCACGTTTTAAAATTTTTTTAAAAACAAGAACAAGAAACAATTTTCTACCATGATTTGCTATTTAAATAATGAGCAACATATACATTTCTATTTAAATATTGTTTGAGTGACACTCATATGCTAACATATGGCCCCTTACACTGTTTCAAAACTTCCTTACAAAGATCTGTATTTTTGTCGATATGTACATCTGTAAGTGGTATTTTTATAATATTTATAATAAGACGTTTCATTGTAATAATTTACGTCTATAAATTTTTAATTTCTATCTACATAAATATGTTTAATACATTGTTATTCTCTATTATCTCAGTTTCTTATTTTGGGCTGTGGACCCCCCCTCTCTTACTGAAGATCTTCATTTATTCAGATATATTTCAACTCATTGCATTAGTTGGTTTCATTAATGTATGAGACATGAGGAGAGGACGACGAAATTCCCCAAATCAGAAAGATCATGTGATAAAAACATGGAAACCACATTATTTTGCTTTTATTATAAGATTGATGTTCTGGTTTCAGATTGAATTTTCCTTGTTTGGAGGTGACAGTATTCTTAAACCTATTTGTCTGAAGAAATATAGCTAAAAGTAAACCGTTTAATGGTGTAGACATATTCCTACTTTTCACATCAACATTTAAAACTTGTCGAAGTTTATTCGCGGAACCACTTATTTCAATTTAAAAAAATGTATTTAACAAAAAGGCTGAAAGTATTTCCAATTTGATTAACTTCAATATCTTTCCACAGAAGTTCGTTCGGCGGCCGTGGAGTCTCTCTGCCAGTTATCTTTGAAAAATCAACAATTTGCAAATTTGTCACTTGATTTTTTGGTTGACATGTTCAATGATGAAATAGAAGATGTGAGATTGAAAGCAATAGATAGTTTACGATGCATTTCTGAACATATCGTATTGAGAGATGATCAATTAGAAACTATTCTAGGTATGTGGAACACTTTCATTTGTATCATCGTTTGCCCTTACTCACCTACGTCTGAGCTACCTGAAAGGCGAGAGTATTTAAACTCTGTCTTTTGACTCATTCCAAATCATATTGCATGAACGCTTGTAATTAACATTTCATTACCGATGTTTCATAGGCGCCCTAGAAGATTATTCGCAAGATATTCGTGAAGGATTACATCGTATGTTAGCTTCCTGTCGGATGTCCACAACGGCAGGTTTGAAAATGTGTGTCGAAAAGTTATTGGATAATCTTAAAAAATATCCGAACGACAAGAGATCGACCTACAGGTGTTTACAAAAAGTTGGAGTTCAGCATCCCGCACTAGTATTACCTTTAGTTCCTCAGTTCCTGAATATTCATCCGTTTTTCGATACGGCCGAACCAGATGTAGAGAATCCACAATGTATCCTTTTCTTTAAGGCTGTATTAGAATAATGGTGGTTGAAGTGTAGTGATGTTTTAGGGCAAATCGGTGATTTATCACGGTTACAAAAGCTGTAATGATGAAGGCGTAATTGTCCCAAAACGTTTGATACGATTTCCCACCATTTAATAATGTTATTGACATTGCATCGATTTGGACTAGATATTTCGATGATTATTATGTATTTATGTCGTGAAATCTAGTTTCCTTTCCTAATTGTGTGAACTTATTGCACCTAAGCAGATGGATGTTTAACCTCTAGATTCACTTCCATTTGATTGTTTTGATCATCACTCCCCTTATTTACAATTGTATACTAATATTTCATCTTGCCAGAAAACTTGTAGCATGTCCTATTCTATAATTTCTGTCATTGCAATATTCAAACATTCTCGATGTAATTCAACCCGAATTAAACCCAACCTCAATCTTTATCCGCATTTGCATACTCTTATCTACCTTTTAACTGAAACGACATAGACCCATAGACCAGCAGATGATAAGACTCCTATAATCTTTGGAAACCAAACAATTCCGGCCACTCCCCAGTCAATAATCATTAAAAATCGAACTTTGCCACCCACTTAATCTGCTCCTCAAATAGCCCCAGTTTTACAAACCCTTCCGAAGATCACGACTCATCTCTATTCAGGTTTCCATGCTCTTGTGATGAAGTAAGTTGAACATTGGCAGCCCGTGTGATAGGCATGAGTGCTTTATGAATCATCCAGGCGCTGTATATATTCATCAGCGAAAACACACCACTAATGCAATCTTGATGAATCGACATAACCTATACGTGATACGTATCAATATCTTCCTAATATTTTAGAAATCCTTCAGAATTCCACCCCAAATGGCGACTCAGCAACAAAGCCACTCTCAAGAACAGTCGTTGAGGATTTTTGCTGATAATTGGGTTGTTTTCAACTTGCATGTTATGGTTTTCCCCTCTTCAACCAGGTTATTCGACTCGTTTTCGGCCATGCAAACTGAGTGAAATTTTTTTTTCTTAACAATATGTTTAGATATTTGCATTCTTATCTTGATTTTGAACGCTGCTAAATGGTCGCCAACAATAACTCCGCTCCTAGAACCTCATACATTAAGACACTACGCCTACTTGAGAGATACAATGACGTCTTTCGTGCCGGTGT
The DNA here is from genome assembly GCA_958510875.1 of Endomychus coccineus. Classification (NCBI taxonomy): domain Eukaryota; kingdom Metazoa; phylum Arthropoda; class Insecta; order Coleoptera; family Endomychidae; genus Endomychus; species Endomychus coccineus. The sequence goes on along the minus strand of OY294069.1, from coordinate 84,499,108 downwards.
TGAGCTTACCCGATTCCAATATCAACACCATCAAACGGCCTTTATCGGTTCCAGAGAGTTTGGAATTTCTGAATAACGTCATCAATAATTTGGATATGACTGAAAATACTCTGAGGTAGGAATTAATGGAGCACTTTTATTACAATTCTTGCAGTCTCAATTACGAAGTCAACGAATATTGACGTTTTCGAAAGAAAAATCACTGTCAGAGCAGAACAGAATTAAAAATCAGGATTTCTCCCACAACACTTAAAGATATTGTATTATGGATTTTCAACTGGTTTAATCTATTGAAATATTTTCCGGACGAGGGCAACTTTGCCGAAATAGTTCGATGTATTGGAAAAATCGATATAAAATTTCTATCAAAAAGTTTTATCTCAGGATAGCGTCACTGGATATTTAATTACAATTAGTATTTTCTGATGAGATTTAGACAACACGGAATATTCCAAAGTCTTACTTATTGAACAATTAATTATCAATCTAACAAATTATAATACCTCTAAAAACCCAAACTAAATTATTACCGTTCAAATATGAAGCAGGGTAACGCGATTAATTCAAGCACCTGAAGTATTTTCACAAAGCGCGGTATATACAGGTTCATTCACGAAACGGGATAATTCACATCTACTTTGGAATAATTAAAGCTGGAACCAAGCCAGATTATGAAAGGTTCCTAACTAGATATTGCATACTCGCCTTTAGACCGGTGGCTTTTCCGGTTAGAAAGGGGAGGCAATGCCAGACCATATAACCAAATAAAAAAATGGGAAAAGCTTTGATTAATCGATCACTAACTTCCCTAACTTTCTTAGCAAAATAGGGTTCAAAATATATTCGAAATGATTTAGTAACCCAATGAAATATACTCTACGTTTCATTGAAATTTTATTCAAATTGTCTACATAATACATTTAACAACTATTATGTTCTATATTTGCTTTATACTGACAACAACTGAAAATTAATGTATTCCGACCATTTGGATGATCGATCAAAACAATTTCCGGAATTCCCACAACTTGTTCTTTATAGAAAGAAATTTTACAGTTCATTATCAAAACATACAGTGAGAAAACACCGAAACATCATAGTATTTATAAGAAATTTACAATGAAGTGAATCGATTCTAAGAATTAATGGTACATGTAGCTACTAAGGTTAAATGTTTTGAGATAGTGTGTGAGTGTGGCATTGTGTGAGTTAGGTGATAATTTGACGTTTGCTAATAATCCGCATAATTAAAGAGGAATAAATCAAATAAAAATAGAAAAAGTTACATCAACTGAGAGCTAAGTGAAAGATTTATCATCTGAACTAATTAATAAAATAAAACAAATTATATTACTTTAGTTATTGGCAACATTACATTCTAAATTGTAAGAATTAGTAAAGTATAAGCGATCAGCTGAGCACCTTATCTTGGCCGATTAAACATTTTTTGCGGGATATTCCAAACGTTAAGAATACCACACATGTTATTGTGATTATTAATTTAATTCCAATAAATATGAATGAAAATGCATCGATTGCAGAAATACTAAAAGCAATTGAAGAAAGTAAATTAGAACTGAAGAAACTTTAGAAAACGAAAATAAAAAAATACATGGCGATATAGAACAACTAGAAAAATCAAAAAGAAGAAATAATCTTGTGATACATGGGCTGAATCCTGAAAATAATGATACAGAATATCTTTTGAATACTGTCACAACAAAATTTAAGGATATTTTGGAAATAAAATTGGAAAAAAATGAGTTTAATGATATTTATACTCTTGGAAAATCTGTAAACAAGTGGAATTATTGTCCAATATAAAAACTAGGCAAATCTTGCAAAACGCAAAGAAATTTCGAGGAACTCAGATCTTTGTCGGAAAAGACCTAACCCTCAAAGAACAAGACGAACAAAAAACTGCGCAGGCATCTAAAACTAGCCAGGGAGAAAAATTATAACGCTATTATAAAAAATAATTTTCTTATTATCAATGGTGATAAATACACTGTGGAACAACTGAGAGCTACTGAAGAAAAAAAACTTAATTACACTGAAGTCAAATCAAACAGTGCTCCGACGACTAAAAGTCAGGGTGAAAAGTCAACTAATAAAACTCAAATGCAAGAAAAAGTAGAAAACAAGCGTCGTGAGAACATCGTGAAACCAATCGAAGACATCCATCAAGATAAAATAACTGAGAAGCAACTCAAAAGAAACAAAGTTTGAAGCCGCAGAGAAAATAACAAACACACCCTCCAAGTAAAGCAACTCATAGAGCTAAATATTCACTATTAGTAAGTTATTATGAAAATATTATCAACCCGCTTTTATAACTCTAATGTTATACATATAAATAGATTGTTGCTAAATTATATATACTATCACTTTGTGATTAGCCCTTTATCTAATTTGTTTTTAAACTTTGTTTTATTCGTATTGTACGAATATTGTAAGCAACCATTTTATAATACTTACACTTACTATTAATACATTCCACCAAATTTTGTTTTAATATATTCTATCTAGAAAGAGACACAAAATTATTCCAATAATTGTTCTAATCTTACATAATATTATAATCATATTTTGATAAATTTTGTCCATATTTCTTTCAAAATCTTTTTGTTATAATTGTCTTTAAATTTTGTCTATTCTATGTGCCATTATTTTAACCACGAAATTTTTATTTTGTATCTTATAGCTAATACTCACTATCATTTGCATACATCCAATAAACTGAATTTCTTGAGATATCAATTTCATATTGGATATCGAGGATCATTAATATTGTTTTTATACCAGTACAGGAATTAATATTATTGCTAGAGTCTAAGTGTAACGGCATTTTAAAAATTATTTTATTGTCATATATTCCATTCTAAATCAAAATATGAACCAATACATTAAAGACTTCAAAGTAAAAAAAGTAAACACTCACGTGCTTCAAGATTTAGATAATAATATAATTTTAAAGGAAACTGAACAAGATTTATCAATATTTCATACTAATATACGAAGTGTTCAGCAAAACTTAGATCAACTACTCCTTTTCTTTGAAGCTATTAAATATAATTATGATGTGATTATATTATCAGAAACCTTTAAAATTTACGATGCTAGTTTATATAAAATACCAGGTTACAAATGTTTTTACAATGAGGGAGAAATTAATAAAAATGATGGCGTCCTGGCATACGTTGAAGAAGATATAAGCGTTGAATCAAGTATACACCTTTTAGCAGAAACAAACAATCGAATGATTCAAATTAAATTGAATTACAAAAGTTACATTATTTTAATTACTGCAATTTATAGGCCACCATCTACGTGTCCTTCAAAATTCAATAAGCAACTATATAATTATTTAAAAAATATAAATACGAATACCAGATTTGACTATCATTGCATTGTAGGTGACGTAAACCTAAATATTAATCAAGTAAATAATAATTTTGTAGAAGAGTACCTCAACATTATGAGTGAAAATGGATTCGTGTCATATATAAATGAAAACACTAGAGTGGATGGTGAAACAGGATCATGTATAGATCACATATTTGTGAAAAATCAGAATAAAGACTTTAACAAGTGCACTTCATTTATATTCGAACATCAAATCACTGATCATTATCCTATTGCATTACACATTAAATTTGATAATCATATAGCTGACACAATTAAAGATACGAGGAAAATAGAATATATAAATTACAATGACTTAGAAGACCTGAAAAAAGAAAATTGGGATATTATTTATAATAAGATTCTTGACCCAGTATGAATTATATATAAAAATTCTCGGGAAATAGGTCACAATAACACTTTGTCTTAACTATTCGTCTTTACGTACGTTTCGGTCTCACGACCATCATCAGAAGACTCACTATGTCTAAAAAGGGGGTTTATTAAAACTAATTATAGCACAAGCGTCCAAATCGCACAATTTAACTTCAATTAAAAGAGCCCACGCCGTCGAAACGAACAGAACCACGAATAATCGAAATTGTATCGATACAATTTCGATTATTCGTGGTTCTGTTCGTTTCGACGGCGTGGGCTCTTTTAATTGAAGTTAAATTGTGCGATTTGGACGCTTGTGCTATAATTAGTTTTAATAAACCCCCTTTTTAGACATAGTGAGTCTTCTGATGATGGTCGTGAGACCGAAACGTACGTAAAGACGAATAGTTAAGACAAAGTGTTATTGTGACCTATTTCCCGAGAATTTTTATATATGATATTATTTATAATAGTACAGACACAAATACAATAACTAAAAACTTTATGTCAAGCATACAATGTTATATTGATAAAAATACAACAATAATTATTAAAAAATGTAATCAAGTTAAAAGATCTCCGTGGGTAACTCAGGCTGTAATTAACGCGATCAACAAAAAAAACGCCCTATACAAAAAATTGAAAAAACATGTAAATAACGTTGAGTTGGAAAATGAGTACAAAAGATATAAAAACAAACTATTATCTATCATAAAAAAAGCTAAAATTTACTATTACAAAAATATCATAGCGCTAAACAAAAACGACACTTCTAGCTTGTGGAAGAGTGTGAAAAATATGTGCTCTAATAATAAACATAATAAATCGGAAATTATTAAAGCAGTTAATGACGGTAAAAAAGTAATTAGCGACAAAACCGAAATTGTAAATACATTCAACCAGTACTTTTCAAATGTAGGTAAAAAACTTGCTTCGAAAATCAAAATTAAAAAAAGAATTAAGAAAGAATTTCAAATAGAAAGCCACATTCCATGTACTTGAAACCGACATCTCAAATTGAAGTGCAAACGATTATTAAGGACTTAAAAAGCCATAAAGCACCAGGAATGGATGGTATCACAGCAGAAATAATGAAACACATTAGTGCTGAAATTGCTAAACCATTCGCTCATATAATTAACTTATGTTTCAAAAATGGAGTTTGTCCTAAGATATTTAAAACAGGCTTAATTAAACCACTATACAAGGAGGGTGATAAAACCGATATGGGAAACTATCGCCCTATAACACTTATCTCAAATTTTGCAAAAGTTTTTGAGGGAATTTTGAAAGCAAGGTTGACCGATTATCTTAAGAAATTTGATATTCTTTCTACAAATCAGTATGGATTCAGAGAACACACATCTACCCAAGAAGCAATAGCGAATCTGACAAAAAACATATAATGCTGTAGATGATAGCAAACGTCTGTTGTGATCTTTGTAGACTTGGCGAAGGCCTTCGACACGGTGAGTCATCCCAAACTATTGGAAAAGTTGAAAGCTATTGGTATTCGCGGAATTGTCCTTGACTTGTTTAAGGATTACTTGATTGATAGAGAACAACGCGTGATTATGGACGGCATCCTAAGCCATCCCAAATCAATTGAGTATGGAGTCCCTCAAGGAACGGTATTAGGTCCAATCTTATTTAGTATTTATGTTAACGATCCATTCAACTTGAAGACGAAAGGACTTATTCTCAGTTTTGCTGACGACACCGTAATATTTTATAAAGCTGATTCTTGGTAAGATCTAAAAGAAAAAATTGAGGAAGATATGAAAATCATAGTCAATTGGTTTCAGGTGAATTTACTAACAATAAATGTTAAAAAACAAGGTATTGTTATGATTTCATTTCCTAAACAATAAAATGATAAAATTAGAACTTACCTAACATTGAAAATCAGAAAAGATATTATATGGAATTAAATACAATGTTAAAAGTTAAATAATAGTTAGTATAATATAATGAACAATGTAAAACAATAAACAACAATGTAATTAGAATAAAAGTGTAAAACAAGAACTTCAGTGAAAGTGAATAAACGTACAGTGTTACGAAGACAGAAATCATAATTAAAATGATTACAAAAACTATCATGAGATAGCACAAACTATTGAAAAATGTTATAAGTTAGGATTAGTAAATTTGAGTTATATAATGTTAAAAAAATTGTATTGATATGTTATATTATGTATTAGTTTTTTAATAATGATAACTGTCAAATTTATAATAATTATAGGAATTATCATATCAATAATAACTTAATCATAGGTTATCTTATACCAAAGTGTGTGGAAAAATGTAGGCAATATGAATTTAAAAAGAAGGAATCATTATCATTTAAAATAAGATGAAAATCTCCAATAATTAAAAATTTAAAGAATACTAAATTCTGATTGGTCGATGCAATTTTATAGACGTCAGATTAGTAACAATGTAAAAGTTATGTCAGTTTACAACAATCAACAAAGCATTCTTGATAGGAAAAATAAGCACCTCATTGGTTAATTTTGAAAATGCTTGGCGTCGGTTTTGAAGGCCTATAAAAGGCATCTGAGGACGGGTCAAGTCAGTGAGCAATTATATCTAGAGAGTCAAAGTACTTCTGCAACTCACAATCCATAACCTTAAATTATTGGATAAACATCGGTGAACCCAAGTGTTCCAGTAGCTTCGTAAGGTTGAAAGTAACCGAAGCAAATAAGTAATTTATACAAGTCAAGTAGTGTTCTCAGTCTTTGAACAACGTTTTTTTAAAAGTAATAACAATAATTCACAAGTAGCATCGTATAATAGTTAGTCTTCGACAACGTTCCAAGACATCATTCAAGGTTTTATATCTTTTGAAAAAGAATAAGACAAGTTAACAATTATCAACAGTTCCTGATTTCTAAAGAAGTAACCACATTGTTTACCTGTGATTTGTGTAATAGCAGAGAAATTGTGTACCTACGGGTAAAGTGAATTATCAAATTAATAAGAAAATCAAGCCAAGTGAACATTGCCTACATTTTAAACATATTCTTGGATATAAACTAAACGTAAGTTTATTTATTATTTCTCCATTGTATTATTATCTGACTGTAAATCTGAAAGAAAGATTGTAGATTATAACTTTGTAAATAAATATTAATAGTAAATAATTTTGAGGTTAGATCATAGATCTATTTGAACATAAAATTGTTAAAACTATTACTCGAGATTGTAAAATTAATAGCCAAGATAAAAATAGAGTCATAGAAATTTAAATATTGAAAGTTAGCATTCCATGAACCTTGTGTTTAATTCCATAGATATAAAATAAAAAGGTAAAAGTTCATTATTCAAATCATTAGATTATTCAAATCAAAACAAACATAAGATTTAAAATACAAATAAAAGCTAGCCGGAAGAATTAATAATAATTCATAATTAAATAATAAACTCATAAAAGAGTTTAGTTAACAGTATATACCATTTAGCTCTTATGCAAATACCACTCCGAGTTACAATGAATTAATAATAAATGATGATAGTATCAACTTAGTAATACAAGAAAGCCATCGATTAAATATTTAGGAGTGATAATTGACAAGCATTTGAGATGGGACACTCATATTACATATGTAGTAAACAAAATAAGATGTACATTGTCTAAATTTAAATATCTTTCACAATTTCTTGATCTGAAATCCCTAAAGACCTTATACTCAGCGTTAGTGCAATCTCATATATCTTATGGAATATTAGCGTGGGGAGGTGTAAATGATAATTACTTGATCTACCTAAAAATCATGCAAAAATGGATTTTAAAAATTATACCAAAAAAAAAAGATCACTTACCCGGCAGAAAAACTGTTCAAAGAAACTAGCGTATTAGATATCCGTCAACTGTATGCAGAATCCTTAGCAATTCATCTCTTGAAGAATCCTAATGGTATTGAATATTTTAAACATTCTTATGAAACAAGATCAGTAATAAAAAATCAAAAAATTTAAGATGTAAAAAAAGAATTGGTCAGAGAACTTTCACTTACCTTAGTGCAAAACTTAATAACATTTTACCCAGCTCACTGAAAGAAACTATATCCCTACCTGTATACAAGAAAAGGCTAAGAAAATGGCTACTGCATACATCGCGAGAAATAATTAACTTTCAATTATCTAAAGTATAAATAGTTGTAAAGAATATATGAATGGGTATATATAAGTACACCGTGCTATACTAAACAGCCTCTTCTACTCAACTTATCATCGTGAACATGTGTTTCGTTTACAAAGGAATATAATATTTATAAAATGCAGTTACACAATCCCACGCACAAGTAGCACACTGTGAAGTGTGCTGAATACTTCGTGGGTAACCTAATTTATTTATATTTATATTTAAGTAATCAGCAAGAGATTAAACTGTCGGTAATTACATTTTAAGGGTTGTATCACCTGGAATTTAACAGGGTGAACAAAGTGATATTTCCTAAATCTAGTTCCTCGTCAAGTACAATGTTTGAAGGATTATTGTGTTTGAACATTTCTATAGTTCCTAATAGATTAAGTTTTTCACCCTTCGTAATAGTATGTAAAATATTTAGGTTTTTTAGTGGAGGATAACGGGTGTTGGGTTCCCATAAAGTGGTTTGAAAAATTTGATTTACTTTTATTTAATTGAAATTACTTGGAATGTTTCTTATATCTAACTTCAAACGATCTACCTGTTTGACCAATTTATAGGGCATTACATTCCTCACAAGTTAACTTATAAACTCCTAACTTTCGAAATCTATTAGATTTAGTTTTTGCATTGAAAAATATGTTTGAAAGTTTTTGGCTTGATCTGAAAGCTACATTTAACTTTTGTTTCTCAAATATATTCGAGATTTTATCAGATTTTGGCTCAAAGAATGTCAAGGTAACATATTTTTTCTCAGTTTTTTTCTGCACGTTGAGATAAATGTGATTAATTGTTAATTTTGAAGATATCCTCTTGATTAAATTATTTATTATAGTAACAGTACAAAATATTTTGTTCAACTAACAATGTGTGGGACGCAGAGTTAACCCCAACTGCACAAATTTAAAAGTGCAAGTGTAATCATGATATCGAAAAAATCTATAGAACGTGGCAACATGATCTGGCTGAAGGAAGAGTCAATATTCTGGTTCCAGAGAAGACATTTTACTACATGTAATACATTCCGAATTAACTTATAAACTCCACCCATTAGAATTTGACGTTCTGGATGAGTCCCTTGCAAAAAACTTCTTAACTTAATTGGAAACCAGATTCAAAATATTCCAAAAGAAAAACCTACAGTACCGACACCTACAAATTTTCATGATGGAGTAATAAATCTTTCTAATACTAATTTTTCGGAACATTAACTTGATTTGCAAAGTAAAGGCCCAAAGTACAAGCCAAACTATAATATTCAAAATTTTAAAGAATTAGCCTGTCAGTCAATAACGTGAGATCGCACAGTACCCAAACAACAAATCAAAATAATAATTACGGGTAATAGACAACTGTCACAAAAGCCGATAAGGGAAAGTCAATCATTATTGTGGAGAAAGCCATACCATGATAAAATGAGTCAATTTATTGAAAATGAAGAGCTAATACCGCTTGAGACGGATCCTACTTCAAAAATTCAAAATAAAATGAAACGAATTTTTAGATAGCCACTCCATTTTTAGTGATAAAGATAATTAAATTAAATATGAATCCACACGCAACTAAATCATAAAGAAATGCTGCCCATCTGGCCAGTAGTTTCTTATATAAATTCAGTTCGTAAAGAACTATCAGTTGAACTCAATTCTAAATTCAAAACAATTTCAAATTTCTCATCACAACATGGTATAAAAAATTCATTCGAATTTGCGCGTAAACTTAAAGACATTCACATCCCAAACAATTCAATTCTCTCAATTTCATTTGATGTTTCTAGTATGTTTTCAAAAATACCTAGCACAGAATGTGTACCACTAATTAAAAATATATTACAGGAAGAAAATATTAACATAGTTATTCGAAATGAAATTTTACAACTATTCGAACTTTGTATCTCAGAAAATTACCTGGAGCTTAATATTTTTTATAAACAGAATCAAGGTTTAGCAATGGGTTCTCCATTGAGTCCCTTATTGACTGAAATAGTTATGTCCAAGTTTGAGACAATATTTTTCAAATCATTACCAAGTACACAAATTAATTTTTTGGTACATATACGCAGATGACATTATAGTATGTTTTACAGGTAATACAGATGAACTTATAAGTATTTATGGACACCTAAACCGCATTCACTCAGAAATTAAATTCACACTAGAAACTGAAAAAAAAATTTTGGAGCCATCTGTGTAACAGGCCGTTTCTGCATTTATAGGAGGCCTTCCCTTCCATGCCTCTCTACCTGTTATGACTATTTTGAAGTTTCTTTCAAAGCTATACTTGGGAAGCATCTCGTCCGATGGTCTTTGCCATTATGGGATCGGTTTCCAACTCATTGTAACAGTGTTAACATCTTATCGTGCAATTGGCTTATGTGCGTTTGCCCTCTGGCCAGTTCATGACTGAGCTGGCTTCTCCTTGTACGTAAACGTTCAGCAAGGCTTCTAAAGAGACTGGGCAGCCAGGCAAGCTTGCTTTTGAATGCTGCTTACCCTTCGGATCGCCCCAGCCTGCTGAGTCTTTGGCCACCATTCCACCGAGCCATATGCTATCACGGGTCTATTGACCTGATGTATAGCCATGTAGCATTTGTGGTTGTAGCTCCCAGTTTTGCCCACACATTCTTCTGCATAGGTTGAGGGCTCTTTTGGATTGTTTTTTGTATGTGTTGATTCAATGTCAACTTGCGATCGAAGATAACTCCCAAGTATTTTGCCTCTTGTGTAATTGGAATTTTCTATCCCATTCAGGAATAGTGGCTTTAGTCCTCTCAGTACTTTTTTCTAATGAAGACAACTATAGAGGTTTTAAGTAAGTTAACTCAATTTCAATTTTTTGGAGCTTTTTCAATGGGTTTTCTATATTAGATCATTATGAAAAAGGATCCGCTTGTATCAGTTGAACCTACACAAGTATCATTTGGATATCAATACAGTGAAAAGTGAAAATAAATGTATTCCGATGTGGACTGTAATAGTTATTTATTTAATGAGGGCGTAATGAGCGCTCTTATGTCCCGCGACGTAGAATAGTAAACACTCGTTTGGGAGTCTGAAGAAACCAAACGAGAAGGGACAGAAACTGCCGTCGCACTCGCTAAAGCGGGGGCGGAAAAACCACTGATTGGACCAGAGCCAACCTGTGGCATTTCTCATGCCACAGCGAAATCTGTAATCCAAAAATGACTTGAGATAGAGCGCCGTGCCTACTGGAGGGAACTGCCTCGTATGTCGCACTCCAAGCGACTGATGAGAGATCTCCAGCAGCAACGAGCAAAAAATCTGCTGACGTTCAGCAGACAAGAAATACGGAATCTTGTTGCATTCCTGACCGGACACGCCCCATGCAACAAACACCTCTACACGATGGGACTGGTAGATCAGCCCACTTGTAGGGGTTGCGGCGTGGAAGATGAGACACCTATGCATGTGCTGTGTCAGTGCACGGCATACACGGTAGCTCGTCGGACATACCTCGGAGACGATAAGACTACACCCGAGGAAATCAGAAGTATCCCCTTCTCTTATGAATCTGTCTATTAGTATTTCCAGTGTTTTAAGCAGGAAGGACACTAGCCAAATTGGTCGGTATGACGTGGGCGTCGTCAATTAGTCTACCCACCTTGGGTATATAAATGACTCCCTTCTTGCCACTCAGTAGATATGTGTCGAATAGACGCAAGCCTTGAATATTATACATAGGAATGGATTTAGAATTTCCGCTCCAGTAGATTTGTATGGTTGAAATTTATTTATAGCCCACCAAATTCTATTTGGTCTTGTTATATCCGCAGCTAGCCTCCAGCCCAAAACATTTGTTCTTTTTGGTTTGCCTTGCGGACTGTTCACCGCTACGGGGTCGTTTATAATTGTCGCGGCCAGAAAATGTGCCTCTGTGAGTATGCTTTCCTCAAAAGTTGTTGTGTAGGTAAAATCGTCCTTTTTTAGGAAATTACTTGATTTTCAGTACCTTCCTTAGCCAGCACTTTGTGGGTTGTAGAACATCCATTACCTCTTCACAGAAACTTTTTTCACTATTGCCTTTTTGCTTTTCTCACCTCTTTGTACTGCGTAAGTGTAGCTTTATATTCCTTCTTCGGGCCATGTTTTCCCTCAACCAGAAATGTGAATCTCCCTGGGTTATAGTAGGGAGACATGTCGATTTTCGATTTTCTTGAGAGATTCATTGTTCATCGAGAAAACCCAGGTTTGACCTTTGTTCGATGGGGTTTTACCCCACACCGTCCAAAAGTCAGTGTTTAGCCCGTGATTTGCGACTTGAAGGCTTCGCAGGATTCTTTCTGCTTCTGGCCTTTGCCTTTGGAAGTTTCTTCCCTTCCAAAACCTCTAGGGTTGCCCCTTCCTAGGGCTTTAGGACAGCCGCACTTGTGATCTCCGAACTCAACTAGTTAGCTGGGAATCCTTTGTCTATCACAGCCATCTTACCTGACGAAATGACATCTTTAAAGGAAATACCTTCTTGCCTTGGTCTAGCTCAGTTGTTTGTCTTATTGCGCTGTACTGCCGCTTGAGCGGGGACGTTTAGTGGCTGAGCCAGGCTTTTTATTGCTTTTTCCAGCCTCTTTACATGTCCCTCTCATCATAACCTGCTTTGTAGCCTGTTTTGGTTGTTGGTTCCTTAGAAAGTTTTCAAGACTAGCCTCTTAGCGGCTGTGTAGTCAAGTCCACTTTCTAGGATTTTTTTGAGCTTCGATCTTTAGGTTCCTTCCCCGAGATGAGCAGTTTTCACTTCGTCATCCGAAAGTAGTTATAATTCCTGTAGGAAATTTACAAGAACTTGCACCCACTCAGCCCTCGGCACGATGCCTTCCACCTTGGCTTGGCTCTGAGGCATCTGATCCTACACACTTTATTCAATATATTCGGGGCTATCCAGGTGCAGGCTAGTCTGTACTTTATCTTAATTATGAAGAGGGATTACTATCCCTCTATTTTATTCTATTCTACTGATTGACGCAAAGGGGCGACATCCATATGTGGCTTGAGTTAGATGAGATGTTTTTGGTGTAACTTGCTGAATTTTCTTTTTTCTGAAGACTGTGAACTTGGTATATAGGAACGTCGTGGATAAGCAATACTTATATTGAACGGGTGGAAGACTTCGATGTTTGTACTGCTGCATACTTTGTATATAGGTTCCTGGGAGTTTGAAAACTTCATGTGGTGGGTACTTCAATTAAGTATGTGCCTTTGACTGTTGTTAGGTTACACTGAGAGTCTATATCGCATTACGTACAATAAAAAAATTAAAAAAGCTTTTCATATGCTTGATGATTTTAGCAAGTCCGGATTGAATTTACGATAGTGGCCTAAGAGGCCTAGAAAACTTTTTATTTCTTTGGTTGATTTTGGAACTGGGAATTTAGTATTTGCTCAAATTTTCTCAGGGTTAGACTTAACTCCCTCGCAATAATGTGTCCTAGACAAGCTGATTCCTCTTTTAGAAATTCAGACTTGTCTAATTGTATTTTGAAATTTGTTTCACGGAGACGCAAAATTCCTTTTTCAAAGTAATCATATGATCCTGCAGTGATGTCGAGAAAATAATTATTTGGTCAAAATATACTAGGCAAATCATGTTTTGTAAGCCTCGGAATTGCCCTTTGAAAGGTGGCGGAAGCATTCTTGAGACCAAATGGCATAGGTAAATATTCGTCATGCCCGTTGTCAACGTTGAAGTTTATTTGAAGCAAGTTACATCGTTCTATCTGCTGGTCATGCCCGTTGTCAACGTTGAAGTTTATTTGAAGCAAGTTACATCGTTATATCTGCTGGTCATGCCCGTTGACAACGTTGAAGTTTATTTGAAGCAAGTTACATCGTTCTATCTGCTGGTCATGCCCGTTGACAACGTTGAAGTTTATTTGAAGCAAGTTACATCGTTCGATCTGCTGGTCATGCCCGTTGTCAACGTTGAAGTTTATTTGAAGCAAGTTACATCGTTCTATCTGCTGATCTGGCAAACCATTGAACCTGGCTCATACTGGGATTTCTAAAGAAACACGTCACTTATATGCAAAATTAACATTTTCTTCACCTCCGTTTCATATTGTTCAAGTCAGTCTTGATTTAACTTTTATACAGGTGACAACTACTCGATTCTGTATTTTAGGAATAACTTTGTTCATTTCATATTCCTCATTTTAGACAAGATTAATAAGTCCGTACGGTATCATGGTATGTACGTACTAAAGAGGCTAAACTCATGTAAAAAGCTATTAACATTATTAGGAAGGAGGATATAACTAACGTTCTTGACAAATTGGTAAATGTAACTATTTTTCGACGTTAGATCTTGCTAGTGCAATACTTATATTGAACGAGTGGAAGACTTCGAATTTTTGTACTGCTGCATACTTTGTATATAGGTTCCTGGGAGTTTGAAAACTTCATGTGGTAGGTACTTGAATTAAGTATGTGCCTTTGACTGTTGTTAGGTTACACTGAGAGTCTATATCGCATTAAGTACAATAAAAAAATTTTAAAAAGCTTATCATATGCTTGATGATTGTAGCAAGTGCGGATTGAATTTACGATAGTGGCCTAAGAGGCCTAGAAAACTTTTTATTTCTTTGGTTGATTTTGGAACTGGGAATTTAGTATTTACTTTAATTTTCTCAGGGTTAGACTTAACTCCCTCGCAATAATGTGTCCTAGACCAGCTGATTCCTCTTTTAGAAATTCAGACTCGTCTAATCGTATTTTAAAATTTGTTTCACGGAGACGCAAAATTCCTTTTTCAAAGTAATCATATGATTCTGCAATGATGTCGAGAAAATAATAAAAAAAACGTGTGGCACTCGGGGACTGCCGCGGTAAAGCTATTGCATAGCATTTTTTATCAACTAATGCAATTATAATTATTTATTTATTTTTTATTTATGCAGTATTTTTTTTCTTTGATAATAATTCAAGTTTTTTCTTTGATATTAATTCAAGTTACACTTTTTGAGCGTGGTGATCGATAAGAAAACAATTTTTTTTCTTTTATTGAATAAATGAGAAGTTAATATCGTTTAAAATATTTTTATTATCTTACAATACATGTAGGTTATTCAGGAATTTTTATCATTGAAACTATAGGTTTATGGTAACTGAAATAAGAAACATAAGTTTGAGACTTGATATCCTCTAAATATCTGGAAAATACCGCGTCAATGGTAGGCCCATATTTTGATGTGGATTCTTGTGGATCATTATTCATTTTCAAATTCAATTTTTCCGGAAGAAAAGTTGTCAACCGCTCTGATTTTTTATCAGCGAAGTTGATGTTGAAATCGCCAGCCAAGATAAGTGGAAATTTATTACCATTTGTACCAAGTATTTTCGACCCTTCTTTAGTGTACTCCAGTAAAGTGCGATGAATAAAATGCTCTACCTCGTCCAATTTTGGATTCGGAGAAATGTAAATTACTACCATGACTATGTGTAGGCCATTTCTAAGTTTGCATAAGCACGCACAAATATCTCCAACAAATGAGCGCCTAACATTAACATCGCTAACGTGTGCAATATTTATTTCAATATTCGGAGTCATAATATTAGTAACATTATTATTATTTTGGTAAATAGCTACCCCACCTTTTGGAACAGTATCTACAACAGTATATATACCTATATGTATACTTACGGGGCGCACTTTAGATACCTAAATACCTATATACTTTCTCACAAACAGCTGCTTACGTATTCGTCCGATTTCGGAGCAGCTCGTCTCGATCCGTGCGAGCTTCGTACAGTCGTACCATATACTCGTACTTCGTTAAGCGAACTCTCGGCCAAGCTACATAGTAGGCGGAGTGGGGGTATTAGGTTTTATTTTCGTTACGGAATTTCTTGATTCGGTCGCCGCGCTCAAAGCCCGCGATAAAAGCTATGTAATAGCTTAATTATTTGGTCGAAATATACTAGGCAAATCATGTTTTGTAAGCCTCGCAATTGCCCTTTGAAAGGTGGCGGAAGCATTCTTGAGACCAAATGGCATAGGTAAATATTCGTCATGCCCGTTGTCAACGTTGAAGAAGATGCATTTCGATCTGATGAAATTCACTAGCAAGATCTAACGTCGAAAAATAGTTACATTTACCAATTTATCAAGAACGTTAGTTATGTTGGGTACACCCACTACCTGTCATGTACAGTTTTCTCATTAGGTTGTCTATAATCCATTACTATAAATACGCCATTTTCTTTTAGCTTTTTAGTCTGCCTTGTTTGGTACCACCCTAATTGATCGAACCATGGTGAATTATTTGATCTAATTATGTTTTGTTGTAACATTTTTGAATTTGAATATTCACTTTGCCTTATGAACAAAATGATAGAGGTAGCTCTTCATCCGGTGTGCTGGTATTTCGTCATGTGTCCTAATTCATTGTTAAACTTGTTAGTAAATGAATGTGAATTTCGATATATATGAAATATTATATTTTTAACATTGCATTAATTACCACTTTAATTTTGATTTGGTTTCCAAATATTTTTTGGTGAAATATTTTTGCGGTGATAGATTGAATTTTTGTTGGATTTTCATAGGACCGGTTAGAAAATTCTGTTTTCGTTGAAAATTTAGATTCTGTTGATTAGAATGCTGATTTTGAATGCCACCTCAAAAACAAACATATGTAGATGAATTTTGACAAGTTTGGTAAATATTTAATATTATCCTCCTTCATAATAATGTTAATAGCTTTATACATGAGTTTAGCCTCTTTAGTACGTACATACCATGATACCGTACAGACTTATTAACCTTGTCAAAAATGACGAATATGAAATGAACAAAGTTATTCCAAAAATATAGAATCGAGTAGTTGTTACCTGATAAAAGTTAAATCAAGACTGACTTGAACAATATGAAACGGAGGTGAAGAAAATGTTAATCTTGCATATTAGTGACGTGTTTCTTTAGAAATCCCAGTATGAGCCAGGTTCAATGGTTTGCCAGATCAGCACATAGAACGATGTAACTTGCTTCAAATAAACTGTAAAACAGTTCACACTGTGGATAGAGTAATAGTAGAGTAATACACCTTTATCCACTAATAATACTGTTGAAGTACACAGACCTTTCGGCTACCAAGTAGCCTTCATCAAGTAAACTCTTTATGTATAGTGTCGGTTCAAATGTTTATCTGAATTTTACAACAGGGAAGAAAGATATGACAGATCATGGTTTAGAACTCAATTGTACCCAAGAACAAATGAGTGGGTAATATACAAAACTTGACAGGAAGCGATTTTGATCACTTAATATACTATAACAATATACAAAATCTAGTCTCGGGCGAAAATTTACATAGTGAGAAATCTTGGTTTCTAACAATTTTCCGTAAATATAGTATTTTATGTTTATAATACGCTTTCTGAATTCATTTGTTATCCATTGTGTTATTTCATTTTCCCAAAGGGTCCAAACAGATTTATTGCAAACGGCCAAAGAGCACCTAACCCGGCTGAGCGAGATGGATTCAACCGTTTCAGGAACGGCCCAATTCACCGCACTGTACATAGGAGCCCAATTAATATTTCAACAGATAATCGAAAGGGGATTTTGGGCGAATCCGGGCACTCTGGCAACACAGCAAGCGAACAACCTGAAAACCAGCATACACAATCTGCTCGAACATTGCCTGAAGTTGCAATTTTTTTTCGTTGGTCTCAGCCCATCGGAAAAATCAGCCGTCAAACAGTTTCGATTGAAAGCACTGGCATTAAATTTGGTTTACGTTGTCAAGGGTGAGTACATTTTACAGATATTAGTTCCAACGAAAGAACCTATCAATAATATAATATCTGAATCCTTCTATTTTATTTTATCAACATGATGCTGATTTTATTAGTAAGAGTTTTTGTTACGCTTATAAGTATAGTGTTCTGAGTATCTAGCATGAAAAAAAAAGTATACAGATTGGGCACCTGAAACCAATAGTCAGGTATTGTGAGGGTGGGAATAGCGCATCCGTTTTAGACGAGGATAAAGCTACTGACTGGCTCTAGTGCCAGGGCGTTGTCTTGAACATGAGTTGTTATGTAACACAGACGTCTAATGACAGGCTATTTCTTGATCCTCGTCAATTCGTTCCGTATACACTGTTGCGTTTATTCTCCTACTATGTACTCTATGCATTTGCGCATGATCTATCTAATTCAAGTCAATGGTAGATACGGCGACTTGGTAATTATCGCGGCATAGGTCATATAGACTGCATAAGTATTTTAAGTTTGATATTATGACCTAGCAGCAATTCTAGTTCAGTATGCTATTCGAACGGACTATGACATACACATACCGTAAGTATTTAAATGAAATTATCAAAGTAATCTGAATCGCATTAAGAGCAAGGAAATTGACACAAGGAAAAATATATTATTTCCAAGCGGCAACTGTAGGTTATTTGTAAGTCTATTTTAGAAATCAATAACGTGAATTGACCACTAAGAGAATATCAATTTCCCGTGCAATTTCCTTGCCCTTAATGCGATTCGGATTACTTCCATTTAAATACTTAAGGGAAAAGTATCTTATAGTCCGTTTATATATTACTTGCTATTCAATTTAATTGCCTATTATCTATTCATATTCAATATCTTTTCCTGTGAGGTGTCACAAGCTTCAAACACTGAAAGGAAGATTATCAAACATAACAAGCGGCAACAGTGAATCTCTAAAGCTAAAGAGTGTTATTAATGATTTTGTCTTTTCTGAACAAAAAATAACGAAACTACCTATACATCTACATAACTTAGATATAATGACAGAACTAAAAATTAAATTCTGAAAAATAAAAGAAATGTTCCAGATCAAATTAAATGCCCAAAACGAGCTCCTTCGTTGGCAATACCCAATCGATCATAAAAACCCTACGCTCACCCAATTTAAATGTCGCTAATCACAATCAAGGAATTTTCAATATTTATACACAAGTCAGGTAGATTATGGGCGCTAGATTCCTGAATTCTTAAAAAAAAAATCAGGGGTTTTTGAGAGCCGGAGAATATCTCCGTAGCGACTCATCTGAATTCGGAAATGATTGTTTAACAAATTGATCACCTGCAGTGCCTACATTATGTGCAGCAAGCATCCTGTTGAAACTACTTAATTCAAATTAATATTAAGTATCGCATGCGTTTGCAGCACCTTGTTATACCTCTGGCCGTTTTAAGGTTCCGTCTTTGAAATACGGGTCATTAACGATTTCCTATAAAATCTTCCCAAACATAAAATTTTTGTGGATACTGGGTACGTGCGTGAACGTAAGTTCAATGTGGATTTTACCGATTCCTACAATGGACAACAGATGGATTGTTTCGACCGTGTAACGGAAATGACGACTCGTCCCGAAATTAGATAATGCTAATGAAATTATCATCAATTTGAGTCTTTTTTTTTTGAAAACGTCCATCCGTTGTCCCCAGGTAATGTTTCATTAGTTTTGCTAACTTTATAAGAATGGTATTTATTTTTTAAAGGTTATGAAACCGTCGTATGGCTCACGTCAAGATTTTCCGCAATTTTACGGCTTGATTGACTGAGATCTTCCTCAACAAATGAACAAATTCATGTATCCATATTATAACCACTCCGCTTTACGGCTTCAGTCGGTGGACGATATTCAAATGCTATAATAAATAATATTATTCACAATTCCAAAACAAGGATTTCCCCTGTAGAACTACTACAATCTTACTTCCAATTATAAAGGCATTTTTGCACTTTGGATAAATTTCCTTCCCAAAGTTCGATTCTAGATACATGCGTTCCTCTCCCTCACTCTCGTGAAAATAGGATACACATACGGCTATATTCTGACTTTAGCATACTCTTCTATCTACTTCTTTGTAAATTCCGATCTATATACACTGGAATTGGATTGAATAGAGTTTCATTTCAGGCTCCAACGTTTTCCTTTTTCTATTTATGTTATATTCTGTGCCACCCACATTTTAAATTTTAAAATTTTAATTTACCACTCCGCTTCAGTTTGCGGTGAACGATATTCAAATGCTATAATAAATAAATATTATTCACAATTTCAAAACAAAAATTTCCCCCATAGAACCATTGTACAACAATTTTACTTCCAATTCTAGAGGCATTCTTTCATTTTGGATACATTTCCTTTCCAAAGTTCGATTCTAGATAGATACGTTCCTCTCCCTCGCTCTCGTGAAAATAGGATACACATGCGGCTATATTCTAACTCTAGCATACTCTTGTATCTACTGCTTTGTAAATTCCAATCTGTATACGCTGGAATTGAATTGGATAGACTTTCATTTCATGGCTTCAAATTTTTCTTTTTATATTTATGTTGTATTCTGTGCCACCCACGTTTTAAATTTTAAAATTATTATGTGTGTGATTTGTAATGTTTCACATTTTCTTTGTTCATACATATAAGCAAACTGCTTTTGTGGTTAATTCTTGTTTACTATTGTTTGTATGGTAAGTGCAATTGATTTAAATACTCTTAAAAACTCCTAAATTGGAACTTACATCGAGAATTATACTTTATTGTTAATGCTGAATATCTGTTAACTTATGTAGATCCGCTTATCGCTCAAAGTTATATCTATCTAATTAAAAATCGAGAGTAATGCCTGTGATTGTAACAAATAATTACATAATTTTCTTTTGACTACTCTAGAGGAAAATCTATAATGTATCCACTTTATTTTGGTTCAGTAATTATATTGCTTTAAAACTAGTATCAAATTGATTATGAAGAATGAAGACAAGATAAATAATGTATAAACAATGATCAAACGATAACTACCTTCCCTCACTTTTATTAGCACAATTTTTGTTTGCGTTCGGGTACTTTGCGGATCAAATGTATCATACTAGGAACAGAACATATATTATTGTAAATGATTTAGAAACAGTTTTCCAGGCCGAGATCTGTGCAATACGAACCTGAGCCCTGGAGAATCTGAGACTTAACTACCGAGGTAGGGGAATTTATATCTGCACCGACAGCCGAGCTGCCATGAGCGCTCTTCGCGTCCATAGGATGACTTCTAAACTTGTTTTGAAGTGCAGGGAGGCCCTGGCTAAATTAGCCAGAAGCACAAACTTCACCTAGTGTGGGTACACGCCCACTCTGGTATGAAAGGAAATGAAGTGCCGATGAATTGATAAAATGGGGTACCTTAGGTATCTCTGGTGCCGATCCAACGCCCTTGGAGAACTACTGGATAGACAGTGGCTCCTGGTTTGTGTTGTGTCCCTGGTATGAGGCAGGCTAAATTTTATATTGCTGCGTTGTTACCCAACCCTCGAAAACCTGAAGGGGCATAAAACTAGTGACAGGACTTCTTACAGACCACTGTCATCTGAATAGATATCTACACTTAATGGGCTATGTTGATGAGTCAGGTTGTAGTAGCTACGAAGAGGCCGACGAAACTGCCTCTCATATCTAGTGTAGACGAAATGTTTGTAAATTAGAATTAACAGATAACTCATTCATTTAGATCTTGAATTAAACAGTTCCCATCTGTGCTTCATAAGTCAGCAAAGTATGCAGTTAGAAAACATGGAATATTAGTTGAATCATTTTAACTAATCTCATTAAAAAGACAAAAAAATTTATGCAGTTCTTGGAAAACTATAATAAATCCAACTAATTTTTTTCGAAATTCTAAAAGAACAATTTTTCACATCACAATCGTTTAGTTTTTAATTCTATTGTATACTGTTCATTCCTTTTATGTTCTAATTCTAGGGAGTAACTCTTCAGCTCTCGCCCCTTGTCATCATTTCCTTACGATAGTTGAAGATATGCAGAAAGAATTGAACACATGGGGTTTGGAACCTGACAGCTTTACATTGGCTTTGTTCAAAGATCTATCTGTCATTGAGGAACACAAACCTGGAACAGTGGCTCGAATCGTCATTCCTCTACTATCTGAAGCCCGAATGGGGAAAATACCCCGACCCAATATTCAAGTAAGAATACACTAAGACCATATGTCTTGAATTATACATTCTAATAAATATATGAAATAATAATATATGGCATTGAAATATGTTGATCAAAAGGGCTTAGTTAATTCTATAAATTCTCACAAAATAAGAATATTTGTTGGTTAGATTAAATATTAATATAAATTTCGGGCAAAAAACATGTACCCGCCGTTTGCCTCCAGAGTTGACTATACCATAATGCTCGGAGTTGTATTGTTAAATATTGATTGGGTAGTATACTCCGATTTTGTAGTTTAGTTTTAAAACCACCCAAAAACCTGAATTAGAGAATTTATAATTAAGTTAAAATTGATACATGTATGTTGAATTCTATCGGTGGGATTTGAGTCATCATTAAGGTTCTTTATGGGAATAAAAATCATACATCAATATAATATGTCTTTGTTGTAAATAATGCTGGATGAAATTAACTCAAACATTTCTACTACTACTTCTTCTTCGCCTTTTGCTGTATGTCTCATAGCTTTCAAAGTTTCTAGATTGCATCCATAATATCTATAATATATAATATATACGCGAGTTATTTAACTTATATACTACTAATCTGTC
Organism: Endomychus coccineus; assembly: GCA_958510875.1. Taxonomy (NCBI): domain Eukaryota; kingdom Metazoa; phylum Arthropoda; class Insecta; order Coleoptera; family Endomychidae; genus Endomychus; species Endomychus coccineus. The sequence goes on along the minus strand of OY294069.1, from coordinate 84,476,607 downwards.
CTAAAATAGGTACTGTGAATAATTCTTTAAAACAAAAGAGCAACCCAACCGAAGCAAGGCGAAACAGTAGTCAATCTTATTAGCGTTCATGAATAAGTTCTTTGTAATTCAATATGAATCGGGTATTAGCCAAGGAAGTATGTGGGGAGTTATTAACAGGATTTAGTGAAGAAAAGTAGAAGTGAAATAAATACCTTACTTATTTACATAAATATAAAGATGTTTTTTATTCTAACCAATTTGAATAGGACTACCTACATATTTGAAAATAATTCGAGATATAACAACACTTGGAAAATGTTAATGACACCAATAATTTATAAAGAATACTCTGTTACAGATTCGGATGAGTTCAGCGGAAATTTTGGATCCGAATGGACAGATGGACACATCCCTAAAGTTCACGGCAGGTTTAATAATGTCGGTGCCCTTTGAGGCAGAACTAAAACATTTATTAGATCCTAGCAGACTGAGATTGAAGATAAAGTATCCCGATCAGAAAACTCAGATAATTCTACCTAGGCCTGCTCACTTAAAGCCTCTAAATTTCGAAGGGAAAAATGAAGGTATTGAATACTATTTTATGATACATATTTTTTCATCTTAATCATAGTTTACGCAGCATGCCGAATTACAGATACGTGAATTATCTTGTGATTATAAGAAATTCTAACATTAATGTTTTGATATGATTTGCCTTGATATGATTATTGATGGGACCTGAGGAAATCCTTGAATAACCAGAATGCGTTCTTTTTATCGACTGAGTTAATCGCTATTTTCACCTGATTTTTTTTCAGATACCGAAGTAGGACACAATATGAGACTTTTATCATCAATTCTCATATCTCATCAAGTATGGTCAGAAGCTTGCAATGTAGATATAAACATAGCATTGGCGATTCCAGAAGCAGATATCGGTAAAAGGAAGGTTACTGAAGCTCATCCCACATTATTAGATTTATGCAAACCTGTTAGAGTTAGTGTTGCCCCTAAACCTATCAAAAAAACATTATAATTATTTTTATTTATTAATGAATAAAGTGAATTGTTTTATAATATAATATTTTCATTGCAGCAATGATTCAATCTAGATTTATTTAGATTGACCTAAAATCCTGAAGTAAATAAAGTGAATCTTTTATTTTTAGTAACGTTTTGAAAACTTACTCTAATTTCCTTTTCAATCTCAGTAAACGGAAACATTATTTTTTTATGACCTACAATTTGAAATTTGAGTTGGTCAATAACTACAAAATATTCCATCCAAAGCAACATCTTCTAAAAATGAACAACCACAAATTATCCAAGCTGACTAGATTTGTAGAAAAACAGTTTGCATGAAAAAGAAAAACGCTGAATTATGTTTTTCAATTTCGATTTCTTATGAGTTCATCCTATATTTTAGCTTCTATGGAGTTGATTACTTACAAATTTGTGCCACTTTTATTATTATTGCATAGGATTAAGAACTGATGACGAACGAGTGAATTTTTTTAAATCATGGTCTTATTAGTTCTGAAATTGGAAATTTCAAATAGTTGTCTGATTCTTCAGCCCACCTTTTCAGTTATAAGTGATGACATGTAGTGGTGCTGCATTTGACGATCATGTGTGCATAATTGTTATAACTTACTATTAGGTATAGCACTAAGAGTGGCTACGTCAATTATTAATAAATAATCAATTCTTAGAAGGCTTTAAGGTTATAGGCAAAGAGTTCCACAATTTCGCCGTTCGATAGGAAAATTAAGTCTGGTAGGAAGAAGTTCGGCAGGTCTCGAGCTTGACAATGAAGGACTGACTAACTTAAGCTGGTCCAGTCTATCTACCTAGGAATCTCACGGAGGAAGACGAGATTTTTGATGAACATCGACCATGGAAATATCTATAGAAAAGGGATAGATCGATGTTCTAGAGAGATCAATGAATTCGTAAGTGTGACATCAATCAGACGAATAGCTCCATAGATAACTCTACTACCGTAGAATGAAATGTCTTATGGAAGGGACCAAAACTGTCATGGCCGGCGAAAGTATTTAATAATAGTATATTAAAGAACGAGTTTCCTAAGACTCGTCTTAAAGCACGAATTCAAGTTTAAAAAACGAGTGGCGAAGCCACGAGTTTTTTTAAAGAATGAGTGCTTCAAGGTCTTAGGAAACGAGTTGTTTATACTATTTTTTGTAATTTGCTCTTTTTATGCCGTTTTTAAACAAAAACGTTCAATTTAGTCCATTTAGGGATTTTTATGGTGGTTGGTAACATCTTAATTTTGGAAGTGAAAATTTTATTTAGTGATTCTGTGATCGCTTTCTTGAGTTGTTGACGCTCGACACTATCATTTAAACTGACATAATGATGACAAGATAATTCCGCATCAAGCTCGCCAACCTAAACATTTTCGTAAAAAGTTCCGTGCTTTTTTGGATATTAAGTCACGGCGAGTGATGACGTTGCGTTCGTTAATGGGTCAATTAGAAAATCAAAATGGAGGCAAATTACAAAATAGTATATTAAAGAACGAGTTTCCTAAGACTCGTCTTAAAGCACGAATTCAAGTTTAAAAAACGAGTGGCGAAGCCACGAGTTCTTTTAAAGAATGAGTGCTTCAAGGTCTTAGGAAACGAGTTGTTTATACTATTTTTTGTAATTTGCCCTTTTTATGCCGTTTTTAAACAAAAATGTTTAATTTAGTCCATTTAGGGATTTTTATGGTGGTTGGTAACATCTTAATTTTGAAAGTCAAAATTTGATTCAGTGGTTCTGTGATCGCTATTGTTTCCGTAATTTTAGTTTCGTCTCTACTGGAAAGAGCAATAACACTAGAAAACGACTATTAGTACAAATATCTAAACCATATTGTGTATTAGCTGAAATCAATTCTTCCACTGGACACGTCGATGACTTTCTCTTCTTGAGTTGTTGATGCTCGACACTGTCATTTAAACTGACATAATGATGACAAGATAATTCCGCATCAAGCTCGCCATCCTAAAAATGTAAAAAGTTCCGTGCTTTTTTTGGATATTAAGACACGGCAAGTGATGACGTTGCGTTCGTTAATGGGTCTATTAGAAAATCAAAATGGAGGCAAATTACAAAAAAGTTATAATGCGCATGCGATTGTTATTGTTGTTCAATAGTAGCCATGTTTAATTCATTTGTGGATTTTGTTTCCATACGACTTGTTGCTTGCTATCATACACGCTATTTCTACAATACTATTTTTGCGTAATATTTATCATGGGAAAACACGGTTGTGCTATACGCAATTGTCAGCCACTTCAGAACCATAAACGCTACAGATTTCCGAATCTCAAATTCGATATGGGCTTATTAAATTTATGGCTGAAGTTTGTGAATCTGGTTCTTCTGAAGTATACTTCCGAAAAAATATACACCAATTACCGGGTGTGCTCAAGAGATTTTTCACCAGAAGATATTGGACGAAATGATGCGTTGAAGAATGATGCAGTCCCGACGCTTTTTCTGTCAATTCAGGTTAGTAATGATTGTTTTTTAGGTCTAGAACTTGATTTGCCAAATGGAATCAGGAATCATATTGAATCAGGCAACATCAACACAATTTCTGTTCAAGATTCTGTAGAAGTAGAACGAAGGCAGCCCAATATATTTTCCAGTACGAGTATAACAATGAAGTTATTGCACCTCAAAAGCTAACACCGTCACGAGTCTCACGACGAAAGTGAGGTAAAATAAACATTGGGATTCCTACGTTATAGGATATAAAATTTCTTGTTGATAATATGTACACACATCTTGAAACATTAGTATTTTCAGAAGTACCTTCCAAGCAATAAATTCTTCTTTCAATAAGGCAATAAATGAATAGCAAAAAACGATGTTGAAGTATTATGTACACACATGGTACGGTAATTATGAATCTGAAATACTTATGTATGTCCTTAAAATATCTGTTTATATTTGTTTGTAGGCAAGGGATTATTGCACCAAGTGAATGTTCGAAAAGTCGTTGAACTTACACCAAAGGCTAAATATTTATATAAAATTGCCTCATCCTACAAAAAGAAAGCAGCTATATTATTGAAGAAAAAACTTTCCTGTAGAAAAAGAATCTTATTTGCCACTGAGATGTCAACAGAGCAGTCATTAATTGAATTGTCAAATGGTTTCAACTCTTTAGTGTTCAATTTTTTTAAAGGGCATTTAGATTGTGCTGGAAAGAAGTCTAAGGGTCGACGATTTTCTTTCGAAAATAAAATATTAGCTCTAGCACTACAAACAAAGTGGTTCTGCATATAAGTTATTGTCATAACTTTTTGCTTTACCTTCGAGGGTTACTATAATGAAATTGTTGAACACCATCCCTATATACCCTGGCTTTAGCCCAGCTGTATTTTATGTATTTTTGTTTTAACCCATTGCAATTAGTCTCGATATTTAATTATATTATTATATTATATATAGTCATTTCTATTGTTTTTGATGTTAAATTTTATTTATATGTATATTTTATATATTTCTGTTCTAACTCTGTTGTAGAATAAAAACTATTGGTAAAAACTATCGACTTTCCTTTCCTACTTAAATTGTTAGAAAACAAAATTTGCCTTCATGTGCTGTGTAACTTCGAATTTCCCTCCAAACCATCATTTAGTAGGCTTCCAATCCACGCGCGGCGCTCTTGTCGCGGTGTATGTTTGGGAGCCGAACTCCAAACATGTGAACAGTACGCCAGGACAGGCGAATCTGTGCTTTGTAGATTTAAAGGAGCTGCTGGGATGTAAAGTAGCCCTTGGCACGGATTAGAAAACCAAGTTTTTGTGAAGCGGTGTTAAAACAAAATCAACCACTGAAAACAAAAAAGGAAAATGTGAAATCACCGCAGTGGCGTACTCCTTTCTCTTATCTGCCTGACTGTCTTTATCCGTCTACCTCTGTCAGTCTGCCTGCCTGTATGTAAGGCCACCGTCCTGTCTGTCTGTGTATTAATCTGTTTGCCTGCCTGATGTATGGCAGTCTGCTGTAAACACCAGGGAGAGAAACTAAAGTCACCCCTAAGTGGTTTCAATTCAGACAAGTGCCTGGCATTTTGACAACTGTTTTTTTTTTTGCGTAGAGGAGGGGAAATCTTGCATGGACGCCTCGGGGCCCGTGCCGCTGGGTGTGCCGGATTCTTATCGGTTAAAACCCCTCCGCCGTGAGGCTGGTTCTCCTTCCCAGGGGGAGCCCCACTGCACTGTGGTCATTAGAGTTCTATTGTGCCCTCACATATTGCTATCTCCTCATCAGTCCGATGTATTCTATGAATTTCAGTAGCCTGATATAGGGGATACTTCTATCCGACGACCAACCGCGTATCCCGTGCAATAACACAACATATACATGGGTGTCTCTTCTTCCACGCGCAACCCCTGCATGTGGGCTGATCTACCAGAGCCATCGCACAGAGATGTTTGTTGCTTGGGGCGTGTCCGGTCAGGAATGCAACAAGATTCCGTATTTCTTGTCTGCTAAAAGTCAGCAGATTTTTCACTCGTTTCTGCTGGAGATCTCGCATGAGTGCGACATACGGGGCATTTCCCTCCAGTAGGTAAGGTGCTCTGTCTCGAGCCATTTTTGGATTACATATTTCAAATGCCACAGGTTGGCTCTGGTCCAATCAGTGGTTGTTCAGCTCCCGCTTTAGCGAATGCGACGACAGTTTCAGTCCCTTCTCGTCTGGTTTTCACAGACTCTCATCCGAGTGGTTGACAGGGGTTCGGCGGAACAACACCCTAACTCCTAATATATGTTATCCACCTCTCATGACATCTATGAGCCTAGAAGTGAGGTTAACAGGATGTCTCTCAGCTGCACTGAGACTACGATAACAGGTGTTCTATGTGTAGCAGTGTGAAAAGCACTTTATTCACGAAAAGTGGTGTCTGGAAAAGTTAGTTTCAAACTTTTTCAGAAAAAATTCAATATGGTGACGGCAAATGACAAGAGTTTGACAAGTGTCTCATAGGGGCTTGACAAGGATCTGACATTTTGACAAGTGTCCGAAATTTGAACAAGTGTCGGACAAGTGTTTGACAAGAGTCTGACCAGTTTAAACGGAAAGTGGTGAATTCAAAAATTTCTTGTCACTAGGATAGAGGTGTCATACCCGGTGAAACCGGAAGTGGGTTATGTAGTCGACACTTTGTCATACCAAAAGTGGGAATTTTATTGCATGTTCGGAATTTACGTAATGTCCCGAACAATAATATTTTAGTTATATAGTGATCGGCCCTACCAGTCTTCCACGATAAAGGTTTGAAATTTCATTTTTAAAGCATAACTTCATGGATATCAAATGATAGGGTACGACGCGTAGAATGTAAGTGTCCAACTTTTCAGTAAAAAATCAATATGGTGCCTTAAAATGTGAAAAATTTCAACTATAGTTCAACGCGTAAAACTAAAATTTTCAACCTGAAAAAAATACAGTATGGCGACGGAAAATGGGACAAACTTCCAACTGTAGGTTTATAGGTAACAATTGAAAGCACTCGACTCGTAGAGTATAAAATCTATGAGCTGTCAACTGTCATTTTTTTCTGGTAGCAGCCGGCGACCTAAGTTCAAGAATGATCACCGGCTAGTTACTATTTCAAAGTATTTCGTTGCTAGCAACCGGCGACAGTTCATATTCATGGGTAGTATTCAGTAAGGTAGGGTAGGGCAAAATCCTTTGTTACCTGGTAACCATAGTTCGGGCGTTAAAAGCTACTATGTCTGAAAATGAGGAAAATTCCAAATATAGTTTTATGGGTATGAAATGAAATGGCCCAACGCGTAAAATGTGAACTTTCAACTTTGTAACGGTGAGCCGAGCGTATTGTTTTAAAATAAAAAATCTGGAGTTACCCTTTATTTAATATTTCCAGATAAGTGAATAGGTTTGAAAGCCGATCTCACTGCTAGTAATACTTGTACTTGTAACAGTCGACTGGGTATTATTTCAGGTAGCGTTAATACCTCATCGACGTGTTATGTGAGAATTGTTTGTTGGAACCTGTTTGGGTATCGGAGATCTTAGTTGATTCGTGTACCCTTGAGGTTCTTTAAAGCTGCCACCACTAGGTGTATATTTCAGCCCACCTAGAAGCTGTTTTCGACTACTTGATCCCTACCAAGGGACCGCCGCGTACTATTACTTACAATTATATCTTTATATCTATTCAAGCGTAAATTCTGAAGGTCGTATTCGCTGAGAGGTGATTAGCAATTACCAGTTAAACTCGCTAATCAAATTAAATAATAAATATATATTGAATAAAGTTAACAAAAATTCAGTACATCAAAATCCAACAAAACGATCATAAGATTGAACCAAAATTTAGAAATGGCAACAATACATAAATTTATAGACTTCAAATTCAGGTTCACCCCAAGGGGGAATCTGTGAAGCCGTTATCAATGTCACTAGTCTTACCCCTTTCGCCAGCCAGCAAGTTCCTGCTCAGGTTCTCTTAAGATAAGAGAGTTGGAATCCGTGAAAGCTAATTAGTACAATCTCCGAATAGTGATTGATTTCGCGCTCGATCACGCCGATGATTGATAGATAATATGTAAAATTAAGGGATTCCTCTCTTTCTGGTAACCTAGGGTAAGCCTAACGACCTGATACTCGATCATAAGTGATCTCCGATAAGCAGAATTTGTATAGAACACTCAAAATAGCCTAAATGACATTAACAAAACAAACATTAACGGGCGGAGCATGGTCTGAAGGTTCAATAACCAGATTATATTATATCGTCGATTCAGAGGTTGAAGTCAATATAACAGTTGTTTTTTGACAATCAAAATGCACTCACCCTGTTGGTCTAATATCACAATTCCCTCTCGAACCCCTTGTAGTAATAAGGCACATGGGATTTAAACACTCGATTCCTACGTCGGATTAAATTTGGTATGATAGGAAATTGTCACAAAATGGTTTTTTAAAGGACAAACACCTTCCGCGAGACACGAAAGACGCAAACAACTCCAGCGCTGCTTCAGCCCTAGGGATGCATAACCCTTGTTGCTTTGTTAATTTAATCTATAAATTTCTTGAACTTGATTTGTATAATCTTGACAAACATTATATTAATTGATTTGATGATTTGTACATTTGTACTTGACTTAATGCAACAATGGAGCATCCCTGTGGACATAAAGCAAGCTGGACTTGCCGAACAAGTACGTGGTGGAGAACTCTCGAGTAGATGGTGAATAATTTCCGGTTTTTTCTCGAATTAATTAGTTTTTACGAAATCATTGAAGCGGGGGGCCACTCCACGCGCAAAGCTTAGAAAATATGTTCAATTTAGAATACCGGGAGCAAACCCCGCTCATAAGTCCACGTATCGCAATCTAACTAGGCTGAAGAATTCTAAGTGACGGGTCTACTCAAGTTCCTTCTCCTGATTCAGGGAAAAAAGTACCGTTGACCGTATACTTTGCTACGTTTGCTAAGCATGGAGTCATTGCCACAGGAAAGTGGGCTTCAGATTACAGACGATAGGTCTGTCTGGTATATCGTGTTCAACATATAATAATTCATAAAACTTTCAATTTGAATTAAATCAAAATTATTCAAAGACTCCGAAAAAAGTAATAATCGGATTATTACAACATTAAAAAAGCCCAGTATGGCGACATTATAGTCCACGAACTATGGTCGCCGGATGATGACGTCACCACCTCCAATTTGAGAAATAAAATACGAAAAATAATAATAATTATAACATTTATTTATCTTTAACAGTTCATATTCATTGGGTAGTACAGCATTTAGGAAAAAATCGGTTGCTACCCGCCATCAAAAGTTCGGCCGTTAAAAGCTACTATGTCATAGCGTGAATATTAGGGGAAAATGTTGAAACATATATAAATCAGTAACAAATGGATTCAAATCATCTTATTTTCATAAAAGCACAGAGGACAAGCACTCATTCACAATTATACAGTCGAAGTAATAAAAAACATATTCTTTTCGTTTTGTGAAAACGCACCGACAGACATAGATGGACACACCTATACTGATAATAATATAGATTTTTCGATTAAATATCTAAGATTTTATGAGACTCAAGTTTGTTTCTCAACGGCCCTGGTGGAAACAGGGGTACCACCATATGAGAATTTTATTCATGGTCCTAATAATAATTTTCAAAATCTATAACGGCTGTTATGTCTTATATTGTAGATAAAGACAATGCTGTAGCATATTCAATGATGATATTGCTCAGTCTCCTATTGTAGACTACTGTAAATCGTATTTTCACGTTGGAATGTTTGGGAATACCAATTATCAAGGGTTTTTAGACTCTACAGCAGAAGCTGTCTAGTTGTGAAAACGGCAAAATTGATACCAAAAGATCCAATATGACATAGCAGAGAGGACATCAATAATCAATAAATGATATTCTTGAGATTTGGATAGTATTTTTTAAGCTATTGCATATAGCTTTCATCGCGGGCTTTGAGCGCGGCGACCGAATCAAGAAATTCCGTAACGTAAAATAACCTAAGACCTAAACACCTAACATGTGTCAAATTGATTAATTAATTTGAAGTTTCTAGAAGTGAGAAATTTCTCTATTTTATACGAATGTTATAACACTCTAGCGCTTTAGACTCCGGGATTTTCACGTGGCCTATCGAAATTAGAAGGTTCGAATTATCTAAAAACATAATTGCATGAACTCCAAACGTCCTATGTAATTAGCTACGAACGAAATCATTTTGACATATGCCTCGAGGAGCTTGCTACGCGTCAGTTAGAGTTTATACGTTAGACGCGCGTAGCAGAGACCTGAGAGTACCTGTTTCTATTAAGCTATTGCATATATTGCATACAACTTTTATCGCGGGCTTTGAGCGCGACGACCGAATCAAGAAATTCCGTAACGAAAAATAACAGGAACTCGTTTATGTTGCGCTCTCTCGGGTGACTAATATTGAAAAATTGTATATCACGACAAAAAACGATAATTCTACATTCAAGTTTTATAATAATCGAAGGCAAGCTGCATCGGCTGCATCTTTGTTGCAAGAATTCAAAAGACTGCCTTTAAATAGTGTTCAGACGACAGCTCAAAGTTTCTTAGATTTCATTAGTAATAGAAATGGCATTTCAATAATGACTTTCAATTGCCAAAGTCTAAATAGTCACAAATACGATTTACAAGATTCAGTTACGACACAAACAAATGTGTTACTTCTTACCGAAACTTGCATGGCGCATGGTAATCCGATTGAAATACCTGATTTCAATTGTATTGATCAATTCAAACGAGATACTGTTCCAAAAGGTGGGGTAGCTATTTACCAAAATAATAATAATGTAACTAATATTATGACTCTGAATATTGAAATAAATATTGCACACGTTAGCGATGTTAATGTTAGGCGCTCATTTGTTGGAGATATTTGTTCGTGCTTATGCAAACTTAGAAATGGCCTACACATAGTCATGGTAGCAATTTACATTTCTCCGAATTCAAAATTGGACGAGGTAGAGCATTTTATTCATCGCACTTTACTGGAGTACACTGAAGAAGGGTCGAAAATACTTGGTACAAATGGTAATAAATTTCCACTTATCTTGGCTGGCGATTTTAACATCAACTTCGCTGATAAAAAATCAGAGCGGTTGACAACTTTTCTTTCGGAAAAATTGAATTTGAAAATGAATAATGATCCACAAGAATCCACAACAAAATATGAGACCACAATTGACGCGGTATTTTCCAGATATTTAGAGGATATCAAGTCTCAAACTTATGTCTCTTATTTCAGTTATTCAGTTACCACAAACCTATAGTTTCAATAACAAATTCCTGAATAACCTACATGTATTGTAAGATAACAAAAATGTTTTAAACGATATTAACTTCTCATTATAAAAGAAAAAAAATTGTTTTCTTATCGGTCACCACGCTCAAAAAGTGTAACTTGAATTAATATCAAAGAAAAAACTTGAATTAAAATATCAAAGAAAAAAAAATATTGCATAAATTAAAAAAAATAAATAATTATTATTGCATAAGTTGAGAAAAAATGCTATGCAATAGCTTTACCGCGGCAGTCCCCGAGTGCCACACTTATCTTTTTTTTATGCTCTCAGTTACAAAGCAACAAGACAAATCATAATTCAACATTGGCCCAGCTCTGGACCAAAGTATTTCTTTGGAGCAAAAAGCTAATATTAAAATCAAGACAACAAATTATTCAATAAAACTACAAGAAATCTATATTAGCGCAGATTCATCAACTTCTAGACTCGATCCTGAAATCAATAATTCAGGTGATTTTCAATGTTAAATATGTAAATGCCTTAAAGCACCTTCGATATGTTAAAGTTTCCACAATAAGATTATATGAAATAAACAAGTTACTATTATTATTATGTACAATTATTTTCGACATTTGAAAAATAATAATACCCCAAACTTGTACCTTTAACACATCAACCCTAAGATGATAAATTCAACTCCAGTAGGAAAAAGTGACGACACACCTGGCGACCATAGTTCATGAACAACTATAGCCGGTAAATTCTACATAAATCGTGAAATATGGTAAATTTCTCTCAGGTAGGATAAGAGTGACCTCATCACACACCTGGCGACCATAACTCGTGAACTATGATAGCCGGTAAATTCGACACTTGTAACGGTGTGAACCCCGTTGCATGGTTTAATTTTAATATTGTTTGAATTGGTGATCAATTTGAATGAATAAGTTCGGATGAGCCAGGCCCTGACATCTTTGCTATAATAGCGGCAGCTGTATATTCATCGCGGTACGTTATAGTTCTATATAAATTCACGCAAGGTGTCGTTCCAGCGGAATTATTTTCAGGCAGGGAGATCGATTTGGCATTGTGTATGTAGTATTTAATAATTTTATGCCATTTTGGTCATTTTTATGTATCGGCCAAAATTTAGTCAACGACAACTTGATAGTCTTTCAAATATTATTATAATTACGTTTGGTATGATATAGAGTTGCCGTACGTAATCTATGAAACTGTTATCTAAATTTCAAGTTATCTAATCTTTGAATTATCGAATGGTTCATGAGAATGTTTCTTAATTGTTCAATACTATTAGTCAAATTTCATTTTATCATTTATCCATTGCTCATCTCAACCTCAAATGTTATTTCCACATTAATTAGATAACTTGATAAATATACAGAGAGATACAGGCTTAAGGTATTATTATTGTTTTTCAAATGTCGAATTTATCGGGTATAATGGTTCACGAACTCTGGTCGCCGGGTTTGTGTTGACGTCACTCTTTCATACTTGAGATAAATTTATTATCTTAGGGTTAATATGTTAGAGATACAGGTTTGGGGTATTATTGTTTTTAAAATTTCGAAAGTAAATTTACATAATAATTATAGTAACTTGTTTATTTCATATAATTTTATTGTGTGAAGATAACATATCGAATGTGCCTCAGAGTATTTACATATTTAATATTAAGACAAAAGCTTATTCTATATTGAAAATCAACCGAATCATTGATTTCACGATGGAATCCAGAAGTTGTTGAACCTCGGCTAATATATATTTTCTGTATTTTTTCTAGTAATTTGTTGTCTTGATTTTAATATTAGCTTTTTGCTTTAAAGAAATACTTTGGTTCAGAACTGGACCGATCTTGAATTCTGATTTCTTCGAATACCCTGTTGGTTTATAGCTAAGAGCATAAAAAATACTACCCAAAACTTTCAAATATCATTTATCGATTATTGACATGCTATGTGTCAGATAGTCAGATTGAGTCTTTTGGTATTTATTTTGCCGATTTCACAACTAGACACCTTCAGTTGTAGAGTCTAAAAACACTTAATGATTGGGATTCCCAAAGTTTTCAACGCACAAATACGATTTACTGTAAACTATAATAGAAGCCTGAATAATATCACCATGGAATATGCTAGAGCATTGACTTCATCTTCGATTATAAGACTATTATTAGGACAACGAACAAAATTATCGTATTGGCCCCTGTTTCCAGCAGGGCGGTTGAGATACAAACTTGAGTTTTATGAAATTTTCGATATTCAATTTGAAAATGTGTATTATTATCATTATTCGTGTTTCGTCTATATCTGTCTGTCTGTATTGATACAGTCGGGTTTGTGGGGCCTCCGGTAAGGGGGGCCACTGGCTGATTTGCGTCCGGTTAGCTAGCTCTCTGGGAACAGAAATACACACACACAGAAGCACTGGAGCCCTGTTCATTACTGCAGGTTATACAAACACTGAATAAAACAGTGGGCGACGAAAGTGGGGTGATGCTAAGTCTGCCTAGACTGGTATACCAGGTGTACACAATACACAAGGTTTACTGTTCACTAGGATAGTCAGTTGCACTGGTCCATATACCAAAGGTACATGTAAGTTCGCAGGAAGTTATGGCTAAGCTATATTAGTGCAGCCCTATGTATAGTTAGATATACAGTAAGTGACGTAATGATAACGAAAGCACAATAATTCACTGGATAAATGAAACAACAACTTACGTGAACGAAAACATAAGCAGCAGCGCAGGCGTGAAAAGTGGGGCGATGAGCTGTGAGACTGTGCGTGATGGCGAGACACCTAGGGCCTGCGGATCCGGGCGACGAGTCGAAGTCAACGGCTGGATTTTGCGGTTCCTCTCGTCACAGATGGATCGAGGGGTCATGACGATTTGTAACTTATCGACCAACAAGAGAGTGACGGGTTGAGGCAAAGAGTTCTATATATAGAGTAGACAAGTAGTGTGTTAAGCATAGGAAGGCGCTGGCAAGTTGATGGAGATTCTGTCCTTCTCGCACATGTAGTGCGCTCTCACTCGCACGATCTCCCCTTCTACCCACCGACTCAACACCATTCATCGTATGATTCAATTACATAAAATTACAATATTTACGTGCGAGTGAGAGCGCAGTACATGTGCGAGAAGGACAGAATATCCATCAACTTGCCAGTGAAAGGCTTAGTAGTCTACTCTATATATAGAACTCTTTGGGTTGAGGTGTCATGATGACTGGTAACTTATCGGACCCCTTACGGCCGACAAGAGAGTGAAGGATTGAAAGCGGAGCGCTGAAGGCGGGACTTTCAATGCATCAAGGCATTCCGGGTCGGAAGAACAGTCAACACTCAGTAAGTTACGAGATGACAAACGTATTCCTGATCTGTAACTTTTAGGCTGACATCAGTCGCCCCTCTGTTGATGACTTTATGGAGAGGTTCGAAAGTTGATGTGGTCGATGTGTGTTGGTATGCTTGCGTGCTTGCGTACTTGCTTGCTGTTGCTCGTGGTAGGTTTATTGAGTGTGAGTGAGAAGAAAAAATTGACAAGCACGGGGATGGTTGCGCCGTGCAGGACTTCGGATAACTGTTCACCATTTAGTCTAGGAACCTAAGGAACAACAGAAACTTAGGCCGGACAGGATGACATATTTACAGACATAAAGTATTTACAGATTGCTTCTGCTTGATCCAGCGGAATAAATCTGTAGAACATGTTGGGGTGTATACACAAGATGACTTCTGCTTGATCCTGGCTGATCCTCTGTATCCTGGTATATACAAGGACATATTCACAGATATTTACAGACATGTTTGTAAAAAGTATTTACATATAGGTATATACAGGTTGCTTCTGCTTGATCCAGGTGGTACCTATATGGAATAAATCTGTACATGTTGTGGTGCTTATACAAGATGCCTTCTACTTGATCCTGGCTGATCCTCTGCATTTTGGTATATACAACGCTGTGTGTGAAAGAATAAATACAAACATATAATGCACATGAGGGGGATCATGTTCTCACTATATGCACTCACTCGAATGACACTACGCGCACAGGTCAGGGTCAGGCTGATCCTGGGGTCCGTCTTCATTTGGGTCGAGCGCAAGGATGTGTTGTCCTAGGTCAGGAGCACGGCGCAGGTCGTTCACCCATTTCAATAATTATTTCGTTATCTCGCCAAGACTAGTCTAAAGAGACATATGCATTCCAAATTTATATGAGGAATGTCAAAGAAGACGTGATACGGAATAATACGTAACCACCATTGCTAGGTTAAACAAGCCTTAAAACCGATATAAGCCATTCCGACTTTCAATTTGACATATTAGATACGAATTATAGACAAGAGAAAGAATGTAGTAAATGATTATCTAATTTAGATCCTAGCAAGAAAAAGCAATCTTGTGTGGCCACGCGGATGAATCGATATTAATATGATTATTGGAAAATATCATGAATCAGAAAAATATACACGTCTACTACATCAAAGTATCAGATTCACTGTCGATAATAATGCTTCGACATATTTAATTATTAACAGATACAGAAATACAAATAATTCAACTCACCCCAAATAAGGTCTCCCTCTCTCTCTTCTCATCGCGTGTCGCGAGACCTCTCTCGGGTTTTCGCGCATCAGTAAAATAATCGATTTGCGCTTTTAAAACAAGATGTCAGTCACAATCTCTTTCCAAGTTTAATTAGCTATGATACCGAGCGGAAACTCAGTAACGTATAACATTACAAGGATGATAGTTGCTGGTGACCTCTATTAATATTGATAATAAGCTAGCGTGACTTCACCTATCTAAATCTATTTTACCATTCCTTGAATAGCAACTAAATCTATTCTTAGACTCAAGGTCACTGCGGAGTAACCTCTGATGGTTATTGTCGACCGATACTTCTTCAGACAACCCCCACCCTCTAAATCAGCAAAACCTGGGATATCCCCTGAGGTGAGATGGAGAAAATAGTACACTGATGGCTCCAAAACAACAGGACAACGGGAACTGGAATATGAGTATATAGGCCCGGAATCAAGTACTCTGAAAGCTTATGCAAATCCTCCAGCATTTTACAAGCGAAGATTCACGCTATAGGAAAACGTGTTCAGTTCAATATAGAAAGAGACCTCGTAGACAGGAAATAATCGTCATGTCGGATAGTCAAGCAGCCATCAACGCGCTGAGTTCACACGTAAAAGAAGGTCTGGGAATAGAAAAACTAAATGAACTAGGCAAGAACAACACTACCCTACTATGGGTTCCAGAGGGTAACGAAAAAGCAGACGATCTCTCAAAAATATGGGCCGAAATACCATTTGTGGGGCCTGAACTCTTCTGCGGAATAAGCGCCAGCACAATACTGGAAGAACTTATACAAGAAGTAGACAAAAAAAATTCCCTACCAATAAATAGATCTATTGGTACTCAGCAAAGATACTTCGGGAAACTACAACTGAAAGAGATCCAGTCACTGCATCAACCTGAGTAAAAATTAATTCAGAATACTAACGGGGATTCTAATAGGACACTGTCGGTTGAAAGGGCAACTTAAAAGACTGGGATTGGTAGAAGAAGAAGAGTGCAGGTTCTGCGACAAGAAGGTGAAACTTCCATTCACATCCTCGTAGAATGCACTAACCCGCAAAACCCAAGGGCACGATACCTTTGGGGCATACCAAATAAATGAGGGAGACCTTTTTGACGCGAAGTCATTCGACATACTGAACTTTCTCAAAACCACAGGGCTGGGAAGAACTGTAGATACAACTTAAAGTCGACCCGACGAATGTAGGAGAAAATACACTTTAATAATACATGTGTACAAGGGCAAGGAAAATCTATCAATTACAAAAACAAATTTTCAAATAACCTAGTATGCCCTAAATATATAAAATTTAAAAAAATTAACTCTTCAAAAATGCTACAAACTAATCTGCGACAACCTTTCCACTTGGAGGTTCGAACCTATACCGCTAAAGGAAGCAAAAATTGTAGAGAAGGCATACCGTCTGAGCCGGAACCGTTGATACTGAATATTGAATTCGGTATATCAACTGTTTACCAGTTCGTCGCTAGATGCACTATCATGGGGTTGGCTCCGAGTTGTATCCGCAAACGCTTATAATTGATGGGACTTCCGTCGGATAACAACTTCCCATATACAGACATTGCACACTTCTGTGGTTTTTGTTTGTAAACACTGAAGCGTCACACCCTAACCTAAATCTTTTGAAGAAGGATTGGTATGTCTTGTGTCTTGTCTAGTCTGTCTAGTAAGTCAGTACAGGACTAATCATAATAATAATGTAATTTTCAATTTTCACCCTCATTTATATCGTTTTCAAATTCGAAGATATCTAATTCCGTTATAATTAGAATAAGTATGGTACATAGAATATGGTAATTTGTTAAATATTATAACTTGAGTGCTTTGTTGAATTACATTATAACTTTTGCAGTATGGTCTCGGATTTCTTTTATCCGAATATGGGTGGTGTAGAAGAACATATTTATAATTTGTCACAATGCCTCTTACAAAAAGGACATAAAGTAGTAATATTAACTCACAGTTATGGAGATAGAGTGGGTGTGCGTTATATGACAAAATTTTTGAAAGTTTACTATTTGCCAATTAAAGTATTTTATAATCAGTGTGTATTGCCTACAATGATCGGAAATGTTCCTCTAATTAGATATATATTTATTCGTGAGCAAATAGAAATTATTCATGGGCATTCTGCATTTTCTGCATTAGCACATGAAGCAATGCTCATAGGAAGTTTGATGGGTCTAAAGGTGCTGCAGTTAACAGAATTTATACATTATTCTACTTATTGTTAACTTTTTAGACTGTTTTCACAGATCACAGCTTATTTGGATTTGCAGATGCAAGTGCAGCAATAACTAATAAATTACTGGAACTGTCTTTAGTAAGTTGCAACCATTGCATTTGTGTTTCACATACAGGTAAAGAGAATACAGTTTTACGTGCTAGAGTGGATAGTAAGAGAGTGTCTGTAATCCCTAATGCTGTTGATACATTTTCTTTCACTCCAGATCCTGGTCAACGCTCAAAAAGTTCTAGTAAGTATTTTCACATAATAGCAGAATGAAATGTTGCAACCTTACTTCAAAACATGAAAGTAGAAAATTGTTGATTTGCGGAAGATATAACAGGAATCGTAATTTAATTATGATGGTGATTATTTGTTATTTTGAAAGTACTGAAAACAAAAGCTACTTAACATGATCTTTTTTTACTTGATGGCTTTCCTCGATAGATATACTTTATGTTATTGCTTTCAATAAGATATTGTAGTGAAATAATGAGAATTTATAAGCTTTTCATTAGTATTATGTGGTCTAAACACTATTCTAGGTGTTTCACAACTTCTCCAACAATTTGTAACTACATGTGCACTTTTAAATTTAATAAGAATTCGATTTCTTGAACACAAATTAAGAAAATACTAATTGAAAATAATAAATTAGGTGCTAAGTTTGTTTTGTATTTTGATAATGTGATGAGAACAGTAGTGTAGATATTTAACCTTGTTTTCTGCGTGACTTGTTACAATTTTTTACTTAAACGTGCATATTTATGTAACTAAATAAAATTTTCTAATGAGTTGTGAGACAGCCTGTATATCTCCATGTATCCTGACAATGTAATTCCATTATAAGCCAGTTTTTTTGAACATAATTATTTTTAGTTTGTATTGTGGTGGTTTCCCGGTTGGTTTATAGGAAAGGAGTGGATTTAACTGCCCAGATCATTCCTGAAATATGTAACAGATTTGAGGATGTGAATTTTTTAATTGCTGGTGATGGACCAAAAAGATGGCAAGTAGTGTTCTTATAATAAATGAAAAATCAATTTTTCTTTTGATGTATAAGTCTATAAGATTACTTTTAAGGTTACTTGAAGAAATTCGTGAAAGGAGAGGTATTCAAGATAGGGTAACTCTTCTAGGAAGCTTAGAACATTCCCAAGTAAGAGATGTATTGGTGAAAGGTCATATATTTTTAAATACTTCATTAACAGAAGCTTACTGTATGGCTATCGTAGAAGCTGCATCTTGTGGGTGAGTAGATGAATTTTATAAAACTGTTGACTACAATTCTCTAATTTTAGATTGAAAGTTGTTTCCACAAGAGTTGGAGGAATTCCAGAAGTGCTTCCAGGGGATTTAATTTATTTGACAGAACCTACAGTTCCAGCATTAATAGAAGGTATGCACTTTAGATCTTCTATCGACACATTAATAGAAAAAGGTTTTCACTGAATTTTTCTGTTTTTTACTTATAGTGTACAACCGATAGTTAGATTTTTTGAACATTTTCGAGACTATACTCATCATTTGAATAAGTCAGTACATGTAAACAGAAGTACGTGAAGGATTTCACAGGGTCATACTGAAGAGCGCGCGCATATATTGTAAGATTTAAATTTAACTTTTAGAATGAAAAAAAAGTGTAGTTAATAATTTATTGCTGAAATAGTACAATAAGTAATCAACTAAAGATATAGTATGATATAGTATTATGAAATATGAATAATATTGTAGTATTCATACGAAGTTTCCTTATATAGTTATCTATTTCCTGTATTAATAACAAGCTAGTTTCTCGATTCCTTCAGCATGAAATTAATTTTTATTATAATAAGGGTGGCAATACTAACCCTTCGACGACACAGAAGAGATGTTCCACTTGTATGAAGTTTTCTCATATAGTTATCAATTTTCTGTATTACTAACAAGCTGGCTTCTCGATTCCTTCAGCATAAAATTAATTTTTATTATAGTAAGGGTAGCAATACTAACCCTTCGACGACACCGAAGAGATTTTTCACTCGTACGAAGTTTCCTTATATAGTTATCTATTTTCTGTATCAAGCTGGCTCTTCGTTTCCTTCAGAATGAAATTAATTTTTATTATAATAAGGGTAGCAATACCAACCCATCGACGACACCGAAGAGATATCCCACTTGTATGCAGTTTACTAATATAGTTATCAATTTTCTGTATTAATAACAAGCTGGCTTCTCGATTCCTTCAGCATGAAATTAATTTTTATTATAATAAGGGTAGCAATAATAATTCTTCGACGACACCGAAGAGATGTTCCTCTTGTATGGAGTTTTCTCATATAGTTATCAATTTTCTGTATTAATAAAAGCTGGCTTCTCGATTCCTTCAGCATAAAATTAATTTTTATTATAGTAAAGGTAGCAATACTAACCCTTCGACGACACCGAAGAGATTTTCCACTCGTACGAAGTTTCCTTATAGTTATCTGTTTCATGTATCAAGCTGGCTTTTCGTTTCCTTCAGCATGAAATTAATGTTTATTATAATAAGGGTAGCAATACTAACTCTTTGAAGACACCGAAGAGATTTTCCACTCGCACGAAGTTTTCTCATATAGTTATCAATTTTCTGTATTAATAACAAGCTGGCTTCTTCTCGTTTCCTTCAGCATGAAATTAATTTTTTCATTATAATAAGGGTAGCAATACTAACCCTTCGACGACACCGAAGAGATTTTCCACTCGTACGAGGTTTTCTCATATAGTTATCAATTTTCTGTATTAATAACAAGCTTCTCGTTTCCTTCAGCATGAAATTAATTTTTATTATAATAAAAGGTAGCAATAATAACCCATCGACGGCACCGGAGAGATTTTCCACTCGTACGAAGTTTCCTTATATAGTTATCTATTTTATGTATCAAGGTGACTTTTCGTTTCCTTCAGTATGAAATTAATTTTTATTATAATAAGGGTAGCAATACTAACCCTTCGACGACACCGAAGAGATTTTCCACTCACACGAAGTTTTCTCATATAGTTTGAAACGGACATTGGGCGCCAGTGAAACGGATCACTCTGTCGGCTAGGATCAGTAGTGATAAGTTGCCCCAACTAGCGCAATAAGATTATTTACTGTCAGGGCTCGTAGTGAAACGTGTCATATGATTCTAGACTTTATGAATTACCCTGAGAGCCAACTGCTTTAGAATAAACAAACTAAAAAGAATCCACAGTCAAGAATCCAGGCACTACGAGGTTGCTAAGAGTTGATGGATATTCAGAAAAATAAGACAAAGTTCAACTTAAAAATTTGGTTTTATTCCAAGCAGGAATTTGAATAACAATTTAAATAATGTACAATTCTTTTATCGAACAAAATGATTAGGTATAATGTAAATTAAAATTAAAATTTGAATTATGTGAAGTAATTCAATTAATAAAAAAATTAGAAACCTTTGGTTACAATTTCAACAACAAAGAAATGAATGAAATATAAATTTAGTTATGAACCTTGAGTTCAGTTACATCAAATTACAGAAGTTAATCAAATACAAAATTATATTTGAACCTTTGAGTTCGATTACAACAAACAAATAATAGTTAGTGAAACACAAATTTAGTTGGATAACAAAAATCAGTAAAATGAAAATATGGTCATTCAAACTAAAATTTTACCGTCCTTGGAACTTGAAGGAGCTGGAAGTAGGCTCTGCCAGGAAATTCCCTAAACCGTCACGAGCAAAAAGGACAGAGGCACCTCAATCGTTCAGACCCTGTAAATACAAACACGAACAGTATCTTGGCACAAGTTCGAGGGACCGATAACTAAATCAGAAGGAATAACCAATACGATCCCACAACTGGTTATGTTATCTCCCAAACTGTATAAACACTATATGAACAATATTGATATCTTGAAGAGAATATTATTACAATCAATCAATCTGAAGGAAATCTGAGAAGAATTAAGTTACTTATTATGTTACTACAATTGATATTTAAAATTTGTGAAGATAAAGGTACTTACTAAAAAGAATTATAATCAATAAGTCAGACATTGTCACTGAGCATAAAGATACTGATTTACTTAATTCGATTCTCACCAATGAATTGGAATTTGCAATTTATCAGATACTTTGAGCAAGCGTGACAGTGGTATTACTTAAGACCTCAAAAAGCAGTAATTGAGATCCCTGCTTCTATGTCCACCCAGATCAATATTCAACCAAACCTATTAGTCTAATAAGACTTAACCCTGTGTACTTAATGTACCAGGTCAAGAAAATGGTGAATCTCAAATTCACGCACCACGCAACACGTACTATATTGCCAGGGTAAATACGAAGAGTAAAAATACTATATTACCAGTCTGCCTACGACTCGTTAAATAATTTTTGTATAAAGATTAAGAAAAATACCCAATGATGTAAAAGATTATCTCAGAATTATACTAGATAACAAAGTGATTCGCCATGAATGTTGAGAGGTTTGTTGAGAATTATTTCCACTGAAATATATCGACGTTTAGGGACTGTACATATCCTGAATTCTATTTAAGATATGAAATCAAATTAAATAGTTCCTGATGTCAATAATATTTCAATGGCAGATTAATAATGACTATAATACAAACGAAATTGTTGAATCTCAACTTACCTCTTCAATATTCACCACGTAATGGCTTCCTTCAATTTCCGTTCCCTAAGCTACCCCTACTCGCGAATTGCGCGTCGTGCGACGAGACCCCATGAGGAATACGAATTTCAATTATCGGTTTCCTATTGAACAAGTAGATGACGCTATTAGTCAATACAAGATAAGTGATTCTAAAACCGAACAGAAAACGTTATTCTAATCATTACAACGTTCTTTATACCAGTAACGTGGAAAGCGTTACAAGAAATCAATTTTTATTATAATAAGGGTAGCAATGATAACCCATCGACGGCACCGAAGAGATTTTCTACTCGTACGAAGTTTTCTCATATAGTTATCAATTCTCTGTATTAATAACAAGCTGGCTTCTCCTTTCCTCCAGCAAGAAATCAATTTTTTTTATAATAAGGGTAGCAATGATAACCCATCGACGGCACCGAAGAGATTTTCCACTCATACGAAGTTTTCTCATATAGTTATCAATTCTCTGTATTAATAACAAGCTGGCTTCTCGTTTCCTTCAGCAAGAAATCATTTTTTATTATAATAAGGGTAGCAATGATAACCCATCGACGGCACCGAAGAGATTTTCCACTCGTACGAAGTTTCCTCATATAGTTATCAATTCTCTGTATTAATAACAAGCTGGTTTCTCGTTTCCTTCAGCAAGAAATCAATTTTTATTATAATAAGGGTAGCAATGATAACCCATCGACGGCACCGAAGAGATTTTCCACTCGTACGAAGTTTTCTCATATAGTTATCAATTCTCTATATTAATAACAAGCTGGCTTCTCGTTTCCTTCAGCAAGAAATCAATTTTTATTATAATAAGGGTAGCAATGATAACCCATCGACGGCACCGAAGAGATTTTCCACTCGTACGAAGTTTCCTCATATAGTTATCAATTCTCTGTATTAATAACAAGCTGGTTTCTCGTTTCCTTCAGCAAGAAATCAATTTTTATTATAATAAGGGCAGCAATGATAACCCATCGACGGCACCGAACAGATTTTCCACTCGTACGAAGTTTTCTCATATAGTTATCAATTCTCTGTATTAATAACAAGCTGGCTTCTCGTTTCCTTCAGCAAGAAATCAATTTTTATTATAATAAGGGTAGCAATGATAACCCATCGACGGCACCGAAGAGATTTTCCACTCGTACGAAGTTTTCTGATATAGTTATCAATTCTCTGTATTAATAACAAGCTGGCTTCTCGTTTCCTTCAGCACGAAATTAATTTTTATTATAAAGGGTAGCAATAATAACCCATCGACGGCGCCGAAGACATTTTCTACTCGTACGAAGTTTTCTCATATAGTTATCAATTCTCTGTATTAATAACAAGCTGGCTTCTCGTTTCCTTCAGCAAGAAATCAATTTTTATTATAATAAGGGTAGCAATGATAACCCATCGACGGCACCGAAGAGATTTTCCACTCGTACGAAGTTTTCTCATATAGTTATCAATTCTCTGTATTAATAACAAGCTGGCTTCTCCTTTCCTTCAGCAAGAAATCAATTTTTATTATAATAAGGGTAGCAATGATAACCCATCGACGGCACCGAAGAGATTTTCCACTCGTACGAAGTTTTCTCATATAGTTATCAATTCTCTGTATTAATAACAAGCTGGCTTCTCGTTTCCTTCAGCACGAAATTAATTTTTATTATAAAGGGTAGCAATAATAACCCATCGACGGCGCCGAAGACATTTTCTACTCGTACGAAGTTTTCTCATATAGTTATCAATTCTCTGTATTAATAACAAGCTGGCTTCTCGTTTCCTTCAGCAAGAAATCAATTTTTATTATAATAAGGGTAGCAATGATAACCCATCGACGGCACCGAAGAGATTTTCCACTCGTACGAAGTTTTCTCATATAGTTATCAATTCTCTGTATTAATAACAAGCTGGCTTCTCCTTTCCTTCAGCAAGAAATCAATTTTTATTATAATAAGGGTAGCAATGATAACCCATCGACGGCACCGAAGAGATTTTCCACTCGTACGAAGTTTTCTCATATAGTTATCAATTCTCTGTATTAATAACAAGCTGGCTTCTCGTTTCCTTCAGCACGAAATTAATTTTTATTATAAAGGGTAGCAATAATAACCCATCGACGGCGCCGAAGACATTTTCTACTCGTACGAAGTTTTCTCATATAGTTATCAATTCTCTGTATTAATAACAAGCTGGCTTCTCGTTTCCTTCAGCAAGAAATCAATTTTTATTATAATAAGGGTAGCAATGATAACCCATCGACGGCACCGAAGAGATTTTCCACTCGTACGAAGTTTCCTCATATAGTTATCAATTCTCTGTATTAATAACAAGCTGGTTTCTCGTTTCCTTCAGCAAGAAATCAATTTTTATTATAATAAGGGTAGCAATGATAACCCATCGACGGCACCGAAGAGATTTTCCACTCGTACGAAGTTTTCTCATATAGTTATCAATTCTCTGTATTAATAACAAGCTGGCTTCTCGTTTCCTTCAGCAAGAAATCAATTTTTATTATAATAAGGGTAGCAATGATAACCCATCGACGGCACCGAAGAGATTTTCCACTCGTACGAAGTTTCCTCATATAGTTATCAATTCTCTGTATTAATAACAAGCTGGTTTCTCGTTTCCTTCAGCAAGAAATCAATTTTTATTATAATAAGGGTAGCAATGATAACCCATCGACGGCACCGAACAGATTTTCCACTCGTACGAAGTTTTCTCATATAGTTATCAATTCTCTGTATTAATAACAAGCTGGCTTCTCGTTTCCTTCAGCAAGAAATCAATTTTTATTATAAAAAGGGTAGCAATGATAACCCATCGACGGCACCGAAGAGATTTTCCACTCGTACGAAGTTTTCTGATATAGTTATCAATTCTCTGTATTAATAACAAGCTGGCTTCTCGTTTCCTTCAGCACGAAATTAATTTTTATTATAAAGGGTAGCAATAATAACCCATCGACGGCGCCGAAGACATTTTCTACTCGTACGAAGTTTTCTCATATAGTTATCAATTCTCTGTATTAATAACAAGCTGGCTTCTCGTTTCCTTCAGCAAGAAATCAATTTTTATTATAATAAGGGTAGCAATGATAACCCATCGACGGCACCGAAGAGATTTTCCACTCGTACGAAGTTTTCTCATATAGTTATCAATTCTCTGTATTAATAACAAGCTGGCTTCTCCTTTCCTTCAGCAAGAAATCAATTTTTATTATAATAAGGGTAGCAATGATAACCCATCGACGGCACCGAAGAGATTTTCCACTCGTACGAAGTTTTCTCATATAGTTATCAATTCTCTGTATTAATAACAAGCTGGCTTCTCGTTTCCTTCAGCACGAAATTAATTTTTATTATAAAGGGTAGCAATAATAACCTATCGACGGCGCCGAAGACATTTTCTACTCGTACGAAGTTTTCTCATATAGTTATCAATTCTCTGTATTAATAACAAGCTGGCTTCTCGTTTCCTTCAGCAAGAAATCAATTTTTATTATAATAAGGGTAGCAATGATAACCCATCGACGGCACCGAAGAGATTTTCCACTCGTACGAAGTTTTCTCATATAGTTATCAATTCTCTGTATTAATAACAAGCTGGCTTCTCCTTTCCTTCAGCAAGAAATCAATTTTTATTATAATAAGGGTAGCAATGATAACCCATCGACGGCACCGAAGAGATTTTCCACTCGTACGAAGTTTTCTCATATAGTTATCAATTCTCTGTATTAATAACAAGCTGGCTTCTCGTTTCCTTCAGCAAGAAATCAATTTTTATTATAATAAGGGTAGCAATGATAACCCATCGACGGCACCGAAGAGATTTTCCACTCGTACGAAGTTTTCTGATATAGTTATCAATTCTCTGTATTAATAACAAGCTGGCTTCTCGTTTCCTTCAGCACGAAATTAATTTTTATTATAAAGGGTAGCAATAATAACCCATCGACGGCGCCGAAGACATTTTCTACTCGTACGAAGTTTTCTCATATAGTTATCAATTCTCTGTATTAATAACAAGCTGGCTTCTCGTTTCCTTCAGCAAGAAATCAATTTTTATTATAATAAGGGTAGCAATGATAACCCATCGACGGCACCGAAGAGATTTTCCACTCGTACGAAGTTTTCTCATATAGTTATCAATTCTCTGTATTAATAACAAGCTGGCTTCTCCTTTCCTTCAGCAAGAAATCAATTTTTATGATAATAAGGGTAGCAATGATAACCCATCGACGGCACCGAAGAGATTTTCCACTCGTACGAAGTTTTCTCATATAGTTATCAATTCTCTGTATTAATAACAAGCTGGCTTCTCCTTTCCTTCAGCAAGAAATCAATTTTTATTATAATAAGGGTAGCAATGATAACCCATCGACGGCGCCGAAGACATTTTCTACTCGTACGAAGTTTTCTCATATAGTTATCAATTCTCTGTATTAATAACAAGCTGGCTTCTCCTTTCCTTCAGCAAGAAATCAATTTTTATGATAATAAGGGTAGCAATGATAACCCATCGACGGCACCGAAGAGATTTTCCACTCGTACGAAGTTTTCTCATATAGTTATCAATTCTCTGTATTAATAACAAGCTGGCTTCTCCTTTCCTTCAGCAAGAAATCAATTTTTATTATAATAAGGGTAGCAATGATAACCCATCGACGGCGCCGAAGACATTTTCTACTCGTACGAAGTTTTCTCATATAGTTATCAATTCTCTGTATTAATAACAAGCTGGCTTCTCGTTTCCTTCAGCAAGAAATCAATTTTTATTATAATAAGGGTAGCAATGATAACCCATCGACGGCACCGAAGAGATTTTCCACTCGTACGAAGTTTTCTCATATAGTTATCAATTCTCTGTATTAATAACAAGCTGGCTTCTCCTTTCCTTCAGCAAGAAATCAATTTTTATTATAATAAGGGTAGCAATGATAACCCATCGACGGCACCGAAGAGATTTTCCACTCGTACGAAGTTTTCTCATATAGTTATCAATTCTCTGTATTAATAACAAGCTGGCTTCTCGTTTCCTTCAGCAAGAAATCAATTTTTATTATAATAAGGGTAGCAATGATAACCCATCGAAGGCACCGAAGAGATTTTCCACTCGTACGAAGTTTTCTCATATAGTTATCAATTCTCTGTATTAATAACAAGCTGGCTTCTCGTTTCCTTCAGCAAGAAATCAATTTTTATTATAATAAGGGTAGCAATGATAACCCATCGACGGCACCGAAGAGATTTTCCACTCGTACGAAGTTTTCTCATATAGTTATCAATTCTCTGTAATAATAACAAGCTGGCTTCTCCTTTCCTTCAGCAAGAAATCAATTTTTATTATAATAAGGGTAGCAATGTTAACCCATTGACGGCACCGAAGAGATTTTCCATTCGTACGAAGTTTTCTCATATAGTTATCAATTCTCTGTATTAATAACAAGCTGGCTTCTCGTTTCCTTCAGCAAGAAATCAATTTTTATTATAATAAGGGTAGCAATGATAACCCATCGACGGCACCGAAGAGATTTTCCACTCGTACGAAGTTTTCTCATATAGTTATCAATTCTCTGTATTAATAACAAGCTGGCTTCTCGTTTCTTTCACCAAGAAATCAATTTTTATTATAATAAGGGTAGCAATGATAACCCATCGACGGCACCGAAGAGATTTTCCACTCGTACGAAGTTTTCTCATATAGTTATCAATTCTCTGTATTAATAACAAGCTGGCTTCTCGTTTCCTTCAGCAAGAAATCAATTTTTATTATAATAAGGGTAGCAATGATAACCCATCGACGGCACCGAAGAGATTTTCCACTCGTACGAAGTTTTCTCATATAGTTATCAATTCTCTGTATTAATAACAAGCTGGCTTCTCGTTTCCTTCAGCACGAAATTAATTTTTATTATAAAGGGTAGCAATAATAACCCATCGACGGCGCCGAAGACATTTTCCACTCGTACGAAGTTTTCTCATATAGTTATCAATTCTCTGTATTAATAACAAGCTGGCTTCTCGTTTCCTTCAGCAAGAAATCAATTTTTATTATAATAAGGGTAGCAATGATAACCCATCGACGGCACCGAAGAGATTTTCCACTCGTACGAAGTTTTCTCATATAGTTATCAATTCTCTGTATTAATAACAAGCTGGCTTCTCGTTTCCTTCAGCAAGAAATCAATTTTTATTATAATAAGGGTAGCAATGATAACCCATCGACGGCACCGAAGAGATTTTCCACTCGTACGAAGTTTTCTCATATAGTTATCAATTCTCTGTATTAATAACAAGCTGGCTTCTCGTTTCCTTCAGCACGAAATTAATTTTTATTATAAAGGGTAGCAATAATAACCCATCGACGGCGCCGAAGACATTTTCCACTCGTACGAAGTTTTCTCATATAGTTATCAATTCTCTGTATTAATAACAAGCTGGCTTCTCGTTTCCTTCAGCAAGAAATCAATTTTTATTATAATAAGGGTAGCAATGATAACCCATCGACGGCACCGAAGAGATTTTCCACTCGTACGAAGTTTTCTCATATAGTTATCAATTCTCTGTATTAATAACAAGCTGGTTTCTCGTTTCCTTCAGCACGAAATCAATTTTTATTATAATAAGGGTAGCAATGATAACCCATCGACGGCACCGAAGAGATTTTCCACTCGTACGAAGTTTTCTCATATAGTTATCAATTCTCTGTATTAATAACAAGCTGGCTTCTCCTTTCCTCCAGCAAGAAATCAATTTTTTTTATAATAAGGGTAGCAATGATAACCCATCGACGGCACCGAATAGATTTTCCACTCGTACGAAGTTTTCTCATATAGTTATCAATTCTCTGTATTAATAACAAGCTGGCTTCTCGTTTCCTTCAGCAAGAAATCATTTTTTATTATAATAAGGGTAGCAATGATAACCCATCGACGGCACCGAAGAGATTTTCCACTCGTACGAAGTTTCCTCATATAGTTATCAATTCTCTGTATTAATAACAAGCTGGTTTCTCGTTTCCTTCAGCAAGAAATCAATTTTTATTATAATAAGGGTAGCAATGATAACCCATCGACGGCACCGAAGAGATTTTCCACTCGTACGAAGTTTTCTCATATAGTTTTGGTGGTTTTTGATTATATGAGGTTGGGATATCTGCGTGGACACCGCAGAATAAAAGATGACGTTGTGGTAAGGTGGTTTATTCACTGATACACAATAAGAAACATCACTAAGTCAATAGTACCCGTGACAGGATTGTACCATGTCGTTCTCGGTAGAATATCGAGACATCTATATCTATCAATGTAAGTGTTACCTGAAAGGTAACGTTCGCCCCTCTTGTCACGGGTGACGTACTGCTTAGTGTATCAATAATAATTGTTCTAAATAATATATACATATTCAGCATGAATATAATAACTTAAATATCATGCTATATTTTCCCTACACCTTCCCTGCAGAGAAAAGAATTTATTTGCTATGTCTAAAGTGAATAAATTCGTCAAAACAACAATAACACTCCTATCATAAATTTGGATTCTAAAATCTTTCTTTTCTCTCCAGCATCGGTGCTAATATGAGTAAGTGTAATACGATACATAATACCAATAAATATAATAATTTACAAATTCTTATAATAAAATGAAATATTTGATGTCGATTGTTTTTTTTTCAAGGTAAGCTCTATAATATAGTAAACATAAAATAAGTGTCAAGTTCACAGCTACTTATAAAAACATCAATGCTCTACTAAAATTATGTAATTCAAGGTTGTTGCGATGCATTCTCGAACACATCCCGTTTTGTGCATAGTTCAGCATTTTTGAATTAAATCGTCGCGCACTTAAATCCGATAGGTCTTTGTTCTATTTTTGTGCACTTCAATAGTTTTTCCTCCTTTTAGAAACAGAACATTCGGTTCGCGTTCCGCGATCACAACATAAGGACCTTCGTACACTTCGGTAAGTTTATTTCCCGTTTCACTCTTAACTAATATCAAATCATCTTTGTTGTAAGACCTAGGATAACAATTCTTATCGTAGTGTTCCTTACGTTTTACCTTGCTCGACACCAAATTCTGATGAGCATCCAACCATGCTCGTTGCAACCTATATTTCAATTCGCTTAGATAATTATCATGATTATAAATGGGATCAGTTTTTTCAATGTTTATCAAATTAGATGGCAATGCTGCCAGAAAACCAAAAACTAGCTCAAACGGGGTGTAACCAGTCTCAGTATGAACTGTAGTATTAAACACGAAACACCAATATCGAAGCCACGAGCTCCAATTTTCAGGTTGATTCCCCGTCATTATACGTAAGAAAGCTTTCAAATGTTTATGGGTGTTTTCCAGCGCCCCAATTGTTTCATGGTGATATGCTGTACTGTTTAATTTGTTGATATTCAGGAGCCTCGCTGCATCACACATAACTGTTGACATGAACTCTGTCCCACGATCAGTACAAATTTCCGTAGGCGTCCCATATCTTAGGATGAAATCCTCCACAAATGTTCTAGCTACAACATTGGCCTCCTTTGATTTAAGTGGATAAACCTCTATGAATTTAGTTAAATCACACTGTAACGTCAGTATGTATGTAAAATCATCATTGTCTTTGTCTAGTGGTCCAACAATGTCTAGAAATACTTTTCTAAATGCTCGATCCGCAGTTGTTGTGACTACTAGAGGTTGTCTTGTATGTCTATCGTGTTTATTCCGCTGACATTGGTCACACCTCGCTACATATTTGTAAATGTCGTTAGTCATGCCTGGCCAAAAATAATATTTCTGTATTTTTTTTGTCATTCTCCTAATACCTGCATGTCCACTCGACGGCAATAGATGGAAATCATTTAGAATAACTGTACGCATTTCTTTATCCTCAATACATTTTCTTTTATTAACGATGCATATCCTAGGTACATCATAATTTTTATATTCATTTTTATTAAGTTCGTTGGCCAACGATTTCAAAAATGCAATATTGCTATCTTCTTTCATTATTACTACCTCTTCTATGTCGATTTCATCACACAATGTTTCCAAATGTCCCAACAAACGGCGTAGCGGTTTTGCTGCCAGATCATCTGGATCGATAAAGATCGTTTTCATAGAGGGCATGTATATTAACTTTTCATCTTCAGTAGCTACTCTATCATCGTTTTTCATTAGTTTATTCTTCAATTTCTTATTCATTATTGTTAGTTGCGTACATTGTTTGGGTTTTTTAAGGATCTCAACGATTTTCGGTTGCGCACCCGAATTTCGTTCGATAACCTGATTATTATCCCTCACTTTAGTTTCTATTTCCTCTTTCTCTTTAGTTATTGTTTGTGCCCTTGTAACAACTGCTATGCTGTGTTGATTTATGCTCTTAAGCTCTTCAATCGAAATTCGAGACAAGGCATCAGCTATTACGTTGTCAGAACCTTTAATGTATTCAATGTCGAAATCGTATTCCTCTAAGCATAACCTAAACTTTGTCAGACGGCTTGAGGGATTGTTGTGTGTGAAAAGAAAAATCAACGGCCTGTGATCTGTCATGATCTTGAATCGCTTACCAAATAAATACGGCCGAAAATGTCGTGTTGCCCATACTATCGCTAGTAACTCTTTTTCTATTGTGGCATAGTTACTTTCTGCCTTGTTAAGTGTTCTACTGGCATAGGCAATCGGTTTTCCATTTCCATTAGATAGTACTGCACCCAAAGCTTTTCCTGACGCATCAGTGTGTACGATGAACTGGTTCTCAGCAGAAAAATCTGGAAAATCTAGTACTGGTGGGGACATCAAAGCCTTTTTTATTGTTTCAAATGATATTTGGCAATTATTCGTCCAAATAAATGCTGCGTTTTTCCGGGTCAGTTGAGTTAAACACCAAGTTCGCTCCGCGAAATTTGGGATAAATTTTCTATAATAGTTAGCGAACGCAACAAACCTCTTAACCTCATCCGCCGACTTTGGCTCCGGATAATTATGCAAGGCTGCTATTTTGCTCGAATCAGGTAGGATGCCCTCTGATGTTATAACATGCCCCAAATATAAGATATCCTTTTTTAAAAATTCGCACTTTGAAGGATTCAGTTTCAAGTTGACTTTCCTTAACCTCTCAAACACTTTGATCAGATTAGCATTGTGATCTCTCAGATTTCTTCCAAACACAATCAGATCGTCTAAATATACAAAACATCTTTCATAATTGAGACCTGCCATGGCTATTGTCATTATTCGAGAAAAACTTGGAGGGCTAATCTTTAGGCCCATTGGTAGCCTCTTCATTTGAAACATTCCGCGACCTGATGTAAAAGCGGTACACGGCCTACTTCCTGGTTCTAGTTCGACCTGATAGTACCCTTGAGCAAGGTCCAAATGTGTGAAATACATTGAGCCTGACACTGATTCTAGAATTTCAGTTATATTTGGTAATGGGAATTTATCATCGACAATATTAAGGTTCAGGTGACGATAATCAATTACGACACGCCATCGTTTCTTTCCGTCTTGACCTATTTTCTTGGGAACAATCAACAACGGTGATGACCAAGCACTTTCGGCTTCCTCAATGATGTCATTTTCCAGCATTTCTCCTATTTGTTTCTCTATCTCTGCCTTTTGAGCGTGCGGTATACGATATGGTTTTTTATAAACTGGCTTGGCTTCAGGTTTAATTTTAATCTCTTGTTGACCTAGATTTGTAGTTGTCAGCTTATCTCCTGGTATGTGAAAGATATCTGCGTATTTGGCGCAGATGTTCTCAATAGGGATCTTCTCTTCTAATATCATATCCTTCCAATCAATTTCCGCAAACATTCTTTTCACTCGTTCTACATTTTTGTCCACTTTCTCAAATTCGAAACAATCATATTCATTTGTACTGTGAATTTCTGGAATACAACTTTCTAAACTTACTGACTCATCTCTTGTATTTAAAATTCTCACTGGAATCATTCCGTTTTTTGGCTTCACAATCAATCCTGCCATAAAAACTCCCTCACATAACTCTCTCGCTATTATTACACAGTCATCCCTTAATTTTGTCTCTACATATTGAATTCTTTCACACCTAGGCGGAATAATCATCAACTGGCTGTTACCAGATGTATATAAACTTAATTTTGTTGATCCAACTTCATTTTTCAAACTGAGTGTACTAAGTTCAAAATTTATTAATCCACAATACTTAATTAAAAAATTCTGACCGATTATTCCGTCAGCATCGCAAGCTAAATTTTTAAACACATAAAATCGTTCATTAAACATTTGTGCATTCGCTTCCAAATTTAAATCAACACATCCTTCTGCTACTAACATACCTCCTATTCCTTTAATTTTCAATTTATTCTCTGTCATACACACGTCTTTTGGTAATCTTTCATACTTTAAAGCACACAAGGATGCACCTGTATCCACTAAAAATGTTACATTCTTTCCATTTACATTGAAATACACTCGATTCATACCAATACATTCATATATACAATCACGCTCAGTTCTCTCGAAAAAACTGCTGCAGTGAACTTTCATCCTCAACATTCTTACTTTCATCTCCTTGCGCACAATACACATTGCCTTGATACCCTCTATTTTGCGTATTTCGAGCTAAATTCTTAAACTGTCCTCGACCGTGGTTATTGTAACCCCTATACTGTCCACGTTTATAATTACTACAGTTCTTACTCTCTTGGTTGTAATTATTAGCTTGTTTTGTATAATTATTCCCGTAGTTGTGGTTGTAGTTATTTCGGTAATTTTGATTTTGATATATTCCTCTGTTAGAACGGCCTCTATAATTATTTCTGAATTCTCTCCTATTCGAAATTTCGCCTCTATATTTATGATATCCTCCATCATTGTCGTTACGGCTTTTTCCCATGGCATTTATTTCAGGCGTTTTCGTTAGACTTTCATTATCTTGCGCTACTTTTATCGCTTCTTTTAGGGATGTTGGATTTCTTGCAGCTAGAATTATACTTAAGGACTGGTTATTCAAGCCCGAAGTAAATTTCCTTATTGCAGTTTTCTCATTGAGTGGCTGCAAGATCGCATATGCATTGTCGTCGTCATTGGCCTGGGAGATTGTCAAGTTGCGGAAGAGTTCCTGTACGTCTTTTCCAAATTCTTCAACTGTCCTGGATCCTTGTTTTGTTCTTGACAACTTCTCTTCCAAAGCCGCGTGTGATTTTTTAGGTATTAAATGCATACGCATATCACGCACCAAAACCCCCACAACATTATATTGTCTGTTAATCTGTGCCAACGCGCTGGTGGTCAATCTTGTTTTTAAGACAAAATCGATCAGCCGTTGTTTGTCCACAGCTTGAGTCAAATCTTGTTCGTAAAACTCAATTGCGTTGATGAGTTGCTCTGTCGTCTCATCTTTACCATCAAATTTTGGTAATAACTCTACTGCTGTTCTATAATCGAACCGCGACATCTTAATTAAAAACTGATCTGAAATTTCGGTATCAGTTTCCACTTTCCCTTTCTTCGTTAAATTAACAATTTCCAAATACAATTTATCAATTGCCTCCAAAGACTCTTGGAAAATCGGAATATCTTCCTTTTTAACAATAATCTCACCTTTTCGTACCTTATCCTCAAATTCCTTTATAGTTTGATAATATAATTTAGCTTCAACTGCCTTATTATGATTTACTCGCCTTTCTATGTTACATTTAACAATTACGGCTCTGATCTCGCCTAGTTGTACCCTTATTTGAGCAACTTCCGGCAATAGCGGCATTTACCTCAATTTGATAAACATATGTGAATAAATAAACCAAATACCAAACCCAAAAAAATTAATACATAAACCGATAGCCAATGAAATATAGGTCCCAATGAAATAAAATATTTAGGTAATTACATGAATAATTTTTTCTAGTGCCTATGAGTAGAGGTTAGATAATAAATATATATAAATTATTATATAAAGTGACCTATTAAATACAACATTTTGTTAATTCATTGAACTTAAATTGTTTTTCATAGCACAAATTTGCGAAACATTGCTACAATTTCTATTCTAATTACGAATATCAATGTCATCAAAATTATGAAACAATTAAACATTATTCATTAAATGGTGAACATACCGGTTGATACTTTCTGCTGATTCGGGACTTTCGTGGCGTTGAACCATCGCGCTCAATCTTGTGTCGGGTCGGCGAACTGCTGACGTCCTAGACCTCGTCCGAGAATGCTCCTTTCGTCCTTCCCAATCTCAGCTGGACCGTCACTGATTCTTAAACACGTTCCGATGTGCCTGTTGCATCAAGAAGTGCCATACTTCTATGAATCTTTCTTGATTGTTTAGCCTGTATCCTTTTCTTGCACCTTTCATATCCCAATATTGCAAGTATGAGAATTACTCCAACAAAGGCTATAATTCCGGGATAGTCCGCTGAATTGATAACAACTTCCGTCGTTTTGGATTGAGAACCACCCATTTTGTTAAGTATATTAGTACATTTCCTTACTCGAAGATTCTCCTAGCTTCACAGAACTTGCCTCCAGTTTCCGGCCTAATTCCGCATCACGAAGCAGTTTGCAGGATCGCCATTTGGTGGTTTTTGATTATATGAGGTTGGGATATCTGCGTGGACACCGCAGAATAAAAGATGACGTTGTGGTAAGGTGGTTTATTCACTGATACACAATAAGAAACATCACTAAGTCAATAGTACCCGTGACAGGATTGTACCATGTCGTTCTCGGTAGAATATCGAGACATCTATATCTATCAATGTAAGTGTTACCTGAAAGGTAACGTTCGCCCCTCTTGTCACGGGTGACGTACTGCTTAGTGTATCAATAATAATTGTTCTAAATAATATATACATATTCAGCATGAATATAATAACTTAAATATCATGCTATATTTTCCCTACATAGTTATCAATTCTCTGTATTAATAACAAGCTGGCTTCTCGTTTCCTTCAGCAAGAAATCAATTTTTATTATAATAAGGGTAGCAATGATAACCCATCGACGGCACCGAAGAGATTTTCCACTCGTACGAAGTTTCCTCATATAGTTATCAATTCTCTGTATTAATAACAAGCTGGTTTCTCGTTTCCTTCAGCAAGAAATCAATTTTTATTATAATAAGGGTAGCAATGATAACCCATCGACGGCACCGAAGAGATTTTCCACTCGTACGAAGTTTTCTCATATAGTTATCAATTCTCTGTATTAATAACAAGCTGGCTTCTCGT
The DNA here is from genome assembly GCA_958510875.1 of Endomychus coccineus. Taxonomy (NCBI): domain Eukaryota; kingdom Metazoa; phylum Arthropoda; class Insecta; order Coleoptera; family Endomychidae; genus Endomychus; species Endomychus coccineus. The sequence goes on along the minus strand of OY294069.1, from coordinate 84,440,064 downwards.
TTCCTTCAGCAAGAAATCAATTTTTATTATAATAAGGGTAGCAATGATAACCCATCGACGGCACCGAAGAGATTTTCCACTCGTACGAAGTTTTCTCATATAGTTATCAATTCTCTGTATTAATAACAAGCTGGCTTCTCGTTTCCTTCAGCACGAAATTAATTTTTATTATAAAGGGTAGCAATAATAACCCATCGACGGCGCCGAAGACATTTTCTACTCGTACGAAGTTTTCTCATATAGTTATCAATTCTCTGTATTAATAACAAGCTGGCTTCTCGTTTCCTTCAGCTAGAAATCAATTTTTATTATAATAAGGGTAGCAATGATAACCCATCGACGGCACCGAAGAGATTTTCCACTCGTACGAAGTTTTCTCATATAGTTATCAATTCTCTGTATTAATAACAAGCTGGCTTCTCCTTTCCTTCAGCAAGAAATCAATTTTTATTATAATAAGGGTAGCAATGATAACCCATCGACGGCACCGAAGAGATTTTCCACTCGTACGAAGTTTTCTCATATAATTATCAATTCTCTGTATTAATAACAAGCTGGCTTCTCGTTTCCTTCAGCAAGAAATCAATTTTTATTATAATAAGGGTAGCAATGATAACCCATCGACGGCACCGAAGAGATTTTCCACTCGTACGAAGTTTTCTCATATAGTTATCAATTCTCTGTAATAATAACAAGCTGGCTTCTCGTTTCCTTCAGCAAGAAATCAATTTTTATTATAATAAGGGTAGCAATGATAATCCATCGACGGCACCGAAGAGATTTTCCACTCGTACGAAGTTTTCTCATATAGTTATCAATTCTCTGTATTAATAACAAGCTGGCTTCTCCTTTCCTTCAGCAAGAAATCAATTTTCATTATAATAAGGGTAGCAATGATAACCCATTGACGGCACCGAAGAGATTTTCCACTCGTACGAAGTTTTCTCATATAGTTATCAATTCTCTGTATTAATAACAAGCTGGCTTCTCGTTTCCTTCAGCAAGAAATCAATTTTTATTATAATAAGGGTAGCAATGATAACCCATCGACGGCACCGAAGAGATTTTCCACTCGTACGAAGTTTTCTCATATAGTTATCAATTCTCTGTATTAATAACAAGCTGGCTTCTCGTTTCTTTCACCAAGAAATCAATTTTTATTATAATAAGGGTAGCAATGATAACCCATCGACGGCACCGAAGAGATTTTCCACTCGTACGAAGTTTTCTCATATAGTTATCAATTCTCTGTATTAATAACAAGCTGGCTTCTCGTTTCCTTCAGCAAGAAATCAATTTTTATTATAATAAGGGTAGCAATGATAACCCATCGACGGCACCGAAGAGATTTTCCACTCGTACGAAGTTTTCTCGTATAGTTATCAATTCTCTGTATTAATAACAAGCTGGCTTCTCGTTTCCTTCAGCACGAAATTAATTTTTATTATAAAGGGTAGCAATAATAACCCATCGACGGCGCCGAAGACATTTTCCACTCGTACGAAGTTTTCTCATATAGTTATCAATTCTCTGTATTAATAACAAGCTGGCTTCTCGTTTCCTTCAGCAAGAAATCAATTTTTATTATAATAAGGGTAGCAATGATAACCCATCGACGGCACCGAAGACATTTTCCACTCGTACGAAGTTTTCTCATATAGTTATCAATTCTCTGTATTAATAACAAGCTGGTTTCTCGTTTCCTTCAGCACGAAATCAATTTTTATTATAATAAGGGTAGCAATGATAACCCATCGACGGCACCGAAGAGATTTTCCACTCGTACGAAGTTTTCTCATATAGTTATCAATTCTCTGTATTAATAACAAGCTGGCTTCTCGTTTCCTTCAGCAAGAAATCAATTTTCATTATAATAAGGGTAGCAATGATAACCCATCGACGGCACCGAAGAGATTTTCCACTCGTACGAAGTTTTCTCATATAGTTATCAATTCTCTGTATTAATAACAAGCTGGTTTCTCGTTTCCTTCAGCACGAAATCAATTTTTATTATAATAAGGGTAGCAATGATAACCCATCGACGGCACCGAAGAGATTTTCCACTCGTACGAAGTTTTCTCATATAGTTATCAATTCTCTGTATTAATAACAAGCTGGTTTCTCGTTTCCTTCAGCACGAAATCAATTTTTATTATAATAAGGGTAGCAATGATAACCCATCGACGGCACCGAAGAGATTTTCCACTCGTACGAAGTTTTCTCATATAGTTATCAATTCTCTGTATTAATAACAAGCTGGCTTCTCGTTTCCTTCAGCAAGAAATCAATTTTCATTATAATAAGGGTAGCAATGATAACCCATCGACGGCACCGAAGAGATTTTCCACTCTTACGAAGTTTTCTCATATAGTTATCAATTCTCTGTATTAATAACAAGCTGGCTTCTCGTTTCCTTCAGCAAGAAATCAATTTTCATTATAATAAGGGTAGCAATGATAACCCATCGACGGCACCGAAGAGATTTTCCACTCGTACGAAGTTTTCTCATATAGTTATCAATTCTCTGTATTAATAACAAGCTGGCTTCTCGTTTCCTTCAGCAAGAAATCAATTTTTATTATAATAAGGGTAGCAATGATAACCCATCGATGGCTCCGAAGAGATTTTCCACTCGTATGAAGTTTTCTCATATAGTTATCAATTCTCTGTATTAATAACAAGCTGGCTTCTCGTTTCCTTCAGCAAGAAATCAATTTTTATTATAATAAGGGTATCAATGATAACCCATCGATGGCACCGAAGAGATTTTCCACTCGTACGAAGTTTTCTCATATAGTTATCAATTCTCTGTATTAATAACAAGCTGGCTTCTCCTTTCCTCCAGCAAGAAATCAATTTTTATTATAATAAGGGTAGCAATGATAACCCATCGACGGCACCGAAGAGATTTTCCACTCGTACGAAGTTTTCTCATATAGTTATCAATTCTCTGTATTAATAACAAGCTGGCTTCTCCTTTCCTTCAGCAAGAAATCAATTTTTATTATAATAAGGGTAGCAATGATAACCCATCGACGGCACCGAAGAGATTTTCCACTCGTACGAAGTTTTCTCATATAGTTATCAATTCTCTGTATTAATAACAAGCTGGCTTCTCGTTTCCTTCAGCAAGAAATCAATTTTTATTATAATAAGGGTAGCAATGATAACCCATCGACGGCACCGAAGAGATTTTCCACTCGTACGAAGTTTTCTCATATAGTTATCAATTCTCTGTATTAATAACAAGCTGGCTTCTCGTTTCCTTCAGCAAGAAATCAATTTTTATTATAATAAGGGTAGCAATGATAACCCATCGACGGCACCGAAGAGATTTTCCACTCGTACGAAGTTTTCTCATATAGTTATCAATTCTCTGTATTAATAACAAGCTGGCTTCTCCTTTCCTTCAGCAAGAAATCAATTTTTATTATAATAAGGGTAGCAATGATAACCCATTGACGGCACCGAAGAGATTTTCCACTCGTACGAAGTTTTCTCATATAGTTATCAATTCTCTGTATTAATAACAAGCTGGTTTCTCGTTTCCTTCAGCAAGAAATCAATTTTTATTATAATAAGGGTAGCAATGATAACCCATCGACGGCACCGAAGAGATTTTCCACTCGTACGAAGTTTTCTCATATAGTTATCAATTCTCTGTATTAATAACAAGCTGGCTTCTCGTTTCTTTCACCAAGAAATCAATTTTTATTATAATAAGGGTAGCAATGATAACCCATCGACGGCACCGAAGAGATTTTCCACTCGTACGAAGTTTTCTCATATAGTTATCAATTCTCTGTATTAATAACAAGCTGGCTTCTCGTTTCCTTCAGCAAGAAATCAATTTTTATTATAATAAGGGTAGCAATGATAACCCATCGACGGCACCGAAGAGATTTTCCACTCGTACGAAGTTTTCTCATATAGTTATCAATTCTCTGTATTAATAACAAGCTGGCTTCTCGTTTCCTTCAGCACGAAATTAATTTTTATTATAAAGGGTAGCAATAATAACCCATCGACGGGGCCGAAGACATTTTCCACTCGTACGAAGTTTTCTCATATAGTTATCAATACTCTGTATTAATAACAAGCTGGCTTCTCGTTTCCTTCAGCAAGAAATCAATTTTCATTATAATAAGGGTAGCAATGATAACCCATCGACGGCACCGAAGAGATTTTCCACTCGTACGAAGTTTTCTCATATAGTTATCAATTCTCTGTATTAATAACAAGCTGGCTTCTCGTTTCCTTCAGCAAGAAATCAATTTTCATTATAATAAGGGTAGCAATGATAACCCATCGACGGCACCGAAGAGATTTTCCACTCGTACGAAGTTTTCTCATATAGTTATCAATTCTCTGTATTAATAACAAGCTGGCTTCTCGTTTCCTTCAGCAAGAAATCAATTTTTATTATAATAAGGGTAGCAATGATACCCATCGATGGCACCGAAGAGATTTTCCACTCGTATGAAGTTTTCTCATATAGTTATCAATTCTCTGTATTAATAACAAGCTGGCTTCTCGTTTCCTTCAGCAAGAAATCAATTTTTATTATAATAAGGGTATCAATGATAACCCATCGACGGCACCGAAGAGATTTTCCACTCGTACGAAGTTTTCTCATATAGTTATCAATTCTCTGTATTAATAACAAGCTGGCTTCTCGTTTCCTTCAGCAAGAAATCAATTTTTATTATAATAAGGGTAGCAATGATAACCCATCGACGGCACCGAAGAGATTTTCCACTCGTACGAAGTTTTCTCATATAGTTATCAATTCTCTGTATTAATAACAAGCTGGCTTCTCGTTTCCTTCAGCAAGAAATCAATTTTTATTATAATGAGGGTAGCAATGATAACCCATCGACGGCACCGAAGAGATTTTCCACTCGTACGAAGTTTTCTCATATAGTTATCAATTCTCTGTATTAATAACAAGCTGGCTTCTCGTTTCCTTCAGCAAGAAATCAATTTTTATTATAATAATGGTAGCAATGATAACCCATCGACGGCACCGAAAAGATTTTTCACTCGTACGAAGTCTTCTTATATAGTTATCAATTTCTGTATTAATAACAAGCTGGCTTCTCGTTTCCTTCAGCAAGAAATCAATTTTTATTATAATAAGGGTAGCAATGATAACCCATCGACGGCACCGAAGAGATTTTCCACTCGTACGAAGTTTTCTCATATAGTTATCAATTTTCTGTATTAATAACAAGCTGGCTTCTCGTTTCCTTCAGCAAGAAATCAATTTTTAGTATAAAGGGTAGCAATAATAACTCATCGACGGCGCCGAAGACGTTTTCCACTCGTACGAAGTTTTCTCATATAGTTATCAATCCTCTGTATTAATAACAAGCTGGCTTCTCGTTTCCTTCAGCAAGAAATCAATTTTTATTATAATAAGGGTAGCAATGATAACCCATCGACGGCACCGAAGAGATTTTCCACTCGTACGAAGTTTTCTCATATAGTTATCAATTCTCTGTATTAATAACAAGCTGGCTTCTCGTTTCCTTCAGCAAGAAATCAATTTATATTATAATAAGGGTAGCAATGATAACCCATCGACGGCACCGAAGAGATTTTCCACTCGTACGAAGTTTTCTCATATAGTTATCAATTCTCTGTATTAGTAACAAGCTGGCTTCTCGTTTCCTTCAGCACGAAATTAATTTTTATTATAAAGGGTAGCAATAATAACCCATCGACGGCGCCGAAGACATTTTCCACTCGTACGAAGTTTTCTCATATAGTTATCAATTCTCTGTATTAATAACAAGCTGGCTTCTCGTTTCCTTCAGCAAGAAATCAATTTTTATTATAATAAGGGTAGCAATGATAACCCATCGACGGCACCGAAGAGATTTTCCACTCGTACGAAGTTTCCTCATATAGTTATCAATTCTCTGTATTAATAACAAGCTGGTTTCTCGTTTCCTTCAGCAAGAAATCAATTTTTATTATAATAGGGGTAGCAATGATAACCCATCGACGGCACCGAAGAGATTTTCCACTCGTACGAAGTTTTCTCATATAGTTATCAATTCTCTGTATTAATAACAAGCTGGCTTCTCGTTTCCTTCGGCAAGAAATCAATTTTTATTATAATAAGGGTAGCAATGATAACCCATCGACGGCACCGAAGAGATTTTCCACTCGTACGAAGTTTTCTCATATAGTTATCAATTCTCTGTATTAATAACAAGCTGGCTTCTCGTTTCCTTCAGCAAGAAATCAATTTTTATTATAATAAGGGTAGCAATGATAACCTATCGACGGCACCGAAGAGATTTTCCACTCGTACGAAGTTTTCTCATATAGTTATCAATTCTCTGTATTAATATAAAGCTGGCTTCTCGTTTCCTTCAGCAAGAAATCAATTTTTATTATAAGGGGTAGCATTAATAACTCATCGACGGCGCCGAAGACATTTTCCACTCTTACGAAGTTTTCTCATATAGTTATCAATCCTCTGTATTAATAACAAGCTGGCTTCTCGTTTCCTTCAGCAAGAAATCAATTTTTATTATAATAAGGGTAGCAATGATAACCCATCGACGGCACCGAAGAGATTTTCCACTCGTACGAAGTTTTCTCATATAGTTATCAATTCTCTGTATTAATAACAAGCTGGCTTCTCGTTTCCTTCAGCACGAAATTAATTTTTATTATAAAGGGTAGCAATAATAACCCATCGACGGCGCCGAAGACATTTTCCACTCGTACGAAGTTTTCTCATATAGTTATCAATTCTCTGTATTAATAACAGGCTGGCTTCTCGTTTCCTTCAGCAAGAAATCAATTTTTATTATAATATGGGTAGCAATGATAACCCATCGATGGCACCGAAGAGATTTTCCACTCGTACGAAGTTTTCTCATATAGTTATCAATTCTCTGTATTAATAACAAGCTGGCTTCTCCTTTCCTTCAGCAAGAAATCAATTTTCATTATAATAAGGGTAGCAATGATAACCCATCGACGGCACCGAAGAGATTTTCCACTCGTACGAAGTTTTCTCATATAGTTATCAATTCTCTGTATTAATAACAAGCTGGCTTCTCGTTTCCTTCAGCAAGAAATCAATTTTTTTTATAATAAGGGTAGCAATGATAACCCATCGACGGCACCGAAGAGATTTTCCACTCGTACGAAGTTTTCTCATATAGTTATCAATTCTCTGTATTAATAACAAGCTGGCTTTTCGTTTCTTTCAGGATGAAATTAATTTTTATTATAATAAGAGTAGCAATACTAACCCATCGACGGCACCGAAAAGATTTTCTACTCTTTCGAATTTTCCTCATATAGTTATCTATTTTCTGCATCAATACCGAGCTTGCTTCTCGTTTCCTTCAGCATGAAATTAATTTTTATTATAATAAGAGTAGCAATACTAACCCATCGACGGCACCGAAAAGATTTTCTACTCTTTCGAATTTTCCTCATATAGTTATCTATTTTCTGTATCAATACCGAGCTTGCTTCTCGTTTCCTTCAGCATGAAATTAATTTTTATTATAATAAGGGTAGCAATAATAACCCATCGACGGCACCGAAGAGATTTTTCACTCGTACGAAGTTTTCTTATATAGTTATCAATTTCTGTATTAATAACAAACTGGCTTCTCGTTTCCTTCAGCATGAAATTAATTTTTATTATAATAAGGGTAGCAATAAAAACCCATCGACGGCACCGAAGAGATTTTCACAAACCACTCGTTCGAAGTTTCGTTTTAGTTATCTATTTTATATATCAAGCTGGCTTTTCGTTTCTTTCAGGATGAAATTAATTTTTATTATAATAAGAGTAGCAATACTAACCCATCGACGGCACCGAAAAGATTTTCTACTCTTTCGAATTTTCCTCATATAGTTATCTATTTTCTGTATCAATACCGAGCTTGCTTCTCGTTTCCTTCAGCATGAAATTAATTTTTATTATAATAAGGGTAGCAATAATAACCCATCGACGGAACCGAAGAGATTTTTCACTCGTACGAAGTTTTCTTATATAGTTATCAATTTCTGTATTAATAACAAACTGGCTTCTCGTTTCCTTCAGCATGAAATTAATTTTTATTATAATAAGGGTAGCAATAAAAACCCATCGACGGCACCGAAGAGATTTTCACAAACCACTCGTTCGAAGTTTCGTTTTAGTTATCTATTTTATATATCAAGCTGGCTTTTCGTTTCTTTCAGGATGAAATTAATTTTTATTATAATAAGAGTAGCAATACTAACCCATCGACGGCACCGAAAAGATTTTCTACTCTTTCGAATTTTCCTCATATAGTTATCTATTTTCTGTATCAATACCGAGCTTGCTTCTCGTTTCCTTCAGCATGAAATTAATTTTTATTATAATAAGAGTAGCAATACTAACCCATCGACGGCACCGAAAAGATTTTCTACTCTTTCGAATTTTCCTCATATAGTTATCTATTTTCTGTATCAATACCGAGCTTGCTTCTCGTTTCCTTCAGCATGAAATTAATTTTTATTATAATAAGGGTAGCAATAAAAACCCATCGACGGCACCGAAGAGATTTTCACAAACCACTCGTTCGAAGTTTCGTTTTAGTTATCTATTTTATATATCAAGCTGGCTTTTCGTTTCTTTCAGGATGAAATTAATTTTTATTATAATAAGAGTAGCAATACTAACCCATCGACGGCACCGAAAAGATTTTCTACTCTTTCGAATTTTCCTCATATAGTTATCTATTTTCTGTATCAATACCGAGCTTGCTTCTCGTTTCCTTCAGCATGAAATTAATTTTTATTATAATAAGGGTAGCAATAAAAACCCATCGACGGCACCGAAGAGATTTTCACAAACCACTCGTTCGAAGTTTCGTTTTAGTTATCTATTTTATATATCAAGCTGGCTTTTCGTTTCTTTCAGGATGAAATTAATTTTTATTATAATAAGAGTAGCAATACTAACCCATCGACGGCACCGAAAAGATTTTCTACTCTTTCGAATTTTCCTCATATAGTTATCAATTTTCTCTATCAATACCGAGCTTGCTTCTCGTTTCCTTCAGCATGAAATCAATTTTTATTATAATAAGGGTAGCAATAATAACCCTTCGACGGCACCGAAGAGATTTTTCACTCGTACGAAGTTTTCTTATATAGTTATCAATTTCTGTATTAATAACAAACTGGCTTCTCGTTTCCTTCAGCATGAAATTAATTTTTATTATAATAAGGGTAGCAATAAAAACCCATCGACGGCACCGAAGAGATTTTCACAAACCACTCGTTCGAAGTTTCGTTTTAGTTATCTATTTTATATATCAAGCTGGCTTTTCGTTTCTTTCAGGATGAAATTAATTTTTATTATAATAAGAGTAGCAATACTAACCCATCGACGGCACCGAAAAGATTTTCTACTCTTTCGAATTTTCCTCATATAGTTATCTATTTTCTGTATCAATACCGAGCTTGCTTCTCGTTTCCTTCAGCATGAAATTAATTTTTATTATAATAAGGGTAGCAATAAAAACCCATCGACGGCACCGAAGAGATTTCCACAAACCACTCGTTCGAAGTTTCGTTTTAGTTATCTATTTTATATATCAAGCTGGCTTTTCGTTTCTTTCAGGATGAAATTAATTTTTATTATAATAAGAGTAGCAATACTAACCCATCGACGGCACCGAAAAGATTTTCTACTCTTTCGAATTTTCCTCATATAGTTATCTATTTTCTGTATCAATACCGAGCTTGCTTCTCGTTTCCTTCAGCATGTAATTAATTTTTATTATAATAAGGGTAGCAATAATAACCCATCGACGGCACCGAAGAGATTTTTCACTCGTACGAAGTTTTCTTATATAGTTATCAATTTCTGTATTAATAACAAACTGGCTTCTCGTTTCCTTCAGCATGAAATTAATTTTTATTATAATAAGGGTAGCAATAAAAACCCATCGACGGCACCGAAGAGATTTTCACAAACCACTCGTTCGAAGTTTCGTTTTAGTTATCTATTTTATATATCAAGCTGGCTTTTCGTTTCTTTCAGGATGAAATTAATTTTTATTATAATAAGAGTAGCAATACTAACCCATCGACGGCACCGAAAAGATTTTCTACTCTTTCGAATTTTCCTCATATAGTTATCTATTTTCTGTATCAATACCGAGCTTGCTTCTCGTTTCCTTCAGCATGAAATTAATTTTTATTATAATAAGAGTAGCAATACTAACCCATCGACGGCACCGAAAAGATTTTCTACTCTTTCGAATTTTCCTCATATAGTTATCTATTTTCTGTATCAATACCGAGCTTGCTTCTCGTTTCCTTCAGCATGAAATTAATTTTTATTATAATAAGGGTAGCAATAAAAACCCATCGACGGCACCGAAGAGATTTTCACAAACCACTCGTTCGAAGTTTCGTTTTAGTTATCTATTTTATATATCAAGCTGGCTTTTCGTTTCTTTCAGGATGAAATTAATTTTTATTATAATAAGAGTAGCAATACTAACCCATCGACGGCACCGAAAAGATTTTCTACTCTTTCGAATTTTCCTCATATAGTTATCTATTTTCTGTATCAATACCGAGCTTGCTTCTCGTTTCCTTCAGCATGAAATTAATTTTTATTATAATAAGGGTCGCAATAAAAACCCATCGACGGCACCGAAGAGATTTTCACAAACCACTCGTTCGAAGTTTCGTTTTAGTTATCTATTTTATATATCAAGCTGGCTTTTCGTTTCTTTCAGGATGAAATTAATTTTTATTATAATAAGAGTAGCAATACTAACCCATCGACGGCACCGAAAAGATTTTCTACTCTTTCGAATTTTCCTCATATAGTTATCTATTTTCTGTATCAATACCGAGCTTGCTTCTCGTTTCCTTCAGCATGAAATTAATTTTTATTATAATAAGGGTAGCAATAAAAACCCATCGACGGCACCGAAGAGATTTTCACAAACCACTCGTTCGAAGTTTCGTTTTAGTTATCTATTTTATATATCAAGCTGGCTTTTCGTTTCTTTCAGGATGAAATTAATTTTTATTATAATAAGAGTAGCAATACTAACCCATCGACGGCACCGAAAAGATTTTCTACTCTTTCGAATTTTCCTCATATAGTTATCTATTTTCTGTATCAATACCGAGCTTGCTTCTCGTTTCCTTCAGCATGAAATTAATTTTTATTATAATAAGGGTAGCAATAATAACCCATCGACGGCACCGAAGAGATTTTTCACTCGTACGAAGTTTTCTTATATAGTTATCAATTTCTGTATTAATAACAAACTGGCTTCTCGTTTCCTTCAGCATGAAATTAATTTTTATTATAATAAGGGTAGCAATAAAAACCCATCGACGGCACCGAAGAGATTTTCACAAACCACTCGTTCGAAGTTTCGTTTTAGTTATCTATTTTATATATCAAGCTGGCTTTTCGTTTCTTTCAGGATGAAATTAATTTTTATTATAATAAGAGTAGCAATACTAACCCATCGACGGCACCGAAAAGATTTTCTACTCTTTCGAATTTTCCTCATATAGTTATCTATTTTCTGTATCAATACCGAGCTTGCTTCTCGTTTCCTTCAGCATGAAATTAATTTTTATTATAATAAGAGTAGCAATACTAACCCATCGACGGCACCGAAAAGATTTTCTACTCTTTCGAATTTTCCTCATATAGTTATCTATTTTCTGTATCAATACCGAGCTTGCTTCTCGTTTCCTTCAGCATGAAATTAATTTTTATTATAATAAGGGTAGCAATAAAAACCCATCGACGGCACCGAAGAGATTTTCACAAACCACTCGTTCGAAGTTTCGTTTTAGTTATCTATTTTATATATCAAGCTGGCTTTTCGTTTCTTTCAGGATGAAATTAATTTTTATTATAATAAGAGTATCAATACTAACCCATCGACGGCACCGAAAAGATTTTCTACTCTTTCGAATTTTCCTCATATAGTTATCTATTTTCTGTATCAATACCGAGCTTGCTTCTCGTTTCCTTCAGCATGAAATTAATTTTTATTATAATAAGGGTAGCAATAAAAACCCATCGACGGCACCGAAGAGATTTTTCACTCGTACGAAGTTTTCTTATATAGTTATCAATTTCTGTATTAATAACAAACTGGCTTCTCGTTTCCTTCAGCATGAAATTAATTTTTATTATAATAAGGGTAGCAATAAAAACCCATCGACGGCACCGAAGAGATTTTCACAAACCACTCGTTCGAAGTTTCGTTTTAGTTATCTATTTTATATATCAAGCTGGCTTTTCGTTTCTTTCAGGATGAAATTAATTTTTATTATAATAAGAGTAGCAATACTAACCCATCGACGGCACCGAAAAGATTTTCTACTCTTTCGAATTTTCCTCATATAGTTATCTATTTTCTGTATCAATACCGAGCTTGCTTCTCGTTTCCTTCAGCATGAAATTAATTTTTATTATAATAAGGGTAGCAATAAAAACCCATCGACGGCACCGAAGAGATTTTCACAAACCACTCGTTCGAAGTTTCGTTTTAGTTATCTATTTTATATATCAAGCTGGCTTTTCGTTTCTTTCAGGATGAAATTAATTTTTATTATAATAAGAGTAGCAATACTAACCCATCGACGGCACCGAAAAGATTTTCTACTCTTTCGAATTTTCCTCATATAGTTATCTATTTTCTGTATCAATACCGAGCTTGCTTCTCGTTTCCTTCAGCATGAAATTAATTTTTATTATAATAAGAGTAGCAATACTAACCCATCGACGGCACCGAAAAGATTTTCTACTCTTTCGAATTTTCCTCATATAGTTATCTATTTTCTGTATCAATACCGAGCTTGCTTCTCGTTTCCTTCAGCATGAAATTAATTTTTATTATAATAAGGGTAGCAATAAAAACCCATCGACGGCACCGAAGAGATTTTCACAAACCACTCGTTCGAAGTTTCGTTTTAGTTATCTATTTTATATATCAAGCTGGCTTTTCGTTTCTTTCAGGATGAAATTAATTTTTATTATAATAAGAGTATCAATACTAACCCATCGACGGCACCGAAAAGATTTTCTACTCTTTCGAATTTTCCTCATATAGTTATCTATTTTCTGTATCAATACCGAGCTTGCTTCTCGTTTCCTTCAGCATGAAATTAATTTTTATTATAATAAGGGTAGCAATAAAAACCCATCGACGGCACCGAAGAGATTTTCACAAACCACTCGTTCGAAGTTTCGTTTTAGTTATCTATTTTATATATCAAGCTGGCTTTTCGTTTCTTTCAGGATGAAATTAATTTTTATTATAATAAGAGTAGCAATACTAACCCATCGACGGCACCGAAAAGATTTTCTACTCTTTCGAATTTTCCTCATATAGTTATCTATTTTCTGTATCAATACCGAGCTTGCTTCTCGTTTCCTTCAGCATGAAATTAATTTTTATTATAATAAGGGTCGCAATAAAAACCCATCGACGGCACCGAAGAGATTTTCACAAACCACTCGTTCGAAGTTTCGTTTTAGTTATCTATTTTATATATCAAGCTGGCTTTTCGTTTCTTTCAGGATGAAATTAATTTTTATTATAATAAGAGTAGCAATACTAACCCATCGACGGCACCGAAAAGATTTTCTACTCTTTCGAATTTTCCTCATATAGTTATCTATTTTCTGTATCAATACCGAGCTTGCTTCTCGTTTCCTTCAGCATGAAATTAATTTTTATTATAATAAGGGTAGCAATAAAAACCCATCGACGGCACCGAAGAGATTTTCACAAACCACTCGTTCGAAGTTTCGTTTTAGTTATCTATTTTATATATCAAGCTGGCTTTTCGTTTCTTTCAGGATGAAATTAATTTTTATTATAATAAGAGTAGCAATACTAACCCATCGACGGCACCGAAAAGATTTTCTACTCTTTCGAATTTTCCTCATATAGTTATCTATTTTCTGTATCAATACCGAGCTTGCTTCTCGTTTCCTTCAGCATGAAATTAATTTTTATTATAATAAGGGTAGCAATAATAACCCATCGACGGCACCGAAGAGATTTTTCACTCGTACGAAGTTTTCTTATATAGTTATCAATTTCTGTATTAATAACAAACTGGCTTCTCGTTTCCTTCAGCATGAAATTAATTTTTATTATAATAAGGGTAGCAATAAAAACCCATCGACGGCACCGAAGAGATTTTCACAAACCACTCGTTCGAAGTTTCGTTTTAGTTATCTATTTTATATATCAAGCTGGCTTTTCGTTTCTTTCAGGATGAAATTAATTTTTATTATAATAAGAGTAGCAATACTAACCCATCGACGGCACCGAAAAGATTTTCTACTCTTTCGAATTTTCCTCATATAGTTATCTATTTTCTGTATCAATACCGAGCTTGCTTCTCGTTTCCTTCAGCATGAAATTAATTTTTATTATAATAAGAGTAGCAATACTAACCCATCGACGGCACCGAAAAGATTTTCTACTCTTTCGAATTTTCCTCATATAGTTATCTATTTTCTGTATCAATACCGAGCTTGCTTCTCGTTTCCTTCAGCATGAAATTAATTTTTATTATAATAAGGGTAGCAATAAAAACCCATCGACGGCACCGAAGAGATTTTCACAAACCACTCGTTCGAAGTTTCGTTTTAGTTATCTATTTTATATATCAAGCTGGCTTTTCGTTTCTTTCAGGATGAAATTAATTTTTATTATAATAAGAGTATCAATACTAACCCATCGACGGCACCGAAAAGATTTTCTACTCTTTCGAATTTTCCTCATATAGTTATCTATTTTCTGTATCAATACCGAGCTTGCTTCTCGTTTCCTTCAGCATGAAATTAATTTTTATTATAATAAGGGTAGCAATAAAAACCCATCGACGGCACCGAAGAGATTTTTCACTCGTACGAAGTTTTCTTATATAGTTATCAATTTCTGTATTAATAACAAACTGGCTTCTCGTTTCCTTCAGCATGAAATTAATTTTTATTATAATAAGGGTAGCAATAAAAACCCATCGACGGCACCGAAGAGATTTTCACAAACCACTCGTTCGAAGTTTCGTTTTAGTTATCTATTTTATATATCAAGCTGGCTTTTCGTTTCTTTCAGGATGAAATTAATTTTTATTATAATAAGAGTAGCAATACTAACCCATCGACGGCACCGAAAAGATTTTCTACTCTTTCGAATTTTCCTCATATAGTTATCTATTTTCTGTATCAATACCGAGCTTGCTTCTCGTTTCCTTCAGCATGAAATTAATTTTTATTATAATAAGGGTAGCAATAAAAACCCATCGACGGCACCGAAGAGATTTTCACAAACCACTCGTTCGAAGTTTCGTTTTAGTTATCTATTTTATATATCAAGCTGGCTTTTCGTTTCTTTCAGGATGAAATTAATTTTTATTATAATAAGAGTAGCAATACTAACCCATCGACGGCACCGAAAAGATTTTCTACTCTTTCGAATTTTCCTCATATAGTTATCTATTTTCTGTATCAATACCGAGCTTGCTTCTCGTTTCCTTCAGCATGAAATTAATTTTTATTATAATAAGAGTAGCAATACTAACCCATCGACGGCACCGAAAAGATTTTCTACTCTTTCGAATTTTCCTCATATAGTTATCTATTTTCTGTATCAATACCGAGCTTGCTTCTCGTTTCCTTCAGCATGAAATTAATTTTTATTATAATAAGGGTAGCAATAAAAACCCATCGACGGCACCGAAGAGATTTTCACAAACCACTCGTTCGAAGTTTCGTTTTAGTTATCTATTTTATATATCAAGCTGGCTTTTCGTTTCTTTCAGGATGAAATTAATTTTTATTATAATAAGAGTATCAATACTAACCCATCGACGGCACCGAAAAGATTTTCTACTCTTTCGAATTTTCCTCATATAGTTATCTATTTTCTGTATCAATACCGAGCTTGCTTCTCGTTTCCTTCAGCATGAAATTAATTTTTATTATAATAAGGGTAGCAATAAAAACCCATCGACGGCACCGAAGAGATTTTTCACTCGTACGAAGTTTTCTTATATAGTTATCAATTTCTGTATTAATAACAAACTGGCTTCTCGTTTCCTTCAGCATGAAATTAATTTTTATTATAATAAGGGTAGCAATAAAAACCCATCGACGGCACCGAAGAGATTTTCACAAACCACTCGTTCGAAGTTTCGTTTTAGTTATCTATTTTATATATCAAGCTGGCTTTTCGTTTCTTTCAGGATGAAATTAATTTTTATTATAATAAGAGTAGCAATACTAACCCATCGACGGCACCGAAAAGATTTTCTACTCTTTCGAATTTTCCTCATATAGTTATCTATTTTCTGTATCAATACCGAGCTTGCTTCTCGTTTCCTTCAGCATGAAATTAATTTTTATTATAATAAGGGTAGCAATAATAACCCATCGACGGCACCGAAGAGATTTTTCACTCGTACGAAGTTTTCTTATATAGTTATCAATTTCTGTATTAATAACAAACTGGCTTCTCGTTTCCTTCAGCATGAAATTAATTTTTATTATAATAAGGGTAGCAATAAAAACTCATCGACGGCACCGAAGAGATTTTCACAAACCACTCGTTCGAAGTTTCGTTTTAGTTATCTATTTTATATATCAAGCTGGCTTTTCGTTTCTTTCAGGATGAAATTAATTTTTATTATAATAAGAGTAGCAATACTAACCCATCGACGGCACCGAAAAGATTTTCTACTCTTTCGAATTTTCCTCATATAGTTATCTATTTTCTGTATCAATACCGAGCTTGCTTCTCGTTTCCTTCAGCATGAAATTAATTTTTATTATAATAAGGGTAGCAATAATAACCCATCGACGGCACCGAAGAGATTTTTCACTCGTACGAAGTTTTCTTATATAGTTATCAATTTCTGTATTAATAACAAACTGGCTTCTCGTTTCCTTCAGCATGAAATTAATTTTTATTATAATAAGGGTAGCAATAAAAACCCATCGACGGCACCGAAGAGATTTTCACAAACCACTCGTTCGAAGTTTCGTTTTAGTTATCTATTTTATATATCAAGCTGGCTTTTCGTTTCTTTCAGGATGAAATTAATTTTTATTATAATAAGAGTAGCAATACTAACCCATCGACGGCACCGAAAAGATTTTCTACTCTTTCGAATTTTCCTCATATAGTTATCTATTTTCTGTATCAATACCGAGCTTGCTTCTCGTTTCCTTCAGCATGAAATTAATTTTTATTATAATAAGGGTAGCAATAAAAACCCATCGACGGCACCGAAGAGATTTTCACAAACCACTCGTTCGAAGTTTCGTTTTAGTTATCTATTTTATATATCAAGCTGGCTTTTCGTTTCTTTCAGGATGAAATTAATTTTTATTATAATAAGAGTAGCAATACTAACCCATCGACGGCACCGAAAAGATTTTCTACTCTTTCGAATTTTCCTCATATAGTTATCTATTTTCTGTATCAATACCGAGCTTGCTTCTCGTTTCCTTCAGCATGAAATTAATTTTTATTATAATAAGAGTAGCAATACTAACCCATCGACGGCACCGAAAAGATTTTCTACTCTTTCGAATTTTCCTCATATAGTTATCTATTTTCTGTATCAATACCGAGCTTGCTTCTCGTTTCCTTCAGCATGAAATTAATTTTTATTATAATAAGGGTAGCAATAAAAACCCATCGACGGCACCGAAGAGATTTTCACAAACCACTCGTTCGAAGTTTCGTTTTAGTTATCTATTTTATATATCAAGCTGGCTTTTCGTTTCTTTCAGGATGAAATTAATTTTTATTATAATAAGAGTATCAATACTAACCCATCGACGGCACCGAAAAGATTTTCTACTCTTTCGAATTTTCCTCATATAGTTATCTATTTTCTGTATCAATACCGAGCTTGCTTCTCGTTTCCTTCAGCATGAAATTAATTTTTATTATAATAAGGGTAGCAATAAAAACCCATCGACGGCACCGAAGAGATTTTTCACTCGTACGAAGTTTTCTTATATAGTTATCAATTTCTGTATTAATAACAAACTGGCTTCTCGTTTCCTTCAGCATGAAATTAATTTTTATTATAATAAGGGTAGCAATAAAAACCCATCGACGGCACCGAAGAGATTTTCACAAACCACTCGTTCGAAGTTTCGTTTTAGTTATCTATTTTATATATCAAGCTGGCTTTTCGTTTCTTTCAGGATGAAATTAATTTTTATTATAATAAGAGTAGCAATACTAACCCATCGACGGCACCGAAAAGATTTTCTACTCTTTCGAATTTTCCTCATATAGTTATCTATTTTCTGTATCAATACCGAGCTTGCTTCTCGTTTCCTTCAGCATGAAATTAATTTTTATTATAATAAGGGTAGCAATAAAAACCCATCGACGGCACCGAAGAGATTTTCACAAACCACTCGTTCGAAGTTTCGTTTTAGTTATCTATTTTATATATCAAGCTGGCTTTTCGTTTCTTTCAGGATGAAATTAATTTTTATTATAATAAGAGTAGCAATACTAACCCATCGACGGCACCGAAAAGATTTTCTACTCTTTCGAATTTTCCTCATATAGTTATCTATTTTCTGTATCAATACCGAGCTTGCTTCTCGTTTCCTTCAGCATGAAATTAATTTTTATTATAATAAGGGTAGCAATAATAACCCATCGACGGCACCGAAGAGATTTTTCACTCGTACGAAGTTTTCTTATATAGTTATCAATTTCTGTATTAATAACAAACTGGCTTCTCGTTTCCTTCAGCATGAAATTAATTTTTATTATAATAAGGGTAGCAATAAAAACCCATCGACGGCACCGAAGAGATTTTCACAAACCACTCGTTCGAAGTTTCGTTTTAGTTATCTATTTTATATATCAAGCTGGCTTTTCGTTTCTTTCAGGATGAAATTAATTTTTATTATAATAAGAGTAGCAATACTAACCCATCGACGGCACCGAAAAGATTTTCTACTCTTTCGAATTTTCCTCATATAGTTATCTATTTTCTGTATCAATACCGAGCTTGCTTCTCGTTTCCTTCAGCATGAAATTAATTTTTATTATAATAAGAGTAGCAATACTAACCCATCGACGGCACCGAAAAGATTTTCTACTCTTTCGAATTTTCCTCATATAGTTATCTATTTTCTGTATCAATACCGAGCTTGCTTCTCGTTTCCTTCAGCATGAAATTAATTTTTATTATAATAAGGGTAGCAATAAAAACCCATCGACGGCACCGAAGAGATTTTCACAAACCACTCGTTCGAAGTTTCGTTTTAGTTATCTATTTTATATATCAAGCTGGCTTTTCGTTTCTTTCAGGATGAAATTAATTTTTATTATAATAAGAGTCTCAATACTAACCCATCGACGGCACCGAAAAGATTTTCTACTCTTTCGAATTTTCCTCATATAGTTATCTATTTTCTGTATCAATACCGAGCTTGCTTCTCGTTTCCTTCAGCATGAAATTAATTTTTATTATAATAAGGGTAGCAATAAAAACCCATCGACGGCACCGAAGAGATTTTTCACTCGTACGAAGTTTTCTTATATAGTTATCAATTTCTGTATTAATAACAAACTGGCTTCTCGTTTCCTTCAGCATGAAATTAATTTTTATTATAATAAGGGTAGCAATAAAAACCCATCGACGGCACCGAAGAGATTTTCACAAACCACTCGTTCGAAGTTTCGTTTTAGTTATCTATTTTATATATCAAGCTGGCTTTTCGTTTCTTTCAGGATGAAATTAATTTTTATTATAATAAGAGTAGCAATACTAACCCATCGACGGCACCGAAAAGATTTTCTACTCTTTCGAATTTTCCTCATATAGTTATCTATTTTCTGTATCAATACCGAGCTTGCTTCTCGTTTCCTTCAGCATGAAATTAATTTTTATTATAATAAGGGTAGCAATAAAAACCCATCGACGGCACCGAAGAGATTTTCACAAACCACTCGTTCGAAGTTTCGTTTTAGTTATCTATTTTATATATCAAGCTGGCTTTTCGTTTCTTTCAGGATGAAATTAATTTTTATTATAATAAGAGTAGCAATACTAACCCATCGACGGCACCGAAAAGATTTTCTACTCTTTCGAATTTTCCTCATATAGTTATCTATTTTCTGTATCAATACCGAGCTTGCTTCTCGTTTCCTTCAGCATGAAATTAATTTTTATTATAATAAGAGTAGCAATACTAACCCATCGACGGCACCGAAAAGATTTTCTACTCTTTCGAATTTTCCTCATATAGTTATCTATTTTCTGTATCAATACCGAGCTTGCTTCTCGTTTCCTTCAGCATGAAATTAATTTTTATTATAATAAGGGTAGCAATAAAAACCCATCGACGGCACCGAAGAGATTTTCACAAACCACTCGTTCGAAGTTTCGTTTTAGTTATCTATTTTATATATCAAGCTGGCTTTTCGTTTCTTTCAGGATGAAATTAATTTTTATTATAATAAGAGTATCAATACTAACCCATCGACGGCACCGAAAAGATTTTCTACTCTTTCGAATTTTCCTCATATAGTTATCTATTTTCTGTATCAATACCGAGCTTGCTTCTCGTTTCCTTCAGCATGAAATTAATTTTTATTATAATAAGGGTAGCAATAAAAACCCATCGACGGCACCGAAGAGATTTTTCACTCGTACGAAGTTTTCTTATATAGTTATCAATTTCTGTATTAATAACAAACTACTGGCTTCTCGTTTCCTTCAGCATAAAATTAATTTTTATTATAATAAGGGTAGCAATAAAAACCCATCGACGGCACCGAAGAGATTTTCACAAACCACTCGTTCGAAGTTTCGTTTTAGTTATCTATTTTATATATCAAGCTGGCTTTTCGTTTCTTTCAGGATGAAATTAATTTTTATTATAATAAGAGTATCAATACTAACCCATCGACGGCACCGAAAAGATTTTCTACTCTTTCGAATTTTCCTCATATAGTTATCTATTTTCTGTATCAATACCGAGCTTGCTTCTCGTTTCCTTCAGCATGAAATTAATTTTTATTATAATAAGGGTAGCAATAAAAACCCATCGACGGCACCGAAGAGATTTTTCACTCGTACGAAGTTTTCTTATATAGTTATCAATTTCTGTATTAATAACAAACTGGCTTCTCGTTTCCTTCAGCATGAAATTAATTTTTATTATAATAAGGGTAGCAATAAAAACCCATCGACGGCACCGAAGAGATTTTCACAAACCACTCGTTCGAAGTTTCGTTTTAGTTATCTATTTTATATATCAAGCTGGCTTTTCGTTTCTTTCAGGATGAAATTAATTTTTATTATAATAAGAGTAGCAATACTAACCCATCGACGGCACCGAAAAGATTTTCTACTCTTTCGAATTTTCCTCATATAGTTATCTATTTTCTGTATCAATACCGAGCTTGCTTCTCGTTTCCTTCAGCATGAAATTAATTTTTATTATAATAAGGGTAGCAATAAAAACCCATCGACGGCACCGAAGAGATTTTCACAAACCACTCGTTCGAAGTTTCGTTTTAGTTATCTATTTTATATATCAAGCTGGCTTTTCGTTTCTTTCAGGATGAAATTAATTTTTATTATAATAAGAGTAGCAATACTAACCCATCGACGGCACCGAAAAGATTTTCTACTCTTTCGAATTTTCCTCATATAGTTATCAATTTTCTCTATCAATACCGAGCTTGCTTCTCGTTTCCTTCAGCATGAAATCAATTTTTATTATAATAAGGGTAGCAATAATAACCCATCGACGGCACCGAAGAGATTTTTCACTCGTACGAAGTTTTCTTATATAGTTATCAATTTCTGTATTAATAACAAACTGGCTTCTCGTTTCCTTCAGCATGAAATTAATTTTTATTATAATAAGGGTAGCAATAAAAACCCATCGACGGCACCGAAGAGATTTTCACAAACCACTCGTTCGAAGTTTCGTTTTAGTTATCTATTTTATATATCAAGCTGGCTTTTCGTTTCTTTCAGGATGAAATTAATTTTTATTATAATAAGAGTAGCAATACTAACCCATCGACGGCACCGAAAAGATTTTCTACTCTTTCGAATTTTCCTCATATAGTTATCAATTTTCTCTATCAATACCGAGCTTGCTTCTCGTTTCCTTCAGCATGAAATCAATTTTTATTATAATAAGGGTAGCAATAATAACCCATCGACGGCACCGAAGAGATTTTTCACTCGTACGAAGTTTTCTTATATAGTTATCAATTTCTGTATTAATAACAAACTGGCTTCTCGTTTCCTTCAGCATGAAATTAATTTTTATTATAATAAGGGTAGCAATAAAAACCCATCGACGGCACCGAAGAGATTTTCACAAACCACTCGTTCGAAGTTTCGTTTTAGTTATCTATTTTATATATCAAGCTGGCTTTTCGTTTCTTTCAGGATGAAATTAATTTTTATTATAATAAGAGTAGCAATACTAACCCATCGACGGCACCGAAAAGATTTTCTACTCTTTCGAATTTTCCTCATATAGTTATCTATTTTCTGTATCAATACCGAGCTTGCTTCTCGTTTCCTTCAGCATGAAATCAATTTTTATTATAATAAGGGTAGAAATACTAACCCTTCGATGATTTCAAATTGTCTAAGAGTAGAGGAAATATTTAAACAATACACTCATTGTATGAATTTTTATCGATTTTCTATACTCGTTCGGCTGTTTCCGGTAATTGGACTGCTCACGTTTGGCTGCCAACTTCACAGCGGTAAACCAATAAATATAGTAAACCTTGAGTTCATAAGCTTACTTGCCCAGAATGTGATAACTTTTATATGGGTAGAACTTGTCGTAATTTTAAACTCGCCCTTTTTTTTCCATATAATCAAACCAAAGGTATCAAATAAAATACATTAGAATCCAAACAGATTTATAATTGTGTCAAAAACTCTAACAATATCCTAAATAATCAGTTAGACCGATAACAAAGTGATCTTTTCCTTTCTCTTTCAAATCTCTCTTGAATATTAAACAATATTTATCCTAATGCACCAATTGTTTCTCAATTTAGACTGTATTTTCCCGGAATCTGCCTGTTTCGGAATTACCGATGATCCCTTACTCTGAATTGTAATCTTATTAACCCTGTCGTATAGATCCTTCTTTTACTTGAAATGTTAATTGGTTACATCATAATTATGTATTTGTTTGATAATGGAACTTCGGTGTTGAAACTTTAGTAACGTTTTCATGTTATTATTAAAAGTGGTATAAAAACCAAGTAATTGTTCCTTCATTTAGTCATAATGATAAATTACCCTTGAGTAACTGCTTCTACCATCGAATTTTCTTGGATTCATAATTCACCAATTTTGTTTACATAAACACAATTTACAATTTTGACTATAAAAATGAATTCATAATTTTTAACAATTGTTTCACCAACACTGGCATCATCAGAAACTAAGTATCGTTAAACTTAATTTAGTTGATAATCCTCCTACCTGATGATGCCACGGGGTCTTCCAATCTCAAGTTTATTTGCAAAATAGTTACAACAAAGAACGTATTAATTAGCAAAATATTTGATTGAAGTTAATTACGTGTAGGGAAAAACAAGGAAGCTCAAACCAGCAATAAAGGGGGGGGGGGATGCTAGTAGATCTAGGTTATCAACTAATCCTTTACCGGGGCAGTCAAATCAAATCCTATCTACTACTAAAGCCACATATATTTACAATGAGGTCCTGAAGCAGTTAAAACAAGCCAGTTCGGAGATTGGATAAACAAAATTTAAGGGAATGGGTTTCTAAGTTGACCACAACCCTTTATGTTCAACACTTCATGTGTTAAAATACAGCTCGTGCTTACTTCCGGATTAGACACAGCGTGCAAGAACTGTAGTTATTTTTTTATTTATTTATTTACTTATTTATTTATTTATTTAATTTATTTATTTATTTATTTATCTATTTATTCAATTACACTAGCTCAACGGGGGAAATCCCTTCTAGAGCTTAGGGGTACATATAATATAATTACAGTGTGGCAGTTAAATAATAATAATAATAATTAATCATTAGGGTTACAACAAAATATATCAACAGTCAAACCGATCATCTCTTAGAATCTACACATTTGGAAAATTGGGGAAAATAATAACGTATTTGTTCTGCAGAGTGGTAGATAAAATGTTTGTGTGGAACGGGCGTGAGCAGATGTAACATGTAAATTCAGCCTTGATAAAATCACAGGACAGTCAACCAGGTTATGAATGACCTTATAAAGGAATAAAATACTATAAATTTTCCTACGTTTATATAACTCTTGACAAGAGAATCTATCTAATAGAACCTGGTGAGAAAATCTAATAGATGGATAATTACCATCAGCTTTGAAAGCTAAATATTTTAGGAAACGCCGATTCACTCACTCTATTTTGTTAAAATAAATTTTATAATGGGGGTTCCACACAATTGAAGCATATTCGAGCTTAGAACGAACAAATGAATTATATAATATTGTTATTGAATCACTATTGTTAAATAGGCGGCAATTCCGGATGATAAAGCCCAGCATTCTGTAGGCGCTAGAAACAATTGATTCAATGTGAGATGCAAATGACAATTTCACGTCCAGTCTTTGAAACTATAGGAACGAGCAAAAGCTGAGTCACTAAGTTTGTAATTGTAAATAATAGGTGTAATTTTCTTGGTGAAAGTCATTACAGTGCACTTACTAATAATAAGCTCCAGATGATTTATTACACACCAAGTACTGCCGAGTAAAGTTTTAAATCGTCTGCGTAAAGAAGAAATGTCATTGATAAACAAATTGAATAGGAGTGGTCCAAGTACCGACCCTTGAGGTACAATTAAAGTGACATAAAATGAATACGATTTAAAACCTCTATACTCTACATATTGATATCTATCACTCAGGTAAGAATTCCAAAATTCAATCAAATAATTTGTAAATCCAAAGCTAGACATTTTATTCGATAAAATACTGTGATCCATTTTATCAAATGCCTTAGCAAAATTGAGGTAGATACAATCAACCTGGCCACCCTCATCAATAACCTCGGCCAATGGAATTACATTTTATCTTATTTTCTATTTTTGATATATATATAGCCTAAATGAACAGGCAATATCGGTTTTGATTGCCGATCTTAAAATCTTGAATGCCGATCTTAAAATCTTGAACAGTTTAGCATCTGTTTTGTATTTATGCCAATAATTTTTCCTAAGTCTAATATTTCTTATTATGTTAGACGTGAACCAGGGTGGAAACTTGTTGTTTTTCTTTGGGGGAAGTGTATGGAACGCATATTGTTAGCAAATTGGTAAGATGTTCATAGAACAATTGTACTACGAAATTAACATTGCTTGTATGATATAATACAGACCAGTCAAAATCCAGTAACAGGTTATAAAGTAATGGATAATTTGCCTTATTGAAATTTAAAATGTTTACATCATTATGATGGCAGAATGATGTGGAAGGTACTTGGCCGAAGTACTGAAATTCAATAAACAATGAAGGATGGTGCAAATCTTCACGCAATAAGCAAACATCAGACTTTGAAACTGTGCAAAAATTACTACAGCAAATGAGATCTAGGATTATATTGCTACTATTTAAACAACTATTGTACTGCTTAAGATCGAAATAACTAAGCAGATTGTTGAAGTATGATAATTTAGAAGATTTAACTCCTGTGTCTGATTTATACGAGGCATACTCAGTAATGTTGAAATCACCCAAAAAAACATAGAATAATATTCTCCAAAGTCAAAGTCAATGAGAGCATCTACAATTATTTCATATGACAGAGGGGATATTCGGTGAAATATATAGCAATACCAATATATAAACACAGCTTCCAATACTAAATTTGATACCTACGATATCCAAACTAGGTATAAGAGAACGATTATTAGTGAGATCAAAATTTACAATTTATGGCTAGTAATACACCACCTCCACGCAATAACTGTAATTGTTGAAAATTGCGATCTCTTCTAAAGATAGTATAGTTATTTGTGAGAAGCTCAGAATTCAAAACTGAAGAATTAAGCCATGTTTCAGAAAAAGCAATTAAGTCTAGCTTAAAGTGGATGAAATGCGTACTGTGTTTTAGAATTCAGGCCTCTGACATTTTGGTAATACATGTTGAGCATTTTGACCGAAGGTGTGTTACTGAAATATGAATCCTTACGCACGCATCAACTCTCACATGAATTATTTGTATTAGATAATTGCTATACCAGACCCACTAAATCCAGAAATTGCTTCAATCTATTTTTATAGACAGGACACTCAGTATGCCAAACAGGATGATCAATAGATCATATCTTTCACACCAGTAGAATTACTGCTCAACTGTTTACAGTTAGTGCATTGACTAAAGTTATATACGCAATCCTTTAGATCGTGATAGTACGGGATGCCGTTACCAAGATTTTTCAATTATTTTCGCCTGGATGAAACCGGTTTTAAATAATAGTTTAGTAAATAAGAATAATAAAAGTCCTCAGCGATAAAAGTCGATAGTGAGTCTAAAGGGGTTAAAATGTTAATTAAAGATTGTAACAAAATAATTGTTGGGTGCCAAATGTAATAAAAGCCGTAAGCTACACAATTTCCACCTTCCCTTGATTCCCAATTTATCAAAAAGATGAATTTACCCAAGTTACTAATATTTCCCAAACTAGCTCAAATTCGTGGTTGTTCGGCCCTTTACGTCAACAATGATGATACTTGCCCTATTACTTTTTAAACAACAAACCCTGGGCGCCACCACGAGTTAAAAAAAGAAGAATTTCAGGCTGTTATAAATAAAGAAATAAGCATCATTGAATTGGTAGTAAGTAAAAAGGAAAAGAAACAAAGCATATAAGAACAATAACAAATATATTCAATTATAAATGAACAATAGCAAAAAGGTTTAACAAACTCGCATGCCCTTTCGGGGCACCGATATAAAACTGAAACAATTGTAAATAAAGATAATCAATCTACTTTGACCCAGCAATTACGACCAGCATCTAATTCATCATGGTAATGAAAGTTGCAACAGAGATATTAAAATTACTCCCGTGTTCCTCCTGTGGTCCTGATGATGGTTCCGCGTGGTCTCTAGTAGTGTATTGGATCCAATATCCTCCTATCGAAAAAGAAAGAAAATACACGAGTAGGATGTCCACAAAAGAAGTAAAATTTAATACGTGCAATGACTCAGTATTGACGCTGTGAATAGTTGAGTTAAGTTAGAAAAATGTTGATAGGTGAAGCCAAGATAAATTACGATTACAATTACAAATTAAATTAATATGTGGCAATTATTAAGAATTTACTACAATTTTAACAAAATGAATTTAAACAAAGTTAGAGAAAAATGAATTGAGTTTGAAATTAGTTATGAATTAAAGTTCAGAGATTCCTAGAACCACGGGGTGGATTTCGTATTATTAAGACTCTTATTACGATAACGGGATCGTTTAACAAGTCCCACGTTACCTCTATAATCGAAGGTATCGGAAACAAGGCTCGTGGAATTATAAATATGGAGTGGTTAGTTCTAGCCCACACTCTATATGTTTCGTACCTTCCCGATTTGGATAACGCTACGTTGTTCGTAATTGAAATCAAGTGATTTTGAATTGAATAATTATATGAATGAAATTATAATATTGTTACGTCGATAAAGAAAAGTATCCGGAGCACTGAACATAGTAGGGCATCCTGTAATAATTAGAACGGAGGTTCAGTGTTCCGGAATGAGGGGGAGTTGATTGACGTTTATAATTAAAAAAAGGTTTTCGAAAATATTGGATACTGGTGTATTGTAATAATTGAATTAAGAATCAATAAAGAAGGTTACATTAGCAAAAGTGTTACATTGGTGACAGCGGTGGGATACAAAAAGTATTTGTTCTGATCAGTTTATGGTAAATACTAGATCCACCGTATATGACACAGACATGGATACTTCTGGACTCCCAGCATGGTTTTTGAGGATGGAAGAGGAGAAGGAACGACGTAGGAAGGAGGAAGCAGAGGAGAAGGAACGACGTAGGAAGGAGGAAGAAGAGGAGAAGGAACGACGTAGGAAGGAGGAAGAAGAGGTGAAGGAACGATGTAGGAAGGAAGAAGAAGAGGAGAAGGAACGACGTAGGGAGGAGAAGCGTAGGCAAGCAGATGTAGTAATTATGAATGGTCTAACACAAATTCAGGAAACATTAAAGCTAGAGGTAGGACAGCTTAATATTAGAGTAGATCACTTAGAACAACAACAAGAAAATTTAAAAACTAATTTTGTACAAAAGGTTGTAGATTTAGAAAAACAAATTAGAACTGAAATAGTCAATTTAGAAAGAAAAATTCAAATTCAAGCTTCAGTAACTAATATTGAAGTAGAGGGTACGACCTCGTCTACTTATATAACCGAACCAGGCCTCATTCAAAGTACAGTTTCTCAAAGCCAAACTAATAAGACCCTAAAGCCACCCACGTTTGACGGCCAAATGGCATGGGAAACATATCGACTCCAATTTGAAGCTGCGGCCAGAGCCAATGACTGGACCGAGACACAGATGGCGGCTTCATTAATAGTGTCGCTTCACGGGCAGGCAGCAACCGTTTTGCAGTTTCTTCCGCAGGACGCACCCAATTATGCGTCTCTCGTACAAGCTTTAGAGGCAAGGTACGGTCAACAGCACTTAAAACAGGTATTCCAGAGTCAACTAAAAGTTCGCAGTCAAAAATCTAATGAGAGCCTACAGGAATTCGAGGCCGATATAAAAAGATTGTTGTATCTAGCGTATCCCCAGGCACCCAAAGATTTCCTAGAACAAATCGGTACACAGGCATTCGTTGATGGACTACAGGATGTGGAAATGCAGCAAGCTCTCCGGCTGAAGCACCACAAAATGTTGAATGAAACTCTGATTGCAGCTCAGGAATTTGAAGCAGCAAAAAGTGTATCAAAATCTCTCCGCCCAAGATTGAGAGAAATAAGATTTCAAGAAAATGAAGAGACAACTTTCACTAGCAACTCACAATCTATGCTCTCACAAATCTTGAATATACTTCAAACTGGGCGACGAAATCCACAAAATGAAAGTAGACGATGTTTCAACTGTGGAAGAATCGGACACCTTCAAAGGACTTGTAAAAGTAGAACCCGTTCGATGAATAGGGAGTCGAGAAATGAAATCAGAAGGTCGCCTAGATCGACATCCCGAAGCCCTTCACAGAGTCCAACACGAAATACCCATGGTAGATATTCATCATTGACAAGTCGGTCCCCCACACCTAACCGACATTCAAACAACAATCAGGGAAACAAATAAAAGTTGACACTACGGGGCGTGCTGAAACGGACCCGTTTGGGTCGATTTTAATTGGCCCAGCTAGCTCAATTTAAATTAATTACTCTCAGGGCTCCTAGTGAAACGTGCCCTGTGATTCAAGACTGGTGAATTGCCCGAGCGCCAACTGCTTGAAAAAAAACTATAAAACTAAATGAATTCACAGTCAAGAATACAGGCACTACGAGATGGTTTAACAGTCGATGGAAATTCAGAAAAACAATACAAGTTCAACTTAACAATTCGTATATTCCAACAGAATTTGAATTATAAACAAAATTTAAATTACAAATTTTTAGAATACCAATTGGAAATATAAATAATATTGAATTCGTAGAAAACAATTATTAAATTAAATCAAATTGTAACATAAATGAAATTTTAAGTAAACAATTATTAAATTAAATTGGTTTGTAACATAAATTGAATTTTAAGAAAACAATTAATAAATTAAATCAATTATTAAATTGAAAAGAAGGAAATTTCCAATAAGAGGACTTACAGTACACCTCGAATGATTCTATAAAAATTAGTGGAATACAACTTCGGATAAACAACAAAATCAGAGAATGAAATTATGGTCATTCAAACAAGAAAATGTTACCCTCCTTGGAACTCGTAGGAACTGGAAGTCGGTCCTGTCAGGACAGTCATTAAACCGCCTTGGAGTGAAGGGGTGAGGAACCTCAGACGTTCAAACCCTGTAAATTCAAAGAACGAACAGTACCTGACTTGAGATCGAAAGGACAAGCAACACCGTCGGTTGGAATAACCAGGTGATTCCACAACCGATAATGTTATCTTTCCCAAATTGCGAAAACACTAATACAAAATGGATATCTTGACGAGATATCAATTTAGGCAAAATTTTAATTTAATCTGAAAGAAATAAACGATTACAATTGATTTTTAAAATTAGCAAAAAGTTAACATGTGACTGAAAGAATAATAATTAAAATTATATCTGAAAAAATATTATTTGAAAGGTTGAAAATTTGCTAGTTAGCATAAAATTCTGGTTTGCTTGAAATGAATTGTACACGTGGATTGATAATGTAAACTGTATTAACTCCCTAACGGCGTGACAGTGTCATAAATATATGTATACCTAATAAGCAGTAATTAGGTTATTTGTTTCGTATTCACCCTTATCAACCTTTACGGCACGTTGGTCTAATAAGACCACCTATGTATCTTGTACTAGGATAATAAAATGGCGATCTACAGAATCGCGCAACTACCATGTGCACAAATTGCAGGGTCAAGTAAAAAGGTGAAAATTAAATATTGTCTGCATCAACTGCCCACGACTCGTCAGAGTAATTCCATACAACGACTACAACAATCCCGGTAATGATGGAAATGATATACCTGGGATCATGCTAAATGCAAATCTGATTTTGTGTTTTAGGATAAGTCGAGAAACTTCCTCCGAAATATAATTACATTCAGGGACTGTACATCCGGACGTTTAATAACAATCTAAATCAAATTATCTGTAGCCTGATGTGCATCATATTTCGGAAGCAAAAATTAAGAAAATATAAAGAATATGAAATATAACTCGACTTACCCTATTAAAGGTTAACACCACAATGAATAATTTCCGATTTCCGCTATCCTACATTCCCACTCCGCGATATTTAGTGACATCTCATATCAGGAATGGTAGTATCAATAATCTATGTTTTATTGACCGGCAGATATCTTTAAATATCATATGACAAGTTTCTTAACCGAAAAGAATTCCACTCTGTTCTTTAAAGAGTTCTATATATAATTCCGTAACGCAACCTGTTCGTTACAGTGCGTCAACTGCATCTACTGGGAGCCCCAAAATCCGTACTTACATTTTAAATAAAAATGAACATAACTTATCAGTCAGAGGGCATGTTGACAACCAAAACTGCAATTCCGTCATTGATACCGGTGCCACAAAGTCTTTCATTCGAACAGGGATTCTGAAGCGAAAACTACAACCTACTGGAAGAAGCTTAGTTTTTGAAACAGCTACAGGACACACTGTTCCTGTTCGAGGAGAAATAACAGCAACCATACAGATTGGTAATACTCTGATAAAACACTTATTTCTGGTAGCTGATATTAAAGATCAATGTAACCTCGGTATGGACATTATGCAGAATAAGTTTATCATAGACCTCCAAAATAAAATTTTAGTAACTGGAAATGAAGAAATAATCCTAAATCTGGGAGAAGAGACTTCTCAACTAAAAGTTATAGTGGACAAAGATACAGAAGTTCCTGAAAATTCTGAAGGAATCGTCTTCGCAAGACTTAGTCAAAAACCAAAAGGGCTACATTTGGGTATTGTGGAAAGTCAGGAACTGGTGAATGAAGGAATTCTGGTAGCTCGATGTCTCGTCAATATAGATCAACTAATTCCAGTTAGAGTTGCTAATTTATCGAAGAAACAAAGAACAAAATATAGGGGTTTGCACACCGGTGAAAAGCATAATTAAGTGCGAAAATAGTTTAAAAGAGAAAACTGCGACAAGCAATACAGTTGACAACAGCCCCATGAAACAATTAGTTAAAAATTATGACCACTTAACATCTGAAGAATTAGGAAAAATTAACGTTTTTATCAATGACAACTGCGACATTTTTGAGACAGGAAAATCTACAGGACGTACCGGTCTAGTGCAGCATGGAATTTATACAGGGGATGCAACACCAATTCGCCAAATGCCAAGAAGACTACCATTTGCCAACAGAAAGAAGTAGAAAGTATGATACAAGACATGACGCATGCGAAGCTTCTGGTCCCTGGTGTTCACCCGTGGTCCATATCGTTTCTGTAGAAGGAATTAAAACTGATCCGGAGAAAATTGTAGCTATTAAAGATTGGCCTAAACCAAGAGACAAAAAAGAAATTAGAAGTTCTCTAGGACTTTGTTCATATTACCGAAAATTTGTCAAGGACTTTGGTCGAATTGCTAAACCCCTTCATCGATTAACTGAAAACAACATTGAATTTGACTGGACGCCTGATTGTCAAAATGCCTTTGTAGAGTTGAAAAAGCGATTAACTACAGCACCTATTTTAGCCTACCCACAGGAGGAGGGAAGATTCATTTTGGATTGTGACGCATCCCAACACGGCATAGGCGCCGTGTTATCTCAAGAGCAAGAAGGCGAGGAAAAAGTGAGTGCGTATTTTAGTAAAACCCTGGCAAAGGCAGAGAAAAATTATTGCGTCACTAGAAAAGAACTTTTGGCTATTATCAAAGCCCTTGAACATTTCCATACTTTTCTTTATAATAGAAATTTTATCATTAGAAGTGACCATAGCGCTTTACAGTGGTTAATGAATTTTAAAAAGCCTGAAGGACAAGTTGCTAGATGGATAGAGAGACTACAGCAATACAACTTTGTAATAGTATACCGAAAAGGGATGAAAACATTAGGCATAAAGAAAACACGTACTACGCCTCTCCACCCATAGTCCGACGGAATGGTAGAAAGACATCATAGAACTATTTGCCAATATCTTTCAATGTTCGTCTCTGAAAACCAAAAGGACTGGGACACTTTAATCCCTCTATTTCTGCTAGCCTATAGAAGTTCCGAACACGAATCGACCGGCTATACTCCATCTATTATGGTCACTGGTAGAGAAATGAAGCTTCCACACGATCTTCTTTTTGGAAATCTGCCTCCTGGTGAAGAAGCAGGAGAACGCACACCTCCGATATACATAGAAAGCTTGAAAGAAAAATTAGAAAAAGTGTACCATTTTGCTCGTGAACGTTTGAAACTCAATAGCGTTAAAGTGAAGGCTAGACTCGACATGCATGCTACAAACATAAACTTCTCGAGAGGTGATCCCGTATGGTTATTCAATCCCAAACGTAGAAAAGGGCTATGCCAGAAACTACAACGAAACTGGGAAGGCCCCTACACCGTTCTCAAGAAAATCAACGACCTAATCTACCGCATCCAATTGTCAGCAAGGAGTAAGCCCAAGGTGGTCCATATTGAGAGGTTAGCTCCTTACCGTGGACCCGATCTACCCTGTTGGCTTTAGCTGGACCCCAGCAGTCAAGTTATTCGGGACGAATAACTATAGAGGAGGGAGCAATGTTACGTCGATAAAGGAAAGTATCCGGAGCACTGAACATAGTAGGGCATCCTGTAATAATTAGAACGGAGGTTCAGTGTTCCGGAATGAGGGGGAGTTGATTGACGTTAATAATTAAAAAGAGGTTTTCGAAAATATTGGATACTGATGTATTGTAATAATTGAATTAAGAATCAATAAAGAAGGTTACATTAGCAAAAGTGTTACAATATCTATAATCAAGAGATCTAGGTGCCTTTTAGAAAGCAGGAAACAATCAAAGTTTTGTATAATCAGAGTAGGCCTGATTATAAATGAAATATTAAAGATTCAATGCTACTCAAAAAAAACAATTTAATAACTTTGATGAAGACCTACCTTATATCACAGTAACACAAAAGATTGTTGGTTATCAACCGCAACCGGTTTTATTCCGACTATCCCTTCCCAATTAATAAATCGGATGTGGGGGTAAGAATATAGTGTTCGTTGAATCCCCACCATATTAATTGAATACAGTTAACTATATCATTTAAAGTAGAGTTCTTTAATTGGGAGGAAGTTCAAGGATATAAAATTAAATTATTATAGGTTTCTATCATGAAGAATGACTGACCTGTGACGATCCATTCGAAAGTCGGGTCGTTACAAGATTTAGAAAAAATAAGTAAGAAAAAGTAATGTTGGCTCGTCTGTTCTCTGTTTGTATGCATGCGTAAATACTTAAAAGTATAGAAAAAAATCTGAACAGGCTATTTTCATGGGGCAGAAAAATTTGCTTAACAAATAAAAAATTAAAAATAGCAATTTTCTTTCAACTAATTTTGGCTTGTCCGTATGGGCCAGAATTGTTGATTTAAAATATATTAAAGCAAAAAAAAATATAAACAGACGTTTTGTTAATGGCGCATTGCCCGTAATTGGAGTTTCATAATGTAACTTTTTCCCGTCAAATTTTTTTACTTTCGCCCGTCTGTTTTCTATTGGATAAGGGTTATACAGTTAAAAGAAGTCACCGAAAATAAAGAACAGACGTTTTCAATCGGTATGGGAGGAAAAAATCCATTTTTCGTTGAAAAAAAAAACTTTTGCCGCCTGACCTTTGAAATACAGTTTAGGTTTAAAATAAACAAGCGGAATGTTTTTTTATACAAAAAATATTCCAAAATTTATTTTATTTAAATACAACCAGAGAGATGTTAAGATAGAGTGCGCTAGCGCCATAAGCGTAACGTTAAAAAAATTACCGAGGATAAGCGAACTAACAGCTAGAAGATTGTAGTATACAATATTAGCTGTTGAGGAGTAGTGGAACCATATATTAAGCCCGGTCACTAAACGAGTCGCTCGCGCACTCTATCTTAACATCTCTCTGAATACAACACTATTTTTCATTCCTCTTCATCCGTCAAATGCGCGTCATCATCACTGTCAGCATCATTTTCAATCTGTGGATCTGTAGATTTACGATTAAGTAACTCGATTAAATATTCTTTGATAGAATCTTCGATAGTTAATGAGGTGTCTGTGAGAAATCTTTCAAAGTGCAATTTTTGCAACGCGAGAGATATTAAGGGGTGTAGTCTTTTACAACGATTATAGCTCTTCCCCATGATTAATCCATTTACAGACCCATTTGCCAACAATTCGCTGTTAGCCATTATTTCAGCCAAGCCACACCCATCGATAAAAGTTCCGATTCAACTAAAAAACGCCATTATCACATGAAAAGCTCCAAGGTGTATAAATAATTTTTCAAATCTTTCTTTTTCGGTGGACTGAATTTTGAACGCAATTTTTGCTACCGCTAGATCGTAAGTTACCTCGATGCGTGGTGCTTGACATTCTTCGGCGATTTTTAAAGCCATTTCCATAGTTTTACATACAGTTGACGGTTTCGTCGGTGATTCGTTGATCGAGGGTAGATAGGAAATTTGTTGAACCGGCGACTCATCTATGAGGATCTTAGCATTGAATCCCACCCACATTGGAGCATCGGTAATATCTATGACATGGGTGAGCAACTATGCTCTGTCAAGGATTTGAATCGATTCACTTTCAACGTAATATCACTTTCCTCCTCACAGAAAATACACTTTGTCGGTGCACTCATTGTTTTTGTGAAGGAGATTCAAAGCAAATACATAAAACTTGTTGTTTTTTATAACGAACACACTTCTAGCTCTAGTGGAGTAGCATGCACCGCCGCGCATGCGCAGCGCGCTGGATTGCAGATGTTGCCACGCGGTATTAGAAATTTAACGGAATTACATATTCTGATCAAATTCCCCACTGAAAACGTCTGTTATGCATTTTTTCACGATGTGAAAAGTGTTAGCTTTAATTTAAAAAAAAATGTATCCAGCCGAAGATAACTTTTTTATCTCATTTTCCTCGACAACTTTAATTATCCGTAAGACGAATTTTCCCTCCAGAAAATGTCTGTTCTTGGTAGATTCTTATCTCTTTATATATTTTTAACAAGATTCTGCCAAGAACGGACAGGCCAAGATGAAAAACATACGAAGAAATTCTTGACAGACGGAAAATGATTTTTCCTGCAAAGGACACGCCAACTAATTTTTGTTTAGGGGACTTTTATTCGTGGAATGTGACAATTTATCGATATAAATTGTCAACAGACGGGCGAAGATAATTGGCTATTTTGGTAAGGGCATCCCGTACTATGATTACCGGAACATTTCGGACATGCTTTGGAATTCTTACAGGTACTGGAGCCGTGACCAAAACCACTACAATTATAGCAACGTAGAAGCATCAAAGGGGGAGCAACTATCATAGCCTATGTAGATGGGCTTGTGTTCTTGAGACTTAATTAAGCATTCATAAGATGTACGGTTCAGTTGGAGAAGTATTTGAAAAATGTTCGGATTCTTCTTTGTGGGCCAGAATTTTATTATTTTGCAATCGGAGCTGGCGTTCAGTAATAGAGAATTTTGCCTTAATATGTAATCCAATAAATCAGCTTCATTATATTTCTTACTTATACCAACAATTTTTATACGAGGGTGAGGATTGGTGACTTCTTTCACAGAATAGTTCTCAGATATCTCAATCTAACAATGTCCCTTTACTTCCGGATTAGAAACTGTGCAAATGGACATTGCTATCCCCATACTCTTCTCCATATACAAATCCTACTTTCGGATAAGACACTGCAGAACTTTAGATTTTATAAACATTCACTCACTTCTGGATTATACGGTGTGCAAATGAATGTACTTGGGACAATTATAACAATGAATACTTCTCTTGATTTCTGACCAAGCCACGGTGCAATTGCAAGTAACAAGTAAGCGGACTCGATCGGTCTCCCTTTTACAGAAAGACTATATATTATGGCAATGTACTGAAAGTTAAGGTTGATTGTAGAGGTGATACTCTTCGCGTGACTTCAGTTTTAATCGTTCAGAACGGAATGAACTTCCTGTTTTTACTTTGATCATCATTACTTACTACAGTCAGGGTATGAGCCGTTTACTGTGTAATCTCATGGGTTATTCAATATTCATATGTGATTTGTGTTGGCTATTTGCTATAGCGACCGCCGTTCGCGGTACATTGTTACGGCTGCGGCCGACCTTTCGTTCGTCCACCAGGCATTTGCAGAAAACCTGGACAGTGGGGCGAAAAACTTCTGTATTCACTGATCATCATCAAGTAGCCTAGTCGTCGGTTTCTTGTATTTTCTGTGTTCGTCTTCTTCATAATCCACCAAGAGTGTTGTTTTCAGTATTTTTGAAAACTGTAGTCGCTGCCTCTCTAATGTAAGGGGTGTTGATGTCCCTGTGAATTTGTTCATTGCGAATAAACCAGGGGGCTCCTACCGTCATTCGAAGGACTTCTTTCTGGATGACTTGAAGCTTATTCATGTGTGCTATCTGCATATTCTCATATGGAGCTGACATAGAGCATCATCTGATGATGGATTGATCTGATAATGGATGTGTATATGGTACTTATTTCTGGTTCTCATTTTGCTGCGCTTGTTTAGAAGTGGAAATAACTGAGCTATTACCGCTTTGCCCTTTTTCTGGGCGAGCTCGACGTGTTGTCGTCAAGTTAGTCGTCTGTTCAGTATGACATTCCGTCTTTCACGGAATTGTCCTCCTGAACATCAATATGTCGCCCTCTTCTGCACGCTTCGTCAAGAAGAGGATGGCGATGCTTTTCTCAGGGTTAACTTCGATTCTCCATTTGGAGTACCATTATTCTAGTTGCTCAAATGCGGTCTGGAGTTTCTGTATGGCTAAGCATGCACGGATGGAACGGGCCAGGACGCCGACATCGTCAGCATATTGTCGCTAGTTCTGTAAGGTGAGACCGGATAACATTGACATATCTTTATAAACGAATTTTTTTCTGACCTATGTTCAGCACTAGTAATTTGAAAAATTTACATTAAGGTAAGCAATCTATTATGGATGAATTGAAGGTGCAAGTTTCGGAATGAAATTTCAGCTATCATTGTTACGAATTTAAAAAAAAATGTGTCAAAGTGTATGTATTCCGACATAGGGGTAACATTGACACTAGGTATAAACTTTACTGTAAGTGAATGTTTGCCATGTCTAGTGTATCATTGATATGGAGAATAATGTTTACTAACAATTTTCAACCTTTTACTTTATTCGGAAAAGAAAAGTGAATGAAATAAAACTTACAATATCAACTTTACATAAAAACTAATTAATCTCATACTAAAAAGAAATTATACCTTCTGCAGAAATCCAAGAATTTTACTTGTTGCCAAATGAATGCATTTCCCGACGAATAATTGGTTCCGTATGAACCCTTACTATATCTTCAATTGAAACATGCCTCATCTGCCACATCGGGATAAACAAGACATTTTCCTTTGGGTTGGAGTTATCTGAATTTACATTACATTTATCTGGTTCTTCAGTTGTTGAGAGCACATATGACGTTTCGCATTTCCTCGATATTTTGTCCTCATACAAAGGATAAATACCAAAGCCTTCAAACCCTCCAATTGCATTCGCACCAGAGAAACACCCACTACCTACCAATTTCTTTAGCAGTGACGGGGACATGACTTTGTCTACATTTCTACATCCAGTATCACGATAAAATTCTTTGAGAATATACGCCATGCGTTTTTCAAACCCTTGAATACTTCCACATCCAGAGATTGTAAAGCATCTGATGTATGCACTGGCAAACAAAGAAGCTCAATGTTATTTGCACAAGCCATCTCGATTACGGGGATTGTCACATATGAGTTATGGTCATCGAAAATCGCTTTATGGCTTTCCGATTTTGCAGTATGTTTCACAAAAACATTTTGGAACCAGTCAGCGAATTGTAATGACTCAATCCATTCAGATGGAGAACAATTGTACACGGCATCTGCAGGACCATTTTGACACCAGCTGGAATACAAATGTAAGCCTTTATAATTGACATATAAGGGGAAGTAATCTCCTATTGCAGAACAACATACTAGTACAGTGTAGGTTGATTTTGCCACAATGCCTACGACTTTATGTGGATTTCTAGATCCTTCGCGGTATAACATTTTTTGTATTCCGACTTCTGCTCGGAAACCAGATTCATCACAGTTGAAGACGTTTTGAGGTTTATTTTCCAAGTTGTTCCGTTCAATTTCCCCTTGCAGTTTTTTGTAAAAATCTTTCAGCACTTCAAGAGAACAAGCTTCTGCTCGATTTATTGGTAGATTTTAAGCAAATCTGCGGCTTAGTTGATTTTTTCATCGCTGTCAAATCCTGCAATCCAGTTTTTCCCAGGCAAACAGTTTTTAAATGGATTCCGTCTGTCAATTTTTTTGATATAATCTTGTCCAGATAATTTTAATTGAAATCGATCCAGTCCAAATCTCCAATCTGCCAATTTAGGCCAAGCACTATAAGTTGTTCTTCATCTGAAGTGAGTACAGTAGGTTTTCCAATAGCCTTATATTTATAATTTTTCAAATAGTTCATCAATATAGTACGATTAACAGCAAATACTTCTGAAGCTCTTTTTACGCTAAAACCTTCCATTTCGTACACTATTTATAGCAGGCTCCATACTTTTCCGGGAATTTGTTTTGTAAGTTCTCTTCGACAGCGACATCTTATCTGAAAAACAGTACAACATTGAATTGACCCCTGACAAGGTGTCAATCTTAGCCTCAAATTCACATTTTACATTTTTTTCTCGATTATTGAATAAGTAAATAGAAATAAACTATTACTATTGATGGAAAATAGCTTACCATTTGTAAATAACGTGAAATCGTTAGAACATATATCATGTAAACAAAGTTTTGTAGCCCACGTGGAACTAGTTCTTCATAACTGGTAATTCGAATGGCACATGAACCTTTACAGTTGGCCGCAGTCGAACTTTCAACTAATCATGATAGATGACAGCACTCGAAATAAAATTGTAAGTGCTAAAATTAAAGATTTCTTCAAAACATAGAAACATTGCGCTAACATCGAAATTGTGTCAATGTTTAGCACCCTGCCAATGTTACCCGGTCTTATATACAGTCTTCGGGATGTCATGGGTGAAGATTGTGAAGAGGAGTAGTGAAAGTAGGTATCCTTGTGGGACTCCCCCATGCATATTTTTCTCTGATGATCTGATGTGCTCAATCTTGATCTTGAACTTCCTTCCAGGAAGGAAGAAATGAGTTGACAAATGGCTACTGGTATGCCCGGTTCAAGCATCTTGAATATAAGTGCTAAACTTTGTCGTATGCTTTTGCCGTGTCCAGGAAAACAGCCGCTGTAACTTAATTTCTGTTGAAACTTGCCGTTATGCATTCTACCATTCTCTAAGCTCGTTGCGCCGTTGAGTGTTTCGATCGGAAGCCGAATTGTTCGTCAGGGATAATCTACGGTGTCCTGTAGTCTTCGTTAAATCACCGCCCCAGCTATTTTTCCTATGGTGGGTAAGAGACTGATAGGCCGGTAGTTTTGTGGAAACTGCGCTGCTTTTGGACTTAGGGATCACAACGACATATGCACGCTTATATTTCTTTGGGAAATATCTGAATCTTGGAGACCTGTTGATAATTTCTGTCAATGGGGTCACCGCCTTCCATATTAATTCCCTGATCTAGTCAGAAAGCTGGTAGGGCATTTCCGTGGTATGCCGGGTGCCGGGTTTCATATTCCGTACCCTAATGTGTAGAATCTGCGGGTTATGATCTGAGCTTAGTTCCGAAATGTTTTTATTCAATCTGCCAGAGCCAGGTCCTTGAGTACTGCAATGTCTAGTACATTGGGTAAACCGTTAGCACAGGTCTGCGTTGGTTTTTCTGATCCAAGAACAATTATGTCGTCGAATCTATTCAACACATTTCCACTTGTTTTAGAGTTACGGCTGTTCCACGTAGGACGTTGGCATTTAGGTCGTCGGCTACGATGGTTGGGTAATCATCGTTCAATAGTTCGATCTACTCGACTTCCAGCAAATGGGCGATTTGGGGCATTGTATACTGCAACTATGCGTAGGTCGCCCGCCCTTTTGGTGCAAACCACAATTGCAGTAGCTTCGATCTGCTGTTTGCGGGGTATCCAAGGCATAATCAATGCTTTTCTTTATGAAAATCCCGGTGCCTTCGCCCCCTGCATTAGGGCGGTCGGTCCGATAGAATACATTATTTTGTATCTTCGGTGTTTGTCCAGCGTATAGTTTTGTTTAATAGTGAGACGTCCACCTCGTGTGTATCAACGAATTCGATTTCTCCCATGTTCGATCTCTTCGTTCCAGAAGGCTATCTGTAGAGATTTTGGCTTGCGTTTGTTGTTATCCATAAACTAATTCTTCAGAGCGGTGACCAATTTCGGAGTCAGTAATAGAAAAGAATGAAGCGCTTCGTTCTCGTCCATGTTCATCAGTGCTATTGTTATCTTCAACAGTATGCCGGCAGCTGAGTTTGTTTCCGATTGTGGTTTCGAAGTCGGGGTCTGTGCGCGTTGTTGAACCTGTTCTTCAACTCCCTTTAGTTTCCGCGTAGGCCATGCCGCCGGTGACGCGTTTTGGTTTCTCCGGAGTTCTCTTTGGGTATCTGCAGCACCTTCTGCAGTTGGCAGTATGTTCATCACCGCAATTCGCGCATTTCGCCGGCGTTTCTTTGGGCTTATCGCACTCTTTGCTGAAGTGCGGTTCTCCACACTTAACGCATACAGGTGTGCAGGGGCACATGCTCTGAGCGTGTCCAAATCTTTGACAGCGGAAACACTGCCCAATTCCTAATTTTCTGCGAAGCGTTTCGACTGTGATTACTAAGTCCCAGCAAATTTTTTTGTCGTAGATCCTCTTCTCTGATTTTGGTAACTCAACCAATACCAGTGACATCACAATTCGTTGTTGCCCGCGTCTCATGCGGTGAACAGCTGTACGGTAGTAGCCTTTTGCTACCAGGTCTTCTGGAATTTCCTGGATAGTCGTATCGTTTGGAATTCTACGAAGTATCACTTTCAGTGGTTTATCCGCGCTGAGTTGAAACGTATGGTATTCAACTTTTTCAACATTAAACAATGCCGTTAATTTACGAAAATTGTCTAATGTTTCTTGTTATATCCGTATGCCCTCGTTGGTGTTCTTTGCTTTCGCTATCTTGAAGTTCCTGTTTTTGAACTCTTTTGAAAACTGTGTCCAATATTCTACAGATGATTATGGGGGGTATACTTGCGGATTTTTGAATAGGTTTGGATTCCTGGTTTTGTTCGTCGACAATGGTCACTTCTTAAAGCTTCACGCCTCGCTTTACGCTTGGTAGCCCTCGTCACTACCGGTGTAGAATCGTCAATGTCCATTTCAACCTGGGGTTCTGTTTCGGCCAACAGAACCTTGATAGTTTGTGCTGTTTCGATCTTTGTGACCTGAACAGTTGGGCAGGCTGGTTCACTGGTTTCGTCGCAACAGTCTTCGGGGCCGGCTGTGTAGAAACCAGTCTGAGTGGCACGAGCGTTGATTTTGGCCCCATGCCTTTTACTTATTTGCGGTTGCACTGGACTTCCAGGCGATACTACTTTCAGGGTTTCTTCCAGTTTGTTCATTCTCTGAACCATCAGTAGAACTTTCTGCATCTGCACTCCTGGCATGTTCACCGGTGGAGAGAAAACCTGTGGATCGAAAGTGTGTATGTTGAGCGTATCAGTCGGGATTGATTCCGACAGTCTTCGCTCAACTACACAATATGTATCTGAACGGATTTAAATATGATAAACAGAATTAATTAGCAATTTGCATTTCCCTTATTTGATAATACACAAAACTATTCATAAATTTATTGTCCGGAATTCTCATTTTTAGATTCAAGTGACGTCACGATCTATTTTATGTCTTTCTTCTGTGCAAGAAGTTCTAGACTTCTTGATTCTGTGGTAAATTTCGAAAGCAAGTGCCAGTATAAAACAAGGCTATATTATAGTGTGAATAACAACAGATGTCAGTAAGAATTATAAAATTGTGAAAGACGTTATGTAGACCATTTGGATAAAATTTCAATGTAACCTAGAGTATAATTTAACGTCTTTCTAAACCGTTTCCAATATATTTTCTGTTCCTACAATCATTTACATTTGATCTGCAGGAATATCGGAAAGCTATTTTACCAACAAAAGTGATCAATTGATCACAGATTTTATGATCCTCGTAAGGTCCCATCGAACTGAAATTCATACAGTGATGCCGCTTGTTATGTGTTGTTAGTTTCGTTTCGTTAGTTCTTAATATTGAATATTCAACTGTACAAGTATGTAAGACAACACACTAGCTCCACTGTGCGTGTACCTACGGTTAAAAATCAAAATGGGCAAGTCTGC
Organism: Endomychus coccineus; assembly: GCA_958510875.1. Classification (NCBI taxonomy): domain Eukaryota; kingdom Metazoa; phylum Arthropoda; class Insecta; order Coleoptera; family Endomychidae; genus Endomychus; species Endomychus coccineus. The sequence continues at coordinate 84,396,744 of OY294069.1, read as the reverse complement.
GGCAACGATCGAGAAACTGTAGCAAACCACTTGCTACACAAAAAAGGGTTAAATTACTAGCTGAAAAGTATTGTTCAAAGAACCCCACTCCCATCGAAGTTAAAATAATGGAAATTATCATCATGTTAGCGTTTGCGTTTGAGCACAATATTATTCCGAAAAACCACGGAAGGTCCATATCTAGGACCTACTTTTATGTGTGAATGATTGGTCACTGGCTACAGATAATAACATTGCAATAGACGTAATCTATCTGGATTTCAGTAAAACCTTTGATAAGGTAACCAAATTGCGTCTCCTAACTAATTGGTAATTGGAACGCTATGGTTTCGGGGGTGATTTATAGGGGTGGATATCAGATTTTCTTCCTAGTCGTAAATTCAGAGTAAAAATTGGTTCAAGTTTTTCACCATATGTAGATGTAGTTAGCGGCGTACCTCAGAGACCTTTGATTGGCCCATTATTATTCTTAATTTATACTTCCGATATTCCAGGACTAGTTTCCTTTAAATGTTGCAATATGCAGACGATAGCAAACCCTATTTTACATCACCATTCGCTTCAACGTGATTTAGATATCATTTGGAAATGGTGTCATTTATGGCTGATACTATTAAATACGAGCAAATGCATTGTACTTCACATTGGAACGAACAATCCACATATGTCTCACCATCTTAATGGGCTGCAGTTAAGCACGGTCATTTCACCATCTCTGATAATCTCACGTGGTCGCGCCACTATGAAGAAATGTGCAAGAGGGCGAATACTTCTATATTTTTGTTCAACAAAGTTTTTTCCAATCGGTCAGTGCAAACATCATGCTTTATTTATAAAACCTATGCGAGACCTATAATTGAAGTTGGTTCCTCGATGTGGTGTCGAATGTTGTGGGCGATAGAAATTTAATCGAATCAATGCAGAGAAGAGCTACGATAATGCCGTTTGAAACTATTCGTCCGGATTACCAGCAACGATTGTTTAAAATTCCTAAAGCAGAAGATACTCTTAGGCATGGTTATCTAATCACAACGTATAGAATCCTTCATAATACATTTTCTGTTAATCTCGGTGATACATTTATTTCAAATTAAGGCATGAAAATTATAAAACATCCTGTAGGCAACATTTTATTTGCAATAGAGTATTTGGTGTATGGAATGCATTGGGTTCTGACACTGTTGAATCACCTTCCGAATACTCATTTAAAAATCATATTGATTCTCTGCTATTCAGCAGTTGATGTAGTCCAATCTAGGTCTTTTCATAAAGTCATTTTTCTATTTGCTGTTGTATTTTGCAATATTGATATTATTTAGTATTTTTCTCAAATAGGTGTTATTTAGCTTCTACAAATGTTATTATGTATAACATAGGATCTTATCCTAATGAATAATTATAATAATAACATAGGTACTGTTCCCTTAAGTATTTAAATGGAACTATCAAAGTAATCTGAGTCGAATTGCTCGGAAAATTGTTCAATGCATGTTGATTTCTTCCAAATCTAAACTGATAAATAACCTATTAAACTACAATTGCGGCTTAGAGATAATATATTATGTACTCTTGTAACAATTTCCTTGCCTTTGATGCGATTTGGATTTCTTTGATAATAATTTAAATACTTAAGGGGAATATAGTTCGTTCAAACAGCCTAATTACCGGGAAATGCTCCAAGGAGATAACATCAAACCTAAAAAGATAAATATTGAAACAAAAAAAGTTCAGCAGTCGGTATGACTCAACCTACGTAACGCTAATTATTGTATGAGTAAAATTAACCGAAGGGGTAATAGTAGGAATCAGAGCGAAGCTGTACGAATTCAAAATCGTCGAGCGTAAGAATATAATCAAAACTACAATGTATAATATAATAAATCCCATACGAAGTAATTAGCAATGTCTGAAATAAAAAAACAACGATGCACTACTTATATTGGTAATCATTGGAATGCACGTTTCAATTATAAAGTGTTTGAATCATTAAACCAAATTGTTAAGAATATGCTGATTCCACGCCAATTAATATTTTGTTTCTCTTTGTCGACGATATTCCGCTTTCAGAAGGAATATATTGTTTGATGATGAGTTCATCTGAGCTTTTTATAGGTCTTTTTGTTGAAAGTAAAACACTACTGCACTTTATAAATAATGTATTACAGTGACATAACAAAAATATTGTGTAATTATAACAAAAGAATTGCTTGCAGTCATGGAGATTGCACTTATTCTGTCACGCGGAGCGCAGAGCCGCCGCTATGCTAGACTTTCGCCCAAATCGAGTATAAATGAATAAACGCTACTGTTCATATATAGTTCAGCACATTAATTGTAACCACGTCGCTTCATAAAGGTGAAAATCCGGTTGTTGGTCTACTTTTGTATGTTGTATTGAGTATGTGGTAAGGAAACGGAGTGTAAACAAACAAGTAAAATAGTATACGCTATGTAGCTATTGTGGACCGTATGTGACATTCTTTCTAAATGATGTGAATTAGATAGATCATCCACGAGTTCGTAGTAAATAATACGTAGGAAAATAAACGACAACAGTGTACACGAAACGAATTGAAAAGATCTCTCGAGGATAAAAAATGTAGCCTGTCGCTAGACGATTAGTGTTGATACATCTATAAATTGAACCAATTCGAGCTGTAATTATAATATATAGCAAAATTCTGACTCGTAACTATTGTATTTGAAAATGCTATTGTCAAGTTCTCGGTACAAACTAAATTTTATTCAGAACATTATATGAGCATAGAATGTTACATTGAGTACTGTTACAAGTAGATGGCGTTGTGTTCGGTAACATAGTTTTGATATACATTCAACAGTAACTTGCTTTGGATTATTTCGTATCAAATTCTAACAATCTTTTAATTTATTATTGTTTAGGGTTAACACAGGCGATCCAGGATCTAAAATTGGGGAAGATCGAATGCCCTTTTCTTATCAACAGGAAGATAAGAAGTTACTATAACTGGGAAAATATTTCCTCGAGAACGGAAATAGTATACCGAAACATTTCCCAGGAATCTAAGCAATTGTTGGGTAAACAATTAAACAGGTTAGACGTTTTGTTGATAATACGTTTTATATCAAATCTTTTATCTATATTAACATAATGTAAGCAAGGGGCTTGGTAATAAAGATATAAACTTAATATTTGTGATAAATATTCACATTGGATAATTTATTCAAATTTCTAGTGATTATTACATTTTCCAAATGAGGAAATACGTTGAATGAACTTCTACAGTAATATGCGGCTTTTGCAAACTCGTGAAGTCATATTTGACACATTTGTTGAACTGATTTTATTATGAGGTAGAGTTACAGTACCCAGAACTGTTTCTGAATTTCTCAAGTTTGATTCTATTAAAATTTAGATTTTCAGGGAATACTCATATGAACTGTCAAATCAATTCAATCAATCGGCTGTATTACATCGGCAACTCTGTAGTCTAAGAGGTTGTGATTTTCTTACGTTTTTATATCGATTCATGATTTTTGGTTATCCAAGCCAGTAATATTGAACTCATAATGCAGGTCCGGTCAGTTTGCCGGAGTCGTTGCGTTTCGTTCATATCGAGGGTTGAAAGTGCTCTGGTTGTCTGAGTAATTACGTCATAATGTCGAGTCAAAATTGTCTGTCATGTGAGCCCGGTTGTTTAAACAAGTCTGTAGTGAGGGCAGTGATAGTCTAGATCTATTCAGAAATCCTCAAAACAGATATACAGTGAAGATCTGGAAAACATTATTTTTGCACCGACTACACTACTTCCCTTATACTACGTATAGAGGAAGTAACAAGATCGCAATAACCCATGATCGTTCTTAGGTACATACTTTTCATAGACCGAAGTTTTTTTTTAATTGATGGGTAGACGAAATTGTTATAAAGGTTTTCTGACGGTAATGTACTCATTACCATTATTTTTACGTTTTTCTTCTTCTATTATGCCGAAAAATCAATCGCAAGATGGAAAACTGTGCCCTTGAACTGGAAATTGATACACTATTGCCCTAATATTCCTCAAAGTAGTATTAATAAACGTGTAAGAACTATACCAGTTGACATGTTCTTCCCTTCTAACTTTCCTACTTTTTATTACATTACATCTCGATGTGCTGGTACTTCTTATTATTTTGTACCTTTTCGTAATTAAAGTTAATACCGCAAATTCAGGCTATCCGTGCACACACCTATGGATTTGTTAAAGGACTTCGCTCGCTGTCGCTCACTCCGTCTTAATTATTTGATTTCGAATCACGCCACGGCATATGTACGTCAGGTCGCAAAGACAGCTCCATCTGTGGTTGTGCAACAAGGAACAGACAGTACCGGAGCTAGCCGGTTTTTGACCTGAAAGATTATTGTGATAAGTCCGTTTATAGTTATATTTCCAAACGGTCAGCATGCCAAGTGAAACTAACTAAAAAGTCATTGTTCGACTCCCAAAATTGGCAAGAGCCAGTGTATGGATGAAAATTTGCATTTGGTAACTATGAGGCGTATAGCACAAGCCATTTCAAGCTCTGACGAGTATTTATCATTTCAATAAGTAGAAATTTTTAAACAAGCATGGTTTTTATGGATAGTACATAAGCGAAAAGTGCGGCGTGGTAACTTTAAAATAATAAAATGTTAGCTTAGCATCCCAAATTTCAAAAAAAGAAACGGCAAAAAGAAAGGTAGCGGCGGTCAGTTTTATGTAATTGCCAAAATTTGAAATTTTGCATAAAAAATTTATTTAACGTCATCAGAGTAAACTCTGATAATGGATAAATGGTAGCCGAAATGTCCTCAGTTTTTTTAGTGAATTTACTATTGTTTTTTGAACGTTTTACAATTTCTATTGATCAATAATCTAGGATCAATAGCCCTTCAAAAACAATAGTAACATAATATTATTTTAATCACTTTTCCTAGCTAGAAAGCTGTCAATTTGAATATTTAATTAATATTGTTACATTTTAAGTGTTATAAACTGAAATATGTTTGTTTCTGATTCCAGTTATCTTAGAAGCGGCGTTTGGCCGTACTTGTTGGTAGTAAGTTTGTGTTACCTTATTCTGAAGCTATTGGAAGCTCTGGTGCCTAGATCAAAGATTGATATAGCTAGAGAAGTCCGCGGGAAAAGTAAAAAGAATTAGATGAATTATATAATTGTTAAGGATTAACCACTTCTATAATAAATATAACATATATTATAGTTTTTCTTTAATATGCTTTAATCAAAGGGAAAGGCAAATACTACACAATTTCTAGCATTTCAAGAAATATCTATGAAAGTCGTGGATATTACTCCTTTGGTAAAATGCCATTACTAACATTCATAATTATTACACATTTGATATCAGCAACTTATTTAATCTTTAGATCAAGTGGCTAAATGATGTAAATGAAACTGAACAAAATGAAACTTTATTTTAGACTATCACATACATAAGAATTTGCAATGTCTATTTTGAATAGCAATGCAAACAGTTTAAACATGCCCTTTTCACTCAAAAATACAAAAGATTATATGTATATAGTAGGTGCAATAGATGTCTTCAACAGAAACAATCCTTTCAATTATTTGGTCCATGACACTTTAGGAATATCAAAGTGTTCTGTCAAACCATCCAAGTGTTGGTTGAATTTTTCCACTCTTTCTTTGTGTGTCATAGAAGCTTTCTCTAGAATCCTCTTCGTTTGCTGAATCAAAAATTTTACAAATAAAAAATATAGCATTGAATTGCTTTTTCTATATACGACTTTAAAAATAATCACGAAAGTGCTTGGTATTTGAATGAACTCTAATTCGTGTCAATTTTCAATTCTACAAACATCCCTACGTAATGGTGCGTCCAGACTTGAACATTTTAGCCTGAATGAACGGAACAAGAAAGGCGAACGAACCGAATCGGCGTAGTGAGGACCAAATGTTTTCTGATACTTGTCGGTAAAGTTGAATTGCTCAAAGGAAGGTATTTTTTGCCGAATCATTTAGTTCACGGAAATTAAGTCTGTTCGCAGCATTCGTGACGATTTGTGATGCGTCCAGGCTTGAAGTTCATCATTCACATACCTACATAAATAATAATTATATTACATTGAAAATGAAGTGGGATAGGGAAAATTGTCTAAAATTAATAGATATCTATGCTTTAGTTGTGTTTTCTCATGTTTAATCACTTTATAAACGATAAAAAAAGCACCAAAAACTACCATTAGGTCAATATTCATGTTTATGTCACTCCTTATTTTATATTTGTACTTGTTTCTATTTCTTACAATCGATAAGAACTAAATTAGGCACTAGGAACACTTCGACTAAGCGGAAAAATTAATAATCACCCAAATGTGTTGTGTTCAACAACCTTTCAGACTGTTCTGTTCTGCTAAGTTTGCATGGGCTGAAATGTTCAAGTGTGGATGCATCATTACATGAGCACACAGGAGCTATCAGATATTCATAAACTATTGACAGTGAAGAAGTTTGTCCTACTTAGGCAATATTAGTTGGTATACAAGGAGTATGTCTTTCTATTTGTATAAAGTTGTGATGTATTGCAGAAGATTATACAGAAATAGATTAATTCACATACAAGTGCAATTTGAAACAATTTAGAATTATCAATAAGTTTTTTGCTAACGAAGGAAAACCTAAAACATTGATTCTGTATCAAATCCTTCAAGAATGGACAATTCCTAGGAAAAAAGTTGAAAATAAATGCTGAACCTTGTGTGCAACCTTACAGCATGTAGTGGAAACTGATGCAGATGTATGTCATATATATGGTAAATGGTAATGTTAAATGCCACAAAATATTTTTACAATAAAAAATTATAATGCAATTGTAATGTCATTTAAATAAAACTTTTCTGGGAGATATATATATAAACATATATATTATTTATTTGTACATATATTAATTATCGTTACAAAGGCACTTTTCGCACTTTTCTGGTAGATCAAGTCGTGAAATTTTAATTAATTAATTATTGCTACCCAAGAGGGGTGATCATTGAGACGTTTTTGGCTCATTGCCGTTTGCAATCTGTTTTTTAGTAGTTTTAACTTTGAAAAGGATCTTTCTGCCTTACAGTTAGTGATCATCAGAACAAGATAATTTTTTTAAATTATCTGAACATTAGGAAAAGCATTTTGCACCTGTTTTTTGATTATCAACGCGTACATGGAATGCTCACGGCTGAGGTAACTATTTTCTGCTGCAAACTTTTAAAATTCTGCAAATTGACTAAAAACTAGAAACTTATCTATAATACGGCGCCACATACTAAACACGCGGGAAAATTCAAATAACTAATTTCAATTTCTACCTGCCATTACATAAATATTAAATATACAAATTTCCTGCTTTTGTAATGTAAAATAAATAATTAAAAGATGTGAATACAAATTCTGTATAAAATTACGGAAAAATTATGAATTTATTACTATATCAACAAAATCATCTTATCATTTTTTGAAAGCCATAATTTTTTTCAATATATTATACTTAGTGGGAGCCTGTGGGCGGCCGGCTACTTTGTTCACTCCTAAGTCTGGCCCTGCTCAAAAATGTGCTTTGATCCGATTTTGAAAGTCACTAGGACATCATTAAATGCATGGATTGGTACAGAATGATTCCAGGAACAACATTTTAAGAATAGTCACGTGTAACAGATAAATGTCAAGTTATAAAAATATTGAGGTTGAGAAAATTGTCCTAGACCTTCCTTCTAACCTAACCTTCCACTTTTTTAAAAGTTTGTAAATAAATAAATCTGAAGTCTAGTAAATAGCCCCGATTTTCATGAAACATTGTGCATCAGTGTGCTTTTAGATATATATTACACATGCATTCGAAACGCTGAAGACAAAAAATTAACATATTACAAAACAATCATACCAAAAGCCAGAAGTATGATTTCAGGAAACCACCAAGCAGCAATTGCAGGTTAGTTGTTTATTTGTTAGTTATTTTTTATAACCAGACATTAGCAGTTACCCCTATTCACCCTCAGTTTGGATGTTGGGAATAGGGAGGAATTTACATTTTATGTATAAAAATATGCATTTTCTGAAAATTTCAATATGAGCTAGGTACTTGTCCTATATTTGTTCACACTATCATATTTGAGACAACTCCAACATGTGAGAAATATTAATGTAAGAAGTTAAATGTTAATACCATTTTCTCTTGCTGTTTCAAGAAGGATAATTCTGCCTTAGTTTTCTTTTCTTGACTGCTGTCAACTTTCTTTTCTTCAATAGATTCACATGCTTGTTCTAAAAGCTTATCCCTATTCTTCTTCTTTTTTTTCTTCTTAATACCTCCGTCTCCTACTTTGAGCTTCAGTTTGCTTTTTGCCACATGTGCATAAGGATCATCATTGTCATCAGACATCTGGAAATATATGTTTCCGTATTCAAATAATTCCCTATTCAAATCAAAATAACATTATATTGACTGTGACTACAAACTTTGTATTTGTTACATGTCAGACAATGACAGTTTATATGTGACAAACAGACATCGAATAAAAATAAAATCAATCTAAATTGGGTACATAAATTTAACCTTAGAATATATTCGATGTAGTCTAAGAATTCAACAGTGCCAGCACAGAATGTATTTTAACTAATAATTCTGTGAAAATGAATAGGATAGACCATATCAAGGGTACTAATATAAGTACAAAATGATTACTCTTATCCACTAAAAATACTATGCAGTACTAAGGACCTTTCAACTACCAAGTACCAAGTATTTAGCCATCATCCGAGTAAACATATCAAGAACATTAAATAATACTTGTACAGAATGGCCAATTCCCCATTCTGCAATACAATCCTGCCAAGAGAATGTGTGTGAAGCGCCCATGGTCGTGTATACGACCTTGGAAGCGCCTCACTTCGACTTGGCAACACTGCGCGCTTCTAAATTAAAGGTTCCCATCCTAGAGCTATTATCTTAAGGAGACAGAATTGTTTACATTTAAACACGATCAGACAATGCCGAAATTTCGGGCCACTCAGACCGCTGTATATTACAAGTATGGCCGTATGGAATATGTTGTTGCCGGATTAGTTGTTCTGTGTGCCGGATTGAGATTTGTAATTATTATAAAAACGTCCATAGCAATATTTATTGGTTATATTAGAAGCAATACTGTTGGAATGTTGTTTTCTCTGAAAAATATTCCATAATTTATGATAACCTGGAATATACAATCGAATTATACAATATTTACATTTTTAAATATAGAACTATTATATTCCATTCCATTGCATCATTTGTTCAGAAAACAACGCCGCGCACCTTTTATGAATAGGGACTTTGTTCTGTACTAGGGATGTTCGATACTGTATCGATACTCAGAAGTATCGATCCTATTAGAAGCGATACACGATATTTTGTATCGATACTTTACTCCGATATATTGTGTATCGATACTTATTTAGTACGTATCGCCATCTTCCCGGATCGGTCGGTGCGTGTGCACAATTAATATTATAAACAGTTTTTGTACCCAAGCACTATCAACAGAAACAATGTTGTGGATGAGGCTGACCTGCAGGAAAGCCAAAATTCCGAAAGGACAACAAAGTATGTTTGGTCTTTTCATAACGAATTAGTTATGAAATAACAAATGACTGGAATTGATAATCGGGAGGGTGGGCTTTACTTGGACTTGAAGGTTTACTTGAATTATCCAATAATCAATATTAATACTGATGGAATAAAATTCTGGATTCAATCTCCAGAAAAAAGTTTATTACGAGAAATTGTCATAAAATATGTATTTATATATGTATAGTGGTTGGCACGTCTGTTCCATCTGAGCCCCTGTTTTCTAAGGATGGACATATAATAGCGCAAAGCCGGAATAGGCTGACTGGTGAAAGATTGTCAAAATGGCTATTTCTTTACAATTAAATATGTGGGACATTTAAATTAGAATATGTATTTTACTTTAGTCTGTTACTAAATTAGGTTACTTTTTTCACTTTTGTTTGTGATAATCACAAATGAATTAAACAAACCAATTGTGTTTTTTTGTTCCTCCATTCTCCTCTCTTGATTATAATGGGGAGTATTTTATCCAATTTTTCACTTAACCTGAAAATCCCGGATCGTTAGGTATCGATATTTCGAGTATCGATCCTTCAACTCACGATATTTTACTGTATCGATATTTTACGTTCCGATCCGTATCGATACCTTATATCGATACTCTCGAGTGTATCGCACATCCCTATTCTGAACTACGCAATTTGACAGTTTTAGTATTTCTATTTCGAATCGGTGTTGCCTTACAAGTGGTACCAAGTATTCAATCACTGTTACAGCGCTGCCAATAAGTAGTAATTATGACTCGACGACAAAGAGGTCCGTTGGTTTACTTTATGCACGGTATTCATGTAATCATTGCGACAAGTGAAATGGAGTTTTATGAATGAGATGTTTCGTCTCCTCAGGATAATAGGTCTATGGTTCCCACACATATTTTACATAGATAGGAAATGTAATACTGACTTAATTATAGGACATATCACTTCCTAATTGAATGCAATTTGTTTGTACCACTATTAATTTTTGAGTGACATCCTGATAAAACCATGCATTATAATTATTATTGAACGAAATAGCAGAATTGGAAAGAATAAAAACTGACAATACTAATAGATTTTTACTTTATTTCGATTACATTGTTGCGTAAGAAGGATTCAGCCTCTCTGTACAACGATGAAACTTTCAGTGTGCATTCCTGAAGATGTAAGCTTTCATTTTATATTATACACAATAGGGCACTAACGAGTTAGTTAGAAAAAATAATATAATAAGATTCTTGACCCAGTATGAATTATATAAAAAATTCTCGGGAATTAGGTCACATTAACACTCTGTTATAAATGTTCGTCTTTACGTACGTTTCGGTCTCACGACCATCATCAGAAGACTTATTTTGTTAAAAAGGGGGTTAACTAAAACTAAATAGCACAAGCGTCCATATCGCACAATCTTCAATCAAAAAGCTCACGCCGTCGAAACGAACAGAACCACGAATAATCGATTATTCGTGGTTCTGTTCGTTTCTGATGATGGTCGTGAGACCGAAACGTACGTGAAGACGAACATTTATAACAGAGAGAGAATGTGGAAAACTACACTTGGTTTACCAGCGAAAGCTGCTAGAAAACTGGCATACGACCTTGCAGTGGCTAACAAAAAAATTATTCCGGAAAGCTGGCAACGAGATCAATCCGCTGGGAAGGAATGGTTTACGGCGTTTATGAAAAGGAATCCAACAATTTCCTTACGAACAGCAGAAGCAACTTCTATAGCACGATCTGTGGCTTTTAATAAGCCCGTTGTCCATAAGTTCTAGGAAGATTTAAGGAATTTATATGAAAAATACCCAACTTTGAATGCAAGCAGAATCTATAATACTGACGAAACAGCTTTAACCACTGTTCAGGGATCAACTAAAATAATTGCACAAAAAGGGCAGAGGCAAGTTGGACAAACTACCTCCGCTGAACGAGGCGTTCTGGTGACCATGTTGGGTACAATTAACGCTCTTGGAAACTGTATACCCCCTCTTTTGATATTTCCTAGAGTCAACTTCAAAGATAACATGACTAAGAATGCTCCTATAGGGACATTAGGGGCAGCTTCACCGACGGGTTGGATGTCGACTAAAATATTTGAAAATTGAATGCATCATTTCTTTGAGCACGCCAGGCCTTCATTAAAAGACCCTGTATTACTGTTAATGGATAACCATGGAACACATTTATCTTTTGAGGTCATTAAGCTAGCAAAGAAGTCTGGCGTTATTCTTTTTACACTACCACCACATACAAGCCATAAGTTGCAGCCACTGGACAAATGTGTATATGGTCCCCTGGAGCGTTACTATAATGAGGCATGTAGATCCTGGCTAGCATCAAACCCTAACAAAAGAATAACAATATACGAAATCGCGGAACAGTTAGGGATTGCCTATCCCCTTGCCTTTACACAAAAAAATTGCGTATCTGCCTTTGCAAGCACAGGTATTTTTCCAATAAATAAATATGTGTACGGAGACGATGAGTATTTAGCAGCAACTGTCACAGATAGATTAGAAAGTAAGCAGTCCACATCAACTAGTAAAGAAACAGAAAATCCACGTCCAACAACTCCTTTAGGTCAAGTCATACCATCAACCAGTGCATCCGGTATGCTTTCTTCTGTGGCACCGGGGAAAGTTTCTTCATTAAAGGATAATGTACCAGCCTCCAAATTTGTGTCACCAGAGGAGTTGCACCCATATCCGAATGCCAGTACAGAACAGAATATAACTAAAAAAGGTGGGAGGAAGAAAAAAAAATCAGAAGTATTGACAAGCACGCCAGTTATGACTAAGCTATAAGAAGAAATCATGGACAAAACGAGACAGAGACAGGACAGTTTAAAGCGAAAGAGAAATATGGAAAAGAGTGATCGAAAGCAAAAGAAAAAACCCATTATGGAACTTTTAGAATCCACAAGTGAGAGTGAAAATGAGATGTCGGACTTATCAAATGCTTCGAATGATGACTCATACGAGAATTCTGAAGAGAATTCCAACTGTGTCATTGCAGTTAATTCTTTTGTTTTGGTTAAGTTTGCTACAAAAAAAACCATAAAATATTTTGTTGGTCAAGTCGATAATATTAATACAGAATTAAATGAATGTTTCATTAATTTTTTGAGGAACGTTGGAAATAAGTTTGTATTTCCTCATGTTAAAGATGATTCGATAGTACCACTCGGTGATATTGTTACCGTTCTTCCACCACCTTTAAATTCTGGAGGTACCACCAGATTGCAAACCACTTATAGATTTGGTATTGACCTTAGTGGCTATAACGTGGTGTAATTCCGTTTTATTTGATTCTTCTTTTTATTATTTCTAGTTGGGTGACCGATGTGTCCCATGTATGTGGCCAGTTTACATGTTCTCACAAAATAATTATTGTTTATTTCATGTATCATTTGTTTTTTTAAATACATTTTTTATAAGTATTAAAAACTGTATAGTCCTGTGAAATATATATCAATAAAGACACTTGAAGAAGAGAAAAAAAATATAAACCAAAAATGTGGCCACTGTGACCCGCTCTCCCCTAATGAAAGCAGGATTTATGAACAAATTTCAATTTCCTGGAATTATTGGAGCAATTGATTGTATCCATGTGGCAATCCTAGCCCCTTTTCAAGAAGAACACAATTTTGTCAACAGAAAGGGATACCACTCCAAAAACATTCAACTTGTATGTAGCAAATGTTCATGTTTTTATAAATTTATAATGTTTATTGTTTGTAGATATGTGACAGCAATTTGAGGATATTGAATGTAAATGCACGTTATGCCGGAGCAACACATGATGCATATATTTGGCGAAATTCCTTAATTCGTGATGAATTAGAGCATTGTTTTTATAATGGTGACCAAAGGTCATGGTTGATTGGTGATTCTGGCTACCCACAGGAACCGTGGCTAATGACACCTTTCTTGAATACAGTTGAAAACTCTCCAGAGGATTGATATAATAGTCACCATGTGTCTACTAGGAACTGCATTGAAAGATGCAATGGGGTTCTTAAAAATCGGTTTCGCTGCTTGTTAGGTGAAAGGGTATTGAGGTACAGTCCAGAAAAAGTGGGTGCGATTGTTGTAGCATGCTCAGTACTCCATAACATATGCACATCTGGTCGTTTGGAGGGAAATATTAACATACCTGTACCTGATATGAACGATGAAATTAATCATGATCTTCCTCAACAGCAAGGAAATGGGGAAGGTAGATCAGGAGGATATTAACTCAACAATATTTCCAGCTTTAGCATTTTTATTTTACCTGTGCAATAAAATCTAACAGAAATTCATAAAATACAACTTATTTAATGTAAACGAGTGTTTTTTTGTGTGTTTATATCAGCAAAAGATTATAAAAGAAAACAATTTAGTTCAATACCAAGTTAGGTGAATTCTTAAATACTAACTAATGGCCTAATAATATGTACCTATATCTAAAAATATAAAATACAATATCTAAATCCAAAGATAAACCTAAACTTGTCCTTTCACATATCACTATTTACTATGTTTTAAAAGAATCACTATTTCCTGTAAACTACTAGCTAACGAATCCATGTTTCTATTGATAGCACTTAGCACATTTACCACTTCTTCATGCATTTGTACCAAAGTTTCTGTTGCCGAACCTTTGCTCACTTTCGGTCTTGAGTTCCTCTTCGTTTTGTTTTCTCTGACAGGGGTATGTGTCAAGTGTCACAGATGGGGTAATGCATGACCTCAAGTGGTAACTTATGAACTTGGGGTATATCTGGGGAAATCACCATGTTCCTAATGTTTATGAGTTACTACTATGTACTAACTATTCCAGAACTTACCTTCTTCCATTCAGCTTCAGTCTTCTCACCATAACCCAAACTATTTAATATGTTTGTGAGCTTGGTCCATAAATTATTGGAAGCTGTTTTTCCGCAAGGTTCAACAAATTTATTAGTAATAATCGACGGATTTTGCTCGGAAAAATCTAGCAAAGCTGCCCAATGCTCTGTTTGAACTCTCATGTTTCAGAAACAAAACTTTTTCTAATAATAAATTGAAACTACAAAGTAACAAACAGTTAGGCGGTAGGCTTTATTTGTGTCTTAGTTACTTGTATTTGGCGCGAATTGAATGGTAATGCTGTCTCTTTTGCGTACATGTAATTTAAAATGAGACGGAAAATGAAACGCTCCCTCTTGGATAGCTTTTGTAGGCGATTCTACGAGGGTGTCAAGCAGCAAGGGGATGGTAAAATAGAAACGGCGTGCTTCCGAATTGTAGCGAGAAAGCGATAATTGACCGTTGCTAGGCAACGTGACGTCATCAAAGTAGAATTCTATATGGCGTGCTTCCACTGCTGGTGCGATATCCCAAGTGCCATTGTTGATCTGCAAATTGGGTTGAAAGTTGAAAAAGCGTGTTTTTTTAACATTCAATATCTCAACAATTAAAATACCTAGGAGCTTGAAATTCTCAGAATATGTTGCTATTACTAATATAAATGAATGCACTGAATTTCAAAACGATCGCTTTGTGACTTTTAGAGTTATTAACGATCCAAATTTTTTTCGGAATTTAGTTGTATAATGCGCCAAAGTTGCTGTGATCGTCTCATTTTGATCCAGCTGGTCTCAAAAATTCAAAAAAATACTTAAATTTAACATCCTGTTGTAATTAAAAAAAAAAGTTAACTAGAACCGATTTTATAACGATTTGTTTAACACTATATAAATTGAAAAATAAATTAATATTGATGATTCTTGTTTGCATAACTTTGAAGCTGATATTTTTTTACGAATTTAAAAAAGAAAAAATGTCCTAGTATGCACAGGAGAGGAGATATTTTTTTTTCAAATTCCTAAAGTTATAAAATCGGTTCTAATTAACTTTCCTTAAAAATTCCAACGGGATATTAAATTCGAATATTTTTTTGAATTTTTGAGACCAGTTAGATCAAAATCAGACGATCACAGCAACTTTGGCGCATTATGCAACTAAGCTTCGAAAAAAATTTTGATCATTAATAACTCTAAAAATAAGAAAGCGATCGTTTTAAAATTTGGTGCACTTATTTATATTAGTAATAACAAAATTTTCTGAGAAATTTCAAGCTACTAGGTATTTTAATTGTTGAGATATTTAATGTTGTAAAAAACACGCTTTTTCAACTTTCAACGCAATTTGCAGGTTAACAATGGCACTTGGGATATCGCACCGGGTCTCATTTTGTAGATAATTAAATAAGGAACAAAAAACTATGAGGTGCACAGGAAAGGAGATAAAGAGGAAAATGAAAAAGTAATTTTTTTCACAAATAGTTAAATTAAAAAATGATGCACAGATTTTACAAAGTACGGATAACGATAATCGTATTCTACGGCAAAAAATACAACATAAGAATCAATCGAAACATTGCTACCACCCAGAAAATGCACGTTTACATATTATTTAGTCCCCGCCGACTAGTCTAATACACGATACGGCACAAACGAGATAGCATACCTTGAAAAAATAAAAACTGAGACGTCTCATGGATTTAATTTTCTTTTCAATTTCTTTTTGCTTAAGGACCCATTCAGCCTCTCTGTGCAATAATGAAACTTCCAGTATACATTCCTGATGATGTTAACTTCAATTTGATATTATACACGATACGGAACAAACGAGATACCATACTTTAAAAAAAATAAAAACAGACTTTCATGGATTTTTGATTTCTTTTTACGTAAGGACCCATTCAGCGTCTCTGTGCAATGATAAAACATCTAGTGTACATTCCTGATGATGTTAGCTTCAATTTGATACCATACACAATACGGCACAAACGAGATAGCATGCTTAGAAGAAATTAAAACTGAAACTTCTCATGTAAAAAGAAATTGAAAAAAAATTTAAATCCATGAATAATTTCAGTTTTCATTTTTTCTAAGTATATGCTATCTCGTTTGTGCCGTATTGAGTATAGTATCAAATTGAAACTAACATCATCAGAAATGTATACTTGAAATTTCATTATTGCACAGAGGCCTTATGCAAAAAGAAATTATTCGGATAGCATTATCAGTTGCAAGGTTCACAACACACTACGATATATTAAACGGTGAAAAATGCGGTCGGATCGGAAAATATTGGCCTATACTGAGTTTACGATCGTACGACGATTTTTACGGTATATTCGGATAATTAATTTGACTGAGTTTATTCTGTCAATTATATTCACAGTCCAATGCTATCAATGAAGTTCCGGTAACTGTATGACAGTATCAGATTTCATACACCCTACAGATTCAGATTTTAGACAATCAGGGCTTATACTTCCGGGATTGACACAGGGTGCACAAACCACAACTATCGTATCTGCAATAACCCCTACACCCACGGCCTTGGTTTCACATACGACATAAGGGTTATTACGATAATCAAACACACAGCCACCCCAGCTTATACTTCCGGGATTGACACAGCGTGCACAAGCAGTTGGCAGTTTTGTCGTCTAGGATATACTAATACTTCTGGGATTGACACAACATGCGCAAATATATCAAAGATGCCCCTTTTGTTCAAACTTACACACTCTGTACAATGACTTAAAACTTCCAATTCACGTGTGGCTTCAAAACATGATAAACTCAAATGTACAATCTAACAAATTTATTGAACACAACAGGATATCGGATATCATGCAAACGTTACCAGCTACAAACCACGGAATTCAATACATCGTAATGCCGGGAAATAGTAATATTAAGCTATCATTTACCTTATGTAAATTCACTGAAGCACGGAACGGTGTTACAAATTTGGCACTTTTAGTTTATTATCTATTTAAGTCACTAACTTCAAAAATCAATATAACTATCAATTTATATAACGGTACAATTATCAATTCTTTAACTATTAATTATCTGATTATTCTTTAACTGTACAATTATCAAAATTGCCTACTATCTGTCTGTCACTGTCTTTTATATGTTTTTCCAAGTTCTGGTCAAGTCAGTACCACCAAATCCTTATTTTGTGCCGTGGCCTTTTTCTTTATGTCTCGAACAGTGACGCTACTTTTTATATCTAAAATTCGCCCGAATGATGCTCCGGTAATTCCTCCGCGGCTGAGAAAGATATGTTATAGGAGTTTTTTTGGTTGTCCGCAGTTTTTACACATAAGGTTGTTCAAACTTTGATGCGTTAATTCACTAGTACCCGTTTTTGCAACTTAAGTTAATCGGAATAGGTGCACATTTTTTAAGCGGGTATGAATGCGCTATGTGCGATTAATTTATTGAAATAATTGCATTTATTCGGAATTACGGAGATTTAGAACAGTGGTTACACATTCATTAGTGTTGTAATACCACGGAACGCACATTTGGAATCCACGCATTTCTGTTGAAATAATGAAGTATTTAACAGGAGTTTACTTGCAATACTCTTATTTTCTGCCTGATCAAAACTAAACGAGATATCAAATTTTAAGTTGCGGTGATGGATTTTCCTCAAGTTACATCGGAGGGAGCCGGTAACTTCGGTTCAGGGTTGTTCTGGTTTTCGTTACGGATCCTCGTCGAGGATGGAGTGTTCGGACAATTGCATTGTTTCGACATTACGCCATTACCGCAACGCGAGCAAAATAAATGCACTATCCGGCCGCACCTTTCCCTCCGATCTCCTGTATAGCCACATCGCCAACAGAGTTCCCATAACCGGAAGGGTGGGTAGAGCGGTTCCAGGTACTTAGCGGTCGGCGGAGCAGATTAAAGTTGCAGATAAAAATCTGGAAAATATGGTGGATGACGAACAAATTCGTAGCGCAATTCATGCAATTTTGCCATTGCGACTGCGTAACTGTGCGCGGGGGGAGGGTTGTCCTGATGGAAGATCAGTTTTTTCGTTGCCAAATGCGGCCGCTTTCGCTCCAAATCGGTGTGGAATCGATCCAACAGCTCTGCATACTATACGCCGGTGACCGTTTTCCCTTTTCAAGGTAATCGATATGGACGATACCGCGTGCATCCCAAAAAAAAACTGTCGCCATGACTTTGTTGGCCGATAAACCCATTTTGGCCTTTTTCGGCTTCGATTTGCCAGTCCACTGTTTCGACTGTTCTTTGGTTTCTGGTGTGTTGTGACAGATCCATGTTTCGTCCACAGTTACGAAACGACGAAAAAAGTCCTTCTTATCGCGCTTGAACATCACCAAACACTCCGTTTGCAGTTGTTACACGTTCGCGCTTGTTGTCAACAGAGAGCGAATGTGGCACCCATCTGGCAGATAGCTTTATCTTATCCAAAAATATATGCAAAATCTTCCGTGCCCGTTCGGTTGAGATGCCCATGACCTCAGCAATCTCATTCACTTTAACTCGCAGATTGTCCAATATCATACCATGGATTTTATCGACGATTTCTGGCGTTATAATCTCAATTGGACGATCAAAACGTTCGGCGTCCTTTGTGGTTGTATTACCACCACGAAAATCAGTAAACCACTTCCAATCCAACGGGTGGTGAAAAGTTTAACAAGCGATGCTTTGGTTTGCGTCAAGTTTTTTCCACTCAAGAAATAGTTTAATCAATACGCGAAATTCACTGTTTTTCATGTTTACAAAAATCTTACAATGTTGCTTGCTTTCGATCGGTGTCAAAACAGAACTGAATGACATCAGTCTGAATATTTTAATACGTTCTAGTTAAAGATGGTACATCACAAATGTCACATGGGATTATCGATTGTGGGGCCATCTGTTTCATTTTTCAGAGACTTTTCCCCTTGGCCTCGTACAACAGGTTAATACCTATATCGGATGCACATCAAACTTTGTCTGACACATAAACCAGATTCAGAAGAGGAAAATCAGCAATCAAATGCAATAAATCAAACTTTACGCTCAAAATAATGTACTCTCTAAATGAAAAGCAGTCAACTTTACTACTCTGCTTAGATCTCAGAAAAGCTTTCGTTCCTGTTGACCATGAAACTCTGGCGAACAAAATTGAAATGTACAGTATTAGAGTTGCAATCGATTTATTAAAATCATATTTGTCAAACCGGTGGCAATATTTTGTCAGTAGAAAAATTAGTGGTGAAATTGTTGAGTCACAAAAGAGGGGTTCCCCATGTATGTACATATTGTGTACAAATGAGCTACCTGAATCTTTAAATGAAGATGTACAATTTGCTGATGAGACCTCAATTAGTTTAACATCAGCAGCATCAGAAAACCTTGATTTAAGAACATTTGAGGTATTAAAGAAAGCTAAGTGGTGGTTCACCGAAAATAATCTGAAAATTACCTCTGGAAAAAATCAACTCATGAAATTTGGCTACCATCATAATAAAAAGCTAAAAAGCTCTTACCAGTACCACAGATACTCTTGTGTTGATAACTGGACTTTTCTTGGCGTTACAATAGATTCTAAGCTCAACTGGAGGGCACAAGTAGACAAAAAAACAATGACACTGTCCCGATATTGCTTTTGCATTCAAAACTATTTCATACTTGGTGAACGTGGAGGCGGCCTTGATGGCATATCATGCTTTTATACAGTCCACACTAAGATATGGCATAGTTTTTTGGGGTAACGCAAATGACATTGCTTGAATATTTTGTCCTACAAAGAAGGTGCGTCAGAAGCATTATAAGGTTAAGCCCTATTGAAAGTTGTAAGCCACATTTTCGGAAGAACTAAATACTTCCTTCCACTGTCTGTATATCCGTGAATCAATATTATTTGTCTGGAAATAAGAAACTGTTTGGAGAAAGTTTAGGTGACCATAATTATGAAACTAGAAATAAAAATATTTCTAAAACAAGAAAAACGAACTTACCTACCTTCAGAAACATATTGAATACAATATCATAAAAATTTACAACATGCTCCCAAATGGATTAAAACAATTATCTCCCATTGAAAATTTAAACTAAAAATGTTCCTTAATCAAAGGGCTTCATTTTTCGCTTAGTCAATACATGCAAGAAAAATAACACACTATCCGAGTTTTAAAATGTTTGATGTATTTTATCGCGCTTGCGTTTTTTAAAAACTATTTTATTTATTGTTTTAATTTAAACTATTTTGTTATTACACTTACCTACTTTATTATTACAGTCAGTTTATAATATTTATATTTTCACTGTAGAATATAACATTATTATAGTATTTCAAATTATGACGTATTCTACGCCCTCATTAGGGCAATTTATATTTATATTGTATGGAACGAATAATAAACTTTACTTTACCCAACTTAAGCCTTAGCAGGATCGCCATGTTATTGCCAGGTTCTTGTGGTGGTAGCGACTTCCTTTCAAGATACATGTATGATGAATATTATCAAACCTAGATTACGTATATGAATAATTGTAGACTTATTATGTTATTATAAACAAAGCATGTTACGTTATAGCAACCTATCAGTTTCTGCTATTACTGTTTTTGTAATCAAATAAAAGAGTGTCAGATTTATACAGAATGTTCTTATCATATCACACTACAAACTGTTTGAACCTCTGAATTATATTCTAATTTTCATTTAAATTGTGATTCACTGAAGTAGGGAGTGAAACTGATTGTGTTGTAACAGGATAGAATGTTGTTAAAACTTATTTGAGACAGACTAATATGGCACAGAAAATATCGAATTCATGTAACTAGAATTCCACAAATCCCTGTGACAAATTGTATCTGATCCTAGAAATTACCATACACGTATCTCATACCACAATATCTATACTCAGTGACACGTTTTTCTTATAACCTATATAATTTTAATTAGTCTCCAAGTGATCAAATTCAAATACTTTTCAGTAACGTAATAGTTTTGTAAATTCCAAATATAATTTCAATCATTGTTATTATCTAACATCCTGTACATTAATTTAATTGGTAATTTTTCTACATGGTTCTTTTAGCTTCACCAACAAATTAATTTGCATTTTATAACCTACTTTCGCTCTGTTAGTAAAAACCAATATTACTGCTGACTATCTGCAACCAATATTATAAGCTCTCTTGTGAACAACCTACTGGTACTGGTTCTATCTAGTGGCGCCCTAACTTATATAAAGAGGAACGATGTACTTTTCATTATTGTTTTTTCGAGTCAGAGAGCATAATCCTTAATTTGAGCTAGTTTGGGGAAGACACGTGGTTTTGATTTTATATTAGTTCTTCAACTTTCGAAAGTTAAACCTTACGTTTCATTTAATGGTTAAAAACCTAGGAAGTCGGTCACAGTAAACTGCGCATGTCAGAAGGGTGTTTAGCATTTGACAATAAATTTATTCAATTGTAACAGTGAGTTCTCGCTAGACTCCAGTAAATCTAAGTCTTCTTTTTTATTAGAAAATTTTGAATAAGTCGATGTCACCCTTCGACCGCTATGTAGCAACCAACAACGTGCCGTATGAGCCGAAAGGAAAAAAGATATCGTTCGCGACGCTCACGATGTCTTTCGAATAAGGCGATAAAGAAAGGCGCACTCTGTGTAGTTGTGCGAGTCTGATTCTTTAGCACTACTTCTCTCTACAATCGGATATAGTTAACGCACGACACAGTGCGAATAGCGTCGAGTATTTCTAGACCGTTCTGCGCGATAACTCGAAAATGGCTGAAATTACGACATTGAATTTACAAACCAGTAAATTTCGAGCATCATATCTATATCCTGAAAATTTTGAGTAAATCGGAATCACCGTTAGACCGCTACGTAGAAAGCAACAACGTTCCGGTACCTACCGCTCATTATTACATCAAAACGCTCAAAGTGAATTAAGTTGGCATAATAAACATAAAGGAAATTAAACCAAACTTTCATTCTTGGCTGTTTTTAAATCTTGTGGTAAAATTTATATCACAATATTTCATGTGATTATTTCAATATTCAAATTTTCGTTATTCGTATTTATTTAAAATTGCTGTATATTGAATTGCAAGTTCACATGTTCGCGAACAGATTACGATGTAAAACCCTTTTTTTACTAGCCTTTCTATATAAGTAAGTTCATCTAATATTTCTTTTATACAGTAAGGTACCTATGTGATTTGTAACAGATATAGAACATGATTTTATTGTTCTGCAGCTGGCAGATTTGAATTAGAATATTACAGTAAAATTTGGGAATCGATTTGGAACAATTACGAATTTACTTCTTGCTATTGTATCAGAATTGATATAATTATATATGCGGTCAAATAATTCAACTAATATAAGGTATTTAAGTTAAGTTTATTGTGATAGTCATTTTCTTTGGAGTAATGAGTAGCAATTTTACTTACTATTGAATATGGAACCCATTTGCTCGAAAACGGTGGATATTTGAACATTACAGGTTACTGTGATGCTGGCTACTTGGAAAAGTACTTTAATATTATTTTTGTGGATAAGGGTCATTATTTCAAAGTTATCGTTGTTATAGTTATAGTGTATCCACAGTTGTGAACTCTTTGTGTATTATTTTTAATGATTTAATTCTTGCTTTGTGTGATTCTAGTTCAAATATTTTCTTTTGTATGATAAAGAACATATTTGATTTACAAAGATTGAAACCGATTTGGTATAATCATGTAGTTATTTTTTTGTTTAGTTTCGGTAAATATTAATTACCGTACTATTGTTATAGCGTTGGTATTATTATTATTAGTGATTCTTTTGTGAAATTATTGAATGTTAATTTTTTGGAGTAATAGATCTGTAACCAGATCTGTGGTTGCGCCCCAAATCCAGATAGGAATAACGTACGTTCCACCACCTTTTTTTTTGATAACCTTATGTTTCATTCAACGTTTTAATAATTATCACATTAAAACTTACACGTCCACTTTTGATAGTTACAACATCAGTCATATGTTCATGCAAGCGGCAACAAAATTTCCAACGAAGTAAAGTCCTTCACTTGTAATAAAACTATAAAATTAAAAAACAGGTTATATTACATAAAATCATCAGAATCATTTCCATCATCGTATTTAGCCATAGTTTCTCCACTCATTAATGTGTTGTAACTTTTAAGCTCAGCATCAGCTTGCCTTTTCTTTTCTACGTCTTTCTGTTTTTCATTCTGTTCCCGTAATAATTTTTTCTTGTCATCTCGCTCTAGGTTATCTCGTTTTTCTCGTTCACTTCTGAAATCTGAATCACAATATTTATTAGGTACAGTATGTGCATTGAAACTGGGATTTCAAGGGTTTACATACAATTCTATAATTCACTAAAGTATATTATGATTGCTACGCTCCGTCGTGTGGAATTTTATACAACTTTCCAACGATTTCCAAATTTTTTCGATAGGCCCAAAATTGGGTTCTGGGGAGGCCCAAACACATTTATATCAATATCTCAACTTCTACTCAACCGAGAAAAGTTTTTTTTAGCGTAGAATACTCGTCGTGAAATACTATATTAGAACCTAACATTTTATCATCCTAAAAAATTTCTAACCTAAAAAATTTGCACATTTTCCGAGGTCCGAAATTTTCAAAGTTGTCCTACAATTTTTTTTGAGCCCCAAAAACAGTATTGAAGGATGTTTTGTATCACATTTGTTGAAATCTACGTGCGGATTTTTTTTTTGTCGATAAGTCCATTTTTTGGCTGGCAATCTCAGTTTTAGGGATTTTTGGAAATGACCGATTGTGAAGCCAAAATGAAAGATAAAAAAAAACACTGTAGAAAGTATATAAAAAATACCATTCCTCAATTTGAATAGAATATTTTTTGGTCAATATTCGAATGAGAAAAAAAACATTTGTTTTCCCCCAAAAAAACACTATTATGCTCATATCTCAAGATCATAACCTCAAAATGACTTATATTCCGGCTCAAACGATGCGTTTTCACTTTTTGTACAATTTGTCTCCCGACATGTTTTTCCATTTGGGCCACCTTCTTTTTAAACGCAAAAAACATGAAAATAGTCTTTTTTCGCGCCAAAAAATGGCCGTAACTTTTGAAGCTAACTCGTTGGAATTTTTCGATTATTTTTCCCGTTCCAGCCCATCAAAATACATATAGAAACATACAAAATTTCCACCTTCATTTTTCAAGCGATATGCGCTGGATTTCGTTCCTCTAGCGACTGTACTATGAGCCTATTTATTGCATCAACTAAAATTATTGTCTACGTCGCAACAAAGAACGAAACACTATTTGAAATTGTAACACATTAATGTAATAATATAATGTTACATTAATTGAAATTAATGTAAAACAAAGCCGCTCAGTGCTTAGTACAATTAGTTTAAGAAAGCTCGCGCTTTAGTTGATGTGAAATAGTTTTCAAACGTTTTCTGATGATGGTCGTGACTGAAATGAAGATAAAGACGATATAGTACACATGTGTTAATGTGCCCTGTTTCATATGAATTTACATATAATTCATACCTGGGTCAAGAATCATTATTATTTTATCAACTTATTCCCCTTATATAGTTGTTCACGTACTAAACGACGAAACTCTGGAATTATTTGTTCATAATCTTATCGAATATCGTATGATTCAGCATGAGTCTTTTCTATTAATTATCATATTAAGAACCATTATGTACATGCAGTACATACAATCAATTTAAACTTTACATATCTATGGAACAGAATTTTGATTTGAACCATTGATAGATGTATTAGGTATTTTTTATCGGTATTTAGGCTTCTTATTGTATTAGTATGCGGTGTTCAGATAAGAAAGAAATGACGTCATAGGTAAGTTTTTTAGTGCGATGCAATAGAACAATTCGACTGCGGAAATGTCGAAAAATATCGGTTGTTCAACAAATCGCATTCCCAATAATGAATCAGTTTGCAGAGGAACGTGAAAATGGAGCGTCATGTATTCTTATCACCGCTGTTCGAGATAGGTTTGCTGCAGCTTTACAACTAGATGTCTCAACAATCAGTAGAATCGCAAGTAAACGAAGCAGTGGTAAAGCCCATGCAAGTTCAAGAAGGAAAGCACAACGGACTTAAGTGGTAGAAAATGTAGATGATTTTGAACAAAGTACAATTAGGAATATTATTTTTGATATTTATAGAAACAAGCAAGATAATTATAACTTTGCACACTAAAATAAAACTTCTAGAACGTGAAATATGCTGATTGTACTTGTTCAGAACAAAGATTTTCTTGAAAACAATATACGTCGATTATTATGGTGAAATGGATCAAAACTACTTTGAATTCCAACTTTTAGTGAATTCAGGAGAAACACAGTACTGTAATGCATGAAATACCAACAACTTGTAACGTAGGTTTTAACTATGATACTTAATAGAATAATAAATAAATGAAACGCAAGGTTATCGAAATCATGGGTTTTGCCCAAACTTGCTCAAATTAGGGACCTTATTAATTTTGTTAATTTATCGGAGTTTAGTAAAACTATAAATGATTTTTGTCTCAAATTAAATGTCCGATATATAGATGCAAAAGCACTGCTAAGTGCTAATAGTACTATATTGCGACATCTCAAAGCTTTTTTATAGATCGATATGGAAGTGATGTGCAAGTTAAATTATAAAAAGGTAGTATTGTGTGTTTAAAGTAGACACTTTTATTCCATAAAACGTATAATTTGAGTAGCTAATCTAATATAACGATGACAAAAAATAACAAGCTCAATATTTATAAACATTTTTGTCTCAGTACATATACCGAACTAATTGAACGATAATAAAAGAACAACAATTAGCACTAATTATTATAATAATAATAGTAATAATAAACAATAACGAACTAGCTAACTAGCTATAAGAGGGACGTAAAAATAAAAAATTCAATCACATTATAAATCCGAGCATTTTTTTATCTCCCTAAGCGGCATATTTCTAGATCGTCTAGGGTGCAAAATGTCTGATAAAACAGCAGATTAATAAAATTTATATATACAGGCCAACATTTTTTTCCCGAAATTCATTTCTTTATTTGATAGTGAGTGCTTCGATACCTGTACCGATGTAAGCGACCAAATAACATATTTGTCGCCACGCTATGTGAAATTGATCCTGAATTTGAAAACAATAATTGTGGTTGTCCTTCAGCACCATATCACCGGCAACAATTTTCAAAATATTTATTAATCTCTTCTTAATACCTTCTCGAATAGTGTATTATCTCGCTGAGAGCAAGTATTCCGTTTCAATGATGGTATCATCATCAATCGCACCATCAGGTGATCAGGATCTTTTGGCCCACAAATAGTCCACAACCTTTGCCCATCCAGTTTGTTCATGATTTAAGCCATAGCTTATAGCTTTACTTCCAGAAATTATCGGTGGAAATAAAATAGCCTGTACCGAGGACTGCACGATAGTTGTCTTTGTGGTAGATCGCATTTTGCAAATATGTCCGAAATGACTTGCATTAATCTTTCCAGATAGCTCAGCTCTCTGGTTATTATTTCAATTTATATGGGGTTCATTTCCCATAAATTTTCAAAATATTATCTTTCTAATGAACCTATGTCGGTTTCGTTCATATCTTTGTCAGGTATATCGTCATAATCTATTGGCAAAATGCAATCAGCGCGTTTCGGATTTTTATTTTCCTTATCTGGAGGTTACAGTACTTCGTTGTGTAAACCCCGGTCGAACAAGTAGACGAATTAATTTTACATCAAAATTTACCCACAAATGACGGTAAAATTTAATGTAGCCTCCATACCGATATTCACCTCTAGGAGAAAAATGATATGTCATTCAAGTTTTCTACGATGTTTGTGTCTAAATTTTGCAAATGACTTGATGGAAGATTGGCGACTCGATGCAAAATCGTTTGAAACAGAAGACAGGGTCTGATTTGAATATGTTATATAATTATGCATTTTCATCAGCTTTTGGACCTTCGCAAAAAGAATTCTCAATTCTCATCATCAATCATTATTTTGTATTCTATTCCGTGCAGCTCAAATCACACAAATATCTCAAAATAGTTCCCGGAATAATAACTGCCCATTAATTAATAATTTAGTAACGTTCAAAACGTTACAACCTATGAAGATCTAGATGCAAGCCGATCTTCTCAAATTTAAGTATTACATAACACTATAATTACCTTTTCAATTTCAAATTGGTACTATTCACTTAACTTCAGAATAAACACATCGTTCATTCTGATTCTATTTATTCACACTTTGATAATGTTTATTTTCAAGAGTGTGTTTAATGAGGTCCCATTTTTAATGTGCTTATTACTAATATTAAATTGAAGAAGTATAATTCCAACCCGCGGTGGGTGACAAATTAATGGCCCAACTTCATGTCATAAAACTTGCCTACTTTCGTTTTACCTGCATTTTTTTGTGTAATGTTTGTAATTTCAGTGAATCTCAAAAATTTCCTTCTAATACAATGCATTCACTAATAGTACGTGTTATTCTATCGTAATGCAAGTAATGTGAAAATGATGTAGGGTAATTCCACCTAATAGTCTGTATAATCACATTAATGTTGCTATATTATTGTACTTGTGGCATTACATACTTTACTAGCAGTAACTCGTCAGAAAATGTAAGTTCCCAATTTCAATGACCTTATAACTCCACATGAGAAGGGCAAAATTATATTTTTCACATTGTAATTTATTGCTAACACCAACCCTTAAAATTACTGAATGACAACACAAAAACACATTATTTTCTTGATAATTATTATCTAACGCATGACCATAAAAATGTAACTTATCTACATTTTGAATGTCATCTGTTTGAAACAAAATATATTCGACCATTTTCATAATTCGACCTAAATACCACTCCAAATCATAATAAATTGTATAGTAATTCTCCTCATTTCAGTCTCTTCGAACGTTTTGTTTGTAGGCGACAACTTCGTGAAACTTGTGTACTGGTTTAGCAGAAACCGAATTGTCATTACATTGTAGAGGAGAATGAGTGGTAGTTCCTGAAATGTGTGCTTTTGGGGTAACGGGTATGAGAGATATTTCTGTGACTGAGCTATTTTCTCTCCCTCAGTAGCGATGTTTGGATAAAAATCCACTCCTTCATTATCTCAATCATTAAAGGGGAAAGTAATATATAATGAGGGATTCGATTTGCTATTTTCTTCAGAAATGATGTTCCGAAGTGAAAGATTTTATGTTGGCTAAGCTGGAATGAATAAGTATTTGAAACATCTCTTCAGTATTTACATCATCAATTATAGTGATGGAACTTCCAAAAGTGGATGCTGAGCAATTACTGATGTCCACTTTATGCATTTCACTGAGACATGCCGACTCTATACACCTCCAGATCTGTTAATTTGTTAAGTAGGGAGAATTTCTCTGTTTTGTCAAGCTTTCAGGAAATTTAGTAATATAATAATTAGTCAATATTGTTGTACACTATTTTTTTTAAATAATCCGGAATCTCAAATTCTGGCAATTTTAATTTTCACAGTAAGGAACTCGAACAGCCGAAGCCGAGAGCGCAGTTTACTTGCCCTTGACAATTTTTACTTCCCTTACTATACGTAGTATATAGTGTAAGGAAGTATTGTAATCGGACCTAAAATTTTCGGATTTTCGCGGATCTATCGGTTTTTGAGCATTTCTGAATCGATCTAAACTATTAAGACGAAAAACAAGAAGAGGTTCCACGATAACGGAAGTTTTGTAATTATGGTCCAATTCTACTCAAAATTGGTATCAGGTTTTTGGGATCCTAGTACATGATTTTTTATTCTAAATTCAAGATGGCGGACGAATTTTGTGATTTTGGTCCGATTTTATTCAAAATTGGCATATGGGGGTTTTCGAGGTCGGAGATCATGATTTCTTAGTCAAAATAAAAATATTCAACTTGTAGGCTAAGATGGAGGACGCGTTTTGTGATTATGGTCAGATTCTATTCAAAATTTGGTATATGTGGTTTTTCGATGTCGGAGATTATGATATCTTAGTTAAAATTCAAAAATCTAAGATGGCGGACGAGTTTCGTGATTATGGTCCGATTCTATTCAAAATTGATATACGGAGATCATGATTTTTTTATTTCTTTTTAGTACTTCAAAATAAAAGCTTGTCTTTAAAAATTTTTTTACTTTTAATTTTATTTTCCGATATACATTCTGTTCCTACAATCATATTCATTTGATCTTCGTCCAGAAGCTAATTTGCTAACAAAAGTGATCAATTTTATTACAGTTACTACTTTATGATAAGTTTCTATAAATCCATTATGAAAATGCATTTGTTAGAAGGAAAAGACTTGAAAATTAAGTTTTCATAAAAGTGACATGAAATAGGTACCTCCGGAAAAATAATACCTACTCAACCTGATATTCGTTTCCTCTTAGCTACTTAGCTATTTAGTGATGTATGTAGATCTCGACCTAATATTAAATAGATTATGGATTCATTAATGTAAAATTCGTTTTGACTTTGAATGGACATAAAAACAAATGCACATAGTTCGGTGATTTTCAGCTACTAAACATGAAACAAAATAATACTGGAAAGTAATATTATTACTTCATTTTTCGAGCTGGAATTTTAGGTAAAGCGATTGTAATGCAATATGGAACTGCATGTAATGTATGGTAATGCAATGTAATTCTGATAATGTAGATTTTGTATATATATTCGAAGATTTTGTATATATAATTCACCAACAGTGGTTGACCCCTCAGTTGCATAATTTCATGGTTGATAACACCACAACTATTATTAGGTCAGATTAGATAAAAATGATTGACACAAAACTGAGTTTAATAAAGCACAAAAAAAGTAACAAATTTCATTAAGGAAGCTTGGTTTGGTTCCAAGAATGAGCAGAGATACAATTGAGTTATTATATCATGTGTTTATATCCATCTACACTTGAATACTGTGTCCTGGTATGGTCTTCATATTATGGATGTTATAAACATATACTAAAACGCTTTCAAAATAATTTTTTTTAATATTTATACTATAAAAGTGATGGTATATATCCCCACCAAGGTTATTGTTATTAATGTAGGGGAAAACGCAAGACCCCATTCTCTCCTAAAATAGTAACCGTACAAAAAATTTAAAACTGTAATTAATACCTGTTGTTTCTTCTTTCTTAGATTTGTTGAGCCGATTTACAATATCGTTAATTCGTTTTGCCACCCGAATTTTCCTTACATCTTTCTCTTTGTAGAATCCAACTTGCCCAACTTCCATACCAGGTGTTTTTTTCAAATTACTCCACATTGTATATACTACATCCACATCATTCATTTTATTTCCCATTATACTATTAGCTTTGACTAACTGAGCAGCATCTTCTAGAACTGCTGATGGAATGTCATCTATGGTTTGCCCCTAAAACATATGAAGCTTTATCTATTTTCATGCACAACAGTTTTTCCTCAACACATCATTGGTTTATTGGTAATCATACAAAAGTATCATTAATTCACTTCTTTTGCTTACTTCGGGTTATTCAACTTATCTTCTCAGAGGCTCAAATAATTCATCATTGGATTCAAATAGTAAAGTGTTCAGAAAACAAAAAACTACACTAATAACAAGAACAATATATTATCAAAAATTGTTTCAACACACAGTGACATTCTAATAATTTCTTATATATTATGGTATATATACTATTGTTTCCAGTCTATCACATGTTTTGTTTTTTTGAATAAATGGAAAGTATTAAGTATGGCATTTTACACTTTCCATAATTCTGTGGAATGTCTTAAAGTAGACATATATTAAACAATAAATGAAGAATCACTAGCCTAATACATTCTATAAGTCACAATTTCAGATATTTGGATTCATTAAAAATAAATATTTCTACTTATCAGTCCTTCAAGATTTAAAATAATCGAATGGCACGTAAAAGAACTAATGGTTTAGAAATTGTGACTTACAGTTTAGAATTGACTTGAAGCTAATAGATTATAATTGAACCATAATACAAGGGGTATTATTCTGCAAGGACAAAGCAACATAATGAATCATACAATGTTCCAGTTACATACAACTGAACAGAAAACTTAATAATGTAAGTGTGAAAACTTACTATATTTGATTTTTCCACATCCACTGTTTTCTAGATTAATAATGTATATGTATTAGATGCCTAGTTAATTGAACTGAATATTTTAAAGAATTATTTTTCAAATAACCAATATAGAATGTGTTTCATTTTCATAATTTTTCTACGTTAAACCTAATATACCGGTTTCATGTTTGAGAAATCTGGCTAGTAGCTAGGTGTGTACCTAAGCATTAACAGAAGAGGATAAATAGACGATATGTCATTCAAGCTGAATCAACACTACTCACTGTTCGAAGTCTTAAATATACATGTGCAGATGAAACTTTGTCAACATGGAACCAAACATCTTCTGGCCAACCCCATTTGATAAGATCTTCATCTGCAATATTGAAATGTGATTAAGTGTAAGGTCCTTACAAGTTTATGGAAAATATACTTTCATGTTTATCAAGTCCCATAAATAGCATAACTGGTGGTGCCACTAT
This sequence comes from Endomychus coccineus, assembly GCA_958510875.1. Classification (NCBI taxonomy): domain Eukaryota; kingdom Metazoa; phylum Arthropoda; class Insecta; order Coleoptera; family Endomychidae; genus Endomychus; species Endomychus coccineus. The sequence continues at coordinate 84,364,677 of OY294069.1, read as the reverse complement.
TGTACTTTCAAAGTAGAATACCATTGTTGTTAATGAAATGACTTTTCTGGGTCTGGGTCTCTTATTGCTGGTTGTAACATGTAATTATGTTGAAATAATGTTTCAATTTTTCCTATTTCTTAAAGGTTATAGTATAAATTTTTTTTTGGGCACAGAATACAGAATAGATAATATTGATTGATATTTTCTCTGATTTGTGTCGAAAATAATGGGTCAACTAAGGCGACCTTAGAATATCACGTATTCATAGATAACTCTACTAACGGTAGTAGAGTTATCTATGCACGTAATAGTAAAGTACTGTTAATAAACAACATAATAGTGTCTTATAATGGACTTAACCACAGTCGACTATGAACGTAGGATCAAAGAGTGAGACAGTTGTTCTATAGGGTGAGAGGCTCAGCTAGAGTGTGAGACATTTTGTCATGGATACTACATAGACCAGGATATGAAGCAGGAAAGCATAGTCAAAGTATACTTTGACTATGCAGGAAAGTGCCTATGCACATCCACTATACTACACTATATATATATATATATATAGATATACACATTCACTATACACTATACTACACTATAAAACGCGGTAAGCCGGTATACTTAACTTACGTCGGCAGGTCTTATATGATTGGAGATGGTGGCTCGCGAACGAACTGGTAGAATGCATTTTTGTTCTACGATTTTTCTCACCTCAATACAGCAGTAACCAAGTTTATATCCTTATTTTTCATCGACCTTGTATAATTTATTGTTCAAGATATCTTCAACCGAGAAATAACAGATAGTGATGCCATGTCTCCTCATCGATACCATTTATACGGATGTGGCGAACGAAGGGTGAAGGGGTTCAAGATCCATAACGGGTCGGAGGAAAGGTATTGATTGAAATACTGTAAAATTCTATATGCTGGATAATATGTACCTGACTTCCCAATAGTTTAATAACACAATTTAGTGTTATCGAAGTAACAAAGATAGAGTTAAGGTTGCTTTAGGTCCAACAGTGACAATACGTTAGTCAGCTGTGGAACGAGTAGGACGATGAAGTCACTATTAGACCATATCCGCCAAAGATATAGGAAACCTCATTTGAAAATGCTAAAGCATTAAGCTCATCTTTGGAACGAGTAACATTTTCAAATGATGAGCAGCTTATGAGAAAAGTGAAACAGCTGTCTGGAACTGATAGGTTTAGTGTCACTGTTCGACTTAAAACAACATTAACTCTGTCTATTGACTTCTAACATGAAAATGTGTGTTATTATAAATGAGCAAAAAAAAACAAAAACTCCATATAATGTAAATAGCTATCGTGATTAATTTGAAGCCTGGATATTGTTGACTCATTATTTTTCGGAACCATTGACATACAATTTATTGAATATAATAATTGTTGTTCACGATAACAGAAAAAATGAAGTTATAGCAGAATGTGATGCAGTGTTGGAATTTGTATTCATAAATGTAATTCTCAAACTTTTGTGGTTTTCACAAAATGTTTGAAGAGAAAAGTAACTGCATGTAATTATTTAAAGTAGAAAATAAGGTACCTACCGAGGTACTACCACAAATGCTAATAAAGGGGCTTCTCGACAATAATCCTACACCATAATAAAATATATTAAGCAATGATAAAAATAGATAATTTCTAAAAATAAAAATTAATTCGCATGCTATCATTATATTCGCCTTCCTTATAGCCTTTATAGAAATTATAAGCCTATTTTATTGTAGTAAAATGACCTTCTAAATGTGATTCGTTCGTATCCTTTCTAATATAATGAGGAGGTTTTGAAAGATCGTCGAAAAACGAGCACAAAAACAATTTAATGTTTTCAAACGCGCTTATTCTGTAATTCATATTTTAGCGTTGTTTGTTTAGTTCGAATCTTGAGTCCTCTATATTGTAAATACTATTTTTTACACACCTCTTCACCGTAAACCATCCTAATTCCGTAACATGAAAGTATGCCATACCATCCATAGTCAAAGTATAAAGGTCTGCTGAAGCCTCCCTACCATCGTTTCTCGCGCTAGGTGACGTCACTTAGCTCCTCCAATCACAGTCTTGACCTCATCAGTTCGTCACCGGCACGTAACAACATCATATTATGTCGTCGTTAATAACATTAAATAAACGAAATAAACGACCAATCAGCTTACACTCGTATGTTACCTTTATACTTTGACTATGATAATATCACCTTGAACCACGGTCGTATAGACAGGTCTGGAAACTCGAGCAACGAGGTCTAGTATAGACCTCGTTGAACTCGAGGCTGTTTCCTATCTGAGCAGTGAGTCGCTTACGCGTCTAAGTGCGCCTAGTACCAAAAGTCGTCACGTAGGCACATAAAAAGGCATGACCACGGTCGTATGTACGACCGTGGGCGTCACGTAAGGTATCATCTTGATCACTATGAAGAGTATTCTGTGACATTTGTCAGTTAACAGAAGGAATACCTGCGTTTTCAGAAAAAATGACGAAACTGTGCATTGTGCCTGAATTTGAATGCAAAACGGGGTACAAAAGTGTAAAACAAAAAACGGTAATTATTTTGATTAGCGAGTCATCTCAGATTTTGACGAACATTTTTTTACAACTACTTATATGTTCCTTATGTAGAATCGAAAAAGAAAACTCCGGAGAAGTGTAGTTTTCCCAAAAAAAAAAATTATTTGTCCTAAATCAGGACGTATTCAGTCACGTTTTTCTCCTAAATATATATTCACAATTTGCACGACATTGTTATTTTTAGCAACCTATAGCATTGTTTTCGTAAATAAATGCTAATTAGAGGTTCAACAATATACAGAAACCGTATTATTCGTGAAATAAAATTGTAAACAGTAACCGCCATTCAATTGCATTTTAAGAAATGACGTTACGTCGGAACTTGATTCTATTGATACCTAAAGATCTCAAACCATAGAATCGTATATTTCATTGCCCACATACTATTAACGTTTTAATATATAGTCTATGGTCAAAATCTTGCATATATTTTTGGGGATACTAGCTTATTGAAGATTATTTCAAAGTCAATGCGACCTCAGTAAAACTCCTTCCATAAACTTTCGATTCTAATCGTGTTGGTAGAAAGTTCCAAGCGGTAATGTTATCACAGGTTAGTTTGTTAAAATGATATATTCTAATCGTGTTGGTAGAAAGCTCCAAGCGGCAATGTTATCGCAGGTTACTTTGTTAAATTGATATATATTTTTGGGGATATAAGCTTAGTAAAGGTTATTTCAAAGTTAATGAGACCGCAGTAAAACCCCTTTCAGAAAGTTTCGATTCTAATCGTGTCGGTGGAAAACTCCAAGCGGCAATGTCATCGCTGGTTAGTTCGTTAAATTGATATATATTTTTCGGAATATAAGCCTGGCAAAGGTTATTTCAAAGTTAATGAGACCGCAGTAAAACCGCTTTCAGAAAGTTTCGATTCTAATCGCGTCGGTAGAAAACTCCAAGCGGCAATGTTATCGCAGTTTAGTTTGTTAAATTGATATATATTTTTGGGAATATAACCCTAGTCAAACTTAATGCGACCGCAGTAAAACCCTTTACATAAACTTTTGTTTCTGATTGTGTCGGTAGAAAGCTCCAAGCGGCAATGTTATAGCATGTTAGTTTGTTAAATTGATATATATATATATATATATATATATATATATATATATATTTGGGAATATAACCCTAGTCAAAGTTAATGCGACCGCAGTTAAACCCTTTACATAAACTTTTGTTTCTGATTTTCTCGGTAGAAAGCTCCAAGCGGCAATGTTATCGCAGGTTAGTTTGTTAAATTGATATATATTTTTGGGAATATAACCCTAGTCAAAGTTATTGCGACCGCAGTAAAACCCTTTACATAAACTTTTGTTTCTGATTGTGTCGGTAGAAAACTCCAAGCGGCAATGTTATCGCAGGTTAGTTTGTTAAATTGATATATTTTTTTGGGAATATAACCCTAGTCAAAGTTATTTCAAAGTTAATCCGACCGCAGTAAAACCCCTATCAGAAAGTTTCGTTTCTAATCGTGTCGGTAGAAAATTCCAAGCGGCAATGTCATCGCTGGTTAGTTCATTAAATTGATGTATATTTTTGGGAATATAAGCCTGGTAAAGGTTATTTCAAAGTTAATGCGACCGCAGTAAAACCCCTTTCAGAAACTGTGTCGGTAGGTCGCTGTTGCAGGTTAGGTTATTTTCGGATTTAGGGGGAACGAATGTGCTATAGTAGTATATACTTCGATAGCGTGATTTCTAAATAGGACATTGTGATATCTGCTCAACTTAGCCAATAGCACTTTTTTGTCATAACTACTTAAAAAACAATTGATATACATAGCAAGTATTGAATACGACAGAAAAGAGTTATTGCCCAGCAAAGACCAACGGGGAGGTGTGAGCAACCTTCGCCAAGGAGGGAAAGGTAAAAGGATATTAAGGTGAGGTAAGTAAGTGTTGGGGAACAAAATTTCACATGAATACATCGAATATATACACACATCTAACAGTAATATCAATGAAATATAAAATAAAAATAAAAACATTCTACAAAACATTTACAAATGAGGTATTTGTGAAAACGAAACAATCAACGAATTGAACAATTCAAACAACAATCAAAACAACCAATATAAAAATAAAAACATTTACAAATGTGGTACCTATTTGTGAAAACGAAAAAATCAACGATTTGAACAAATCAAACAACAATCAAACCAACCAATATAAAAAAAACAATTACAAATGGGGTACCTATTTGTAAATACAAAATAATAATGCGTGTTTGCAACAATCGAAACGACTTAAAAATATATACAAACTCACAGCTATTCGGGTTCTACATGATCCACATCATCTGGCTCTGGAGAATACACTTTCGATACAGCTTTAAAAAAATGATGCTACTGTTCACTGTAATTGGGGTACTTCAATTTAAATAGATGTTCCGCCAGATATCCATCAAAATGATACTCTCGGCGGCCATATTTTGGAATACTACCCCTTCCTATTCCTCCAAGATCGTTCAACATTTTGTGTATGTGCCCCCGTGTCCGGATCAACAAAATTTTGTGAATGATTAACCGTTTGGTGGATAAATCCCTCATCAGATAAGCAATCATACGCTTTCCAGCAATCAGTATCTTTGTTCCTGGTAGAACCCATTCTTTAATAATTGCCAATAGAGTTTCCTTGGTTCGATTTTCAACTGGCAGGAAGAAACACTCTTCCTCTGTTATATTTCCTTTTTCCCATCTTGGCTTCATCTATTTCCACTTCTTTTCCAACACCCCCAAAGGTACACGGTTCTCAGTCAATAACACAATGCAAACCTCTCTACAGAAGTTGCTCCAATTGACAACAGTGGTGCTAGACATTCCCAACTCGGTTTGCAATTTGATTTGACGGGGATGTCCAGTGTATATCCAGAACACTACAAATTTACATATTTTATCTATAGGTAGTCTAGACTGTACAAAAAATGTTCCTGTTCTTGCAGAAACTTTATACTGGCATTGGATCCGTTGCCTCTTCGCCTTACGCTTCTCTATGTTACGCCTTCTTCCACATGTGAACTTCCATGTGTCAGAGGAAAAAGTGCACGCTAAATCACAAAACGGACATTCTACGGAACGTCGAATTACACCGTGATGCTTTAGAAAAGCGACTAACGATTCACTATGTCTTATTATATCGCATAGACTACAAACAGTACACACCCTTCGCAAGACATGTTGCTACAATAAAATGTTCTGCGTATCAAAGCAATGCGTATCTAAATTAGTTGACCAGTAGAACTACAGAACGTCCTATTTGATTTCTATAGTTCTTGGTACACTCCCAAGCAAAATCAACAGTATATTAACTGTTTGAACGTGATTTTGGATTTTGTCATTGAGAATTACAAAAATAAACTTTGAAGTAACCTTTACTAGGCTTATATTCCCAAAAATATATATCAATTTAACAAACTAACCTGCGATAACATTGCCGCTTGGAGCTTTCAACCGACACGATCAGAAACAAAAGTTTACGGAAAGGGTTTTACTGCGGTCGCTATAACTTTGAAATAACTTTGACTAGGGTTATATTCCCAAAAATATATATCAATTTAACAAACTAACCTGCGATAAAATTGCCGCCTGGAGTTTTCTACCGACACGATTAGAATCGAAAGTTTCTGAAAGGGGTTTTACTGCGGTCGCATTAACTTTGACTAGGGTTATATTCCCAAAAATATATATCAATTTAACAAACTAACCTGCGATAACATTTCCGCCTGGAGTTTTTTACCGGCACAATTAGAATCGAAAGTTTCTGAAAGGGGTTTTAGTGCAGTCGCATTAACTTTGAAATAACCTTTAGTAGGCTTGTATTCCCAAAAATATATATCAATTTAACAAAACAACACAAGGAGTGTTACTGAGGTCGCATTGACTTTGAAATAATCTTCAATAAGCTAGTATCCCCAAAAATATATGCAAGATTTTGACCATAGACTATATATTAAAACGTTAATAGTATGTGGCCAATGAAATATACGATTCTATGGTTTGAGAATTTTAGATATCAAGAGAATCTAGTTCCGACGTAACGTCATTTCTTACAATCCAATTAAATCGCGATTACTGTTTACAATTTTATTTCACGCATAATACGGTTTCTGAATATTGTTGAACCTCTAATTAGCATTTATTTACGAAAACAATGCTATAGGTTGCTAAAAATAACAATGTCGTGCAAATTGTGACTATATATATAGAAGAAAAATGTGACTGAATATGTCCTGATTTGGGATAAATAATAATTTTTTTTGGGAAAACTACATTTTTCCGGAGAGTTTTCTTTTTCGATTCTACATAAGGAACATGTAAGTAGTTTGTAAAAAAATTTTCGTCAAAATCGGAGATGACTCCCTAATCAAAATAATTACCCTTTAGTAGTATTTTTAGTGGATAAGGGTGATTATTTCTTATTTATAGTGTGAACTTTTTTATAGTTTATTTGTATAATGTATTTTGATTGTAATCCTAATTTAATTAAAAAAATGTATATGCGATCGATTATTTTCATACATTTCCTTTTTAAATTACTACCAAAAAAAGCCTTAGATAATAAGTACATACTCCGGAAAGAAATCGTTTTAACGAGGTCTTTTATGTGTACGAAAAAGGAGAAATTATTTTTAAGGTGAGTAATACATTTCGACAAGAGTAACAGTTCTATTCCTCTCTCAAATCAGAATAATAAATACAAGAACACATTTAATTGATAATCATTTTAATAATTTATAAAAATATATATATATATATATATATTCTTTTGTTGATATTCTTGAACCATTTGTAATATTCGTATGTTTTCTTGGTATATTGGTTCGTATATATACTGATAATGAAATAATTAACAATTTTGATAAAGGCAATAAACATTGTCGAAACGTCAAAACAGAATTTTTATTTCATTATCAGTATATATACGAACCAATATACCAAGAAAACATACGAATATATATATATATATATATATATATATATATATATATAAACAAGTTTAAAGTTTCTTTGCCTAATTGGCCACTATCGTGTATGTAACTTAAGAGATATAGAATTAAATTTTCTGAATTATGAAGATAACTTAGATAATTTAACATAGGATTATAAAGATGAATAAACGTAAAAGACTGAACCATAGGCGGGATTCGAACCCACATTTCTGGATTTCTAGTCCAGGGTGTTTACCAATTACACCACTTCGGTCCTGTTAGATTTTTATATTTTTGTAAATACAAACCTCTGAAAGGATAGTAGATCATTGATGAACACAATATATATATATATATATATATATATATATATATATATATATATATATATATATATATGCATTGATAGACCGGATGCAAAAGGCAGTCATTCTGGGTTCAATTAGAATACTTAGGGCACACGATTTAGGAACCTGAAGCTACTTACCGACCGGTGGGGAGGAGTAGCTTCGGTTAACCACCTTTTAGGTTTTTTTCTGGCGCGACTGCTGCGATGTCGTTGGAGCTCGCAGCAGCCCCGACCAGGTTTGAATGTAAAAAAAAAAAAAAAAAAAAAAGTATATATATATATACATATATATAGTATATATTACAAATCAACGCTACACTAGTGTTTCCAACAAGTAAAGATCCTTTACAATCTAAAATAAAAATAGTAATAGAAGAAAAACATTGACAAATTACATAGATTCTTACTACTTCTAATTAAAAATTATAAAATTACTGTTTTGCTTTCAAATTAACAAGTGTTTGTTTCTTTATCTCTAAATCTAAGAGCGAGGCTTCCCTCATGAGGTCTTGCTGTTCAAGCTGCGATTTCACATCAGTTTGACCCACCGTCGTATAGACAGGTCTGGAAACTCGAGGCTGTTTCCTATCTGAGCAGTGAGTCGCTTACGCGTCCAAGTGCGCGTAGTACCAAAAGTCGTCACGTAGGGATGTACGACCGTGGGCGTCACGTAAGAGTATCATCTTGATCTCTATGAAGAGTATTCTGTGACATTTGACAGTTAACTTGTAAACAGAAGGAATACCTGCGTTTTCAGCAAAAATGAAACCGTGCATTGTGCCGAAATGCAAAACGGGGTACAAAAGTGCAAAACAAAAAACTTCTGTTTTTAAAGTGCCGAAAGATGCAGAAATGCGAAAATAGTGGATGGCTGCGATTCCGGGAAGAAATCGTTTCAACTCGTTACAAGGAACATTTTGCCCATATAAAGAAAAATAATAGTGAAAAATAAGCGATAGCCGAACATATTTTAAATACAGGTCACACCATTTCTCAAGAAAGTTTATCACTTTTAAAACACAGTACAGACAAATTTCTAGATAATTTAGAAGGGATGGATTTGTATAAACAAAAAAGCAACTTACTAAATTTCGATTTATCTCCAGCTGACGGTAACCCTTTGTTTACATTATTGTCCCCAAATAGTATTTAAATAAGCACATTTTGATTTATAATTTAGTTTACTCTGATGATGGCTACTTGGTAGCCGAAAGGTCCTCAGTACTTTACCAGTATTTTTAGTGGATAAGGGTGATTATTTCTTATTTATAGTGTTATAATATATCCAGTGTGAATTCTTTTATAGTTTATTAGTATACATGTATTTTGATTGTTATCCTAATTTAATTAAAAAAATGTTTATATGCGATCGATTATTTTCATACATTTCCTTTTTAAATTATTACCAAAAAAGCCTTAGATAATAAGTACACACTCCAGAAAGAAATCGTTTTAACGAGGTCTTTTATGTGTACGAAAAAGGGGAAGTTATTTTTAAGGCGAGTAATACATTTTGACAAGAGTACCAGTTCTATTCCTCTCTCAAATCAGAATAATGAATACAAGAACACATTTAATTGATAATTATTTTAATAATTTATAAAAATATAAGAATCTACACATCAGTTTGGTTGAATTTTATTGAACATTCACTAGTGGCAATGAGAACAAGTCGTAAATTAAAAAAATGCAGTGATCCAAAATATCTATGAAATAACAAATATATATATTACAAATCAACACTACAATGTAGTGTTCATTTGTAACATAATGGATTTCCATTCCAACAAGTAAAGATCCTTTACAATCTAAAAAAAAATATATAGTAATAGAGGAAAAACATTGACAAATTACATAGATTCTTACTACTTCTAATTAAAAATTATAAAATTACTGTTTTGCTTTCAAATTAACAAGTGTTTGTTTCTTTATCTCTAAATCTAAGAGCAGGGCTTCTCTCATGAGGTTCAAGCTGCCATTTCACATCATTTTGACCTTTTTTTTAATTCCATATCTGCAATGGCCAATCTTTTGTCCAGGAGGGAATCATATTTCTCTGCGATTGTCGAGGATGTCAATTCCCGAGAAACTAGAGGTCTTCTCCTACTGGAAGTTGCATTTGCCAAGATAGTTGGCTTTCGAGTTCTCAACATGCTGCTCTTGAATTCGCTCAGTCCCCAGCCTAATGTTGGTTGATTCTGTCATAAAAAATATGTTTCTACGATATATTTATGTTTTCCAAAATACCTTACCATATCAGTAGTTTTGATTTCATCGTTAGAATTACCAGGTTCGTCACAATTATCAGGTTCCATTGGCACATTGATTGAATCCTGTGAATAATAGATTTTTAATGAAGAGAATAAATTGAGCTACAACTTTCCGCACATCCATGTTTCTGTTGCTGTAAAATTTTTCAAGTGAATGCACCTCTCTATACCTCGATTCTGAACATGAAGAATTGAATTCATTGGCTACAGCTTTCCAGGCCTTGTTCTTCTCATCAACACTGACACCGTCAGTTTTCTTGCATTCAATAATGTGCTTATATTTATGCACAAGGCTCAAAATCAGTTGCTTCTCAGTTTCAGAAAAATTAGGGATAGTCTTCTTTACAATAGTTCTCTACGAAAATAACAGTTTTCAGTAGAATTCACTACGATAATTGTGTATTATATTATCTCATTACTTTCCATTTCAACGGTGCAAATGGGCATTGCATTAGTAACAATGCTTGTGATTCCGGGAAGAAATCGTTTTACCCATAGATAACTCTACTACCGTACTACCTAGTAGAGTTATCTATGGTTTTACATCCCTCGTGATTCAAGCGCTAGCTAGTGGCTGAGCGAGGGACTACGACCGTGGGGACCCGTAAGCGACTCAACTCAACCATAGAGTTTCCGGACCTGTGTATACGACCGTGGTTTGACCTTTCTTTAATTCCATGTCTGCAATGGCCAATCTTTTGTCCAGGAGGGAATCATATTTCTCTGCAATTGTTGAGGATGTCAATTCCTCTAGAAACTAAAGGTTTTCTCCTACTGGAAGTTGCATTTTGCCTAATGTTGGTTGATTCTGTCATAAAAAATATTATGTTTCTACGATATATTTATGTTTTCCAAAATACCTTACTGTTGAGTATGCAACTTTCTGTGGTTATGATCTGTCTGTAGTACATAAGTCAATATAGTGTGTGTAACTTAAGAATAACTCGATATAGAAGCGTACACGTTCTACAAATTCTTTTGTATCTTTTACAACTTTAATATATAATATAATCCATTGTGCCGTTCTTTCTAATAACCCAACAGGTTATGGGCCCAGAAAGTCGTGTAAAGTATTAATTAAAGTTGAATAAAGTGCTGTAAACGTGAGGAAGCGTAAGTGAAAAAGTAAGGTTACAGGTAGAAAATGGCGGGCCAAGCAGTTGAAAAATATGGAATCGCTCCTTTCGCTGGGAAAGACTATGACCACTGGAAGTTTCGGGTTGAAATAGTGCTCGAGGCCAATGACTGTAAAGTGTGTATAGATGAGAAATGCGAGGACGAAAATAGAATGAAGTTAGACAAGAAATGTAAAGCTATACTCATTCAATGTATAGCTGATTCGCATCTTCAGTATGTAAAAGAATGTGAATCTGCGTTCGATATGTGGCAAGCATTGGAGAACGTTTTCCACAGAAAAGGTATGGCTAGTCAATTATATTTACGTAAAAAGCTAATGACAATGAAGCTGGGTTCAGCTGATAAGCTGGAAACACACTTTATGAATTTCGAAAGATGTGTAAGAGAACTGAAGAGTGTTGGTGCTAAATTAGAGGAGCTAGATATTGTATGTCACCTTCTACTAACTTTGCCAGCTAGATTTGATACTATTGTCACTGCTCTTGAAACATTAGAATCTGATAAGTTAACTTTGTCTTTTGTTAAGGGTAAACTTTTAGATCAAGAAGTAAAACGTATGAACCAGCATGGAACAAGCAGCAGTAATGGCAGTGAACCATCAGCTTTTTCAACAGGAACAGGCAATCCCTTTAAGTATAAGTGTTATGGCTGTGGAAAGTTTGGTCACAAGAAATCAGAGTGTAGATCGAAATCAAGAACCAATAAACAAGCCAACAACGTAGAAAAAGGCAACGAGAAAATTGCATTTATGAATAAATGACTGAATGGCTGTAACTGGTAGTATAACGTAAAATATAAAAAATACCGAAGAATTTTCGAGAACCGGCGTTTTGGGACGCCCACAAATCGACGGCCTGGAAGTACTATATACAAACACCTTTCCCATCTCCTACTCTGAGCGTTCACCACATTTTTCTACCGCTAAAGCTGAATAATATTCACAATCTACCGATTTCAAAGCATCCGAAACATATTTCTAAATGTCTGAATATCGGAAAGTACGCGTATAGTAGCTTTTATTTAAGGTAGCTGAATTCATAGGAAAGATTTTACGAGTCAAAAGTAATGAAAATTGAAAAAATACCTCACGATATTCTGTTTTTAATTCATGAAGACTTTCATAATCGGCGATTAAAAGTCCGAAACAGAATTCTACAGTAGAGTTGATTAGAGAAGCACGTTTCACGTAAGATATGTTGTGATTAACTGACCTCATGTTGTAGAATTGGAATATCTGGTTGGTTGAGAATTTTCTCAACCTTGTTGTTATGGACTATCGTCAATAAGCAATATGAATAAGAAATAATCACCCTTCAAAAATTCAATTGTGGAAGCCGTTACTTTGTGATAGTTTATCATTTTAAGGAAATAATAAATGAAACTACTTTGTTATACTATCACTGATATTTAATATAGTCGTTACTATAGTTTCAACACTAAACGTGTCATCTTCAGACGGAACGAAGGTATGAATTTAACAAGTATTATATCTACTATATAGGTTAAAGAAGGAATAAAACAAATTTTATGGCTTTAGGAAATAGTTCTAGGAAAAACCAGAGAGGGGTAAAGTGATCAGGTGGTTCCGTGAGAACCTTAGTGGAGCGGGTATATTTACTAACGGTCTTTAAATACGAAAATCAGGTTATTAATACATTGAAAAGATTACTGTAATATAAATCTAGTTGATCGCTAAGGATCTTATTATCATACATCTTCATTGCTTTGAAAATTCCCATTGACTCTAATATAATTAGTTTTGAAATTTTATCCTGACTATGTAACATTTGGACATTACTCGAAATAGGAAAGATATGGCCTGTTTCTTAAATATGATTTGCAAATGAAGAATCGGTCTTATTGATTTTAAAGGAACGAAAATGTTCTTTATATCTAACTGCTATGTTACGGCAAGATAACCTATGTATGATGTAAAACCTATCACACTCTGAACAAGTTAGTTTATAAACTCCGGGACTTTTAAATTTGTCAGTTTTATATTTCGCATTGAACATAATATGAGATAATTTGTTTGGGGGCTTAAAGCTGATGGTCAGGTTATGATGGGATAACATGTTTGCAATTTTTTCGCTTGTAGGACCAAAATAAGTTATAGAAACTTATTTTAATGAGTTATCTTTGTCTTTCATAAAGGGATAAGTGCTATTGTATTTTTGTATTTCTCTATCCATTAATTTAGAAATTACTTGAGGAACGAAACCGTTATTTGTAGCAATAACTTTAATTGTATCTAATTCTTTACTAAGATTTTCTTGAGATGAGGGAAGGGGAAAGGCTCTATGTATCATTGAATGAAAAGCAGCTAGTTTATGACTATAGGGGCTATGTAAAGAGGTACAAATTACTGTATCTGTGAAAACAGGTTTTCTGTAAATGTCGAATGAGATGCTATTATTATGATGTAATAATGTTAAGTCTACGAAATTTATTTTGTGATCCTTTTCTGTCTCTAATGTGAATTTTATGTTGGGATAAATATTATTGATGAATGATGAGAAAGCATCTAACTGTCTAGATGTACCTTCAAATAGGGCTTAAATATTGTCTAGGAATCTGTACCAAAATTGAATATGTTTTTTGTTATGGCAGAACTCATTATAGTATCTTCTTTGTGAGAAATAAAAATATCTCCGAGAAGTGGACTTAATGGAGAACCGATAGCTAATCCGTTATTTTGAGTATAAAATTTGTTATTAAACTGACAGTACTTTTGACTGAGGCATATATCGAATGCCAGTTCTATTTCTGATTTTATCGAAGGATTAATATGTGACTCTTCAAAGATATTTGTGACTAAATTCCGACATTCAATGGGAGGGATATTTGAAAACATATTAGAAACATCAAAGGATACCAAAATACCGTAGTTAGGTATTATATCAAATTAATTGTTGCCACCTGACTACGAATTACGTTTAAGTTTTTTACAAACTATTCGGGAGCGCAGAGTAGTCGACAACGGATTCCATACTAAGATCTTGTTTACTGATGAGTCTTGTTTTACACGTCGCGGTATGACAAACCTACACAACGATCATGTTTATGCAGATGAAAATCCACATGCCATTAAAAGTAGACATTATCAACGTGAATTTAAAATTAATGTCTGGGTCGGAATTATTGGCGAATTTATAGTCGGACCGTTACGATTACCTGATCGTCTGAATGGCGATAGTTACCTCCGTTTCCTTCAACAAAATTTGCCAGAATTATTAGAAGACTTGCCTCTTAACTTGCGTAGAAATACGTTCTTCATGCATGATGGTGCACCACCTCATTTTGCACGTGCAGTAAGAGAATATCTTGGTGAACAATTTGGTGGCAGGTGGATAGGTAGGGGACAAGAAGCACCCATTCAATGGCCTCCGCGGTCTCCAGATTTAAACCCTTGTGACTTCTTCATCTGGGGAGAATTAAAAAGACAAGTGTACGAGGTTCAAATAAATAACATCGAACAACTGTGGAATAGAATTCAAAATGCTGTAAATGCGCTACGAGAAAATGACGATGTTTTAAGAAGAGTGCATTTCAATTTTTTACGTCGAATTGACCTCTGTATTAATGAAGGTGGAGGTCACATTGAACACTTGTTATAAAAATTATTGTTTGTCTTGTGTAAATGTATTGTGTAATTTGTGTCTAATAATTTTATTAAACCTATACCCGAAAATCGGTTATCAGTGTTTGCGAAAACATTTTTTTTCTTGAAAACTACGCAAAATACGGAGTTTTTACAAGAGTAAGAAAATGAAGATAATGAGTAGGCCTTCCAGATAAAAAAGTCTTAAAACCGTATTCCCACCCCTACAAAAATGGGGGAAAAAATGCCAAGGGGTGAGGGTGGTTCCAACCCCTCTACAATTTTCTTTGGGTTTTTTTGATTACTAAAAGTAAGCTAATCATCTAGAATACACATTTACCAAATTTCATTAAATTTGTATAAAGCACTTCGGAACAACATACAAAAATGTATTTTTTTTAGTAAACTTTGAACTCTTCTCACGGACAAACGGTACATTTTGGTATACAGGTAAATTGGGCTCAATCGACTTATTTTGACCTCTAGAATACGTGGTAGCTCTGTGTCCCAGCAATATTGGGACACCCTGTATAAGTTTTTTACATTTTGCATGTTATGAAAATTAATAATCCTCCTCGTTGATAGAAAAATACATTATAAGTCATACCAAATTGAAGGTTTTGATAAAAGAGATGACTCTGTGGCAATCCAAAGTTTTGGAAAAAAAGTATTTTACGAAAAATAACTATAGATGTATACGCTTTTAAATTTTCCTTTAGTACGAAATGTTCCCGCTACAGTGCGCCAAATCGTGTACATATAGATCATTTTGGACAATTTTCCGACATTTTATGGGATAATTTGTGATTTCATCGAAAAATACCAATTTGTAAGTAATTACATAAGAGATTAATCTTTCATAACCCGCACCCTTAAGATAAGGTTATTCCTGAACTATAGATGTATATATCACACTTTTTACGTTTTTCGCCTTTTTTGCATTTTCCTCGGAAAATATGCGTTTTAGAGAAAATATAAACATTTTCCTCGGAAAATATGCATTTTAGAGAAAAAATACATGAGTCAAAAATTGAAGAGCGGAAAATCTCCAATCGATATATATATATATTTAATATTCTCATTTAGTTCTCTCGCTAGAGTGCGCTAATGCGGATATGTTTATATGATACAACATATCCATTGTTGCGATATGTTCGGTATTGAAATTCAATTCAACGGTACGGAATCGGTTGACAAATGATTCACATTTGTCAATTTGCGGAAAATACAAATCAAACAGGTCCTAGCATAATGAGCCGTATTCGGTAAATATTTAGATAGCAATGATACGTGAAATGTTCAAATCACACTACGATATATTAAACGGTTAAAATTTCGGTCGGATCGGAAGATATTGACTTGCACCAGTTTTCCGATTGTACGATATCAGATTTTACGGTATTTTCGGATAATGACTCTGATTGAGTTTATTCTGTCATATAACACCCACCCTGGTATTAACTATCCACGGAGTACCCGGTAATTGTATGACAGTATTAGATTTCATACACTTTACAGATTCAGAATCTAGACAATTAGGGTGACACAGTGTGCACAAACCCTAACTACCCTATCTGCAATAGCCCCTACATCCACGGCCGAGGACTTCTCATTCGAATAAGGGGAAATTACGATTCTCAATCACACAACCACCCCAGCTTATACTTACGGTGTGAGACAGCGTGCACAAGCCGTTGGTGGTTTGGTCGTCTGTGATATACTTATACTTCCAGTGTGACACAGCGTGCACAAATATACCAAAGACGCCCCTGTCGCTCAAACATACACTTTCTGTACACACCACACAATTACTTGAAAATTGCAATTCACGTGCGAATTCAAATCGTGTGCGGTCTGACCTATGACGGGATAAACTCAAATTTAACAATTCAAATTACTGAATACTACGGAACTCAGATATCGTACAAACGTTTACCAATCACAACAATAATCATAAACTACGTAATGCCCAAAAATATTAACTATTTGCTCATTGACCTTATGTATCAATTTCACTTAAACGGAACACTTATTGTTAATTCACAGTTTAATTCTGACTTAAACTCGGATAATCAATTCACTTTGATTCTACTATGATCACACTTCAATGGTTATAATCGAAATCACAAAAGAGATATTGTATGGCTTGAAAAATCACAATAACCAAAAAGATCACAAAAGAGTATCTGTATCGATTGCTAATCAAAATCACAAAAAAAAGCGATCTGTTATCTGTCACGCCTTTTATACGTTTTCCGAGGTTCTGGACAGGTCTGCTCCACCAATTCCTTATTTTGTGCCGAGGGTTTTTTTACTTATGTCCCGAACAATCCTTAAAAGTGACGCTACTTTTTAGATCTAAAATTCGCGCTCATGATATCTTGGTAGTTCCTCTCGGCGAAGTAAATAAATTTTATCGGAGTTTTTTTGGTTGTTCGCCTTTTTATACATAAGGTTGCACAAAGTTTGATGCATTAACTGGCCAGACCCCTGTTTTTGCAACATATTTTATCGGAATGAATGCAATTTTCAAACAGGCATGAATTAGATTCATCTATTTGAATAATTACACTTATTCGAAATTACGGAGACTTAGAAAAGTGACTATCACGGAATACACATTCGGAATTCATGCATATCTATTGAAGTAATGAACTGTTCAAACTAAGTTTATATGTAATATCCGTATTTACTACCTGATCTAAATTAAATGATCTTTCAAAATTTAAGCTTCGTTACAAAATGAGAAAGAGGCGAAAAACGTGAGATATATATATACAGCTATAGTTCAGGAATAACCCTTTTTAAGAGTGCGGGTTATGACAGATTAATCTCTCATGTAATTACCTACAATTTGATGTGTCACAAGACATTTTTCGATGAAATCACAAAACTCAGGAACATTTCGTATTGAAGGAAAATTTAAAAGTACCATATCGATCGAAAATGTTCCGCTCTACAATTTTCTACCCTGTCGTTTCTCCAAAAAATGCGTATTTACCGAGTTAAATGAGAAAAAAACGAAAAAGCGTATATACAGAGAAAAATCAAATTTTATGTTGGAAAACATGGTCAATTCTTTGAAACAAAATTTATTTTTTACTAATTAACAAAACTTTTTCAAACGTTAGAACAACTAACAAAACCAAAAAATTTACCATGTTATTCAACATAAAAGTTGATTTTTCTCAAAAACTGTAAACTTTAGAGCTTATGACCAAGAGTACCTTTTTTTGTGTAGAAAACATTGGCGGTTCAAATAGTTGTCTCAAAACCGTACTTTTTTCAGTGGCGTAGAAGTTGGGGAGAGAAACACCCACTACCCCTTCAAAATCTTCATCAATCATGATTCAAAAATTTTTCTATCGCACAGAACATACATACATACTTACTATGAGTAGAAAATGCTTGCAAAAGCTGTTTTCTGTACGATAAACGGTTTCGGAGATATTTGCAAAAAACGAAATTTTTTTTTCAATTTCAACACCTTGTATCTCAAAAACTAAGTGTCTGTGCATATATGTTAATAGGGACTTTTTTTCTCAAAATAAAATTTTCTATCGACTGTTGAAGTTCTGCTACTAAAACCTGGAACACCCTGTATATAATTATTTCTAAGAAATAACCCTTGCTTTGAACTTTAGATTGCCACAGATTTATCTCTTCTATCGAACCGTTCAATTTGGTATGACCAATAACGTATTTTTCTATCAACGAGAAGAATTATTAATTCTCATAACATGAAAAAATGCAAAAAAAACATATGTATATTTACTTTAGCGCTCTCTTGTAAGCTAAATGAAAATTTAAATAACACATGTCGATCGGAAACTTTCCACTCTACAATTTTTCACTCTATTGTTTTTCTCTAAAATATATATTTTCAGAGAAACATGCGGAAAACGACTGAAACACGTGAATTTTGATATACAGAAGATGAGGGTACGGAGCGGCTGTATCTCGACAATGGTAAGGCCTAGAGACTTGAGAAAAAAATCCTCATGAATAAAGTGGGTAAGAGAAATGGCTGGAAATTATTTTGAAGTTCGTAATTCAACCGCTGGGAGGCGTAACTGCTACAAAGAAACATAAAATTCACGCTATCTCGGAAAATTAGACAATGAGCTATAACTTTGAAAACATTATTTGATAGACTTGGTAATACCGTATCATTTTGCTCCGCAAAATCAGTCATAATAAGAAAGGGGGAGGCCAATGCATTTTTCAATATTTATATTCAAATATCTCCTGAACCATTCAACTGATTTGAATATTTTGATTTTGCTTGAAAGAGCATTTTATGATCTTCTGAAAAAATGATTTTGTTGAGCCGTTTAGTTTGAAACAAATAAGCTAGAGGGCGTTATCTGCAGCGATTACAAATTCGAGTACCTATATCGGATCAAGTTACCTTTGCAAGAAAAACAAATCACATAGCCACGGTAGCTGCTAAATTGAAAAGATAACGGATTTGACAACTGTCAAAAGTTAGTTCTGATAGTTCAGCGGCCTAGATTTACATTTAAATTAATTTTTTTGAAAAAATATCCTATTTACTAACGCGGAAGCGAATGATATTTTACGCATTTATTTTAAATGTTTCGAAAATGCTGTAATTGCGTCGCGACAATATGTAATACAATTTCCACAGAGAAGACTTTTTCCAGACTGGCAACGTGCATCATGCGTATCGAGAAAAATATTTGCTAACGTTACGTGCGATACGATCCCACCTCAAGTACCAGAATAATTTTCAACTACCTGGAAGTCTCAAGAACAATTGTCCACGAGATTCTTCAAGAAAATAATACGCATCCCTGCCATATTGTTTTACATGAAGCATTAAAAGATACTGATTATGATAGTAGACTGAACCATTGTCACTGGCTGTTAAATAGGATTCGGGAAAATCCAAATTACTAATTATTGTCACTAATATTATGAACGGATGAAGCAACTTTCAGTAGCGCAGGGGGTGTAAATTGGCATAATTTGCATTATTGGTCGAAGCAAAACCCACATTGGAACATCAAAATTATAGGCGTACATTTGTTTGACAAAACCCTTAACAGAGAAAGGTTTTTGGAATTTTTGAACGTTTTCCTTCCATCATTTTTAGGAGAAGTCTCCTTGGAAGCAAGAAGGAACATGTGTTTCCAGCTTGATGGTTATCGGGCACATTATAACCGAAACGTATGTCAGCATTTAGATGAGCAATATCCGAATCGTGTTATTGGAAGAGGAAGTTTATTTCCCTGGCCGGCGCGTTCGCCGGATCTAACTTGTTTAGATTTTTACCTATAAGGTAGACTGAAAGACTTGTTTTTTCAAGAGAAACCAACATCCAGAAAAATATAATGGAAAGAATACGAAATGCCATTAGAAGCTTGTCCAAGGCTGAAATTGAAGTAGCTGTTTTTCCTACCGAAATTAGATTGAATAAATGCATCGACAATGATGGAAAACATTTTGAACATTTGTGGTTAAACTTTGAGTAAATATGAGTGTTTTGTGAATCTTTTGTTTTATTGATATTACTGATGTTCCTTTGGCCCGTTGGCCTCTAAACACGCTCAAAAATTAGTTTTGAACCAGTCCTGAGCCTGAATAAAGTGTACAGGAAAGCTCGACGTGTCAACAATTTTCTGCTGAGTGGGAAGAAAATTGAATCGTAATTTGAATTACGTCTGTTACCACGGCTATGTGATTTGTTTTTCTTGCAAAGGTAACTTGATCCGGTAGAGGTACTCGAATTTTCAACAATTCCTCCTGTAAATCAAGAACGGATGAGGATGTCGCGATGCCGTTCTCACTGAAATTAATTTAGCTATGTTTATGACGGCTAAGGATCTGTCAAGAAAATAGTACCGTTCCATTCAACTTTTTTCCAAAAAATCACAAAAATGTGTAATCCCTGCGTATAACGCCCTCTAGTCATTTGTTTTCAACTAAACGGTTCAACGAAATTATTTTTTCAAAACCGGTTGAAAGTTTAGGAGATATTTAAATGTGACAGATACGAAAAAATGTTGAGTGGCAAAACGATACGGTATTACCAAATCTATCAAATGATGTTTTCAATGTTATAGCTAACATAGTCCAACTTTCCGAGATAGCGTGAATTTTAAGTTTCTTCGTAGCAGTTCCGCCTCCTAACGGTTGAATTATGATCTTCAAAATAATTTCCAGCCAATTCTCTTGCCCACTTTATTTCTGAGATTTTTTTTTTCCAAACCTCTAGGCCTTATCATTGTCGAGATACAGCCGCTCCGTACCCTGATCCAGACATCCTGTATATAAATCTATTACGGTTTTCACAGATTGATTTCACATGTACAACTATCTTCAATATCGTATAGGTCTCATTGCTGTACTATTTACTTCGACCAAAGGTCTTTCTTTTGTATAATTCCGGTGAACTATAATAATAATTTATTCCGACCCGGGGAAGCACAAGGAAGCTCAGAAGCAATACTCGCAAAGAAAGCGACCCAATAAGGCTATTTCCTTATTGTAGCCTCACAAAAAAGTAGTCATGTGAATATTATTAAAAACGGCTATTCATGCACTAATTATTAGCAACATTAATTATCGTGCATGAGATACTCAAGCAGAGCAAGTGGAAGCAGGTTTTGAGTTGTAATGGTTCCTCCGCAATACCCCCACTACGCCCGCGTAATATCAGTTATCTTTTTGATACTTTTGAATACTGAGATTCATTTATCCTGCACTTCTTTCAAGTTAGTACGCGTAGATTCTCGGCAACGGTCTCACCGGTAATTGTACGACAAAGCCAGGCACTTAAATACTACTCACACATAAATTTGCCAATTATAACTCTTACTTCCGGGTAGTCACAGCGTATTATAATTATGATTACCTCGTCAGTAATACCACTATACTTCCGGGTAGACACAGCGCGTACAGTGGTAATTACGACTCACGAACATACCTTCGGAGCCTACTTAGGGCTAGTCACAGCGTGTAGACCCTGGCGGTGGACTATCTACAACACCCTTATTTCCGGGTAAACACAGTGTATATTAGTGTGTCGTGATTCCCTTTCAATTGTAGCGAGGCTCTTAAATTATAAATAGATGTTATAGATTGTCAAATGAGGCCTACGCATATTTATCATAATTGTGGGTAAATGAATATTCTAAATCATCATAAATGCATTTATTTACAGGAGTAGAATCCAAAAGTTCCGAATAGACAGATCGACATAAAGTAATTGATAGAGGGTTTTATCCGGTGTAGACATATTTGCATTATAAAAGTCAGATTTGCTTTCGTTTGAAACCATAAATCGTGTATTTCATTCAAAATCGTAGTAAAACCGTGTCATCATCAGATAACGAAACAACCGTCATAAGTAAAAAACAGGATTTCACCAATTCCTCGCCGACGAGGAACTACCGGAGCAGGCTGTCCACTAGCTGGGAGCATATAAAAGCCAGTAGTTGGCTGAGGAAGGGACTCTAGTTTAAGGAGATATAAATACCGAAGTTTCATAACATTATATTCAAAACCGAAAATAATAGTCAGATAATTATATGTCCGTTTAAAACAGATAATCTCACAGTTTCCTCAATTGAGTTGGAAGTATTGAATTTTCATTGAATTAAAGAAAGATGAAACAAAGGTATTGTATCGTAGTGATCGATCGTGTATCTGTTGATCAAATAAATTTAAAGGTGAAGTTAACACCAGTTCAGGTTTTCGGGAACCAACGTCTAATCGCTGGAGGTGGCTGTATTTCTAGCGCGACTACCCTGGAGATACAGTCATTAAAGGTGGAAGGGCGGGAAGTTCTGACAACTGATGAGGTTATAATTTCTATTATATTATTTATAGTGGTGCGAGTCTGGGGTTCTGTCTGAAGTAAGTGAAGGGTACGTCCCGGCAACGCCAACAGACGGTCGGTTGGTTACACCATTCCCGTGAATTAAGAACCTGCAGTCTGACGAAACGTGCGGGCAGACATGCGGATCTGAAGAGGGCATAATTTCCAGCGCGACTACCCTGGGGATCTGTCTGAAGTAAGTGAAGGGTACGTCCCGGCAACGTCAACAGGCTGTCGTGTTTTTCCGCCGATATTGTAATTAATATTGTCTTAAGTAAATGATTACGAAATAACACTTTTTATTTTCTCTCTCCGCGGTAAATATTTTAGGACCGGCCTATAACAAGGCGTATATTACTTGAGAAAACTGGAAGAGATTTATGCATTAGATTTGCTACTTTACCGATCTTGCTAATGTTTTCCCAACCGAAGCTTATTATCCGCCGTACAGTTACCCGCTTTGCACGCTTTGGTGTTTGTAGTTTCTTTTTAAGACTACGCCTAATTCCACGGCTCAGTAGTTAAGAACGCTTCCGTTTATTTCCCGTTGGTGTTGGGTTTTGATTACTGTAACCCTACCTTAATAAATGTTTGTATAAGCTTAGTTATATATTACATTTTCTCTGTACTATCCCTATTGAGAAATAACCCAGAACCCTACGAGGGGTAAGTAAAATCTACAACTCAGTAGCCATTTCGGGCCATCTCGAGAACTTTGACCCCTGGAATTTATTTCTTCACTGATGTTGCCCTGGCTCAGGCTGTATAACGCAGTCAGAAGAGACCGTCGCCACAGAGAACTCTTCCGGGGAGTAAGCCTCGCAAATAAAATCTGGCGCTCGAGACAAAATACCGGAAAGTGTGTTACACAATCTATTTCTCCTTCAGAGCCTACTTCCGGGTAGTCACAGCGTGTAGACCCTAGCGGTGGACTATCTACGACACACTCTTATTTCCGGGTAGACACAGTGTGTATTGGTGTGTCATGATTCTCTCCCACTCTAATCATTTACACTCTCTGACACAATACAATCACTTAACAAATTCAATCTTACGTTTATTCGGTACAGAAGACAATTAATTTCTTCGGACGTTATGGAGATCTGTAGAGGATGAACTTATCAGGTACAATACAACAATTACAATCACTAATTAAAGGATATTTGATATTACAAGGCCGTAACGTGAGCAAAAGAATGGAACTCAATGTACTAGCTCAAATAGGTAAAATCACTATTTACGCGGTACAAATGATTATTTACTTCGGAACACTGACTTACTTCCTCTATAAGGTGTCTAACTAACTGACTCTCTCAAACTGACTCAGGCTGACTAACTAACATCACCGCTTGCAAATCGTTCTTTTATACCAATCGAGGTGCTGGTCAAGTCACCTCCACCAGTTCCTGCATACTACTTCTTTACTCATTTCGCGTGAATGATGTTCCACCAATTCCGAAATTCTGTGCCGTGGTTTTTATGCTCAGGACACATGTTTCGTATCTTTTGTTGACATGAAATAAGCATTTTACAATGAAAACAAACATACTTGGCTTAATTGAAATGAATGCAAATCTGATCCTTATACTACACTACTCATTCAGAAATATGAATCCTATATACTAATATGAATGAAATCTTTTAAAATTTCTCAATGTACCAACTCAAATAGCCAAAATCACTATTTTCCTACTACTTCAATGGTGACTGGCGGAACATTTACTTTTGCTGGTACAATTGATTGCTCTGGAAGATTCGCTCTGACTGGTCAAGTAAGCTGCACCAGCTCCGGCCAAGACCTTTTTTGCTCATTTCGCACTCATGATGCTCCACCAGTTCCCCTATTCTGTGCCGTGGTTTTTATGCTTACATCTGTTTCTTTATCTTCTGTTGACATGAAATATGCACTGTTTTGAATGAAATCAAATATGAATTGAAATGAATGCAAATCTGATACTTATACTACCCGGATGTCTATGCCTGGTACTATCTATATTCCTATACAACAATATAATCATTCAGAAATATGAATTCTGAATACTAATATAAACGAAATCTAAAATTTATGACCAATCTACGTGTTTCCCATCAAATAATTATTCAAGATTTTAGAGATTCGTTACACATCATATTAGTTTATTGGCATGAAGAATCGAAATTTTTCGGCGCTAGAGTCATTGCGGGGGCGCGCTTAAGCCAGGACCTTAAATAGACTTCTGACTCCTTCTGACTGACAATCTCCGCTGCATCTGTAAATTAATCGTATAAATAAACTTTATGTAATCTGACCAATCTTAACACTATTTCAGTGTGTATTATAATATTCTCTTTAATCGAAATTGCTTAGAAACAATTTTGGAAACACGTTAGAAAAAATAATTGTGGATGGTACATATTATGTGTCTCAGTTTAGATGTTACAATGACATATCACAATAATTCCGAGACATGAAAATTAAAAATTTGGATGATTTGTTATAATAACTATTTGAAATTAATGGGTGAACAGGATTTAGGTAAAACTTTTTGCAAATGACAACCTGACTATTTCTCACTTCTTAATTTTTATTTGTTGAAATTAATTTTGGTATTAGATGTTGTTGAAAGAACTGGGTCACCCTGTATACTTTTGCATAAATGCACATGAGTCATACATGTACAGATTGATCGAATATATTCCTTTTCTATTTACATCGAAAATATACTCACCCAGAACAAATTTGGCTATCACCAAATTGTGGAACAGTTTCGTCCCTTTCTACCCAGCCAACTAAACTTGCTGGCTTCTTCATTACCCATTGATGATGTTATACAACGCTTGACAAAAATTACAATTATTTGAT
The DNA here is from genome assembly GCA_958510875.1 of Endomychus coccineus. Lineage (NCBI taxonomy): Eukaryota > Metazoa > Arthropoda > Insecta > Coleoptera > Endomychidae > Endomychus > Endomychus coccineus. The sequence continues at coordinate 84,339,131 of OY294069.1, read as the reverse complement.
CCGTCCAGTTTTGCCAATTCATTCACCTAGAACTTGATTTTGGGTAAAATGTTGATTACAAAAATCAATACTTATACTTACAGCTGCATCAAAATTGCTTTTTTCCTAAAGAACTGCCCAGAATCTTCTATTAGTCCAATCGTCCTGCAATTGAGATACACTTAAAATGATATTTTTTCCACATCTCTATTTTATGATTGATATTTATGTTTTTTGAGTCGCTGATCACGAATATGGAGGTTAAAAGATCGTAGACCCATGGCGTTCCGAGATATTGGCCATTTTCGACCCAAAAATGGCCGTTTTTCCGAGATTTCGTCGTTTTTGGCGATTTAAAGAAAAACAACACATTTTATCGACTAGACAGTGAGAACAAATTTGTACAGAAATGAAAAATGCGTCGAATGACGGAAAATAGAAGTCTCTAAGTTATTCGGGGCCCGATGCCAATTCTGGTTTTTTTTGGTAACATAAAAATAAAATTTCGTCATACAAATTTTCCTCTAAGAACTTTATTTTCTGCCCAATGGTAGTATTTCATGTGTATTTTCGAATCAATCTTGGTTTTTGTCTTTTTTTGGCGCCAAAATCCGCCATCTTAGAAAAAAATGTTTTTCATCATAACTCCGTTAAAAATGGGTCTTTTGATTTAAAATGCGAATTGAAGAGTTTGATGTCTTCTACAACATCTCCAGGATCCAAGCATTTTGATTGAAAAGTGAAGAAATGGGACTGTTTTGAAAAATCAAGGTCCCAGAAAAAATTAGTAATTGTCAGGTTAGAATACTCGTATGAGACTCGTATTATATCTTATATATTGTTTCTTTCTTACTTAAAAAAAATACATCCTCTTGACAATTCAGAGCAAAATTTATATTGGCATCGATACATAGGAACAGAGAATGAAATGTTTTATGATCTCTCTCGCATATTTCTTTCATTGCTGTTAATAATCTGTGGTTATAATTTCAATCAGATGATTTTGTTCAATGATTACCTCCAATTAGGAGTCTGCAAAATGCATAATGTAGAATTTTGAACATAATGTCTATTAAATGTTGTGTCACTGAATTATTGGCTTGATTACTGGTCCATAAAAGAGTACTTACGTTCATCCTTGTATAATCATGATAAACCGGATTTTTAGAAATCAATTTCCATTATATTATGACCCAAATGCTGTGGATGGAAGTATGCCTTTGAATTGAATGAATAGGATACTAACCATTGTCATTGCATCTTTGGCAACAATGTTGCTTAGAGGTTTTGTTGCAGATAATTTTCGTTGTGAGTAGCTTCAGATGCAATATAAATATTAAACATTGTTAATCGTGTCAAACTTAGTGTTCAGTCGGCTTATTCGGATAAAGTACCTACTAAGGACATTCTTGAGAAGCATAAAAGTGTATTTCGGGTATTGATAAAGTTTACAAAACGTACAAAATAACTAGAACACAATGCAGTACCTAACGTTTTGGGTGCTCGGAAAATACTCCTAACTCTAAAGGACGCGGTATAAAGTGAAAATGATATGATGGTTAATGATAAAATTAAAGTGTATGTCACTGTCATTGAACCAACTGAAAGATTGGTACATTAAGTCGTGGTGGTCCCTGAACCAAATGGTGATGTTCAAAGATTCATTCAAGAAACTTTGGAACATTTGCCCGGAGTAGTTGCTTACTTTGATGACATTCTAATCTTTGGTAAAACTTCAAATGAACAACAATACTTGAACATATTTCTCACCAAAATACTGGAAAGTGATCTTACTGTGCACTTGGAAAAATCATAAATTGGTCTGCGATCTGTTAAGTTTCTGGCACATAACATAAGCTTATCTGGCGTCGCTTCAGATGAAAGTAAAATAAAGCAATCATTGAAATGTCAGCACCGAAAAATAAAAAGGAACTCCAACGTTTTTAGGGAATGATTGTCTATCTAGCTAAGCTTATACCGAATTTATCGCAAGATACCTTGTAACCGGCCCTAAACGTTGGGCGTTACTCCTACTAAAGGATCAACTAATAAGCTCTATTTTATCACTTGGTTGCCGACAGCTACAGTGGAGGTGGTCGTAGGTTATATTTTAGATATTAAAAATTCGGGCGCCAAAGTATTTTAACCAACCAATGAATTCGTCTATAACTAGGTGATGCAAATACTCAATACCCCAGGTTAAAATACCCTGAAAGAAAGAAAATAAAAAGACTTGTACCCAGAATGATTGAAATTTACTTGACACACTAATATTGATACGATTTTTAACAGGTCTTATAATAACGGGGTATGAAGCGAGTGATAAAAATATATGAATGAAATTAGTTACTTTAAATCATTTTACAAGTGAACAGTTGATTGAATTTACATAATATACAATCCTCAGTATTTTTAAAAATTGTTACACAAACACAATCGATAATCTGACCGGGTGTGAGTTAATATTATTACAAATTGTTATACAAAACACAATCGATAATCTGACCTGGTGAGAGTTAATATTATTAAAAATAGTTATACAAAACACAATCGATAATCTGACCTGGTGATAGTTGATGATTTGCTTAGTGATTTCCACAGTAGATGCAAGCCAATTCCTCAACACACTTTCTTATTGAATTTTCCACAACGTGGACAAAAGAAAAAAAGAAGAACCAGAAGTAGAACTCTGAGGTAGAACTAGAACTAGAACTAGAACTAGAATCCTGAAAACATGAAATGTTCAAATCTCTATTGTTCTATTGTCGTCAGAAGACAGACATGAACAAAATACATAACAAATACTAACAAATTAGGACTAGCCTATATTTTAACAGATTTCACCTTTGAAGGCCAATCAGTCCCTGAAGTCTGTAAATAAATCAAATGGAATTACAAGATATTTACCTCTATCACGATAGGGTTTTGCCTTCTAATATGACAACTTTAATTCCGTTCCCAAACAGATTCGTCGAAACTAGGTTTAGATCCCCTAAAGGCAAATTATTTACCCTCTTAATTCCAAATATTCCAATCCAAATCGGTAAATGATGTTTTGGTTTTCAACGGAGAAAAAAAACCCATAAATTGGTTCCAAACCCACGCTTGGTATCACCTCCCTGTTGAATAACCTAGAATCGACTTTTCATTCAAACGAACAGACCAGAAGTACCCTTTCTCTTCCTTTTCCGGTGTCTCACAGAACACCCTCGAAAGAGAAGCGGAAGCTGACACCAAGCAACCAAGACCCTCAGAATAAAGGTATGGTCCATGAATTTTAGAATATACGGATCATGACTCTTAAAATATAGGTACGGTCCATGACTTTTAGAATATACCGAATATACGGTCTAGCATAGCTGACGTCACAGGAGTTAATCGATTGTCCTACAGCGGCCATTTCTAAGCCGTTGGGTGGAATTTACACGTTAAAAATTCCCCCCTTACTTCAAGAAAATTTCCCAAATTTTCACCAAGACTAAACGTGGAAATTAGATCAGGAAACTAATAAAAAAAATGAAAACCAAGATCGCTATTTCTGCAGGAAGTAGGACCTTAAAACTACCCTTGAAATCCACAAAAAACCACCCTTGAAATCCACAAAAACCCTCTAACACCAGACAACACACCAATCATAATTCGTTTTAAGGAATTATCTAAAACTAATGATATGCGCCTAGTTGAGAAACCAGCAGAAGGAATCAAAAGCTCGCCCTCCAATACGATGATGATCAGCTCAACGATTGGCCTGGAGTACCGAGCGGCGTAAGATCAAATAAACGCTCCGTGCTCCCTAGGTAACTCCCGTCGTTGAGTTGCTCATCCACGCATAAGGATTGCGTTCCCCCGGAACCAAACTACTAGCAATTAACCAGATTCAAAACAGAAGGTAATGAATCTACAAGTCAAAAATGGAAAATAAAATAGAAAATAAAAAAAAACACCAAATTCGGTTAAAGATCGGGCACAGGAGGAATCACACAAACGGTATTCTCTCGCTCCCACCAGAACTTTAACCAGGGCAGGTTCTTAATGACGAGTGACCAACCCTCAATATTCCTTTAGAAGCCTTCTACTTCAGGCGGAAAAACCCGTTGGCATATTAGCAGCCCGGAACCAACACGAGTTACTCCAAATAACAACAAATAATATACCAGCTCAAATAAATTACAGTATCAAGGTAATTATCGATTCCATCTGTAACCTCACACGAAAATTACACAGATAAACAGTATCATTCCAAACAACTGAATCGAGTATTAATGGATCAAAACAATATTATACTCAATCACCAATTAACCGATTATCTAAGGATCAAGACAACAACAAAAATCCGGAACAATTGTGTTGCTCAACTTGGAAATGATAAACCCAATCTTCACATTCGGGATACAAAACATTACCCTTCCACCGATACTAAAAGCAAACAACAAGTAGCTGTTACATTAGTGAAGAAATAATTATGTCACTGTCACACTGATATCATCAATAACCTACAAATTTCATACCTATTTATTTCAGTTGTAAAACAATAATGAACTAAAAATTAATATAGTAATAAAAATTGGCGAAATGTTAACTTTGAACCTTTTAAAAGGTCGGGATACCCACAAACTGGGTCGAAAACGGTTTTAAAATAGTTAAATTTCGATAAATGGAATGATGTTCACGTGAGAAGCCCGTAGCTCGCGAGTTGGCAGAGTGCAAAGGTTAGGAACATAGAACTTCTTTACGAGGGCTTTTTGCGTACCGTTTTCGCTCCATGTAGTTAGATTCAGTCGCGATACGCACCCGACGGCCCTTCTTTTTTCCAAAAATACCGTTTAAATAGGAAATTTCAATCAAAATAGAAACAGGTACTCTCAGGTCTCAGTTACGCGCGTCTAACGTGCGACGTTCCAAAGAGAATTTTCTTGCGACTGAAATATACATGAAGCGGGTAAAAGCTAGCGGCCCATAGCCGAGAACATTTTCTTACAACTTCCGCCGGCCGAATGGGGCACGACACGGCCCCAACTTAACAAGATCGAGGTAAAATGTATAAACTCTAACTGACGCGCAGCGAGCTCCTCGAGGCATATGTCAAAATGATTACGTTCGTAGCTAATGACATAGGATGTCTGGCGTTCATGCAATTGTGTTTTTATACAATTCGAACCTTCTTATTTCGATAGGCCAAGTGGAAATACCGGAGTCTAAAGCGCTAGAAACTTCTGAGTGTTATATCATTCGTATAAAATTGCGAAATTTCGTACTTTTAGAAACTTCAAATTAATCAATTTGACACAAGTAAAGTAAGACACACGTTTTAGATTCCACAACCAACCTTGACCAAGATAATTTTTGATATCCCGGTATTGCAAAGTATCAACGTCACACATATGTATTATGTCTATTAATTTGAAGTTTCAGTGGCTTTTCACAGTTATTGTTCACTTAAAAATGAGTTTACAACGGAGCTGACAATCTGGCAAGTTAACACCCTGAATTGATATCAGATCCTTGACAATTTCATCGCATAGAATAGTTCTTTCTATTATTCCAAATTTTGACACTATTATATCACATTTTACACTTTGTCGAGCTCGCTACAATTTATATTTAAAGATTCATTTTGATTGGTTCCTTGACGGTTAGGGCTTTAAAACATTTTTAGAAAGATGGACGGCAACATCTCCGACAAAATAGTAGGGAAAGGCGGACTCATGTAGTTCTTTCGGCAAAGGATGCAGTGGTGGAACAATGAGTGTGCACGCTTTGTCCAAACTAAAAAAAAATTTCTAAATATCGCCCCATCACCATAGTCGCCTACACCAAATGCAATAAAATTGTTATCTGCATCTCCTATAGAAAATAATTGCAACGAAAAATAAACTTTTATTATTATAAAAGATAGATCCCGTTTTTTTTGGCCAATTGATTCTAATATGTTTACCGCCATGCTACGATTACAATTAGAAAATTTCCCAAACTCCCTCAAAGCGTTGAGCTTTTTCAATCCATCGCAATTCATTTAGAACAGGCATATATTCTACATGCAAACCCAACCAAATGCTGTCGCAAACTTCTTCAACTATTTGTCCAATTGTTGAATCTACTCTCATAAATTGGTGAGACAACTGCTTGAAACTCATTCCGATAACCAAATATCTAAATCAAAATTTTATTTTCAGGACCTGCATGTAAGGAGGAATGGAAAAACCACCAAATGGATCATCAGTACAAGTAAGAAAAATTTTTTATTGATCGAACTATTACACTATTAGGCTGTCCTCACACCGTTCACTGTATCTAGACAACAAGAAATATTCAATTCGCTTACGAAGAAGTTACCGAAACAGAGCCTCCTGAATCAGAAGAACAGGACGAAAATCATGAAAATGAGTATGTAGTTGAAGAATCCGTTGCAAATGAATGTTAATTGATCCCCGAATGTTCATCAACTCGCAATAAAATATCTAATAGAAAGCACAAAAAGTGTATTGTTTAGAGAAATGTGCCATTGATTATTTCACTTCTAACAGGCGATGTAAACCTAAAACAACAGAATATGTTGACTTGCTATTTATTATAAGTGTTCTGTCTGATTTGCGTCAAATGACGAACGCACAAAACATGAGTTCAAATGGAAAACTATGCCAATTATTGGTGAAATACTTAACGATACATTACGTTATAGCTTCTCGAAATTCGGTATCAGATTTCTTGATAGAAAGTTCAACTCTGTCCAAAAGTGTTGTGAATACCTCTCGAGACATTCGATCAAATTTTACTGCATTTTCAATCATTTTCTCGCCAGAACAAGTTTTGAATATACTTCGATCAACATTATCTGTACCTACTGTATAGATGAACCCAATATTTTCGAGTATTTTTCTTCTTTCTCCTTCGCAATATTATTAGCGACAATACTTGATACGATGTATACTGTTCACCGGTTTACACTTTCAGACCATCTAGCGGAACAAGGATCTACAGATACCCCCGCCACTGAGACAAATTCACGTAAAAGCATGAAAACAAAGCTTGAAAGATGATCCCATGTTGGATCGAATATCCATCAGTCTTATATAAAACATAAAGGAGGAACATCAATCAAAAACATGTACTTCAATAATACATGTATTCGGGGGCAAGAAAAAACAAAAAATTTACTGCCGCTTGGAGTTTCTGAATCGGGAAAAGGAATGCATATCCTGCTACTCCAACACCTAGGCCACAACCGCCGATTGAAGTTGTGAATTAAACTCGGTATATCAACCATTCGCATATTTCATACTTTTCTGCCATTGCTTTAAGGCTTTTATGTCAATTTGTAGAGTTGGCGAGGGTCACTATAGATCCTTTTTCAAGCATCCTCTAACCGAGTCTCTCCTAGCATCAATATCTTCGCGGCAAGTATAAGCTGGTTACCAAGTTGCACTCGTACACTCCACGGCACAATATTCGTTTCTCACACAACTTAAGAATCAATTCGCTAGATGGCTCTATCACTGGGAATTGCGATAGCTTATTCGCATAAACATTATCTGATTCTTTTGAATAAAAAGATATCAGAGTCGTTACATTGTATATACATAATCCATCGCATTATACGAGCCGATAAAAGTCGACATGACTAAATAAAGGACAATGTCTATTTGATCCGAATGGTTAAAAGGTGACCTAAAATGAACACTCTCCATTTTTTAAGTGCAACTATCACTGCCGGGGCTTCTTTCTGTATAATGTAATTCTACTCCAACCAAAGTTCTACTAGCAGAAACGATAATATGTAATTCATCAGTTCCATCACAGACTTGTTATAAACAAGGTCCCAACGCAAACCCAGAAGCATTTGATTCAACATAAAATCTTTTCACAATGTCCAGATGACGTAATTGAGTCAAACGCAGAAAAGCATCTTTAATCAATTGGAAAACTTCTTCTATCACACAATACCACACAGAATACTTCTTCAAACGCTACAATAACGGACTACCCAACTTTAATAATTTTCGTAAAACCTGGATCATAATATACAAAATCTAGGAACTTTTCCGATATCGGAAATTCCTGGATGGCCTTGAATCGATCATTATCCACCTGAACTTCTTCCGGTGACAGAACATGACCGAGAAAATGAACATTACCACGTGTAAACCTAGATTTATTGAATTTGATGGTAACATCAGTTTTCGAATATTTTAAATATTGGGTGTTTATTGAATATTAGGAGATAATCACCATAGGCAATGAGGTTTCAGACACTGCATCTATCTCCAGTGCCCGAATAAAACTAGCTACGCTTGTTGACAAGCTAACAGTAACCTCTGGAATACATACGACTGATTCTCATGTAGAAGCTCCGTATACTCCTTATCTTCCAACTGAATTGGTACTTGCCAATACGATAATTTCAAATCAATAGTACACAAACATTAACCACACCAAAAATTATAAAGCATATCTAACAGATTTGGTGGCATCATTCGCAAATTCAATATATGTGTGGAAACACACACCCTGATCGAGTTATCCTTTCCTTTCAGCACAACTAAAAGGCTTGTGTCATCGGTTGAGAAAGGTAGAATAGCCCCCCTGTCCAACATTGGAATCGCTTTACAAAAAAACGGTGATCCATCATTTAGAATTATTTTATGTTTATAATCATTAATACGGATCTGAAAATATCTCCTAGTACTTCAACAGGAGTGCCAACAGCCGATTCTTATCCTGATCTGAAAAAGTTCCAGTTTCTTCAAATATTTTCTTAATCTCAGTATTGCCGAATGAACTTTCCTCTGTTCAGATTTATTTGAAAATTTTCCTATATTCCCTTCAATAATCTCACTTACTTGAATATGTTCTTCTGAATTAATCTGCCCAAGAAATGAAATTCTTCGATATACTCCATTAAAAATGCCTTGTATCAAGTTCTCATTTCAATTGATTACAATCCTATTATCGCACAAGAAACTCCTCAGTATCCTGATTAGACAATGTAGAAACAAGATTTACTTCATTATTGTTATGTGAACGCCTCTTTTATTCTCCGCCCGCCTATGATCATTATCTCTATTGGTCTCTAGCACGATACAACCTCAATTGTTGAGATTAATTTAGATTATCTACTGCATTTCCAATACAGTTCGATTTCCTCAGATGTGTCACAAGTTTCTCTACAGATTTAAAACCTGAGTTCGCGATACCTTCAAGCACATCCGCCAAAAAATGATTAATTATCATACCAACCAGTTCTTTATCGTCCAATTGCTTTGACATACATACCCAATTTTATTCTCAAAAATACCTCCAGCGCTCTTCCAATTCCCGAATACCGAGTCAAAATTGATTCTTTGAAATGGTCGAACGAAGCAAATTTCTTCATTTCACCCTACTCATGTACTGATCCCTGCAAGCAACCTACAAAAAAATTATCTCGTTTTCCCTAAGGAACACCAGCGTCGCCCAACAACATTGTTAATTTATTTATGAATGAAATCATAAATATTGTCCCAGATATCTTTCCAAATTGAAGTATCACTTTTATCATCTCGACTGTTACTACCAAATTCAGGGTCATCACAAGAACATCTCTGGTTACTCCATTCGCAAATCCCATTGCATTATATATATTACCACCATGACATCATCAGACAGTTCAGCTAAATCACTAATAACTTCACACATTTTATTACCAATAACAAATGATACAGGTTGTAAATTCAAAGTTTCCAACATCAAGAACTGAACGTTTAGTTCAGAAATTTTAAGTAATGCATTTTTTAAAAACTACTTCGTTGGCCGTCATTACACGCCATAGTAAGGTAATGACGGCCTGGGGACCTCCATCGGGCTGATTATCATATCTTACAGGCAGTGTTCGCACACTTACAGCATAGTAGCCACATCTCCCTGTTTTACGATGTCACCACATATGATACATATGTCCTCATTTATTTCTTCCTTGAATCCTCGCCGTCTTCATCTTCTGCACCGCTTACTGCTGACACCGCCACTACCTTTTTGCAACTTCTTCTAACGGTTTCGGTTTCTGTTTGCCATCACCCTATAAAAGTTTGTGTTTCATGCCTGTTGTTTTGGGATCTTTCATGTGTTTCTTCTGCAAATGGAATTGTCCCTTCACTCATCTCATGTCCAGCACTGCTTTCATAGATGAAGTTGTACCTAATGGCTCAGGTAATGGTATGAGATCAGGAAAATAACTCCGACAGATCCCGGAAAATTATTTTCACTCACCTCATTAGTCTGGTACAATCCCAGTAAAGTTTCATTGTTGTCTTGAACGCCTTATCTTCCATATCGGGCTCAGGAGTTTCATCGAGATCAGCTGCCTGTACTAAGACAAACGCGACAGCAGGAGCAAAATCTTTTCTTAAGGGGTTCAAAGGAAATATTCCTGTTTCTCGGAAGTCATTAATTGTTTTTGCAGGTGTGGCGACTTTGCCGTATGCTTTATTAAATATTTCTGCTACCTCATTGTTGTTGAACTTTGAATAGCTAGAACACTCGGTGTTGAAAGCAGTTTTCAAAGCAAAGTAAAACGAAACGTCTGATGGCTGGAGGCGGTGTGATGTGTGAGTTGGTATAGTTACAATGATAATTTCATTTTCTTTCCAGAAAATGTAGGCATGTAGCGTACGGTGTGTAGAGTGGTTCTCAATCAGCAGTAGTATTGGATCGTCTTTGGTTGATTTAACAAATTTTTGAAAGTGATCAAGCCATTTCATGAACACTTTTTCATTTATCCACCAATTATCTGAGCAGAGTAGAGTGCATTAGGTGAATCATTTCTTTTCAGTTGGGCATTCATCCTTTTACGGGCATATATGAATAGAATACATTCCTGACACGCTTATGGAACACATGGTAGTGGTTGTTTTCCCTCTTTCGGCGCTGGTTATGAATTATACTCTTCTCTGTCCTTTTTCTGTATATATCCTAACTAATCTCGCGTTGTAGGTCTCCAGGAATACATCTGGTCGTGCTCTGACCGCTGCTTTAAGGGCGACGTTCGAGGCTGGACCCAGGGCTTTGGCATCACCTATATTGTTGCAGGCTTTCATCAACTCTTCTTCCGACATGGACATGGCATCGAAGCGACGAATGGCCAGCACATTCACGAAACGGTTGAGTCCCATTTGTTCTAGGAACAGGGTGGCACTATCCTTTCAAGCTGAACTGTACACGATGCCGGAACCACCGTGAGACTTTTTAGCCTGGCCATTACCGTTTTATATGGTCTTCATTGACCATATCAGAGAGCTCCCTCCGCTGACGTGCTTGCTGTTCATAATGGCTCTCTTCAGACTCCCCTTGCCTAGTGGTATCGTAGTTTCAGGGCTTCTTCAATAGAACACAACGAAAAAGCCAGAGAAGTAGTTGAGATGCAAAAAAATAGTATTGATGACCGATCAGACATCAAAGTGCTAGACAATATTTATAATAGTATAATCTAATAATTTAAAATAACATAAAACCATAACATATGGTAGTTTGAGATTATCCTGTGGAATATGACAAAAACGTAACGGTTGATAAACCATATCCTTCCAGACTGAAATATGAAATATCCTTAGCTGCAGATAAATCTGAATTCATGAAATAGATTTTACGCTCAAACAAACATGTCCATCCCTTCTGAATTAACTAGATAGTTTTTGTGTGGTGTGACTTGTTTTTGAAATATGTTCTGCTAATGCCTCACCATTATTTTTTTTATACGGTCAAAATATTCTTTATACTTTGTTTCGTTTTGACCCACGTATCATTTGAACATACCTCACAATCAATTTTGCAGATCCTGGATTTGTCGAAATCATGAACTTTATCAAAGGTGTTACCTAAACGGTTTTTTAACTTGTTATCACATCTATAAAAAATAGAATTTCAAATTAAGAAAACAAATTATGGAATTCATTAATTATTGAGGGATGATAAGTGGAACTTCTGAAATTTATTGAACTATTTAGAGGTAATGACTCTAATTTGTTCGATTGATTGCATTCCATTTCCCGTTTTTGGTTAGAGATTAACTTATTGATTAAAAATTTGTTGAAACCATTGCAATTTTCTCAACTTCGTTTGTTATAATTCCCCAGACTCGAAAGGACGTTTTAATCATGTATGAACTGCTACACGAAAATATACCTTGTGCCATATAACCCGATTTGAGAGAATACTTCGTTCGCTATGCTCACTCTGTCTTAATTGAAGGGAAATACAAGATATTCTCAATCTTTTATTAACTATTCCATTCACTTGCAAATCCAATATTATTATGTGATATAATTCATTGAAACGAAATTTTCTATTACATTAAATTTCAACTGATAATTTCTGAAGCGCCACTTGTAAAATTCAATGCATTCAATGTATCACCTTACATTCATATATGTTATATAAACAAGTGTACATGAGCAAGCAATTAATCATCTGAGAATTTCGTTCGCACTATTTAATATTCAGTTCTTTATATTCGAATGACAGCGCTTCAATTTGTATCATATCCAATTAGGGATTGATGTACATTTATTCTAATAATAGCGGTTGGTGTAAATATGCTGGCATTGTAATTAATTGATCCTATAGAATTTCCTGGGTTGTCAGTTATACGTGTACATTTCTGCAGTTATGTTAAGATCTTCTATGATCAAAATGAAATTCTTACAGTAGTCAAAAAATGCGAATAACGCATGGAATTCTAGCACTTTGTCGGTAAAAACGTTCTTATGGAAGGCTCCATAGGAAGACCCGCTATCTATACAAGCTTGGTACGGGAGCCGACAAAGCTTTAGTCCTGTTTGAAAGACACAGATTTAGTATTAACAAAGTCTCAAAATAAAACCAATAAATTTATGGCTCTTAAGAGTGTTTACAAAACATTGGCCGCCTCAACATGCTGATGACCATTTATTTTAGAATTAAAGGCCGTAGTGTTCCTTTTTCTATGTGCAAGAATTTAATACCGGTTTTGGTTGGCTTTTTCTCCACTATATCATATATTCTTACTCATTATTGCTGGCATTAAATTTTATCGAAAGATCTTTCAACCATTACGAGTAATGAATTTCATCGAACCTTTAGCAGAATAATATTGTGAATGAATTGATGCTACATTTATTATATTTTCATATGTGTCCTAAATGATGAAAATTTTGTAGGAATTAAAATTGGATCTATATGATCTTATGTACATGATAACGGTGTAAGAAATTTTCAACAAAAACGTTTTTATTATCATTCTTCTATTATTCATCACGACTAAGTGAAGTAATGCTGTTGCGATAACAAACAAATAAAAAAATTTTCATTTCAATACAATTCAATGTAATTTCCTACATTAAGGAATGCATTAGGTTGAAATTTTCAGGGTAATGTAGTATTGACAACAAATATCAATATTCTTTCAGTTTACAGGCTCCTCAAAAATTTCATGCAGTATGTTTCATCAGTTGAATATTATCTAAATCTGATCCAATTTGGTAGAATGCGTTGTATCTCATATTGAATTTACATTTCATGTGCGTTATTTTGCAATTATTTAAATATGCATGTGATCGGATAGTATGCCAGAAAAAATATTCCAGTGATAGAACTGATTTCACGTTAAAATTTGATTACCTTTCTCATATTATATGCCGATGGCAATGCTATTTCATGCAAATTGGAATTTAGACCAATGGCAACATTTTTGCATTGCATAAAAGCAAGCTAACTTTTGTTCGAATTGATCAAATTGCATCAAAATCAAAATTAAACATTAGGTTCATGGAGACTGTACTGAGTATTATAAAATAAATATGATAGATAATCAAATATATCTTTAAATCACAATAATATTTAGTATTTTTTTCAGGCAGTTAGTTACGTTGCCATCGTCAGTAGGACTGACCCCATATATTTATGGATGCTTTAATATACCAGTATACCAGTGGAAGTGATAACTTCCAAAAGATGCTACGGAGGAGTTTGTTCGTTCCAGATCTATCGAACACATCAACTGAGTTTGTCAGAATATCAACTATAAAAGATTTCACACTGTGGATACACTATAAATTAGAAATAATCACGGTCATTCACTAAAAATACTGTTTGAGTACTGAGGACCTTTCGGCTACTAAGTAGTCATCATCTGAGGGAATTAAATTATTTGTCTGTACTGTGTTTTGGAAGGGATAAACTTCCTTGAGAAATGGTGGTGACCTGTAAAATATGCACATTTTTCACCATTACTTTTCTTTATATAGGCAAAATGTTCTCTATACTGAGTTAAAATGTTCCTTCTAGTTTAACTCACATAGTATTTTGAACACGACCCATAATCAATTTTGTAAGTCCGGGAGTTCTCGGAGTCGGAAACTTCATCAAATGTATTGGCTAAACGGTTCTTTAGCTTGTTTTTATATCTATAAGCTGCTTGTATTTCAAATTTGTGGAAAAAATTATGAAATTCATCAATCACTGAAGGATGATAAGTGAAACTTTTGAATTTTATTGAACTATTGTCCAGTGCTATTTGCTGAAATTTCCCAACTTCGTTGTTTTAATTTTCTTGGCTCAAGAGACGTTCAATTATCTATAAACAAGACTATTAAATGGATCTGTTTTATAATTAAATGATGTAGCTGAATCCACCGGAGTATACCTATTTGTTTGAGTGGGTCTTTTGTGTATGTAGAATTCCAAGTAGAAGTAGAATTACAACCTTTCATAGTGTTAAATCAAGGAAAGGAAGATGCTAATCTGTTTCTATTTTGACAGTGAATTTCAGTGAATCAAATTGGCTATTAAGCCTGTTCAAAAAGCCATATAAATCAAAATCTTAACTTCTAATCGCGAAAATATCTTCAACATATCTATACCAAAACTTTCGGAAACTGATTTAATTTGTTTGATTATAGCAGTTTATGATGAAAAATGGAATAATTTTGCTCCATACATAGGTATGGAGCAAAACTTATTTCACATATGTATGAAACAAACTTATCTCAGTTATAACAAAAAAAAGGAGATGTAATGGGCAATCCACTCTCTCCTTTTTTGGTCAATATTTTTTAAGTGAATTCGAAACCTCCTGGAAATCAAATTTAATTAAGTTCCAAAAGTATGAAATAGATATAGAAACGGAATAGAAACAAGTATCCAGCTTCCTTTCTTTGATATTAACATTGGAAAGGATGGTAGTCACTTGAAATTCGACATATACAGGAAGCTCACTAAAACAAATAGGCGGATTCAGATACATCATTTAATTATAAAATAGTTCCAATTAATAGTCTTGTTCATGGATCATTGAACGTCCCTTTGAGCCAGCAGAATTATAACAAGAATATAAAGTAAAATAATGTAGAAATATTTTATTTAAAATATCGATTGTGAGTCGTATTCAAAATGCTATGTGGGTCTAAGCAGAAGGAAAATTATTATTGGGTATAAAGAACATTTTGCCCATATAAAGAAAAATAATGTTGAAATATTGCATTTAAAATATGTAGGGCTAATATTTTAAATACAGGACGGATAAATATATAGGTAATTTAGAAGAGATGGAAATGTATGAACAAAAAATTGATTCATTAAATTTCGATTTATCTCCAGCTTAGGGTAGCCACGCTTTTGTATTATTATCCCCCAAATAGTATCTTTGCAGCCACATTTTGATTTCTAATTTAGTTTACTCTGATGATGACTACTTGGTAGCAGAAAGGTCCTCTGTATTTTAACAGTATTTTTAGTTGATAAGAATGATTATTTCTTATTTACATTGTCAGAATATGAAATCGTTTCCACCCACAGTGGTTTATTCTAGGTGAATTCAGAAAAGCTCAGAACGTTTATAACCAGAAAAATGTCTGGCCGATTACGATTCCTACATATACTACCTATAGTGAAGGGAGTAAAAACATATGTGGCAGTGGCAATACGATTACAAGAATTAGAAATCTGGTTCCTCCAAGAAGGCAAGGATAAGGCCGTTTGAGTTTTTAACCCTTAGAAATAAAACAAATGTGTTAGATGATTATCATCATCTAACATATTTTAATCCGTATCAGTTATTCTTCGAAATGGCGAATTTACATGCATACCAATTTAAAAAAGTGAAGGAGTTAGACGTAGACGACTTTGATGATGGGGCTACTTAAATACTTACTGCCTATGGTATTTATTCGAACTGGTGCACCGCCTGAGACCTTGGCGCTCTTCGTTTGCAAAGGTACTCGCTTTTATAATTTCGCCTCCTGTTACGCAGCTTTTTAGTTGTTCTGTGGTATACAGATCATTTTAGAAGCAGCTGTGTAATAGACTGGAGACAGAATTTGCAGCTTCCGACACGCATTTGAATCATTTTTCAGCTAGGTTTTACCATATTTTAATATGTTAATGTAATTTCATATCAATGTTCAAATACGTATTTCTAAATTATGTACGTTCCTAGCGATCAATCGAGTTCCTACCAATGTCGATGTAGTTTTTGGTTATTATCTTGACAACGACTCGACAAAAAATGGAAAAATTTTTTTTTGTCTAGAATGAATTATTATCCATTGAGATAACAAAATATTGAAATTTCTTGTGGAGAAACCAAACAAACTTCGAAGACTTGTTTTCCATTAGCGCTATCTGATGGTTATAATCAATTTCACTCCGATATAGGGTTTGCAGCTATTTTACACTAATTTGTACCAAATTTGAAGAGGATGTATCGAACCGGTCCAAAGTTATGGCCAAAATTAAGAGCTCAAATATCAAAATTAAGAGCACACAGAATCTTCAATTTGAGCTGTACGCAAAAAGGTAAAACACAAGTTCCTTTTTAACACTCTTCAAATTCGAATTGAAAACATGGTTATTGAAGACGCTACGAACAAAAATACATCACCTAATTGATATTAAGAATACTTGATCGAGTGAATATCATGTACCTTTTTGATTTTGAACAAACTCTCCAATTTTTATTCATATACTGTATAAGAATCGTTTATATTAGTAATTATTAGCCTCGGTTTTTCGCCTCTTATAACATAAAGAATTATTATCTTTAACTAACCGTATTCAAATAGTAATTTTATTTGCCATACCTACTGATTATCAACTGTTGACTGTATTTCAAACATTAATAGCTAGGTACCTTGAATAGTAGACTCCCGCGGATAGCTAATCTTGAACAATCTTGGCTTCCGGATGGATTCCGCGATACAATAGCTCGACTTGATGCCGGCGTTTCGCTAACCATTACAGGTGGCATCTTCAGGGCAGGCTTAAAGCTTGAACTGAAACTTCAAGATTAGCTATCCGCGGAAGTCTACTATTCAAGATATCCAACCTCAACGGAGAGGAAATCAAGAAGAAATCCAGAACCCTGGGAAATCTTAGCACCAAACTGGTGAGTCTACTTTGTTCTCTTACTTTTCTTTGTCGTTGTCGTGATCATAATTTGATTCCCAATTTCTTCAAGATATCCAGTCCCATAAATTCACATTCATCCAAAAACATATTTACACGCGCTAGTTTAGCTTTGATTCGGGAACGAATTAAGTATACTAGAAGCGAGATCAATTTCATCAATATAACCCTCTTTGGCCTTCACCTTGAACTTCAAATACCCTTTCAACATCCGATTGGTTGGTTTTCGACCGAATTACCTATGATCAAGCCAATCAAATTCGAACCCTCAATTCCAAACGTCATATTCAAAAATTCAATAAACTTCTTGCCTCCCAACGCTATCAGCATCAACCTCCCAGACTTGTAAATACTGTGGTTAATCTATCTTCACATACCCTTACTGAAGCAGAACAATCAGTTCTATCTAAAGGTCCTAATTTCGTTTTCTCCCCGAAGAATATTCCTACGCCATCAATTACTTCTGCTGTAGAAGCATTCCTACGTGAGGTTCACCATCTCGCAGCAGATGAAATTCGTTTCGAAACTGCTAAAATCCTTCTTCATTCCAAGATTCTTAAATCAAATTGACCTAAACATTTAATTCAAGCTCTCAATTTACTCAAATCAAATCCTGATTTAGCTATATTGAAAGCTGATAAAGGAAACTTCACTGTTGTCATGAATCGTTCAGATTATGATAACAAAATCCTGCAACACCTGCAAACTGATTCCTATAAGCTCCTACCAAAAGATCCCTACCCCTCTATAGAACGTTCAATTTCACAACTTATCCGTCGTTCTTCCCTTCCTGATTCAGATAAAAAATTTCTCATCCCCCATTGTTCAAAATGTCCCCCTTTATATTTGTTTGTTTAAAATTCATAAGCCCTCAGTTCCCCTGAGACCAATTGTCAGCACTATCGGATCCCCTCGATATCTGTCATCTATTCTCAAACCCCTTGTAGGTAATTCCAATAGTTTTAAACTAAATTCCTTTCATTTCGTTGAAAAACTTCAAACGCTAAAAGTTGACCCAGGCGATTTGCTCGTCAGCTTCGACGTCGAATAACTCTTGACTGATGTTCCCATTCCAGGCACCCTCTCCATAATTTCTCAATTGTTACCTGCCAAAAACATTTCAATTAACTTGCTACCGTTAATTGATTTTTGTCTATCCTCCACATATTTTCTGTACGATGGCAAGTTTCACGAGCAGTCCTCGGGAGCTGCCATGGGTTCCTCACTTTCTCCGATCATAGCTAATATCTTCATAAAAACTTTTGAACAAGATTCCATTGACTCATTTCTTCTCAAGCCGAAATGTTGGCTTAGATATGTCGACGACACTTTTGTTATTCGGCAACATGGTCGCGAAAATCTTGTTCCCTTCCTCAATCATTTAAATTCATCACATCCCAATATTCTTTTCACCGTGGAAGTCGAATCGCAAGGTTAACTCCCGTTCCTAGATGTATTGGTTAGTCGACGGACTAACGATACTTGAGGACATTCTGTGTATCGAAAACCCACTCATACCGATAGATACCTCAACGGTCTTTCCCACCACCCCCTGCCTAAAAGCAGTCTGTCATAAACTTCTTGGTTCACAGAGCTGTCAACTTATCTCAACCTCAATCCTCAAAATCAGAATTAAAACATGTTTCATCTGTCTTATTATCAAACAATTTCTCCCATTACAACATTAAAAAAGCCATAAAGAAATACACTTCGCCCAAAATTTCAAATCGACCTGAGCCACAAACCCCCCCACCTGCTTCATCCACTGCCTATCTTCCATATATTGAAAATATAACAGATCGAATTTCCAAAATCCTTAAGAAACATAATATTTCCACCCGGTTTTCCACACTTCCAAAATTATCTCAGTTTTACAAACCTATCATATCCCCTTCCTCCTCTCCACTAAGAAGGTGCTTATAGCGTTCTCTGTTCTTGCGGTGAAGTCTACATTGGCGAAACAGGTCGTACAGTAGCTACTCGTGTGGAAGAACATGAGTGCAAGCAGGTATAACATCTTACCCATCGATTACCAGGTCAGGCTACCCAACTTTAATCTAAATTGCTTATGTAATGTTTGAAATAATCATTTCAGTACTTATATATGTGTAAAATTCAACTGTGGTCCACCTTGTTCTAAGCAATTCAACCTCATTCATATTTCAATTCATTCACTTCATAACTCATTTAATATTAGGTTCTGTGATAAATTGTAACAACAATATTATTCTAATAGTAAGTAAATTTCAATCATTCTTGGTACGGGTCTTTTATTTTTTTGTATACTTTCAGGGTAATTTAACCTGGGAACTTTTGTGTGTTTGAATCCCCTAGTTAAGGAACATAATTTTATTGGTTGGTTAAAATACTCTGGTGCCCAAATTTTAACATCTAAAATATAACTCACGACCGTCTTCACTGTAGATGTCGGCAACCAAGCGATAAAATAGAATTTGTAGTTTATCCGCAAGTAAGAGTAATTTGTACTCTTACAAATTGGCGTGACAACAGTAGATATGCACTTGCGGAACACAAGTTTGACACTTATCATCAAATCCTTTTCGAAAATACTAAAATCCGAGCCCCAAATTTCTATCAGCGAAAAATCCTCGAAGCTATAGAAATCCTAAAACATCCAAATATTCTGAACCGTGACTCAGGATATTACCTTCCCAACATTTGGAAACACATCCTCGAAAATTCCACTTCACACATGATCACACAACGGCAGGGTCAGGTGCCGGAACGGAGTTAACAGTGAACTGTGTAGAGTGAAGGATTTTTCCTACAATAAATACGGCTACAGAAACCAGTAGAACCAGTTTTAGTTCAAGCCTCAAGCCTGCCCTGAAGATGTCACCTGTAATGGTTGACGAAACTTCGGCATCAAGTCGAGCTATTGTGACGCGGAATCCATCCGGAAGTCAAGATTTTTCAACTATGTACCTATCTTTGGTAAGTAAATATTATTATTATAAAAATTAACATATTACTACCCCGACATGATTAGTCCGAATAAAGAGGGAACTTCTTTTTCCAGTTATACGAAGACGAACATGTGTAAAATTTTATACCTGTATAATCAATAAAGCATCTTCAAAACTGGTGGCTAATGGACGAACATATATATCGACATTATTAGATTAAATATATCGCCCATGCAAACTATCCTTTCCCTTCTCAATCTTGATTAATATTCGAATATACAGTCCGCAATAGTGTACTAATAAAAATCAAAGATTCCAAACATTTTTTATAAAATTAATATTGTCTCAGATCATGTTGATAAATGTAAAATTCCAACGAATGATTTGAGTTATCTATTAAAAACCAATAATTCATTGTTCAAAGATATTCAGCAGGCAGCTTTTTGATTTGTTTGGAATCATCACGATTATTAGAACTTTTCACATCATAGATGTGACATGAAAAAGATGTCCAAGCTAACACATTCGTATTTATAGGGAATTATACTAGTATTAATAAGAAACTGGGATTCATATTCAGTTTGATCAATGTAATTAGACATCCACAAAGAGATGATATTATTCCCGTTAATTGGCTCTACATAGATTAGATCTATTTCTTGTTCTTATATTTATTAAATCCACAGATATGCTATATGAGGTGAAAGTGACATCGTGTAGCACTCATGATTGGAATACATTAACTTCAAACAAATTAATTATGTTTTATCATCCTACCCGGTTTCATTTAGCCAACAAAGACCTTACTGATGATAAAAGGTTGGGAATATTTTTCCAATATTGCTGTGTCCAAATGGGATCAATGGTTATTTCTAAAGAGGGTAGGTATCAAGATTCAATAATACGTATCTATTTGTCAAATATATCAGATAGGGTGAGGAGAGGTCGAGGGTTTATGTATTATTTCGTCCTTCACGCTAATCTGATATAAATTGCAATGATAACCCTCGTGGTGCTCTCTTACAATCCCCTTATGAACTTGCTAACATATTGAATAGCAAGTGTGCGTGTAATAGTGATGCCACTTATTTGAAGTTCAATTCGCAGAGACAATTTTTATTGTTCTTCTATTTACGCAGATTGATCTGGATATAATGAATATTTTGTTTGAATGGTATACGATAAACTAGAATCGGCCAACAAAATAAATGATTTTTAACTAGAAATCTATAAGAATTTATCTTTGAAATCAAGCTTTTCAGCGTGATTTATTTTTCTCTCGAAACAGGAATTTATTTGCTAAATAAGTTATAACAAATAACGTTGAAAATTGAATATATATTCATTTATACATTTATTTATTTGGTCATTAATTAATTAATATATTCATTGCTTTAGTTATTCATTAATTGATTCATTAACTACTTAATCAATTTTTTATCCACATATTCATCTATGGATTCTTTTATTTACTTATTCAATTACTCATTTATTAATTTATAACGCAAACCCATATATAACAGAAGTGCCAGTAAATATGGGGTAGGAAAATAAAGTAAGATATGCATGGCTAACAGACAGAATAATTAAAAAAAAAACAATAACTCAAAATAAGATGTCATTACGATCGTATGATGGAATCATAATAAGTTACAATTGAAAGACATATTTTAAGATAATATAACAAATTATAATTGCAGGGATTAAAACATGTTTCTCATGGCGAACCAATTCCTTAACATAGTTGTTGAAAATCTCGAAGATATTGTTATTAATTATTATTATTAAGAGGAGCCCATTGTGAACCCTTGATGCGTAGGCTTAAGCCCTTTGCACTCCGTTTCACGTTTCACTTAGAGGAGCGGTGGCCACTCACGAGTGTTCACTCAGCTTCGGTAGCTCCGAAGGGCGGTTTTCTCTCCAAAGTGATCACCATGTTCCCCAGGTGAACGAATTCTGAAGAGATTGATACCATCTCCTTGGGATGCTAGTCAACGTTGGCCTAGTGAAGCGGTTCCCACTCAATAGTGTTCACCGAGCCCCAGATGTAGTGTAACGAAGTTCTTAAATTATAAATAAATGTTATAGATTGTCAATTGAGGCATGCGCATATTAATCATAATTCAGAGTAATTGAATATTCTAAATCATCATAAATGCATATATAGAAGTAGAATCCAAAAGTTCTGAATATATATCGTCATAAAGTAATTAATAAAGGGTATTATCCGGTGTAGACATATTGGCATTATAAAAGTCAGATTTGCTTTCGTTTGAATTCATAAATCGTGTATAATTCATTATATTCAAAACCGAAAATAATAGTCAGGTAATTATAAGTCCGTTTAAAACAGATAATCTCACAGTTTCCTCAATTGAGTTCGAAGTATTGAATTTTCATTGAATTAGAGAGATATAATACAAAGGTATTGTATAGTAGTGATCGATCGTGTTTCTGTTGATCAAATAAATTTAAAGGTGAAGTTAACACCAGTTCAGGTTTTCGGGAACCAACGTCTAATCGCTGGAGGTGACTGTATTTCTAGCGCGACTACTCTGGGGTACAGTCATTAAAGGTGGAAGTGCCTTCGACTGCCTGCAACCGTTCACTAGTTGCCACTCTCCCGAGTGTTGTGATCTGACCCAACAGTGGAATGTCTCTTTCATATTACTTTTCGAGATTCCCCCCGCTGTTTTTTGGCCCTACTAGTAGTTCGTGAGTCCCCAGTTTCGCAAGTTCATCATTTCCCTTATCCCAGAGTGACTGGGGACCCAGAATAGGGTGAATTTGTCTTCATCTCCACTAAGGTTGCTTAGCGTGTTGATGTATTTCCATAGATTCGGTGTTAATCTCATGCTACCTAGCATAGCGAGTGTTGCTCTGCTGTCTGTGAATATGCTGATGTGGGTTTGCGTTCTTTCTTCGAGCGCTGTTTGGGCACAGCGCGTTATTGCCAGTATCTCCGCTTCGAGAATGGTGGTGTGTTTGCACAGAGGTATAGTGATACCTTAACTTGGGAACCAATCATCTTTGGAGGGTATACTTTTACTATACTTCTTATCGTAGGGGTATCGCCGTGTCATCCCATCCGTTATTATTGAGTAAAATGGATTTGTTTAACCACTGATTGGTAATGAGGTGTGGCTACCTTTTGCCTCTCACAGTCCTATTGACATAAGTCTGTGGGCAGCTTTTGTTACCGCTTCTTTCATAGTCAGGTGGAATATATTCAGCTTCATCAGAGCCCAAGTTCAACTGTGGGAGCATTCTTCATAGCTCCTGTGACCGCACCTAGGATGAACTTCCCCAGATTCTTCAGGCCTGATTTGTTCTAATCCACCACACCGAGGCATTCAACTTTGGTTTCAGTATGGCAGTAAGATCCACATTTTGGTGTTTGGGCTGTGGTCCCAGTTATTAGCGATTCTGCACAACTAGAAGACTGCAGTAAATTTGTGGCATCATTATTCTAGTTGTAGTTTCCATAGGAGTTACTTGTCCAAGATGACTTTAAGGTATTTAGCTTGATCGCTGATTTGAAACTTCTGACATGCTCTGGTCGTACTCTGTTAAGTACTGTCTTGTACTTCCTAGCGAAAACTAGAATTTCTGTTATTTAAGGTTAATTTTCAACCCTTTGTCGCTGCACCATTCACTTAGTACAGTCGGGGCTGATTGAATTCAGTCTAACAAAGGGTTCATTAATTTTTTCATGACGATTTATCATTGGCATACCCAATCACGTGACATACTAGGTTGGCTACTCTCCTTAATCCATCAATGACCATTATGTTCCAGATGGTGAGTGAGAAAACTCCCCCCTGTGGGCAGCCGTTTGCCACAGAGCTACTAATCGAGGTGTTGCCTCTGTAGGTTTGTAAGTTCCTATTTTCAGCAAGTCCTGAATTCAGGTGCTTACCAGGTTGGGAATTTCTTTATCCTTAAGGGCTTCGCAGATACTTCCGGTGGTCACATTGTTTAAGGGAATCTTTTTGTCTAAGAAGGCTCCCTCCGCATGACCTCTCTCTTCTATCTAGTTTTCAATAAGGGAGACAGCTCATTGTAGGGCAAATTCCGTTGATAGACGTTCTTTATAGTGATGTTGTTCAGCCCATTTTGGATTCGTGTTAAGAACCTCGTCTTTGATGAACAGATCGATTAGTCTTTCTAGGGTCTTAAGCATAAAGAAGGTTTGGCAGATAGGTCGAAAGTCCTTGGCCTTGGTGTAGCTTTCTTTACCCGTTTTATTAATGAAAACTACTTCAGATGTACGTCATGTAAGCGGATTATGTGCTCTAACTAGATTAGCCCTAGCAAGTCTCACGGAGGGTCCGACGATCTCTTCCATTCCCCCAGAATGCAGGACCGGGAGAATGCCGTTCACTACGGGACACATGACTCTCATGTCGAGATGATACTGCGGAAGAGTTCCCAGTCTAACAAATGAGCTGGTCTCTCTACATCAGATTCCTTCAGTTGATTGGAGCAGCATTGTCCTTGAAGCTCCATGAAGCCAGGGGAAGAGAGAGAAGGTTTTTTGACACTCTCTAGTATCTCAAGGGGAGAGCTTATTGTGAGGTTGAAAACCTCTTTTCTGACAACATCAGCTCTTTTCCTCTATTGAGAATTTCAAGGTTGGTGATAGCCTGGAACTCAAGCAGGGCCGTGCTCCAGTGATTGGTGTCGGTGCTGCCCTACATCAGGTAATGATCTTTATAAATACTTAGAATATTTGATTTTAGTATATCTGAGAAAAATTTATTTTCAAACATTCATAATTAATATATCAGTATATTGATAACCAATAGTTGTTTCGATTTTCTCCGGAAAATTTTATAAAAACCAACAGTTTTGATCGATTCTGAGACAGACACTGTTTTGAAATAATACAGACAGTCTTATGTGACTAACTATTTGTTTGAATAGAATGACAGAACAGAAACATATGTGTAGAGCCCATCATAGATGACGTGAGATATTTTGGTCTTTTTACGATATTGATAATTGATTATGATTACCTTCAACAGAGATCTTCCAATAGCGTTGCAACGTTGCTCGTTCCACTGATGAGCTCTATGAGAAGAGCGAAACAGCTGTCTGGAACTATAAGTTTGTGACGTTACTGATCAATCAGGACTAAAAAGAGCTTATCATTGTTAACTTGCAACAGTCAACATGAGATAAATGAGTATATTCATATATTCATTCTCTTATATCCATTTCTATAGAATTAATTATGGTTCGAAGCTTTCCGGTTCAGTATATATTACATTTCTGATAGAATGCTGGAAGGTCCTGTGTGAATTCAATTTTTCAATGTATCCCATCAAAATTGATTTTAAGAAAAAAAAACAGTAAAATTGTTCATATGCTTACAACAAAGCATCAAAAAGCAGATCTAATTTCGATTTTTCGAACTTGAGAGAGATGACTGTTCAAGAATCATGCACACATGTTTGAGAAATCGTTGAATGGCATGGTGAATTCTCAAATATATTCATATTATCAGTACAATGAAAGTTGAGTTAATATATTACTACGAGAATTAATTAATGGAACATGCATAGGAGAGTGAAGTACATATCAGTAATACTAAGAAACATTAATTTTATTTGACGTATATTAAAATTCCGATCTGTGTTCTGGTTTAATCATAGCCAAGTGGTCACCCTAACTAATAAATGTTCAAATAGTGTAATGTGTCAGGGAGGAGTTTAATAAAACGAAGCGTAAAAGGGTCGTTCTTTAATGTGAACAACCGATGACTTTTAATATCGAGGATAGAAGACTCTTTGGAAAATAAATGGTTTTCACCCTCTTAATCTGGCAAATTATATTGTTTTATTTGTGGGGCACCTTACTTATTCTCAATTTTTTATGCGATATTCTCTCATTTATCTCTAATGCAACATTGAGAAGTTAAAATATATTTCAATTCATCAAAATAACTTAGTTCAAATGAGCGGATTCAGTGTATTCCATTTTCATGATGTTTCATACAATAAAGTAAAATTTCGTTACATTATACTAACTTACAGGTATACAGAATGTTCCGCGTAAGAACCTACACAGAGCACAGACTTGTAGGAAAACCCAAATTATGGTGATTTGATGCAAATACCTCTATACCAAGTTACACCCTGAGGGTTTCAAATTTCGAAAGATATTAATTCGAATATTTAAGATGTTCATCTGAAGAAATGCTTAATAATGTTACTCAGGAAATCAACAAAAAGTTAATAGTCGGTTATTTGATAATATCCAGAGAACATTCTAGCGTTACCAAGAAGGGTACAATGATACAATGATATTATAATGTAGATCAATCGGAGACGAACGCGAATTTGTTGCTCAAATACGTATTTAGCTTTGTCGACATCATTATGGTACTTGGCGACATTCGGTTTCATTCTCATCTCAATCTTTTAGAAAGAACAAAATTATCCTAGGATATCCTTTGACGAATAATTACGTACTACGAGAAATTTGTGTTCTAATTGACGACATTTTTAGTTTATTCAGAGTCCCGAATGGCTTCAAATTGTGGGTGGTACTGAGTATAGCACCATAATATAATATACAAAATCTATCACTTTAGCGTCAGCTTAAAAAATGACTCACGGGTTATCAACAATTTAGGTCTAAGATGAAAAGTGATAGATTTCAGTTAATTTTCAATCAGATGCTTTTATCTTTATGAGAACCAAAAACATTCTTATTAAAAATTAATTACCTTCATATATTTCAAATTATTATTTACTATTAATTAATGCGCGAACTAATTAGCTAATACTATTAAAACGTTTGACCTTTCAGTAACTAATTCACAGTCAGCTATTAATTTAATGAAATTCTATTAGGAATCTTTAACCGCTCAACATTTCTGTTTCGAGCAATATCGATGATAGAGATCTGAAATCTACAACACATTAAATGGGAAATAATGTCCTATATATTGAAGATGGGCTTTCAGTTTTGAAAAGACCTGCACCGGGCATAAAGATAAGGAGCAAATGACAAGAAGCACAATACTCGCTGGGTGGTCTTGTTGAAACAATTCCAACGCTTTCTATTAAAACTATCGAAACCGTAAATAAACAACATTTTTCCTTTGCATTTATCACTTTTATGTAGAAAATTTGACTATGTTTAATATTCTGAAATATAAATTGGATCAGAGGAATATGCTAAGATATTATTCGGTACAAGGGCATTATCTATATTTCATTTATCTCGTACAACAGAAGTAGTAGATATATAATAATAACGTTATTGAGTGCATTCATTCTTTATGAACTCAAATTGATCGGTTTTGAAATAGGAATATTAACCAGACCATATCAAGCTGTAGAAAATGTGGGAAATTCTGAGGAATCACATTTTGAAAGCAACAACTTGTTAATAAATCAACTGAACATGTCACCATCGCAAGACTGCATTGTAATATATTCATTTTATACACATAGTTGGTTACGTCTCTAGACATGCCCTCTCATTTATACCATATTCAAAATTTTCAATTTTGTGAAAAGCTCTGGGCACTATGACATCCCCTAAGTGAGCGATTGTGCAGTTTCTGCAAAACAAATTCAATTTTTCTTCATTACTAGTGGTTACTTGAGGATCCTCATTATATAATGTTTAAATTTTTGAGCTCTTTTTCATGATTTTCTTTCAATTCATTTATTGTGTACTTTTTAAATAATGGGTGAATCATTTTCAATTTAATTTTTCCAATATTTTCATCATCAGCTATTTTTTTTTGCATAGAGGAGGGGAAATCTCGCATAGACGCCTCATGTGTCCGTGCCCCCGAGTGTGCCGGATTTCTACCGACCAAAACCCCTCTTCCGTGAGGTTGGTTCTCCATCCTAAGGGGAGCCCCACTGTTCTGCGGTCATTATAGTCCTATTGTGCCTTCACATGTTCCTTCCTCCTCATCAGTGTATTCTATGAATTTCAGTAGCCTGATATAGGGGATACTTCTGATTTCCTCGTGTGTAGTCTTATCGTCTCCGAGGTATGTCCCGACAACCAACCGCGTATGCCGTGCACTAACACAGCACATGCATAGGTGTCTTATCTTCCACGCTGCAATCCATGCAAGAGGGCTGATCTACCAGTCCCATCGTGTAGAGGTGTTTGTTGCATGTGGCGTGTCCGGCCAAGAATGCAACAAGAATCCGTATTTCTTGTCTGCTGAACGTCAGCAGATTTTTCACTCGTTGCTGCTGGAGATCTCCCATCAGTCGCTTGGAGTGCGACATACGGGGCAGTTCTCTCCAGTAGGCACGGTGCTCTATCTCGAGCCATTTTTGGATTACAGATTTTGCTGTGGTATGAGAAATGCCACAGGTTGGCTCTGGTCCAATCA
The DNA here is from genome assembly GCA_958510875.1 of Endomychus coccineus. Lineage (NCBI taxonomy): Eukaryota > Metazoa > Arthropoda > Insecta > Coleoptera > Endomychidae > Endomychus > Endomychus coccineus. The sequence goes on along the minus strand of OY294069.1, from coordinate 84,310,442 downwards.
ATGGTTTTTCCGCCCCCGCTTTAGCGAGTGCGACGGCAGTTTCTGTCCCTTCTCGTTTGGTTTCTTCAGACTCCCACACGAGTGTTACTCTGTTGGGGTTCATTATTAGTGCCGTTAGTTCTTTAACGCAATCCAGTACACATTGTGAGGTGATTGTGTATGACTCCAGTGCCTTAAGCACTGTCAGGGTGCTCACTATGATTGTGATTTGTCTATTCTCATAGTCTCTCCCTCATAATTTGAGCACATGTTGTAATTGCAACTATTTTTGCTTGCAATTCTGTCGCAAAAGTCCCTAGGTTCAAAGAAATTCTTTCCCCTTGGTCCGTTTTCTCGACTATTCCAGCACCCGTACTTTTATCCGTTTCGGTGCCTTCGGTAAGCCATATGGAAAACCCTGGTATTATATGAGGACTGCCCCCAGCATTTTCCCGCCCATTCACGGTTTGAAAGGCACTGAAGTGCTGTGAACCTTGATCATGTCGGATCTCATCCCCAATGGCCCAGGTGATCCAAGCAATCCGAGGATGCAAAATTTATATCAGCTATAATTATATGGAATATCTTATAACGTGATCTAGTATAAATCATAAATTATGATCATATAGTAATATTAATACACTAGATACTAGTTAGTGAACAATGTAGCAAATTAAGTATGTAAAAATTTAGAAAGTACCATAACAATACACATACTGTTGTAGACAATTAGGTGTGTCTATGAAAAAAACTGTTATCATAATAAATGAATGAAATGTAACAAATGAATGAAACAAAGGATTTCAAATCATGTAATATTTAACCGCTGCTTAAAGATAGCTGATTCAACCTGTTGGTTCCCGCCAAACCTCTGTAGCATCTTTTTCCCATCAAATTTGAGGAAGTAGTTGTTTCAAAAATTATTCACAGTTCCTATGTTATAGTCTAGGAGCTAGACCGATTTTGTTTGACTGAACATTAACCCGAAGGCACTATGGTTTATCGTTAGAGGACGTTTCAATGAGCAATTCATCTCACAGACCGAATTTTCCCCGGCTACTAGATCTCGAGATACGGCATCCGCATTTTTTTTTTTTACTGGAGTTTAACCCCTTCCAAGTTGCGGTTACTTGAAAAGCATGCCATTCTTATACACTTCCACCATGTGCCATCATTTTTGATCGTGTCCGTTTATCAGGCCGACCAGTTAAAATTTAACCAAAAATGTACTGCAAGTTAATACCCCCAAACCTGGTAGAAAATGTTCATTGGTGTTGGCAATTGTTTACATACCCTATGCCATCAAAAGTTATCGGCCCATTTCCGAGTAATTGGCCATTATTTAGACCAAAAATGTTTCTTTTTTTCATTTTGTGGATAAAACTTGCGGGTTACAAGGTAACATGATGGCACCATGTTTAATAACTTTATTGGCGATCAAATAAGGATTTAAAGCTATTGCCATCACTCCTTGCTTATTTGAACACCCCAAAACTCCCTAAAATCATCTACGAAAATGAAAATAAATTAAAAAGAGCCGTTTCGATTTTAAACCCAGCCAGAGTCGCAATAATTTAGTAATTTATCATAAAATTGGCCATAATATCCATACATATATTTTTTTTTGAGAGAATAATCTACTTTTAGTGATATGTTTAGTGCCGTAATGAGGAATAAAACAGTTATATAATGTTGTAATGGAAAAGCTTAAGAATACTGATTCTTTAATATTGTTCTGCATAGGAGTTAATTAAAAGGGGGATGATGATGTACTTGAGAGGGGGTGAATTAATGAATCATGGAGGGAGGGGTACTTTAATGTATCGTAAACATTTGGTTTGCTCAATTACAGTTGTATGTTTGGCGTTAATTCAGCGTGAGGAGGGTATGATAAATTGTCGTAGGGGGTAGTATAAACCATAAATATGAAAAATATGGATATTATGGACAATTTTATGATAAATTAGTAAATTATTGCGACTCTGGCTGGGTTTAAAATCGAAACGGCTCTTTTTAATTTATTTACATTTTCGTGTAAGATTTTAGGGAGTTTTGGGGGTTCAAATAAGCAAGGAGTGGTGGCAATAGTTTTAAATCTTTATTTGATCTCCAATAAAGTTATTCAACATGGTGACATCATGTTACCTTGTAACCCGCAACTTTTGTCCACAAAATGAGAAAAAGAAACATTTTTGGTACAAATAATGGCCAATTACTCGGAAATGAGCCGACAACTTTTGATGGCATAGGGTATGTTAACAATTGCCAACACCAATGAATATTTTCCCCCAGGTTTGGGGGGGTTAACTTGCAGTCCATTTTTGGCTAAATTTTAACTGGTCGGCCTGATAAACGGACACGATAAAAAATGATGGCACATGGTGGAAGTGTATAAGAATGGCATGCTTTTCAAGTAACCGCAACTTGGAAGGGGTTAACCTCCAGTCAAAAAAAAAAAAATGCGGATGCCGTATCTCGAGATCTAGCAGCAGGGGAAAATTCGGTCTGTGGGATGAATTGGTCATTGAAACGTCCTCTGACGATAAACCATAGTGCCATCGGGTTAATGTTCAGTCCAACAAAATCAGTCTAGCTCCTAGACTATTAGGTTAGGTTATAAGTAGGTGGAATATAAGTGAAGTAGCTTACGTATTTACTTACTCTTTATAATAGATGTGGACCTAGTGAAATAAACGGATTAGGTAGATGATGAAGCAGGAGTAGCTATGTTTAAGTTGGTTTCATTTAACGGATTACACAAAATTTATAACGGACATATTTTGGTGTGTAAAGCCAAGGTTCGAACGATAGTTCGACCAAGTGATTTAAATTTTGAATTGCTTAAGATATATGAACTTAACATTTTACCATTCTATCACGTTTAGATTGAATCAGAGCAGGAGATATCAGATCAACCTTTGATTTAACCAATAGAGACGAATGCTATATACACCAAGTTATTTTAGATTCATAATGTTTATAGAGATACAGATCAGAAAAGCAAGAGTTCTCTGGATTCTTTATTTGGGAATCACAATGGAAATATACCCTATTTCGCAAAATGCACACACCTCTCAATTTCAGGTGAGACAATGAGTTTCATGATTTGTGGAAGCTAAGGAATCGATGCTCGAGTACATACCGAATTCGATATTACTCCTAATTGAAGTCTTTGGTTAGTACATACGTTCACTCATTTCATTTCAGCTACAAAAATATGCTTCAGAAGAGTAGTTATCTGAGTACCATATTTATATTATTAAGAGCATAGAGTCGACTACGGATTTTCAACCTGATTCAGTACAAGAATTATGAATGAACTTTTCGCTGATTGCAATAATTAAAACAGTTGTCATTCTCATCTGCCTCAGGTGACGCTGGATCCAATACCTAGTGTTGTATGAAATGAATCAATTGCCTGTTCTATCAATTTGTATTGATTAAACAAGGAAACGGAGGACACAAGTTGTATTAATATCAACTTTGCCAAGAAACTTCGAGTGGAGAAGAGTATATTAAGAAATGAATAAGATAGAAAAATTATGAAAATAAAGAAGGTTGCTTAAAAGAGTTAAAAATAATCGAGCAATACGCATGGTCTGACGAATGTTATCCGAATTTTGAAGTTACTCATTCTGGATGAACATGGTAAGATATCGCTCAATGCATTGTTTGTTCTCACCTGAAGAATTATTCAATAACTGAAAATATGGTCAGATTATTGAACATACCCCAATTAAAAATAACTGAACGGAATGAAAAGTTGGATGACAAGGTGAATAGAGGAATTTTATCTAAAAATCGTGTGATTTAGTATTTATCTAGATATAATCGCTCCTATTTTATGATTATGAAAACAGGAGTTTGCATTGATCAAATCCACGCATTTAAAATACTTGAATAATGTGGAATCCATTCCAGCTTCATCGGCATTAGTATAATAAATGTCAACAACTACTACTACTAATTCTCGATTGAATTTATGTATATGTAATCTATTCGAATTTATTTAGAGGAAATAATTGTCTTGGCATTGCTGTGTGAAATAAAATATAAGGCAGTGGCTTGTTAAAAAATCTTATCGACAGGTGAGTGTGACACATAAGTAAAGTTAACTATGGTTGGAATATACCAGTAAACTGACTTTCTTAATTACCTCCTATACAAACGAACCGACATCCTTTGATATAAACCGATAACGACAGGCCAGTTCCTTTACTCGAGGAACGTTCCCAAAATTAATTTCATTATTACATGAAAATAGTTGAATTTTAATGTTCAAGAAGATCGTACTGGGGATATACGAATAGCTAGATTCCGATGTTGGTCGGTTCCTCTGCGCTACGCTACGCCTGCTTTAGTGTTTGACTATCTTTTATGAGAATTCGCCTGTACTTTGATATATTAATTGCTTCACAAATATGTATAGGTAATTTAGCATAGGATTATAAATTGTGGCCAAAGTATGCTTTCTTGGTATATTGGTTCGTAAATATACTGAAAATAAAGTGAAAATTCTTTTTGACGTTTCGATAATGTTTATTCTCTTTATCAAAATTGTGAATTAGTGTTTCCATGTAATTTAGAAAAGAATAGATGATTTCGATTAATGAAATGCGTCTGCAGCCGACTTGTGTTTTAAGATCCAATTAAAACTGCAGAAAACATTGGATCGGTTGTGTGTGAAAGAGTAATGTTTGGCTAATTACAATTGGAAATGGACTGAATTTAGTTAAACATAAGACATTTCAAGATTATACAATTCTAAATATCTATGATTATTGAATGAATTAGTTATTCTATGATAAACACTTCACATCATAAACAACTAATCAAGTTTAAGATAATTCTATGGAATTCAACCTCAAAATTGTTACTTATATTGTCATAGTTAAATAATACGTTATCTGTTTTTTTAGGTTGAATTTTAAATAGACAAATGGAAAGTGGTTCTTCCTAATTAATAGAATTTTGTTAAGTTTGAATTAGATTATTGTAAAGTTTCGAAAGATTGGTATCTATTCTGTCATTTACACAATTGTTCTTTTTAATTTGAATACACTCTAATATCAAACGTTTGTTGTCGTTCTTTTCAATATTTAAAATTTTTGTATTGTTGTAGTCGAATGTATGGTTAGTGTCTCTTACATGTTTATTGAGCGCAGTTGATGAATTTTTTGTATATTTGTGTCCATTCAATCTTTTTTCGAGGTATTGTGAAGATTGGCCAATGAATACCTTCTCGCAATCTTCGCAAGGGATGGAATAAACAGTATGGGTTATCTTTTTGAAAGGTACGCTGCTTTTTAGTTTTGTAAAGAGACTTTTCTTATTTAAATAGCTCTTATGACATATATGTAGGTCATAAGGTTTCACTATATTACATAATTTTTCTGAAAGACCATTAATATATGGTAGTGACATGTAGTGCTTATCATTTGATTTCTCATTATTGTTATTGATTTCACCAGATGAGTTATAAAATTTATGAATTTTGTCCTTAGTTATTGAATTGACTAAATCAATGGGATAACCATTTTTTATTAAAGTTTCTTTCGTTTTTGTAATAGACGTATTTCTTAGTTCAGGAGAACTTAGTCGAATAGCTCTATCTATCATATTTATGATAACATTTTTCTTATATTTTTTAGGTATATTAGAATTGAAATTAGTATACCTTCCTGACCAAGTAGGTTTGGTATACCATTTTGTCAGAATTTTGTTATCATTTGATTTTCTTACTAAAGTTAAATGTAAAAAATTGATTTCTTTGTTATTTTCTATTTCGATTGTGAATTGTAACTTATGGTGAAAGGAATTGAAAGAACTCAAGAATTCATTATATTTTTCTTCTGGGATTGCAGCAATACAATCATCAACATATCTTTTGAAGAAAACTATATTATAATTTAGTTGAGATACTACTTTTTCTTCAAGGAATTCCATTACTATTTGGGCTATGATACTTGATATTGGAGAGCCCATTGCACAACCATCTAATTGTTTATAACGATCATCCTTATATTGTAAAACGTTAGCTGTGAATGTATATTCTATAGCTGTTAAGAACTCATTCATAGGTAAATTTGTGTATAGTTTTATTTCATCCCATTTATTTTGAATTATTTGTCTAGCTAATTCTAGAGGGATATTTGTATACAAAGATGTGACATCTTGTGATACTAAGATATAGTTTCTTGGTATTGTAATTTTGTTAATGAATCCCTTGAATACCCAAGAATCTTTGATGTAGAATTCCATTTTGGAAGCTACGTTTTTTAGTATGTTAGATAAGTATTTAACCATTTCATGAAAAGGTGATTGAATGCTGCATACCACAGGTCGCATTGGTATATTAGGCGTATGAATTTTGGGTAAACCGTATATTTTTGGAGGATGAGAATTATGTATTGTTAATTGTCTATGAATGTATTTTGAAATATATTTCTTTTCAAATCATTTTTTCACTAAGTTGTTATTTTTAGTTTGGTAAATATCAGTTGGATTATTATTTAGTTTCTTATATACTTCAGGATCATTCAACATTGTAGACATTTTGTCCTCATAATCATTTGTGTCCAGTGATTTGTGGGTTAGAATTGATTAATTGTTTGGTTTCTTTGAAATTTTTGATTGAATTGATATTTTTATTGTTAAATTTATTATTTTTTACTGTTTGTTTGAAATTAGTTATCGTGTTAATACATTTTGATCTTATTTCATTCGCTATTTGAGTAGGTTTTTTAGCAATTTCAGTTTCAAGTGAAGAAATTATTTATATATATATATATATATGTATATATATATATATATATATATATATATATATATATATATATATATATATATATATATATATATATATATTTATATATATATATATATATATATATTTGTATGCTTTCTTGGTATATTGGTTCGTATATATACTGAAAATGAAATGAAATAAAAATTCTTTTTGACGTTTCGACAATGTTTATTAAATAAACAGCCTGGAGCACAAAACAAAACTCATCATAAGAGAATCTTTTGAAATCGAGAAGCAATCTCCAAATCTCGATGAAAGAGATGATACACAAAGACTACCAACTGCTTGGAAACCAGCCCTTCAACCGCACAGTAGTCAACCAGACTAATTCAACGAACCGACAAAATCGCTTGAACGCAACAGACCAACAAACTCAATCAGACGTACGATCCAAACGAAGCAAGTTATTGTGTACCCTCACCTTCCTGGAACGCTAAAGAGACAAACAAAATCCTGAGAAGAACAAACCGTGCCCAGATTCGAGTATCAATCCAAGGCACAAGAAAGATCCTGGACAAAACGAACAAGGAGCTATTACAACTACACCTGGAACTGAGCAGCAAACTACATCCATTACTCTGGAATAAAATAGACGAGCTGTCGGATTTCCGTTCCCAAACAGACGCCGAATGGACCACTGCCAAACAGAAGAGAACATTTGAAGAACTGAAAAGAACTCAAAGGCCCAACAAGGAGGTACAGCCTTTCGACATCAATAAACTGGTGAACAATCTGTCAAGTTTTCCTCTAGACAACAACGAACAACGCATCCTTGTCAAAGGATTCAACTACGCTATAGCACCTACCCAGATTCCTACCGAAGACATCATTTGCAGTGTAGAAGCCTCTAACGAGTCTTCCATCTATTTTAGCTGACGCCATACGACAGGATATAGTCCGAATCCTGAAAAAAGCAAAACCTCCAAAGAAGAACCTGACACGAGATGAACACCATGCTCTGATGAACCTAAGAGCGAACACTGACATCATAATACTACCAGCAGACGAGGGCAACGCAACTGTGGTAATGGACATCAGAGAGTACGACGACAAAATTCAAACACTATTACAAGATGACACTTACCAAACGATAGCCGGTAACCCCAGTACGTACCTGGAGAAAACCACCAGAACAAAAATCAAGGCAAGCCAAATCGACAAAGGAGAACAACAGAGATTAATACCAAGATAAAAATCGTCGAAGTGCCCGAAACTGTACAGCCTTCCCAAGATCCATAAGGAAGGAGCTCCACTAAGGCCCATCGTCAGTTCGATAGGTTCACCCTTACAAGAGCTCGCAAAATTTCTAGCAAAGAAGCTACAACCCTATGCCAAAGAAGCCGAATCTTATGTGAAGAACGCAAGCCACTTCATCGAACGCATAAAGAACATAAAGCTGGAACCTGGCCACATGCTCGTGAACTTCGACGTTGTTTCACTCTTTACTAATATCTCCATCGATGAGGCCGTCGAAATCATCTAGAAGAAATACCAGATACGAAAGGACATCATCGAACTAACCAAACACTGCCTCAAAAATAAGTACTTCATCTACAAGGACCAAAGATACAAACAAATTGAAGGAGCACCGATGAGATCACCCTTATCCCCAGTATTATCCTACCTGTTTATGACAGACTTTGAATAACGAGCCATCCACAGTCAACCAAAAACCAAAACTATGGCTACGATACCTAGACGATACGTTTGTCATCTGGACGCATGGAGAAACCGCACTGACAAACTGAACTACCCTTCCTAGATGATCTTGTGAGCAAGAGAAACGGCAGAATAGGACACACCATATACAGGAAACCAACACACACAAATCGTTACCTGAACGCCCAGTCACATCACCATCCATCACAACTTCAAGCAGTAATAAAAACACTCGTAACCAGATCAGACCGACTAACCGACAATAACCACAATAAACAAGAAATGCAGACAATAAGAACCACGCTACAACAAAATGGGTTTTCAGAAGACAATATCTAACGAGCACTAATAGTAGAGTATGTGAAACATTTTGATCGAAAATGTTTTATGATTTAACGCGACCCCACGGAAAATGTTCGTTTTGGTGTATAAAACAAAAGTATAAAATTTCTACTTCCTAAATTGACCGCAACCCCTTTTTTTCCGCCATTTTGTGGTATTTTGGACATTTTTAGGGGAAGTTTGTCAAAAAAAATTTATATCTCCAGTTGTATTGGGCATTAGAAAACCAAACTGGAATCCTTTTATTGTCAATGTTTAAGGAACTCCCAGTTCAAATTTCAAGTTGATCCGATTTCCCCCTTCCTCGCAATATATATATGTATATACATATATGCATGGGAACTTGCTTGACGGCTAACTCAGGCAGTTTTCAACCGATTCAACTGAAATTTGAACTATAAGTAGGATTTATGCCCTCAAAACTGACTTCCGATTTTCAAGTCAAAATATCAGATTGTTTCTGAGAAATTCGAGCTTAAGTCAATTTTTTAGCTAATTTCCCAATTGGAATATCCCATGTCCTTTTCATCCGATTGACATTTGCTTAGCGTCAAAATATAGGCATTTGCATATATTTTTACGTAGTAATCATCGTTTTTATATTACATCAGCAATATGATACTATTTTAGGTGATAAAGGTATATAAATTTTTTAACATAAAAAAATCATAAAATGTGCCTGTGAATACAAATATGCATGTGTAAATACGTGTTAATGTGTTTGTATGTGTGTATGTAAGTAAGTGTACGTGTATGTGAGTGTGTGTGTAAGTAAGTGTGTGTGTATGTATGTATGTGCGCGCGCGTGCCTTATTACGCGTGCGTTAAAAAATCATATCTGTCTCAGGTATACGACAGATTCATTGTATTGTAAAGATGAGAGACCCGTTTTTAGTACATTGTATAATACATAGTTTATACCTATACACCTATAATAATAAGTATGTGTAAAAAATTTGCATATAAATAACGGATGAGAACATAGTCTAAGAAGATCTTCTCATCTTATGGATGAGAACTACTTTGTAAGGCTGATTCAAATTTTTGATCCAACAGCTGTCAGTTTTTGTAAGAACACGTGCGGTCTTAGTGATCTCGTGTCGTGCGTCAGTCTTTGTTTGATATTCTATCGTGAACGTCATTTTATTATTGATCACTATACTTAGAATATTCCAAGTATTATTAAGTAACGTTGCTCTGGTTAAAAACATCAATTTCAGAATCATCACTTGGAGGCACTTGTTCAATTGCACATACACTTGTACTCACTTGAGATATTAAACCATTGTTATCTTCAGCTAATTTCACTGATGAACGTGTTTTGCGTGATGATGAAGATCAATTCGCAGTTTCCTCCTGAATTTTCTTACATGACAAATATCTCTTATAGCATCGTTGATGAAAATCCTTTTCCGTCAAGGATGCAGGCAATAATCGGAACTTATTATCACCCTTTACTTATCGACTGATAGAGCGATTGGCTGCGGCTCATCAGGACACAATATGCAAATCTGTAAATCTGCCTCCATTATTGATACATTTTTTATAATTTTTTAAAAAGAGCAGAGTTACTTAATAATACTTGGGATATTTTAAGTATAGTGATCGATAATAAAATGACGTTTACGATAGAAAGTCAAACAAAGACTGAAGCACAACATGAGATCACTAAGACCACACGTGTTCTTAAAAAAACTGACAGCTGTTGTATCAAAAACTTGAATCAGCCTTACAAAGTAGTTCTTATCCATAAGATGAGAAGATCTTCTTAGACTATGTTCTCATCCGTTATTTATATGCAAATTTTTTACACATGCTTATTATTATAGGTATGTGTAGGTATAAACTATGTATTATACAATGTAGTAAAAACGGGTCTCTCATCTTTACAATACGATGAATCTGTCGTATACCTGAGACAGATATGTACCCCTCATATTTATTATAGTATTCTATAATTATTATACACGTGCATTTACATGTAGGTATGTGTGTTCTGTTATTATTATTATGAGATGGATATTGGGCGTGTTCAAGTATATTTTATAGACCATTCTGTGATTTTTTAACGCACGCGTAATAAGGCACGCGCGCGCACATACATACATACACACACACTTACATACACCCACACTCACATATACGTACACTTACTTACATACACACATACAAATAATTTAACACGTATTTACACATGCATATTTGTATTCACAGGCACGTTTTATGATTATTTTATGTAAAAAAAAATGTATATACTTTTATCACCTAAAATAGTATCATATTGCTAATGTAATATAAAAACGATGATTACTACGTAAAAATATATGCAAATGCCTATATTTTGACGGTAAGCAAATGTCAATCGCATGAAAAGGACATGAGATATTTCAATTGGGAAATTAGCTAAAAACTTGATTTAAGCTCGCATTTCTCAGAAACTATTCGATATTTTGACTTGAAAATCGGAAGTCAGTTTTGAGGGCATAAAACCTACCTATAGTTCAAATTTCAGTTTCAAATCTCGGTTGAAAACTGCCCGAGTTAGCCGTCACGCAAGTTCCCATGCATATATGTATATACATATATATATATATATATTGCGAGGAAGGGGGAGGTCGGATCAACTTGAAATTTGAACGGGGAGTTCCTTAAGCATTGACAATGAAAGGGTTCCAGTTTGGTTTCCTAATTCCCAATACAACTGGAGATATAATTTTTTTTTTGATAAACTTCCCCTAAGAATGTCCAAAATACCACAAAATGGCGGAAAAAAAGGAGTTGCGGTCAATTTAGGAGGTAGAAATTTTATACTTTTGTTTTATACACCAAAACGAACATTTTCCGTGGGGTCGCGTTAAATCATAAACATTTTTCGATATCACTTATTTTTTGGTTTCACATACTCTACTATAAGGCCCCGACGCCAGACAGATCGAACCACAGAAGAAGAAAAAGAGAAATCTGTCGCCAAAGCTCATCTCTCATACGTCAAAGGTACTACAGAGAAGATCAGCAGAATCCTCAGAAATCACAACATTGAGACAAGTTTCAACACGACAAGGAAGTTTGGTCATATACTGCCCAATGCTAAATCCAAAATAAATTTGGAAACACAAGGGGTATACGAAATACCTTGCAAAGATTGCGGAGGAAGCTAAATAGGACAAACTAACAGAAGAATCAACATTCGACGTGAAGAACACGGCAATGCAGTCGCAAAGCAAGAAACCTCATCACCCTTGCCGAACATGTGAGAAAAACTTCACATGAAATCGATTTTGACAACACCCGAGTCTTAGCCAGTCTGGAGCACAAAACAAAACGCATCATAAGAAAAGCTATCGAAATCGAAAAGGACCGTCAAATCTTGATACAAGAGATGATACACAGAGACTACCAACCGCTTGGAAACCAGCCCTTCAACCACCCAGGAGAACAGTCAACCAGACTAATTCAACGGACCGACAAACTCGCTCGAACGCAACGAACCGACAAAATCATTCGAACGCAACAGACCAACAAACTCAATCAGACGAATCAAACCGGCTACGGCATAATCATCCAGACGTAAGTAGGATACATAAAACACCAGCAGGATCAACGGAGATCAGTTTCAAGGTAATTCGAAGCAGAGCAGCAGCCTTGAAAAGGAGACCTGAAGATGGCGCATGAGATTGTGCTGAAACGTCGTCATATCAACGGTTTCTATCGAAACTAATCTATGACAACGCGGAGTATATCCCGGCAACCCAGCACAGCATATATATATATATATATATATATTCTTTTGTTGATATTCTTGAACCATTTGTAATATTTGTATGTTTTCTTGGTATATTGGTTCGTATATATACTGATAATGAAATAAGAACTATATCTATTACAAAAACAAAAGAAACTTTAATAAGAAATGGTTATCCCATTGATTTAGTAAATTCGATAACTAAAGACAAAATTCATAAATTTTATAACTCATTTGGTGAAATCAATACCAATAATGAGAAAAATAATGATAGGCATTACATATCACTACCATATATTGGTGGACTTTCAGAGAAAATTTGTAATATAGTGAAACCTTATGACCTACATATATGTCATAAGAGTTATTTAAATCAGAAAAGTCTTTTTACAAAATTAAAAAGCAGCGTACCTTTCAAAAAAATAACCCATATTGTTTATTCCATCCCTTGCAAAGATTGCGAAAAGGTATATATTGGCCAATCTTCACAATACCTCGAAAAAAGATTAAATGGCCACAAATATACCAAAAATTCATCAACTGCGCTCAATAAACATGTGAAAGACACTAACCATACTTTCGACTACAACAATACAAAAATTTTAAATATTGAAACAAACGACAACAAACGTTTGATATCAGAATCTATTCAAATTAAAAAAAACAATTGTGTAAATGACAAAATAGATTCCAATCTTTCGAAACTGTACAATAATCTAATTCAAACTTAACAAAATTTTATTAATTTGAAGTGCCACTTTCCATTTGTCTATTTAAAATTCAACCTAAAAAAGATGAAGTATTATTTAACTATGACACTATAGAGTAACAATTTTGAGGTTAAATTCCATAGAATTATCTTGAACTTGAATAGTTATGATAGATCTGAAATGCTTATCATAGAATAAATAATTCATACAATAATTCATAGATATTTATAATTGTACAATCTTGGAATGTCTTGTATTTAATCAAATTCAATCTATTTTAAATTGTAGTTAGCCATACATTACTCTTTCACACACAACCGATCCAATGTTTTCTGCAGTTTTAATTGGATCTTAAAACACAAGTCGGCTGCAGACGCATTTCATTAATCGAAATCATCTATTCTTTTCTAAATTACATGGAAACACTAATTCAATTAACAATTTTGATAAAGGCAATAAACATTGTCGAAACGTCAAACAGAATTTTTATTTCATTATCAGTATATATACGAACCAATATACCAAGAAAACATACAAATATATATATATATATATATATATATATATATATATATATATATATATATATATATATATATATATATATATATATATATATATATATATATATATATATATATATCAAATCAAATCAAATCAAATCAAATATATGTTTATTGATCAAATAATTATAGTAACACTATATACATATATATATATACTTTTTTTTTTACATTCTAACCTGGTCGGGGCTGCTGCGAGCTCCGACGACATTGCAGCAGTCGCGCCAGAAAAAACCTAAAAGGCGGTTAACCGAAGCTACTCCTCCCCAAGGGTCGGTAAGTAGCTTCAGGTTCCTAAATCGTGTGCCCTAAGTATTCTAATTGAACCCAGAATGACTGCCTTTTGCATCCGGTCTATTATGATGGCCATAATATATATATATATATATATATTATGTCCATAATATATATATTATGGCCATCACGCCGTAAAAAAACTGAAACACATCTCCAAAATTCAGATCAACATTTGCAAACAAAAATCAAGAAGAATTTTCTTAACCAGATGCAGAAAAGAAGAAGTTGTACCCAAATTTTTGAATTTTAACTTCAAGCACATTAAATATAAATGTAAGTACCTTGAAACTTCATTCTTCAAAAAAACTCAGCTTTTCAAACAATTCATTCTGAATACAATCATATCTGATTGTAATAAAACTATCTTTCATTTGTCAAACAATTTAAAGAAACTCAAGTATAACATCAAAAATATCATACCTAATACCACACTACATAATTTTTTACAATTCGAGCAAAATAAAATTGATAAAATAATTCAAAAGACCAACAAAAAACAGAAAAACAAAATTGACCTTCTAAAATTCAAAAAAACAAATCATTTCAATTCTAATAAGGTTCAAAATAAACCAAATTGGATAGAAAACTACTCCGATACACAATTACCCATCGAAATGACTCAATTGCTAGAATTAGGACCAAATTTTGCATTACCTATCATTAATGAAAATCAAATCCCAATTCATCAAATAATAGGAAATATAGAAACCAGCATTAAAGAACTACCAACCAATAGTCAAAATGAAATCAGAAATAAAATAACGAACACAATCAAAAACTACAAAAATAAATTGAAAACTGATAACACTCTGAAACAAAACAAACTTCTAATCGAAAATATTAAAAAAACGAAACAATTCATAAAAGATAACCCGCAAATATCAATAGTTAAACCTGACAAAAGTAACAAAACCCTAATTATAAACAAAGATTCATACAATAACAAAATTTTAGATCTCTTATCAGATGAAGCCACTTACAAAGAAATCAAAAATGATCCTACAAACATTTTTCAGAACAAAAATAACAAAATAGTCAAAGGATGGTTAGATAAAAATCTAATCTCCAGCACAATAGCCAAAAAACTTACCATACACAATGCACAACCCCCAAAAATATATGGTTTGATAAAAACTCACAAACAAAACATGCCTTGCCGACCTATAGTTTTCAACAACCAAACCACACTCTACCAACTCTCCAAATTTCTAGCAAATAGAAATATATATATATAAAAAACTCCTTTGAATTTCAAAACTTCATAAAAAATATTAAAATACCGGAACATCATAAACTTATTTCACTTGATGTCACTTCACTATATACAAATATTCCTCTAAACTTAATAAATTCAATTTTGGAAAAAAAATGGCACGTTTTAGAAGAACATACACCCTTAACAAAAGCCGAATTTCTTCAAGCAATAGAATTCACACTGACCACAAACTGTTTTCAATATAACGATAAATTTTACAAACAAATTGAAGGTGTAGCAATGGGAAGCCCTATCTCCAGCACGATAGCACAATTAGTAATGGAAGAATTAGAAGAAACAGTTATTCAAAATTTAGATTTTAACCCCATTTTTTTCAAACGTTACGTAGACGACTGCTTAACAGCAATCCCAGAAAATAAAATAGATTACACTTTAAACCAGTTCAACAGTTTTCATCCAGCCTTGCAGTTTACCATAGAAAAAGAAATTAACAATAAAATAAACTTCTTAGATGTAACCCTAATCAAAGAAAAAACTAACATTTTCACCCAATGGTACACGAAACCCACTTCATCTGGAAGATATTTAAACTTCAATTCAAACCATCCAATATCACATAAAAAAGGCACAGCAATTTCAATCATCGATAGAGCAATAAAACTTACTAGCCCTCACCTCAGGATAGAAAGTCTAAACAATGTAACTACACTACTCATACAAAACCAATACCCGATACACTTAATAAATAAAATTATAAAAAAAAGAACATATGCTCATTACAATAAAGAAAACCAAACAAAAAAACCAAACGACACATCTATAAAATACACAAGCATACCATATATTTCAGGTCTATCAGAAAAAATTAAAAACATACTCAAGCCACATAACATTCAAGTGAGTCATCGCAGCCATAATAACGTGAAACAGTTTTATACCAAACTTAAATCAACAACTCCAATTTTGAAAAAATCACATTTAGTTTACAATATACCATGTAAAGATTGCTCCAAGACTTACATTGGACAAACCACACAATATCTTCAAGAAAGAATCAAGGCCCATAAATACACAAAACAAGCAAAAACAGCTTTAAACAAACACACACAAATAGAAAAACATAAATTCGAATTTGAAAATGTGCAAATAATAGGTTTTGAGAGAAACAAAAAATCAAGAGAAATTTTAGAAATGATAAACATTCAAAAAAATATAAACAATGTGGTAAATGACAAAACAGAAATCTCAAATTTAAACAATATATATCTACCAATCTTATAATTAATACTTTTTCGTCCTAACTTGAACCCGCTCATCAATTATTGAACAGTAACCCAAAAATAAACCTCAGCACTATAAAAATAAAATATTTCGTTTCAAAACAATTACCCTCATCACGACATCTAACCAAGAAAGGATCAGGCAACTGACAATATTAGCGATAACACACCATAGTTCAGACCTCCACCATAAGAGGAAGATAACTGATTAAGTTATATCACCTGTTTCTAGCATTTGATTAACTTTCCACTATACTCTACTGATTTCATTTTATATGTACCTTATTAGATTTAACGTGACAGATTACAATTCCAATAATAACAATATAACAATACAATTTTGAAATAATGTGTAGAATAAGTCCTAATTGGAAATCAAGAAAAAAGTGTATGACTAATGAAGATGTAGTGTTTTAACATCCATGATAATAAAGAATGAAATTTTAAGGTAAACGAACCTCCATTTTAAGTATTTAACGTTTCACTAATTGTAACTTTTCCGATTTTAGTTTTATATTAAATGTTTTGAAAAAGGTGGAGATCTACCACCGAAACGTAAACAAAGTAATTTTTCATTAAATGCTGAACCTAAAACCCAATTAATCATCCAAAATTTAGAATATATATATATATATATATATATATATATATTTACTGACGATTTATTTGTTTGAACCAATCTTCTAATATTTCAAATTTTGGATAATTAATTGTATTATTCATTCATGTCCCTTAGTAGATTGAACGTGATATAAAATTCAAATAACTAAATGAAGATGTAGTATTTTAACAAATCAATATACTAACACAGAATGAAATTTTGAGTTTTATGTATTAAAAGTTTTGAAAAAGGTGGAGATCTACCACCGAAACGTTAACAAAGCAATTTTTCATTGAATACTGAACCTAAAACCCAATCAATTATCCAAAATTTGATATATATATATATATATATATATATATATATATATATATATATATATATATATATATATATATATATATATATATATATATATATATATATATATATATGTATATATATATGTTTCTTCTTAGGTTCTCGCGGACGTAATGTGTAGAACTGGATTCTCGGGTATTGATCCGCGTTGTGTGGTTTCGGTCCTCAAAAGGACCAATTTCACGACGTTTCAGCAAAGTCGCATTTGCCATCTTCAGGTGATTCGACCGTAGAGTCTGGAAAATCTAGGCGAAGATTTTCCAGATTCTACGGTCGAATCACCTGAAGATGGCAAATGCGACTTTGCCGAAACGTCGTGAAATTGGTCCTTTTGAGGACCGAAACCACACAACGCGGATCAATACCCGAGAATCCAGTTCTACATATATATATATATATATATATATATATATATATATATATATATATATATATATATATATATATATATATATATATATATATATATATATATATATATATATATATATATATATATATATATATATTCATCAACCTGGGAATTGAACAGCGTCCTAATTATAACGCTTCCCACGTAAAGGCAAGTACAGAAACCTTGTTCGAAAGATTTTGTCTTCCGAACTTTCGAGTGAGAACAAGGCATCTGCAATAAATATGCTTTCCGTTCCAGTACTGCTCCACTCTTTTGGAGTGGTGAAATGGACGGTCGATGAGCTGCATAGACTCGACAAAGACACCCGGAAAATGATGCATATCCATCACAGTTTGCATCCTAGGTCGTCCGTTTTCCGCATTTATCTCTCACGTCACCGGGGAGGTAGGGGGTTGTTGAACAGAGTTTCTTGCTTTCAATAAAGCAGTACGTATTTTGTCTCAATTAAGTCTGCTAGGTTAAGACTGGTCGTCGTTCCTGGAACGTTTTTATGAAAATACTACGCAAATCGGGTGCATCTCAGTTAACTTTGCGAAGGTCTCTAGAATGCGCATTATGAAATCCTAAACAAAGAAGGCGTATCTCTGAAATATGATTATTTTGGTTAGAAATATGAGATATGCCTTAGTGGCTTGAATTTGTAACATCCTAAAGAAGGATGAAATTCTCTATTTGACTTTATACTGTTTACCAAAATTATACCATATTCACAAATCAATTATATCTCATTTTCTACCTTTCATCTTTCTAATTCTTCTTTATCTAATAAACTGTTAACAAATTCTTAAACCTAGCTTATCCTACCTAAAACTACACTCTACTGCGCACTATCTATCTTAATCATTCTACGTCATCGTGATATAGTTTCCTTTACACTCTTGATTCTAAGGTTGACATAGTTGTTGGGTCATATGAGAGATTTTCATCTCATATAAAACCACTAAAGCACCAAATAGGTATGTCTATCAAAGAACAACAACATTTTCCTTTAGTGACTTTCCTTGACATTGTATTATTCAACTTACTTTTTGATAATGGATATCCATCAACATTGTTGGAGAACTTGTTTCATGACACACACGTTATCGACCGAAAATTGGAGATTAATAATATTATTATCATTATTTTTTTCATGATGAAGAAGAAATCAACTATAAATTTGTTGTTTTACCATATATTAATGAAGTAACATCTATACTGACAGTTATTTTCTGAGAGATGGAAAACAAAAATAGCGGAGAAAAAAATAAAAACCATAGGTAGTTTAATCACACGAACGAAAGATGAGGTTTCACTTCTTATGAGCAGTAACGTGCTTTACAGTATCCTTTGTCAAAACTGTATCAAGAAATAGATGAGCCAGATATCCAGTTGCCTCAAACAACGCCTATCTGCACATAAAAGTGATAGTAAATTGCACCCTGAACGGCTTATTCTCTTCTTATTTAGCGAAAGATGGATACAATATATGATTTTTAGAGTTAAAAATATTAACAATTGAACAAAATTTGAACCTAAAATTCTTTTTACTGCTTACGTAATACAGGAGAAGAAGGGAATATTAACAAATTAAGTAAAACTTATACCTTTTAGAAATTTATAATAAAAAATTAAGAATTACGTTATTTAACTCAGGGTAACAGTTTACCTTTGGACTTGACTTCATTGACTAATACATCCAAACACAGAAACACATGAATTGAGTTTAGAATGATCTCTTATATAATTAAGCGTTCAGGTTGGGGCTTCTAATCATTGAATTCAAACTACCGAATATAACACAGTACACAGTTCAAATGTATTAACTTAATAATTTTTTAAATTTAAGAGTGATGTAGCTGAAATCTAGGTAGCTGAAAGGTTCTTAGTATTTTGATAGCATTTTTGGTGTATAAGGGTGATTATTTTGTACTTTTAGTTTTAGTTGTTGGGTGCGAAATTAATGTCAACTTCTTAAAAACTTATATGCGTGTTCTAATATTCATCACCTGTCACACTCAATTAAACGGTACTGTCGAGAGCTCCGTCAATACTCCAAGTCTACTGTTGATGACGTCACTCTTACGTTTCTAGTCAGGGCCTACACCTTGTGTATATAGAGGGTATTATTAGTCTACCTCGCCACTGCATTTTCACATAACACCTATAAAGCTATGAATTTATTTGTTCACTTCGCGTAGTGTCTCGGGGATTTTGTGGAAGGTTCGATTTCCGAACAAAGACAAATCTTCACAATTAATAGTGCGTATTGTGTGTAATAGGTCAGTCATTAATAATGTTGGTGGCATTGAGACCCAATATTATGAAATAGAAATAATGAATATTTTTAATTGGTTATATATTGTATTGAAAATAGGTATTGACTACTGCACGATCCCGTGTTGGTAAATTTCCTCGTATCCGGCATTATTAGTTGACATCAGCGACAATAGCCTAGCCGTTTTACATCTAATAGCCTAGGTTCGAAGCTTCAAGCGGTAAGGCCATGGTAGGTCATTTAGAGAATTCTATGTAAAGCAAAATTCATATCTTCTGAGGTGGTATAGAAACACCATAATTAAAATCCATTCTACTATTGATAATTCAGTATAAGTTGTTATTCTGTAGTTGGACAGTGCATGAATAAATTATTCGCAACATGGTCCGGCCGTGCAGTAGTCCCTGTCATAAAAAAATCGTTACACGTTTTATCAGTTTGCATATTAGTGATATTCAACTTCAAAATGTTTGGACATAATGAAAATTTGTTACCATACAATTACCTTTTTGTTGGTACTTTTCTGAATACATTTGGATATCTTTCTTATTTCTGTGTAAGACGTTATCTCAATTGTAACAAAATATGAAATGTGATCGATTGAACATGCGACTTCCCTCTTTTGTAAGCAAAATAGGTTTTGGACACATTTGTGGTGTATGGTTCTAAAAACAGAAAATGTATTCGAAATGACCGTTACTGAAGACGTTAAGATATACCTTATGTTACATTCAAATTTTATTTATATAGCTTATGTTCGGGATTTCGCCAAATGCACTCGTGCGAGTTATCAGTAATATTCCCAAATAAATACAAAACTGAACTGGATAATAATAAGTTTGTTATGGCCTTGACCTCAAAAGAGCATTTGAGACCTTTAATAGGTTTATATTACTAGCGAAATTGAGTAGATATAGAATAGAGGGCACAGTGTACAATTGGATATTTAATTATGTGACCGATAGAAAACAACGGGTTAGAGTGAAAGATATATTCTCTTGTGAAATTGAAAATGATGTTGGAGTTCCCTAGGCTAGCGTTCTGGGTCCCCTCCTATTCATACTATATTTAAATGACATGCCATTGTTTGTTGATTGTGAATTTATTAACTTTTTTGCGGATGATACACTATTAGCATGCAGTGATGACAACGTAGAAATGGCTATACAAAAAATGAATACTATTTTAGCGAGTGTCATCGAATAGCCACAATTTTTTGTTTTGAGATATTATTATGCTTATCTTATTATTAACTTCCAATGTATTCATCCAATGTTTATCATTTATACTTTCTAGTTGATTTGTATATAAAGGATATCCTATTTCAATAAAGATCTATCTATATCTATCTAAAGCGGATCATCGAATGGTATTATGTTCATCAATGATCTATCATTTCAGAGGTTTATATTTACAAAAATATAAGACTGTGACGGAACAAAGTGGTGTACTTGGTAAACACCCTGGACTAGACATCCAGAAATGGGGGTTCAAATCCCCCCTATGGTTCAATGTTTTACGTTTATTCATCTTTATAATCCCTCATGCAGAATCTATGCGCGTGAAGTATATACTATACCTACTTTATAAATACACGATGCACAGTCAAACCTACATCATCACGCAGTGCTCTGCAATGCAATGGATGAATAACAAACAAACTTTTGTGTTAATAGTCAATAGACGAATTGAGGTTTCTCTAGGTGACAAAACGTTTATCAGTTTCAAACAGCTGTTTCGTCCTCTTGTGGGCTCGTGAGAGAGCGAAACAGCTGTCTGAGTCTGATAGATGTGATGTCACAGTTTGACCTGGAGGAACATTTTCTCTATCTAGGTTTGAATAATAATTTTTTTCATTTGTGGGTTTGATTTGTATGGTGAGGCTCTGCCTCTCCCGCCTACCCGGAGGAGTTGTCGCTGATTTATTGAGAAGAATTTACTGTGTTATTATTACTATCAATAGTTTGAATTCCTTTTGTAATTGGTAATTAGGAAATTATTATTAACTAGCATATCGCTACATATTACCCGGGAATGGAATCCGTCGGCAAATAGGTTACAGCAAGCAGGATAAGCGCCACTAAACCCATTATGCATATACACATGTTTAGAGGACAGAAAATAACTCATGATCATTTACAAATCGCAATAATCATATATAATATTTCACAAACAGTGGGTGCCTATTGCTTGTCCAACAGGATATTAATATGTGCTTAATACTGCTTGTATTTGCTTCCAGCATGTTCGAGAGTGTGTGTAATATACATATACCTTCTTTATTTTGTTTCGCTAAACGTAAATTACTGAGAAGTTAGCAGATATTTATTGCCTGTGTAGCGATACAATGCTGAATAATTTATAAGGTGAGACCTGACAAACACAAATTTTAGAAACTTACGGAATGTTCCCATTTACCTACTCGAATATTTCTGTTGAAACAACTTTAATCATCTTCTTGATATATCGCAGTTTTTGTACTTGCTCTCCCAATGCGGACATGTTTGTAAATACCAGCATATAGGGTATTAATTTTTATTTAGATTATATGCCCGTTGAATAAACGGTTGCGGCTTTTTAATTGAAAAGAAATGTATCTTGGAAAGGTTCATCGTTTTTACCATCTGTGTTGTTGTTCTTATTAATAATACCACACTTTCAATTCAATGTCTTCTATTCAGAGATAGGTACTTGACTTTTACGGTTTTGTGCATTCAAACATACCCAAAGTCTGAAATTTTGCTAGGGAAACAACCACATTTTTGTCCTAACTCATATAAAAAGTAATTGCGTTGCTAATCAATTGGCCTCATAATAATCACTACTCGATCTACATCCGTTACAAACCATAAACGAGCAGCAAGAAACGTTAACTAACACTTATTATTCGCGAATTGGAAATTTATCGAAGAGATAAAGTTCCATTTTCAATTAAAACTTACTGTTTCTGTAAATAAGTGAAAGACACCTGTATTGAAAGTCAGAAAGCTGGTTAAATATCGAACTCAACTATTGTAAAATTGTCAAACATGTAAAATTGTCAAACAAGATGCTTAATTATCGAATTTTAGATAATTAATATAATCATCTTATTCAATAATTATGACGACATTCATCATTATAAGCCATATAATTGAGTGTATTCTGGATATTTCTGAAAAAAATTCATGAGTCAAATTAAATTACATTTTTAGTAAGATTTATAGTTTTTTATAATGTTCTTCCGAATTATTCTAGAAAATTGAGACTTTCAACTATGCCCTATTGCGAACCGCGTCACGTACTACTAAATCCACCATGCTTGAACTGGCTATCGATTCTTTCAATTTTGGCCCAAACAAAACGCGTTCATGTCATTCCTATTTAATAAGTCCCTTCGTCATTACATTATTATTCATTCAGAAAAATCGAAAATGAAAACATGAACCTACAATATGTCAATATATTTTGATTACATCATCAATTTTATTTGGAAACAAATTCAGAATTTGTTCAAGTTCTTCAGGATTTAGCACTACTCTTAGTTTACCAGTAGCTGCAAAATAAAAAGAACATACAATTGCGTACTCAACACAGTTCTTACCTATACATATATCAGTTTTCTTCAAACAGTGTAGGGAACTCAAACGGTTGTTAATGTTCTCAATTCTATATTATGTACGCAAGATGATTAACTTAGTTTCTACTAACATGTCCCAACATATATGAAATAATTACTTCATTGATCAAAACCTCGACGAATTACCTATAAAGAAGATATTCATGAATGGAACAAATTTTTAGAAACATTTGAGTACAACTCAAATACCTGCTATGAATAAGAACTAAAAATACTCTTGAAGTACTGAGGCCCTAGCTACCAATCAGCCATCATAAAAGTAAACTAAATTAGAAATCAAAACGTGTCTCTTTAAATACCATTTGAAATTAATAATGTAAATAAGCGATTATCCTTAGTTGGATATAAATCTGAATATATATAATTACTTTTTACCTTATACATTTCCATCCCTTCTAAATTACCTAGATATTACTGAGTTCCAGGATGTAACCAGGATGACTATAGCGGTATTAATTGAACAGAAGTCCGTACATAGAGCTTCCTCTGGATTGGTGTTTGTACTGCAGCCGGTATGACTACAACGTGGTACTTGAGCAGTAGATAGTGACTTTCCCTGGGTTCTCCGGTTTCTCAAATGCTCGAAGGACCATGTACGATTTTCGCAATATGAACTATACGCAGCCTCACTTCCAGATATTATAGTTGTGAGATATAAGGTAGGTATCCTCTTCTCTTGTTTTATTCGCTGTTGATGAAATGCAGCATCCCATTATAGTATTAGAATTAGATATAGACAACAATAGTAAAAAGTACCTTAGAAAGGCAGCCTCATGTTTCGGAATTATGGATATAGTAGGTACTTAATTGAATGACAGTTCAGTAGTCGTTGTCTTCATTTAAAAATTGACAATCTTATATACTAAATTGATTTCATTTGTATATGAATCGCCACTTGAAGTAAAATTTAATGTTATATTGATGTTTGTAATTTATTCACCTTTTTGGTATTTGTTCTAGTCTCTTAATAATAAAATTTCGACTTTTAATCAGCTTGACATGTTTTAGAGAAGTTAAAGCAGAAGTGGTTCCGTTATAAATCAAAGCACTGCGGTCTAACGCATTTTGTGCTTGTCTCCATGTGAAGAATTTCAGTATTAACAATCAATACCTTCTTTATTGCAGTGCGGAAACCTAATAAAAAAATTGGTTATTGGCCTATTTATTGAGTTGTATTTGTGCTGGCCTTGATGTCTGATTTAACCCGGCAGTACAAGCGTGCCGTCGATAGGACCGACGTCGATGAAATCAGTAGTGAGTTTTTGAATGCTTAATAAAATCTGATGTTTTGATTGTTGAAGTAGACGCAATGAAAATTTCTCCAGGAATTTTTAATGTTTGTCCATATATCAATTCCGCAGAAGAACAAACAACACCTTCTTTTATTGTAGTGCGAAAACCTAATGATAAAATTGGTATTTGGTCTACACATTAAGTTGTGTTGATGCTGGCTATGATGGCGGACTTAGCCGGCAGTACAAGCGTGTCAGTCGAAAGGACTGAGCGTTGATAAAATTTGTAGTGACGTACTAACAAAACAAATTTGCAAGAGCCTGAAATATTTGGACTGGAAATTTTATTAGGTTGTTGATGTCGTTAAAAAATGAAATTTTAAATGTTCACGAAAATCTGATGTTTCAATTGTTGAAGGAGAGGCATTATACTACTAGTATAATAGTGGTGGTACTGACCTTCCAAGAGTGCCTAGCGCATAGCTTCCACTATGGGCTGCTGCAATATTATTTTAGTTTTTAGTTGATATATAGTTCGTTTTTGTTCGAGTCGGTGCTTTTGAGCGCGCGCGTGTACTTAAGTTTTTTGCGAAGGGGTGAAAAACGTTGTGGAGTAAATTTCACGTAGCTGCGTCAAAAACAAAGACTTGAAGTAGAAATATAGTGGCTCAATGCGCTGAAGTCATTGGAGAAGCCACAGATGTAAAAACAATTCTAGATGTTCGGAAACAAATATATTCACAAGCTTAGGACAAAAAATCTTATTTTTACTCACTATTGATGGCTGATATGCTAGCTTCATTTATTTAGTATAAAAATTGGAGCTGGAGAGTGGGCGATTTGACCGTACGCGTAGAATCACATATCTTTTGGTGCGTGTACTGCCAGGTAAGTTGTTTAGGAATAACAAGCCATTGCTTCCCGGATTATAACTGATAGCACGAATTCTTTGTGTTCCTATTAATTTCAGAAATTCGGAAAAAATTTTTGATTCGAATTGACCATCGACATCTGTGGTTATATGAGTTGGAACACCGAAACATAAAATGTAACTTGGAAGTAAACTCTCTATGTTTCTTGGTATATAAGTTAATATGCCTCCATCCCCACCTCCAGATAGCAGAAGAGGTCCGATCAAATCTATGCGAATGTAGTAAAAGCGGGAGGTTGGAATACTAAATCGACCAACCCATGAAGTTGGTTCTCCCTCCCAGAGGGAGCTTCACTGCACTGCGGTCATTAGATCCTATTGTGCCCTCATATATTGCTATCTCCTCATTAGTGTATTCTATGAAATTCAATAGCCTGATAGAGGGGATACTTCTGATTTCCTAGGGTATAGTTTTATCGTCTCCAAGGTATGTCTGACGACCAACCGCGTATGCCGTGCAAGGACTCAGCACATGCATGGGTGTCTTCCTTCCACGCCGCAACTCCTGCATGTGGGCTGACCTACCAGACCCATCGTGCAGAGATGTTTGTTGCATGGGGCGTGTCCGGTCAGGAATGCAACAAGATCCCGTATTTCATGTCTGCTGAACGTCAGTAGATTTTTCACTCGTTGCTGATGGAGATCTCTCATTAGTTACTTGGCAGTTCCCTCCAATAGTCACGGTGCTCTGCCTCGACACATTTCAGGAGAAAAGATTTCGATGTGGCATGAAAAGTGCCACATTTTTGTTTGAAATTCTGTCGCGTGTCCCTAGGTTCAAAGAAATTATTCCTCCTTGGTCCTTTGTCTCGACTATTCCTGCACCTGTACATTTTTCGGTTTTGGTGCATTCGGTAAACCATACGGAATCCCCTGGTATCATATGAGGATTGCCCCAATGTTCTTTCGTCCATTCAAGGCTTGAATCGTGAACGGGACGGAAGCGCTGTGAACCTTGATCTTCCCGCATCTCATCCACAATGGCCCAGTTGATCCAAACAATTCAAAAATGTTTCGAAATTTTTGGTCGGTCTCTCCTTGTTCAACAAGATCAAAGCGATACGCTCCCTTTATGACTCCTGCCTGAACGGCGAGGTGCTGTGGCTCCAACCCTAACAGCCTTTTCATCGTAGTCATTGGGGTGGTCGACATTGCACCAGTTACAAGCACGCTAGCCTCTGAACTCTGTTCATGGAATGCTGGGATACTTCCGTTTTTGTTTTTGGCCACCATATGATTGCGGCGTATGTTACAATGGGTCTCACTATGATGAGGTTCTTCCGACTATACGGTGACAGGTCCACAGGGCACTTATCGGTTTATTAGTGGTTTTCTCCAGAGGCTCCCCAAAGGTCAGGTTTTTATCTAGACTTACTCTGAGGTACTTGACCGCATCCATCATCTGTATGTTTTCCCCATGCAAAACTAAGTCTTGTATGTTTTCAATGTCCTATCTTCTCGTGTAGGGTACGATGGTTATTTTCGGGGAATTCACCTTGAGTCCTTTCTTGTTGCACCATTTTACCATGGTGTTCAGTGCTTGCTGCATCAGAGATATCACTGTGCTCCCGAGCTTCCCTTGTACTATAATGACGATGTAATCCGCATATCCGATAAGCAGAATCCTTTACTCTCAAGGAGTATTACGAGTTCGTCTACCACCAGACTCCGCAGTAGAGGTGACAGTATATCTCCCTGAGGACATCCTCCAGCGACCCGCATCTCCTTCTGAACCTCATTGAGAGTTCTTATGACTATCCTGCATCGGAGCTAGTTGCAGATCCATCTGCACAGCAGACCTTCCATACCTCGCTCTCGCGTTGCTCGGGCAATTAATTCGGAAGAGGTGTTATCAAAACCTCCATCTATGTCCAGAAAGCTCGCTAGCGCAATTTCTTTGCAGTCCAGCGATTTCTTTGCTCTGTGTATTAGCTCGTATATCGACATTTCGCAGGATTTATCGGTTTGATAGGTATACTGGTTACGATGTAGAGGATTCCTCATAGGATTCCCATCTCTGGCATGAATGCCTTTCGATCAGTTTCTCTAGAGTTTTCAGGAGAAATGACGTTAGAATGATCGGACGGAAAGATTTTGACTGGGCGTATGACTTTCCATCTGGCTTTGGTATAAAGACCACCTTTGCCGCCCTCCACTCTTCCGCTCAATGCCTTCTATATTACGCTCATTAGTAGTAGTAGTTTATTATCTTGAGGTTATGATTGTGACAGTTTGGATAATTTGTTTAAATTTGATAGCATATTTTGTAGTTGTGGGTCGACAGTTTGTATTAAATTTTGAACTTGTTGATCTACAACTAGAGTAGGAAGTGAAATCACTGTAATGTTATGGTGATGAACTGAGCAATATAGTGTAGTTGTCTAGTTTCTCGGAATTGGTGAAAATTGGTTTAGCTAACGATATATGATCCGTTAGGAAAAATGATTTGTGGCAAGAAAAATTGGTAACAATTTCCGATCAAAAGTGCTATAATTTGCTCGAGCTTTTGAAAGTTTTATGAAGAGAAATGACAGCGGATACCAATCACAGTTTTTCACTCATTGTAAGAGAGTGCCAACGGCCAAATTTGACAGGTCCACAGGAAGGTTTATATTAGCTTCAGGAAGTGGATGTGCTACAATTGTAACTGTTTGATTGTTTGATAAGCTAGAACGTATTCATGATAGTCGAATTGGATATTCCCTTCTAGAAAATTTTGTAATTAGCTCATAACTGGGTCAAATCAAGTAATATTTTTGAGCAGATTGGAGCAATCGCTTCTGAGTTACCTCCCAAAATCGAAATTACGTTGACCAAATTGGGAAAAGTAGTTCCATTGACTCTACCTTACTCGAGAAGAACTTATAAGAAACCTATTTTCAAGATCGCACCCTTATCCGTTAACTACCTCAAATTGTTTTTTCTTCGATTCGAAAATTTTCACATCGCGTGGGTGTGAACAATATGGAGCTCCCTGGGTGTTTTGGTAATATACTCAAGCTCACCACTATCAATATTGAAGACCGATTAATACAGTCAGAGGAAATGGCTCAGCCATGGTCTACCGGGGAAGAAGGCCAAACAGAGGCAGCTGAAAAAGAATCTAAAGTCAGCTGGGTATATACGCTCAAGAGAGAACAGCTGAGAGAAATTCTGGAAAATTATAGTATTGATAGTACTGGAACCGTGGATGTCTTGTGCAGGAGGCGCGTAAGGGGTATTAGGAAAGGGATAATATGGCCACCGCATGGGATGCTAGAAATTATAGCAACTACTATGGCATCATTATCAAAAGCCATGACCACCGAAGCCCCTTTGAATACAATACCTACGTTTAGTCCAGCAAGAAAATCAATTAGGAGTACGCCGATTGTACAGCCGTCATATTGGGCAATATAACAACCACTACAAATACGGTGACCTTTACAAATACCATGGTAATGACGTCATCACTGATGTAGTCTGCGAGTTATTCAAACTATAGGACCCCGACTACAAATGTGTGTACAAGGGGATCCCTTGGATGCAAATACCTACCATTCCGCAAGCACCAACCGTTCCGTAGATACCTACCATTCCAACGGTTGATCTGTTCAAGATATCGCTGCCCCGGAGTCATGTCGCGTGATTCTCCGTGTAATAGAGCGGGAAACGCGCGGGGGACTGTATTGTGAAGAGGCCCCCGCCATTATGGATGAACTCCGAAGAACTCGATACATAACGAGCATTGACTTGAAACAAGGGTATTGGCAGATACCGTTGACATCGGAAAGTAAAGCCATTACAGTATTTACCGTTCTAGGCCGTGGCTTATTTCAGTTTGAAATTATGGCTTATGGCCTACACTCCGCGCCTGCGACTCATGACTACAATCATAGGACCGGATATGGATCCTTATGCCTTCCCATATATACATGACATCATCATTCTGCGTGAAACCTTCGAGGTACATCCCACGGATTAGAGGGAAGTTTTCATCTATTTAAGAGAAGCAAATCTAAAAATCAACACGGAGGAATGTCAATTCGGCCGCACTTCGATCAATTATTTACAACATGTAGTCACCGCCGAGGCTATTCATATCAACCCAGAGAAGATCGAAGCTATCAGAAAAATTCCCAGCCCGTCGTCAATAAGAGAACTTTGTCGGTTCTTGTGAATAGCTTCGTGTTACCGCCGCTTCATAACATCGTTTGCGAAAGTGATAGATCCGCTTACCGCCTTATTGAAGAAGCTTCGCCGTTAGAGTTGGTGAGAAGAGCAGCAAGCCGCATTCGACAAATTGGAAGAAATGTTAACCAGTGCCCCAGTGTTAGTGTGTCCTGACTTTGACCGACCGTTTTATTGCAAACAGATGCTTCCCATGTGGGAATTGCTGCGGCATCAAGCCAAAATATTGGAGGAGCCGAGAGAATCATCACTTACGCTATCAGTACGTTAACAGCCGCTGAAAGTATTATTCTGTTACCGATGAAGAGTGTTTGGCTATAGTGTGGGGCATTGATAAGATGTGACCGAATTTAGAAATACACAGATTTACCGTATTGAGTGACCATCGGTCGTTAAAATGGCTACACTCTATGAAGAGTCCAAGTGGGAGATTGGCTCGATGTAGCATCTTCCTTCAAAGATACGATTTTGAGATCAAGTACCGAAAAGGAGTTTCAAACCAAGTGGCTGACGCCCTGCCGCGAGATCCGTTGTCATGTGAAAAGGGAACGACAGAGAATCAAGAATTATATGTACTGAACAACTCCGTGAATTGTGAATGGTACAATTCAAAGAAAGCAGAAGTTGAAGAGAATACAAATGCCTGCCCAGACTATTGTATGAGAAATGATCAGTTATACCGCCATTTTTGGGATTCAACTGACTTGTCCGAACCAGAGATGAACGACCCGTGGAAGTTGTGTATTCCGAAACTGATCCGGATAGATGTCCTAAAAGAAAATCATGACAGTCCGACTGCAGAACATTCAGGGAAAGCTTAGACCATTGCACGAATAGCCCACAAGTATTATTGGCCGGAGATGTTCCGCGAAATTGCGAAGTACGTGTGTCAATGTACGCAATACCAAACTTGGGGGCACTATGTGGGCTGCAAAACACGCTGCTCAGCATAGTGGACGGCTGGTATCGCACAAAGAGGCTCAAGGTAAATCCTGACAAAACAGGAATTGTATTGTTCACAAGGAAACGTAGGCAAGGCACACTGCCAGAGAATATTTTCTCTGGCATGGTCCTGCAATTCAAAGGGTCGATGAAATTTCTGGGAGTAATCCTAGACTTTAAGTTGACCTGGTGCGAACACCTCGAATATCGAGTGAGGAAGGCCTCTGCGTAATTTTGGGCGTGCAGAAGAGCTTTCAGCAACACATGGGATTACAGACAAAGATTCTTTATTGGATCTCCATCGTTGTGATCAGGCCTATGGCTACCTATGCTGCGGTAGTGTGGTGGTCGAGGACAAGGACTGGTATGTCTCAGCGCCCCCTGGACTGACTGCAGCGACTTGCATGCGGAGGCATATTGAGCGGTATGAGGACGGCTTTAACGGAAGCCTTCGAAGCTCTCGCCGGATTACCACCTCTATACTTATACATAAAAACTGAGGCCATGAGAACGGCGTATAGGCCACTGGAACAAAACGCACAACTCTCGTCAACACTCATGGATGTTGAGTGAGGCAATCTCTGAATGCCCCATAATAGAAATGAAGCAAGGAAGCATGTTTTCAGCTATATCTCTCACTTCTCCCAAAATCTTCATCCCGGATAGAAGAGATTGGAGCAACGAAACTGCCATGCTACCACCACCAGATGGGCTCGTATGGTTCACATAAGAGTCTGAGGTAGGTCAGGCCTCCGGGGCGGCAGTGTACCTCAAAAGGCCAAAGACCACTATATCAGTGACTCTAGGCATTTACTGCATGGTTTTTCACGCGAAGGTCAACGCAATATTGACTTGTGCCATGGAAACCCTGCGAAGAAACTATATAAATAGGCGCATATAGATTTGCACACACAGCCGGTCGGCTCTGAGAGCTCTCAAATCACCCAGTCACATTGAGGCTTGTCAAAGACTGCAGTGTATCTACACTCGCTGAACTAATAAAGAAAAATGTCCAACTCATCTGAGTCTCTGGACACAGTGGAGTTGAAAGAAATGAAATGACCGACTCCCTGGCCAGGAAAGAGCCAGCGGGTCAACTGAATAAAGAGTAGTATCTACTGTTCATCAAAGAACCTGTGCCTAGGCTCTCAAAGAAATTTCTATCTCTGAACAGAAGGGACATCAGAGAGATGACTGAAATCCTATACAGTCACTGTCATCTTAGCAAACATCCCCACACTATGGGCATCATAGATGACCCAATATGTAGCAATTGCAGAGAGGTGGAAAAAACCTACATCCTTTTGGAATGCCCACCTACACCCTGTTGGAATGCCCAGCATTAGCATCCTTCAGACACCGACACTTCGGAGAGGCAAAACTGCTCCCAGAAGAACTTATGGAAGCCAGCACTGGCAAATATTCTGAGTTTCTGGCGGAACACAAACCTGCTAGAATAGAATGGGATTCTGACCACGGGGCGCACAATGGGCTCAGCTTACTGGCCCAACTGTATTCGGGGGCTGAGCCTCCTCTTCTCAAACGATGACGATGATGATGACACTTCAAGGACCTAAAACCGTTTACTGTTCGCTGGAATTGCTACTTTCTCCACTTCAAAGATACCACCATTCCTTGATGGAAGTGTTTGGAATGATAGAATTTGAATTATTTCTTCAAGTACCCATTTGGTTCCCAGAAGATGTTTTGGTTCAGTTTCAGTAGTTTAAAGTTTTTCTTTCAAGAAGAAGTTTCATTTCTCATTGTGAAGAAGATTATTTTCGTTTCCATGTGAAGATGTCAGCTCCGTTTCTATGAAGATTTCACTCTGACAAAGAAGTTTCTATTCGTTCCTGAATTCAAGAGCCACCATTCCCAGGAGAAGGAAAATATTTATATATTTCCAATTTCATGATAGGATATCTTACTTTTGAATTAGGTTTTTTTGTACAATTTTCGATTACAATTAAAAATGAAAGGATTGCATCATTCCATTTTTCCCCAAACTAAGGGAGAAATGTAACGAAACTGAAAATCTAGAATAATTATTTAATGGGAAACACGTGTATTGGTCAAAAATTTAAGATTTCGTTCATATTAGTATATGAAATTCATAATTCTGAACAAATATTTTGTTGTATAGGAATATATATAGTATCGAGTGTAGATACCCGTGTAGTATAAGGATCAGATGCGCATTAATTTCAATTCATAAAGAGCGTATGTGTGATTACATTTGAAACCGTGCATATTTCATGTCAACAAAAGATAATGAAACAGATGTCCTAAGCTTGCACAACATTTTGGAATTGAGGGAACATTATTCACGCAAAATGATTGAGAAAGGATCTGCAGGAACTGGTGGAGGTGACTTGACCAGCACCTCGATTGGTTTCAAAGAATGATTCGCAAGCAGTGATGATATAGTCAGCTAGTTAGTCAGCCCGAGTCAGTTTGAGATAGTCAGTTAGTTAGTCAGCTCGAGTCAGTTTGAGATAGTATGTTAGTTATACAGTCTTAGAGAGAAAGTGAGTGAGTGTTCCGACGTAAACAATCATTTGTTCGGTCAAAATCGAAAAGTAAGTGTTCGACAGTTACCATTGAAGAATTAGGTGAATAGTAATTTTGGTAATTGAGCTAGTACTTTGATTTCCATTGTTTTGTTTTGCTCACAGTACTTCCTTGTAATATCAAATATCTTTTAATTAGAAATTGTAATTGTTGTATTGTACCTGATATGTTTATCCTGTTCAGATTTTCATAACGTTCCTATAAAACTAATTGTTTTCTTCATCGATAAACGTATAATTGAATCTATCGAGTAATCGTATTATGTCAGAGGGTGTGGTTGATTAGAGTGAAGGGAATGACAACACACCAATATACATTGTGTCTACCTGGAAATAAGGGTGCATCGTAGATAGTCCATCAAGGGTCTACACGCTGTGACTACCGGGAAGTAGTCTCTGGAGGGGGATGTATGTTCGAGCATCGTAATATCCACTGTACACGCTGGGTCTACCCGGAAATGAAGTGGTATTGCTGACGAGATAATTATAGTTCGAAAACGCTGCGACTACCTGTAAGTTAGAGTTATAATTTATGTGTGTATGGTATATAAGTGCCTGGCACTGTCGTACAATTGACGGTGAGACAGTTGTCGAGGATCTACGCGTACTAACTTGAGAGATTGCAGGACAAATAAATCTCAGTATTCACTATATTTGAAAAGTACCAAAAAGATTACTGATGTTGCGTGGGCGTAGTGGTATTGCGGAAGAACCAATACAACTCAAATACCTGCTTTCACTTGCTCTGCTTGAGTATCCCATGTACGATAAGTAATTTGATAATAATAATTAGTGCATGAATAGCAGTTTTTAATAATACTCACATGACTAGTTGTCTCGAAGGTTATTATGAGGAAATAGCCTTCTTGAACCGTTTTTTTCGCAATTATTGTTTCTGCATAGTGCTTCCCTAGGGTCTGGATGGAACATTATTACATCGACAGAGGGAAACATTCATCAATGTTGAAGCTTCCTGCATAAATAAACTTATTACTGGGAAGTTCCGTGTTTTTAAAGATTAAAATTTGATGTATTATTTATTTTGGGTCAGACAGAAAATACAGGTATTACAAGTAAGCTTCGGTTAAACAGTTCATCATTTCAACAGAAATGCGTAAGCTCCCAATGTGGATTTCGTGGTATTACACGGTAATGAATGTGTAGTGACTTTCCTAATCATCCGTGATTCCGAATAAGTGTAACTATTTCAATAAATGAATCGCACATAGCGCATTCATACCCGTTTCAAAATTTGCATTCATTCCGATCAACTTATGTTGCAAAAAACGGGCATCTAGTAAGTTAACGCATCAAAATTTGAACAACCTTAAATGTGAAAACTGCGTACAACCATAAAAATTACGATAATATTCTTTTCCCAGCTGCAGAGGAATTACACTGTCAAGCATTGTTCGGCACATAAAAAAAAGCCAACGCCACAAAATAAGGATTCGATAGTACGGACTTGACCAGAACCTCGAAAAACAAATAAAAGACAGCGGTAGACTGATGTGTGCTCTCTTTTCAATTGTGCGAATTTGTAACACCGTTCCGTGCTTCAGTGAATTAACATAAGATAAATGATAGCTCAGTATTTCGTTTCCGGCATTACGATATGTTGTAACAGTTTTCCTTCAACCGATTGAGCTTCTCTGCATTTTCTCCCGTGTCGATTGTTCGTGTCAAATACCGTTCAATTGGATTCAATGATTATTATCCGAGTGTACTCAAGTATCAACTGTAACTAAAGCCTATAACTTTAATACTGTTCTTCTGCCCAATGGGCCTCGGTATATTTTACTGTAGTTACCTTAGGAACAAGGCTATCTATAGATAACACCATGACACGCTTTGTGGTGAGGAACCTAGCAGAAGCCCTCAAGAGGGAGTGAACCTTTAGAAAATCAGGCTCCTGAGAAATTGAAGCTTATCCCGCAGTAAGTAGCTTAGCACACAAGTAAAAAGGCATGTTACATTGTCATAATTGTTCACTTGAAACTATTTGAATGAAATAAATAAATAATAAAAATAAGATCCAATTTACCGATAGCATTGGTCTTAAATACAATTGAGTACGTGTGTTTGACTATAGAAAAACATGAGTATGAACCTGAATGAATTGAAAGAATCAAAACTTGATACTAAAAAATGAAAAGAAACCTACAGTCGTAAAGCATACAGAAAGCTCGATATTCGATACTGAATTACATCGTATACTGAATCTGTATGAAAAATAAATGATTTGAAAATATTAGAAAGTATGAAACATGACGTGATTTTTCTCTTTAGTGAAGAAAATAATTCAACTTGATGATGGTATAGTAACACACCGTATAACCTGTCTGAATACAGTAGGTTTTCTGCTCGTATTATCATTCCTTATTTAAGAATGACAAACAAATACCATTTCCACAATGTTGGCATAGATGTGTCGATGATATTCTCACGATTATAATCAAATATTTTGATTTACATGGCTTTTTATACACGCAGCAAGTTTGATTCACAAAAATTCACTGTCGGAATCTAAATAGATAAGCATCTTCCGTTTCTTATTAATAACATTACAAAAGGCGGTAATCACTTTGACTGCAATACTCAAACAAATACGAATACTCCTGCGGATTCAGCCACACCAATTATTTATAAAATAGCTCCAATTAATAATCTTGTTCATAGATTACTGCACGTTCCACGAGCCAATAAAATTATAACAACCAAGTTGAGAAACTTCAGTAAGAGATTCCGATAAATGTTTGAACAATAATTTAAATTCGGAACAAAATAGAAAATTGAAACGCAACCAATTAACCAAATTAAGTTCAATAAGTTCAATAAAACTCAAAAGTTCCACTCATCATTGATAATTGATAAATTCCGTAATTTGTTCTCTATATATCCAGTACAATCCGTTTATATATTTAAGAACAAGCTGAAAAACCGTTTATGTAATACCTTCGATAAAGTTTCCGACTTTGACAAATCCAGGAGTCGTGTTCAAAATGCTGTATGGGCCAAACTAGTAGGAATATTCGGTATGAAGAAAATTTTGACTATATAGTATAACGTGACCTTGTCGCTTTTCGGTAAATTGCTTACTGCGGTAAGCTTCGAATCCTCGGGCGCCAGATTTTCTGAAGGTTAACTCCTTTTGAGGACTTCTGCTAGGGTCCTCTCCACAAGGCTTGCCACTATGCTATCTGAAGATAGCTTTGTCTCTAGGGTAGCTACAGTGAAGTATAACCAGAGTCCAATGGGCAGAAAACAGTATCGAAATTGTAGGCTTTAATTACAATTGATACCTGGTTTTAACTTAGCTCGTTAAAGATGGAGCAGAAATAATTTAATAAAACAGGGAATTCCAAATATTAAAATATATAATGATTTTAACAAGTACACTTTCAGAATAATCAATTTAAATGCAATTGAACGGTATTATTTCACAAAATTACACCCAGACGGAAAATGTAATGAAGCTCAAACGGTAAATGAAAACTCTTTCAAGATATCAACTCTACGATTAGCTCGGTCACTAAATTCCATTCAGCGGTACGGGATCGGTTGATGAATGATTCAGAATGATCAATCACACTACGATATATTCGGTTATTAATTCGGTTGGTTCGGAAAATATTGTTTGCACTAGTTTTCCGATTGTACGATATCAGATTCTTTCGGTTAATTACTCTAATTGAGTTTATTCTGTCACTTCACCCCACTCTTGTACTAACTTTCACGGAGTACCCGGTAATTGTATGACAGTGTTAGTCTTCATACACTCTACAGATTCGGAACCTAAACAATTAGGGCTTATACTTCCGGTATCAACACAGTGTGCACAAACCCTAATTATCTTATCTGCAATAACCCCTATATCCACGGCCGAGGACTTCTCATAGTATTAAGGGAATTATTACGATTCTCAATTGTCACACAATCACACAAGCACCCTCAGCTTATACTTCCGGTATCAGCACGGCGTGCACAAACTGTTGGCGGTTTGGTCATCTATGATATACTTATACTTCCGATATCAGCACAGCGTGCACAAATATACCAAAGACGCCCCTGTCGTTCAAACATACACACTCTATAGACACTATACAATTACTGGAATATTTCAATTCGCGCGTAAATCCAAATCGTGCGCGATCTGACTTATAACGGGATAAACTCAATTATTTCAATTCAAATTACTGATTGCTACGGAACTCAGGTATCGTACAAACGTTCACCAATTACAATAACAATCATAAATTACGGAAATCAATATATTGTAATGCTCAAAAATATAAACTTATTTGCTATCATTTACCTTCTGAAACAATTCACTCGCACGGAAAACTATTATTAATTCACAGTTTTTGAACCTGACTCAAACTCGGATAATTAATTTACTTCGATTATAATCACACTTCAGAGGTACTAATTTATACTTGAAATTCAAATAAACACAAGAGAGTAACTGCACTGATCGAAATTCAAAAACACAAGAGATATTGTACGGCTTGAAAAATCACAATAACCAAAAAGAGCACAAAAGAGTAACTGTACTTATTGAAATGCAAAATCACAAAAGAGCTACTTCACTGATCAAAATTGAAATCACAAAAGAGAACGATCTGTTGTCTGTCACGGCTTTTATATGTTTTCCGAGGTTCTGGACAGGTCTGCTCCACCAAATCCTTATTTTTGTGCCAATAGTTTTTACTTATGCCCCGAACAATGATTAAAAGTGACGCTACTTTTTAGATCTAAAATTCGCGCTCATGATATCACACCAGTTCTTCCCGGCGGACGAAACAAGTGTTATCGGAGTTTTTTGGTTGTTCGCCCTTTTTTATACATAACGCTGTTCAAAGTTTGGTGACTTAACTGGCCAGAACCCTGTTTTTTGCAACATATTTTATCGGAATGAAATGCAATTTTGAACGGGCATGCATTAGATTCATCTATTTGAATAATTATACTTATTTGGTATTACGGAGATTTAGCAAAGTGACAATCACGGAATACACATTCGGATTTCATTCATATCTATTGAAATAATGAACTGTTCAAACTGAAATTACATGTAACATCCGTATTTATTGCCTGATCTAAATTAAATAATCTTTCGAAATTTAAGCTTCGTTACAATAGAAAAACTAGAAACTGTTGCATCTCGGGGATTAGATAAATAGTGTGCCTGAGAAACTTACTCTTCGCAAATCATTTGATTTGGTTACTGCTTTTTATATGTTTCTTCACATTCTATAAGATACTATTCGCATTTGTGTGAAGATAATGGAATAAATTATTAATTTCATTATATTTACACAATTAAATAATATTCAAATCAACAATGTCTTTAAGAAAATGTACGAGGACAAAATTTCCGTTTCTGGGAATCGAGCCCGTTCCTACTGTCCTAGCCCCTAGGCCGCATCTCTGCTTATAATAACTGTTACTATACGGTATGACGTAAATTTGAGCTTACTTCAATAATTGTTTTTGTTCTTGAACGATTTTGTTGAAATTAAGTGGAAGAATTTTGAAATTAATTCTAATTTACTATAAGAGTTTTGAATCGATTCAATGTATACTTTGGGAGTTGAGATTTTTTATAATTTTCAACTCTTCAGAAAATGGTGTCCTTATAACATGATCACCATTAATATTGGTTCGTCACCGAATAGCAATCGATATTTTGTCAAAGTTTGGATAAGATAGGGCCTTTATTTTTCGAATTATCGTGTAGACAAGCATTTCGTGAGATACATTCATACAGACGGACGTAGAGACAGACAGATAGACGGATCTCTTCAAAGTTGCTAAAATTGGATGAGATATACCATGGTGAAGGCATTTATGCACTAACGATTTTAGAAATAGCTTGAATAAATGCACTTACTCTTCAGACTTGGTCGCTAAGAGTATGATAATGGTGGAAGATCAGCGTTTGCTGAACATATTTTAAATACAGGTCACACCATTTCTCTAGCAAGTTGATTACTTTCAAAACGTATTACCGACAAATACCTAGGTAATTTAGGAGGGAAAGAAATTCATAGGGATCCGAAATGACATTACCGCCCTCTGGTGTTTTTTACGCCGAAACAACCAATTGTCACAAAAAATATTATTTATTATTATTTACATATAAAACATATGTATTACTCAAAGAGTTTTTGGAGTAAAATTTGGAAATTTATTGTACATTCAGTAGCTTGTAAGAATAATATACTTGATAATAAACATTAAGTGAAACTAACATTTTTCTGTGCAAAGGAATAACAAGTTGTATTTTTTTTATTTACCTAACTTAACCTAACTAGTTGTATTTTTTTTATTGTGTTATACACTTGAAAACATTTTCAATATATTTATTTATCATAATAAAATTATAATTTGTCTTATAACTTAACATAATTATCACCTTTATTTCATAATATTTTAATCACTGTAATCGAATAACATTGTTATTTGAGTCTTGCGACTTACAAGTTTTATGTTTTTTCTTTGAAGTCATATTTTCTCCTGTCTTATCTAGAAACTTACTGAATGGAAATTCGATAGCTTCCTCAATTGTCATTTCTGATCCTTTCACAGGACATTTTATTTCTAGTAAAGACTTGGTTTGACTATTTTCCACAACTAAACTATCAGCAGAGTAATCGAGCCAAGGATTTTTTGGAAAAATAATTAAACTCACTTCGACTACTTCTGTTTTTGAAACTGAGATGAATTTTTCCCTGGCTTTAACATCATTCGCAATCCTATGTTCTGTGTACTCACTCTTGAACTCTTGCGGATTGAAGTACATATTACTTTTTTGATTCCAATTGGCATTTTTATTAGAGGCATAAGTGTATATTTCGTGAACTCTGGAGCCTGTTATACGATATTTCCTATGACTTTCCCAGAAATCATAATTAAATCTAATTTTCTCACAGAAGGAAATATAATCTCCTTCTAAACTTTAGGTTATACTTCTAAAACAGTTGTTCATATCACATACATTTAATTTCTTAAGCCAACTGTGCAGATTGCTGGTTGCCTATAAACTGTTCCTTATTATTTCTTTGATGTTATCAGTCAATTTTTTTTAAACTAGGGAATATATTCATACTGTGTCGTTTGGATAAATCTTTGGTGAGGGAACAGTTTGGCAGGACTAAAAGAGCTTTAGATTTCACTTCTATTTCTTGTTCTGGACTTACACTATATTTATTTGGTATCAAATCAAACGATTTATGGTCTCGGAGTGGAGTTGGATCATAGTATTCGAGTGACTCAACATGCTCCTTTTTTCATGTACACTTTTGGTCTGTACAAGACAGCTCTCTCAAATTGTTTATGCCAATTCTATAAAATAAATTCAAAATCAAATCAACTGTTTATTTATAATAATAAAAATAATAATAATCACATATTGATATTTTTATGTTAACTTAACCTCTTACTTGTAGCAATATAATAATAATGCCATAACATGTTTACACTGTTCCCCTTGTCCTGTCTTGCATGAACAATTCATCTTGAATTAGAACCATTATTTTTATTAATTTAGCTTTCTATTTTGGGAGGATCACGTTTTGAATTAGAAACAAAATCAAGATATACGCCTTGCTCTATATGTACGTGAACAAATAATGTGACAACTCGTCCGCTATACTGGAATGGTAAAGCAGATACCTACCTAACCATCATTTCGGATCCCTATAAACGAAAAACTACTTGTTTCCATTATCAACTTTATAGTATTTGAACAGGCACATTTTGATTTCTAATTTGGTTTACTCTGATGAAGGATAGCTGAAAGTTCCCCCGTACTTTGACAGTGTTCTTAGTGAATAAGGAGGTGATTGTTTCTTATTTATAGTACCACTATTATTGTTGAGTTGATTTTACACCATAGCTTGCAGCCCTAATTGTGAAATATTTTCAAACACAAATAAAAAATAATTATCCATAAGCCACAAAAGGAAAGAAGACAGTTAAATGTTTATTATTGGCTCAATATGTGCAAATGATACGGTTCGCATCTAGTTCTGTAAGTTGTTATGTTGTAGAACCCATTCAAGTACAAAATAATAATATAATACTTTTTTAAAAACATTTATCAATATTTCCCATTTTTTAAATGAGAACACGTGCTTATAAGTACTACGTAATCGCAAATTGGCCTAATCATGTATGTAACACATTGATTTCATTATTTGGAACATGAATAGGAAATAATCATGATATAAAGGACACTCTAAACGCGATACGTGTCCGTATCAAGTATATTCATCATATTAACATATAAAATAATAGGTACAACACTCAGAAGCTAAGTAGACAGGATGGCCAATGTCAATGGACGCTCTGAACGCGAATAAGTGAAATTGTTGAGTATATTCAGTTCATATACGAAAGTTATTTTAAAGAATTATTTTATATATTTCCGAAAGATTATTCATATTGGTCTTATCATTCACGCAATTTTTTTTTTGATCTGCATCATTTCTAAAAATAGTCTACTATTTTCATTATATACTTTTTCTATTATATTGAAGAGCTCAAAATTGAATTTATGTTCATTATTTGTCACATGTTTTTTTTGAGTTGAGTTTGTTTGATATTTATGAATTTTTATTTGTTCGTTTAGATTTTGTTTTGTTTGTCCGATATTCATTTTGTCCCAGTTTGTACAGGGAATTTTGTAAATACAATGTGGAATCTTCTTTTTGTGAATTTTGCTTTTGAGCTTAGAATATAGATGTTTTAGATTACATTGTCATTTTTATGTGCTATTGTAAAATTGTATTCTTTTAGAATAATATTAAGTTTTGCTTATAGATGTTCTACGTATTATATATTTCTTGGTATATATGTCTGAGGTTCATGATTTTATTGTTTTTGTTTAAGATGACCTAGGGTGCCATTACCTGTCATTAAGCTACATATCATATTATGAAGGCAATGGTCGCACACAAAGTAACCACGCTCATTGTCCGCACATGCTTCACGGGCTCACTGACCACAATTATAGCATCGTAGTCATATTTCCCTATGTTTCCCCACTTGAATCCTCGTCGTCTTCATCTTTTGAACCGCTTCCTGCTGACACCGCCATTACCGTTTTGCAGCTTCTTCTAACGACTTCTCTAGTCTCACTAGTTTTAGTTTCTGTTTGTTTATGTACATCATCACCCTGTAAAAGTTTGCGTTTCGTGCCTCTTGTTTTAGCATCTTTCATCTGCTTCTTCTGCAGATGAAGCTTGACTTCTTTCTCATCCACCCCTGCTTTCATTGATTAAGATTT
This sequence comes from Endomychus coccineus, assembly GCA_958510875.1. Classification (NCBI taxonomy): domain Eukaryota; kingdom Metazoa; phylum Arthropoda; class Insecta; order Coleoptera; family Endomychidae; genus Endomychus; species Endomychus coccineus. The sequence continues at coordinate 84,267,457 of OY294069.1, read as the reverse complement.
AAATATCTCTGAATGTTGTTTCCTTCTAGATTCCTGTTTCTCCATTATTGTATCTGTTTCTGATGGTCCAGGTAATGGTATGAGATCAGAAAAAGAAACTCCAACTGATCCCAGAATAACATTTCTACTCTCCTCATTAGTCTGATACAATTCCAGTGGAGTTTCATTGTCGGGCTCAAGAGCATCTTGTTCTGAAGAGAAGTCAGGATTCGAAGGAAATATTCCTGTTTCTCGAAAGCTTTTAATTGTTTTTTCAGGTGTGGTGACTCTACCGTATGCTCTATTAAATATTTCTGCTACCTCATTTGTAGTGATCCTTCCGTCTACGTGAGACTTTAAATAGCTAGAACACTCGGTATTGTAAGCAGTTTTTAATGCAAAGTAAAACGAATCTTCTAATGGCTGAAGGCGGTGTGATGTGTGGGGCGTTCTAGTTACAATGATAATTCCTTCTTCTTTGCAGAAAGATTATCAATCAGTAGTAGTACTGGATCGACTTTGGTTAATTTAACAAATTTTTGGAATCAAGTCATTCTATGAACACTTTTCCATTCGTCCACCCATTAACTCAGTAGGAGAAGAGTACACTAGATGGACTATTTCTTTTCAGTTGATCATTCATTCTCTTACGGGCATATATGAATAGAGGGGGATCATAAATGCCTGACGCGCTTATGGCACACATGCTAGTTGTTGTTTTCCCCCTTCTGGCACAGGTTATGAAGCCCACTATTTTCTGTCTTATTTCTTAATCATATTCGTGTTCAGCACCCTTGAAAGTCCTCGAGTAACAATTTTGAGATAATTTGGTTTCAATTAAATGTCTGTATATTTTCTGATAGCGACGTAGTAAACAGGAAGACTAACTCCCAGGTGGAATATTAGAATTTTGAATCATCATATTCGTGTTCAGCACCCTCGAAAGTAACCGAGTAACTGAACTATTGTAATTCCAGTTCCATCAGCATTGAAAACTATTGTAGGTGGAAATTGATACTTGTCCATCGCTGTGCTCAAATTTTCGTTAAAGTGAGACACTTCATCATAATTAAAGGGAGTGATGCCGTTGAGGCTGGTAGTTTCTGGCTTTCTCAAAATAATGTTTGTGAGAAACTCTCTGAGCCTTACTGATTTACTAGGAGACTCACAATCTTGCGTAGGTGAACGCACATTGTTTTATGTATGCAGGTGTTATTCCATAAAATAGCTTGGAAACTGATAACTTGATTTGCGAAAAGTGTTTCATCCGTCTCATTGATGGTCCCGAGGTGTTACCATGTTTCAATCTCTCCTGGCAATACCGAATGTTCTTGCAGCTTCCCTTATACTTCTACTATTACGTATAGCATTTATTGCGGCTTCCATTAACTGTTTTTCGAGTGTATTTACTTGGCATCTGTGATTCAATTATAATGTAAAAAATGATGTAAAAAGAACATTTACGCTAATATGTATGTAGGTATGAAGCGTTACTAAGTGGAAATTATTTAAAAGTGAATAATTATTGGTGGGGGGTAATGACCGCCGGCTGGCATTTCCCTACTAGCCTGGCCGTCATTACTCGAAACTAACATGTCTTGACTGTATAAATTGAAATTTGCAATTATAATATTAATCTATTAAATTGACGTATAGAGCATGGAATTTACATAATGTAAGTACATTTTCCCTGGCTATTTAGTTGAAAACAATTGTTGTACATACCTTCAAAAATTTGTTCTATTGTGTCAGGGATTACAGTACTGGCCGGCATTCTCAACCTTCACCTTAATAATATATCAAATCTTATCTGAGTTGATAGTAATGAAGAATAATCACATTTCTTAGAAATCAAGCTAAAACTATGCGGACCATCTACATACTTATATCACCCTCGACCCCGGTATCTTGTATATTAAGAAACAGGCCATGAGCATTACATCCTAGAATCAACAGAAACTTTAAAACATACAAGAAACAATAATAGTAATATCATATTAAATGACCAGATCGATAAGAACAATGCACTACTGTCAACAATTGTGTTAATAACATTCCAATCAAATCATTGCACATCCTCATCTTTCAATTTGTATATATCCAGTATTGAGTTACAATATTTTAATGACTTACTTTTTCATGGAATTTTAATTCACCAATTTTTAACGGATACTTGATACTGATGAAGGGTGTACGCGGAACTATAAATTTTGAAAAGACTTGAATTTTGATGATCCTAAGGGAATCTATTCCATGTTTACATTGTTGAAGATACAGTACATATCAATGCTACAATTAACAATCAATCCCATTTTCCTGTAAGATAATTGCATACTTATCAATTGTTTTGAATATTGAAAAACACAGAAAGTCACTTCTAATTATTGTTGGATAATTTTAGATCATGGTGGTGAAATACTGAAATGGACTGTGTTTGCAATTCTCCGAAAGCTTGAAAAAGAAAATATTGAAGTTCAAAATTTATTCAGGTAAATATTTCATATAACCTGAAATAATAATTTCGACAATAAGGATGACTCGTATTATATAAAAATGAAACGGAAAATGCCAGCTGGAAAACTGTGTGGTAAAAGTTTTTACGACCCAAAATAATGATTTATATTCTTACGCATCCTTATGAATTTCTTTTTAACGTTAAATTTATTTTTTATTGAAATAAATTGAATTGTACTAACTTTATAGTTGCGTTGCCATTCTCTGAAAAAATGAAGATGCGTATCGTGATCCCTTCCACCTACATCCTAGGCTTCTCAATCAAAGTCTGCCAGGAAGGAAGATTCGATAATTTCATGTAGAGATAGTTTGAAAATTTTTCAATTGCTGAAATAAAAGGTCACATTTTGAAACTTAGCAGTATGTTGCTCATAAAAATGTCACAATGATTTAACGAACGAGCTCGCAAGAACAAGTTATATTTTCATACAACCTATGTCTTCCTAGCTTATGATAAGCCTTCCGAGTTTCCAATTACTAGAAGAAACCACCTACAGTTGAATTGGTCGAGCACTGATAGTAAAATGACGATTTGTTGAAGTATTGAGATGAAAATCTAATTAACCATACAGAAGCGTAAATTTTCCGTTTACTTGTCTGTCAAATAATTAAATGGGAAACATAATTAATTATTTTATTAACATCCATATTCAAATTAACGTAAATCTCTACCTATTTCAATGAATTACTTTTCGAAACAACATAGTTTACTAAAATGTCAACATACAGTGCTTGCCGAACACTTCAAAAGAATAGATAAATTATAAAATTCATTACCACCACACCCGATAGTGTTAGGCATAATTTATTTCCTTTGCGTGCGCTTTGTAATGTTATCATTAATTACCGAATTTCTTCCTGCCATCTAGATAATTACGGACTTTATATATACTAATAAAATCCATCAAAATAATTCGTACGAAATTACATCATAATGTTTTGCGATGCTCCCTTCAAAGTCCCTATATTTTGATCGCAATATAGTAGTAGTGTGCTATGAAATAATGAAATCGCTGATTGGTGGAATTCAGTTTCCATAGTAACGCCCCTTTATATTCCCCAACCTTATATATACGGAAGCATCGTGTACATTCAACGGAAAGGATATACGTAGATTGTGGATGCATACCTATTTGTAAACGTACACTCTATACTCCATAGCGGTAGAATATGATGAACGCTGAAACCAAGGTTTTATTCTTATTCGCTTTCCTCTGCTCGATCATATATATACTTGCATGTAGGTATGCGTAAGCAAGCATGTCCTCTCTATTTTGTAATTTCAATCATAGCTCTTTTGCTCTTTAGGAGAGAAAATTTAACTAAACACATTTAAAATCTGCCATATTATCTATCCCAAAAAAGTTTCTCACCTCCGTGAGAGAATCCACTGGCTTTGAAAAATTAACTATGAATGAATTTGCATTGTATCTTCCATCTCTATATTTTAAATTCGAATAACGTCAATGATATTCTCAATATCGAATAAAATGTTATCATGAGCATGATCGATCAAGCAAAATATCTGTTCTCTAATTCACAATTTTTTCATTCAACAAATACGAAAGTTGTCAAAAATGTTCGATCGAGGAAAATATCTTAGTTCTCTAATTGACAATTTTTTTCATTCAACAAATATGAAAGTTGTTGAAAATGTATACATTATATCTAGTATATAATGACAACATCAATTACTGCTTATTGATTATGAATCGAAATAAAATATGGACATGGTAATTCAAATTTTCAGCCTGTCTAGTTACCCCAGAGAATTGAATCAATTATTTCATTCTTGCTTGTATACTCGCTACCAGTGGCGTTACTAGTGCTAGTACGACCCCACATTGCTCTGTAGACACCACAATGAATCGAGTGTCTGAGGCCTCAGAAAAGCGGGGTCTCCTGAGAACCAATATCAAATTTTTACTATCTTTTAATACGAAAATTATAAAATAATAATTGTAGGCAAATATTAATATCTTATCGAATCTATTTCCATAGTGAGTATTGGGCACTTAATTGCCACTTGAAATGAATGCGAATGATGTCGTTTCAGCCTTAGGATTAGATTATAAAAATGTAAGGAATTATTAATTCAATTTAGTATAAGCGGAATGGAGAAATCAATGAGTAAATTAGTTGCAACAAATTTACTAAGGAAGTTTGATAATTATGAAATAGTCTAATAACAGGAAAAACTATCGTGCAGTCGAATTTACTCCATGGGGCAAATCTTCACAAATCTCTTTCCGGTTTTATAAAGGAATATAACACACATATTTGAAGATACTGAGAACGAAGAAAATTTATTGACAGATAATAGAAACTATAGATATAGTGTAGGTATAATAAGGAAAAGAATAGTGCAGTTTTTGGAGAAACATCCAATAATGACACACGATTCGATAGTAGGCAATCTTTTATAGGTAACATATATTATGTGAAACGTGATGTACTCATCATTTCTGAGATATTCAGGAGATCCACTATTTACAGCGATATTTTGAATGAAGAAAGGGATGAAAATATTGAATATGTGGATTATCGTTGAAATACCTGAGGCAACGATATCGACATTTAATAACTATTTTAAAGATGATGAAGTTCTCCATTTCATCAGAAATGCTAAGGAAGAAAACATATCCGATCTTGCCGATACACAATTAATCAAGACAATTACGTTTGAGTTGAGCAATTATCACTCATGTTTATAGAAAATGTTGCTGTTCAATTGTTACATTACAAACTTATTATTGATAAGTTCGCAAGAATGAAGACAAGAACACTTCCACGAGCAAAATGAATGGTAGTAGGGCAAACGGAGATGAAATCATGAATACAAAGCTATTTCTGTAATTTTTCTTGAGAAAACATGAATTAAATTGGTCATATTCTATGAAGATTTCATAGTTCATAATATCAATACATTGATATTTGCATCACTTCACGATATGTTTTGGCAGTGTGGTTGCACCGTATGACTTCATTTTTTATATAACTCTTTGAAATGTATCGGTGTTGTTATTGTTGAAGCTATGTAGAATGTATAGGTTATCAGATAACAGAATGGGCTTCGACAAGAACTGAGGAGGAACATTGTATGGTTTTATATGAAATATCTTCTATATTTAATGACCCCCTGAGTCCAAACTGTTCAAGAACATCATTAGTTAAAGCTACGGTTATCTTTCCTACTTCCTTTCAGTATACCTATATTATCCAATATTTCTTAGATTGGTTTGCTTAAGTATAATCCTACACAAGATATGAGAATTTGAAAAATTATAATTTTATAATTTGCCATATAAGAACGTATGAAGAATCGTACGCAAAATATTTGTTTGAGCTATTTTATTGTTTTCTCAAAACACGACATACAAGTAAGTAAGTAAGGATTAATGTAGAAATAATTTCAAATCCTTTAAAATTTCAATAACCATTTTCCCCAAGCAATTTGTCTCGTTTACATTACTTTTTCGCGATATTTCAACTATGATATGACTGCCATGGCTTTTTTGATACACCTACATATCAAGTTGGTTCTAATTGATTTAAATTTGGAATAAATAGTGATTTTCATTCGGTTATCATAATAGTAATTCATTTATCAATCTGTAAAATCAACTATCAGTCTTCGTATCTAAATCAGTGAATTCTGAACTGTGTATCTAGGCATACATAGTATCTGTCACCCAAAGTTCCAGCCTACACTAGACTATAAAAAGAAACTGTAGAATTATACAGAACATCGTGGATACATTTGTGACTCACGATTATATCAATGTATTTATACAGTCATGAGATGGATTATTTGTTATATATAATTAAATTATATTTACATAATCTATGTAATGATTTAAACAAAAATATGTAACATCCATAATTTCAGGTGATATATTCCATATATACAATATAAAGCTACATATTTTTGAAATTATGTATACAATATTACATAGATAACAGTATATATATCATTCGAATAATATGTAAAACTTTACATCTAGTTATGTAAAATTTAAATTATGTATTTAAATTTACAGTAGTAATCCTGTAATTTTCAGGATGAACAAGAAATGAAAATGATACTAGGATTCAGGTTTCCATATACTATTTATTTAGTATGAATTTGTGCATACGACTCTAAAATAGGTAACAAGAAATCTAAGGTAAGACGAATGAGGTAAGTGACTAAGACTTGATACTATTTGAAAATTAGGTAGCTAGAATTGTTGGGATAAATCTCTATTTTTAATTACAAGAAATTTCAACAATGAGATAACAAAAGTGAAAATTTAAATTAACTATGTAAGTAGATCAAAGATAAATGTTTATTCTTATTTGCAGAAGATAAAAATATTCAAAAAGTTCCATGAACGAGTTCACAAAATTCAAAGCCTTAAAATAGGTAACTAGTTACCTAAGATTCCTTCATTACTATTTTAAGGAAATAAAAATATACAATAAGTCTAAGCGAGATCTCAAAAGAAAACTCTCAGATTGAATAACTGAAAGTAAAACTAAGATAATAATATTATGCATTTATTTTAAAGCAATATCGTCATTTTTCGTACAACTAGTTATTAAGATTACATACACTTATGGAAGGATAAACAAAAGTGACAGTTTTTAATATATAAAGGCAAAGAATATGTTTTTCTGTATACTGTTTTATGTGGACACAGTCACGTTTAGTTAAGGACATCAGAGATCGCCTAGCAGAACCATAAAAAAATCAAAAGTATATTATTATTGTTTGACACTATTCTAACTTCTAACATTCAGAGACAGAGACAGAGACATCATGCTCAAAAAAAAATGTTTTACCGATTACAATAATTTCCTTACACTATATGCGTATAGTGAGGGAAGTAAAAATAGCTAAAATTAGTTTCGCGTATAAAAAATTAATATTTTCGACGATCTTATGTTACAAATTGGCGAACTTGACTACCGTACCATATAGAGGCTTAGTGTAACAAGTACTGGAAAAGCAGGAGGAACCTATTAGTGGTCATGACATTTCAAACAATCAGTCCTGTTATGGTCTCCACGTAATATGCCCGTGTCACGGTTTCTACCAATCAGGTCCCACGTAAAAACATGTACTACGTAATTACCAATTTTTAAAAAATATATAAAATAATTCCAGATTTACAGTATGGATTTCAAGAATGGAATTTGACTCAGGATGCTACGGCTTATTTAACATCAGAGATAGATAAGAATCTAGATATTGGCCAGGCCTGCCTATCTATGTTTGTGGACTTGGCTAAAGCCTTCGATACTGTCAATCACGAAATCTTACTCGACACACTATATAACTATGGATTCAGGGGATTTGCACATAAATTGCTCCGTAGCTATTTGAAAAAAAACAAGTCGTTGTATGCAATAATACTACTAGCTCTGGAAAGGCAATTCAATGTGGTGTTCCACAAGGATCCGTATTGGGGACTATTCTCTTTTTAATTTATATCAATGACATATTCCAACTGCCTTTTCACGGAAAATTCGGGAGTTTGGCAGAGGATACAGCCACTATCTATGAAGCAAGAAACTGGATATAGCTTGAAACCTGTGTCCAGAATGATCTTATTGAAATATTTCAATTCCTCAATAGTAGATTACTTTCACCAAATGTCGATAAAACCAAGTTTGTTCCCTTTTTAAATCATACAAGACAATTACCAAAATACGAAATGTTGGAAATCCTCATAAATGACAAAGTAATGAGGATACAAAAGGCAAGTAACATTAGATATCTTGGGATACACATAGATAGTCATCTACGATGGGATAAACATGCAAAGAGAGAGAATGAGATGTGTTATTCCAAAATTAAAATATCTAAAAATGTTCTGTGATCAGAATGAATTAAGAACCATATATTTTGCCCTAATACAGTCCATCCTGAGTTATGGAATTCTTACTTGGGTACGAATAACAGACCACTATTTAAATAGTATTAACGTTACTCAAAAATGGGCCCTGAAAATAATATTCAATAAACCATTCAGATACAGCACATGATCTCTATGCAGATGTAGTAAAATGCTAGATACCAGACAGTTATTTTACCAATCATTAACTACATATTGTTTCCAAAATACAGATTACAGACTAGAGGGAAAGCTAATTCTTTTATCATCTCCAAAATGAATAAAACGCTTGAACAAAGATCACATGTGCTTCTTGCTCCAAAAATATATAATTCCTTACCATCTGAAATGAAAGATACAAATACACTTAGACTTTATAAAAATAAAATGAAGCAATATATAGTAAAAACACCAAGACTTAAGGTACATGATTTCATTGATATAAAAAATTCCTATATCTATAAATAGACAAATATTAAGAATGCGAAGATACATCACTTTAATTATTATTCAATTTTAAGATATATTGTACATTTATGTCACTAGAATTAGTCATAAATATATAAATAAATTGTTCTATAACAGTATAGTAAGTACAATTTGATATATTTTTTCACTATATGTAAATGCTCATATATGAGTATATAGCTTTAAATCGATGACATTTGTTGGTTTGAAATTTGCGGTTGCGAGTTTTAAAATTGCTGTTGCAGATTAAGGTTACTGCACAAGCACATCAAAATAATAAATATTACTCCAACGGATCTTGTCAATTTCATAGACTTCACACTTAGGAATTTTTAATTATTGAGTGGATCATTTGGAAAAAATCATGTTCTTTCACTGTTACCGATATTGGTGGTTGACTTAAATGTTATCATCAGACGAATCAGATGTTGCTAACTTCAAACAGTGGCTACCAAAATTTAAATTTCTATTTGAGTATACAATCGCCAAATGTTCTATCACCCCTATTTTGGAGTAATTCCCACCAATAATCTTGTTAACTATCATGAGATATTACTGAGTCATATATCGATATATTGTTGTGATATGAAATTGATCAACTGTAGGTAACTTGAATACATGGTAGAAAAATATTATTTGAATTAAATATGATTTTTAAGATTTCTATACATTTAAATAATATTTGGGAATGAAACGGATTTAATATGAATTCAGTAGAATATAGGTGAATGAATATTACAGTGCTGATGTCGTCGAATCAAATATTTATTAACTTAATAATATACATCATCTAAGTTGATTCACTCAGCGAAAGTCTAACATATAAACTATGTGGTTGATCTTGAATTAACTGCTACCCTTCACTTATGAACATGTAACTCAAATCACAAAATGATGTAGCACAGGATGCATCACCGGGTATTATAACATCGAAGATTTCAAAACTTCATACATACTTACACGGAAATCAATATATTACATATTTAAGAAGTTTAAACCATGTATTAAAATTATTTCTCTCGAACATTTATTTATTCGAAATCTCTGTTCATCATGCTGAACAAGTACTCTGTAGGGAGAATATGAATATATAAATTCGTGAGGTAGTCATTTTAGCACGAACCAATTCAGTTTCATCCCACAATTCGCATTTCTTTTATATAGGTGGATGTTTCAAACGAGACACTCAAAAAGATTTTCATTCATATAATGAATATAATTTGCTTCATAGGTGTGATCAGCTGATCCGTAGATTCTATGACCACTTTTTTTTTTCCACGCAAAAAAAAAAAAAAAAATTACCACCTTGCCACCTATCATACATTTTCTCTGACGTCACTAACTTGGATGTAATTTTTTAAATGTTAAAAAATGATTCGGATTCTTTCACGGGTTAAATGAATGATTTTGATATATTAATATCCAGAAAAACGCAATTGTCTTCACAGTCGCATATTCACATACATATACAAAAACGATTGAAAAAATTATCTGATTAACGCTTTCCTAATAGCTTCCATGATAAAAGCTAAATATTATAATCCATGTCTTTACATTGAAATGTTATTTGAATTCATAACATCTGTTTTTTTAATTCGTATGTTTTATAATGATCTTTGGTTGTCACACACATAAAATACATTTTTCAATTCAAGAAAATATGTATTTTTGAAAAAACATATTTTCTCTAAAATAATATAAGATTGACTATAAAAAGATTTCTCATTTTGAGAATGTAGACTTGCTTATAGTTATGAACTTATATTTTTATAAACTATTTTTGATTCAAGAAAATATGTTTCATTCAAAAACCGCTAACGTTTACTACAAAATTAACGCATGTCTCAAGGTAAATATAAATAGATTCTAAAATTGAAGGTTTTCTAGTATTTGAAACAAGACGACTGAAGTTTTTTTGATTGAAGACAAATTACTTCATTTTTCAATTGACAGTTTCATTTATTCATAGAGAATGTAACCCGTTATTCAAAGTAAGCTTAAGATTTGTTTAATAAAATCATAATTCATTCGAATTTAAACGATATATGGTAGAAGGTTGTGTAGTTTCCTGCCTTATCGTGGTGAGTCGTAACATCACACAAGCCAAGAGTTCTGTGATGCCGAGTCGGTGTTTATCACGCCGTAAAGGAGTCAAAAACTAAACCTACAACTGAAACCTGTAGCTCGCCAATCGCCATATTGAATAGAGTTTGTTAGTGGTTCCTGTTATGGATAGAATGGATGCAATTTTTAATTCCGAGGAGTTTAGACATATTATGGAAGGTTAGTGAAGATATTATTACTTCCATTACAAGACATGATATTAGGTATAACGTATAACACAGAAATTGTATAGTAACCCCATTAACGTGCCTGATTTTATTAAGCTATCCCCCACGTGAGCATTCATTCAGTCAAATTATAAGATTAGAATAATAATAATAATAATATATAATAATAATGTTTATTGATCAAAAGACAATACAATAATTTATAATATATTATGTATATATTATACATACTATATATATACCATATATACATATTATACGTATACACCTAAACTACAGACATATAAATATATTCTGATATACTTTGTGTGAAACAAAGTTTTACAATAAACAAATTTACCACATAAGTGTTAAGTAACACTTGTGCGTGGACTATAGCTAACAATTAATTAGAACAATAAAATATTACAATAATAAAAAGTAGAAAGTGAGAGAGTGTGAGTGTGAGTGAGTGTGTGAGTATGTGAGTGTGGCAGTGAGTGAGTGTGGATGTGTTTGAGTCAGTGTGAGTGTCAGTGAGTGAGTGAGCGTGAGTGAGAGTGACTAAGTGAGTGTGTGTGAGAGTGTGTGAATATGCGTGTGAGTGTGAGAGTGCGCCTATGCATAGATAGAATAAATTATCTGTGTACAAATAGTTAAATAATTAACTTTGATATACATATCAACGTAATAAATCACAGAAGTAAATGAATATTCTACCTTATATAATAATAACATAAAGTATTAAACAGTTTAAAAATGTTCATAGGTAGTTTATACACAATAATATAATACATTATGTGAGATCTTGAGTTATTTTTATTTCGATAAAATATTTATTCCAGGTATGTACAAGTCTGAATGTTTTTATTTAGATTTAGAAACAAATTAATAGTACGTTAAACATAATTGCCGATTATATTGTGGATAGTGAGTCTAGGTAAATTGAGTATGAAAGTTTTACATCTATATTTGAAAATATTTTTAGTTTGTGCCTTTTTTATTTCTATAGGTAGTGTATTGAATAATTTCGAGGAAAGAAAGGTCGCAGATCTTTGGCCTATCGCTTTATTCATCTTTATAGTAGGTAAGTTAACTTGTCTATTTCTGATATCGTATACACAATCTTTAATTATTTTATTTTCAGAAAATTGATTAACAGCTAAGAGCAGGAAATATATTTGACGTATGTCTAGAATGTGTGATTCTTTAAATAACAAATCAGAATAGTATGTGCTTTTCTTGCTTAGTATAATTTTTAGAATTCTTTTCTGTGTTACATGTAAATTGTACATGTGCGAGTTTAATGCCCCACCCCATCCGATGATACCGTATCTTAGCTGGGATTCAATTAGTGCATAGTATATAGTTTTGAGTTGACTTATTTTTAGTATTTGCTGCAATAATTTAAATAGGTATAAAAACGATCGAAGTTTGCTGTTTATATGATTGCAATGTCTACAAAAATATTATAATTATTATGTGATGACTTAGATTCTAGGAAATTTCTTAACATTTCATTGAATTCCTTCACAATATAACTAGGAGAACGATAAACTGCAAGGATTGTAAATCCAATACCAGAAATATTAAGTTGCAAATTTATTATAGATATGTTATTCAATTGATCAACTACATAACTGTATTCGATGTCATCTTTAATGAGAATTATGACACCATCATTTTGGTTGTAATTACCGGTGTTATAAATGATATTGTATCCGGTCAGTTTAAAAATATTAATATTACCTACATTCCATGTTTCACTTAAAACTACACAATCGAATTTTTTTTCGAATTGTGACATTAGTACCTCCAAGGCCTCAAAATTTTTTCGTATATATTTTATATTTTGATGCATAATTTTGAAATTACATGACTTCTTATTTACATTTAAAATGAAATTAGCTTCTTCTGAATTTGAAAGAGTTTCAGTTTCAATTTTATCGACCTCATAATCTCTAATATATTGATCCATGTTACCTTATTTTACACTTTTTAATTAATATGACACAATTAATAAGAAATAGAAAATAAAAATCAACTTGCAGGAGGATGATTCTGTTTGAACTTATTATTTGTTCCTGATGATGTACTACTTGAATTACTACGCAAAGTTTTCCGTTGTTTGATTTCTATACCCACAGCAGTATTATGTAGCGATTTCTCAATATCGTGTGTATCATTGACAATTTGGACTTCTCATTGCTGGGAGTTGTTTTTGTTTGATATAAAATTTATTTGCGAATCTTCGATAAACGAATCATTCAAGATAGTTTTCCGTAGAGATGGTGTGGCTAGAGCGCTGTTTGCGAGTGCAGTACTTATTTCAGAAGTTCCAACGTCATTCAATTCATCTAATTGTTTAGCTTGATATACTTCCCCATTCACATATAACTGGTTCTTTTTTATATACGCATTTAGATTTTGTTTCTTTGCCAATTTTAAGTGGTGCCTTAGTTTTCTGTTATCTTGCTGTTGCTCTCTTGTTTGGTCTTGATTGATGTAAATCTGTGTTCCCTTTAGTTTATTGCTAGATTTCAAGATAGAATCTTTTTTTAAGAATGATAAGAACTCCACTACATTAGAATTTTGTCTGCCTATTTCGTATACATTATTTAATTCTTCGATATCAACATTAATTTGGAGATGTTCTTTAAATAATGAAATTATCTCGTTTATCAGATTTCTAGTAGTATGATCTTCTACCTTGAGGCCAAAAATTCTTTAATTTCCTTTCAATGCTCTCAATTCTTCTCTTTATCTCGTAATTTTCATCACGAAATTTATCGAGTTTATTATTGGTTTCATTTATCTTTTCCATAACTTTTTTTCCGTATTCCCCGGAAGGTTCCGAATTTCATCTAAAATCAACTTATCTGTATTGATTTGTGACATAGTTTTTATGCTCCCTTATGTTGGAATTTATGTTTCATTCAAGTATTCCGATAGAATGTATTTTTTACTATTTATTCCGATAAGGTTTTATGTGCACCTCGTTAACTGGAAATTTTGATACTACGTAAAGATTATTTCATTGGCTTCTTACTTGTATCAAAAACTAATTTATCTACACTTATTACTTTGTTTAGTATTCACCAAATAGTACTACTAGAATCCAGGAGTATAACAATGTAAAATTTGTTTATTTTTATCACTTAGACACTTAATAAATACTGAATATGCTTGGCATTTCTCGACACAACTTAACACTTTCGATGCTGAATCATCAATGTCAATAAGAATACCTTGGTGTATTACTCAAAATATATAGATTAAACTTGTAGAGCATCGGTGATTAGTTTAATAAGGTACCAAGGTGTATACTGGTATGTACTATAGTTATGCACCTTGTTAGGTACTTACCTACTGATTTTTATTATTTTTTATAGAAAATGGAGAATATGTTTGAATTACCTCCAGAGCTTATTGAAGAGTTGATCCTTGAAATTAGAAAAAGACTAAAAATTTTGACAATCTTCAATTTGGGGAAAAGCAAGGTACAATGTGAGTTATCAAAATCAAAAAGTTATCAGTTATAATGTGTATTTGTTTTCATTAGTTGCTACTGTAGAACAGTATTTTTTTATTTTTAATATAATATATTGCTATTGTAGAACTGTATTTTGTTATTTTTAATATAATATAACATAACACATTTTTTTGTTTTCGATCAATTTTCTTTAACCTTCCTGCATAAATTAAAAAGTGAATTACGATTCATATATTATAATCTATCAAGAAGTTGGTTAACTATATTTGCATTTGGATGGATGAGAGCCTGCTTCTGCTGATCAAAAACTGTTACAGATTTTTCTATTCAAAATAATATTTTCTCAACCTGTATAATATTCATGTATACTGGTTTAGGTTTTGAGAAACTCAAGTAAATCATCGAAATGCTTAGAGTTAGAATAGACAATATTTGACTAGATTATTTAAAATATTTTATTCCAAACCTAGATATTTTAAAGCAAGATATATTCAATAAGTCAATGAAAATATATTGTTTCAATTGAAGAAAAATAACGCTAGAATTATAATTATCGACAAACATTTGATTGTTGAATTATGAATTTCTTGAAATGAAGACTATACTTTTGTGTTTAAAAGATCATTTGTTAGAATCAAATAATGCACAATGTTCAACCTAACATTATGAAACTTTTTGTCAATCTAATATTTGCTTGGAAGAAGTATAAGACAATTTTATTACAAACTCATTAAATTTTGTTATAAATAAAAATATAAATATAAAAATAAAAAAATAAAGTATGATGAAATCTGACATTACGATATGAACTTATATTAATCTTCTTATGAGAATATACTTCTTTGCTTATATATGATAAGATATGAAACAATCATTCATTTGATATAAATTTAATCTATTTGAATTGAAACAAAATTTTTATGTGTGCAGGTGAACTGTCAAAATCATTGACATGAAAGAATTTGTATTGTCAACTTTCACTTTCATGATATCACAGAGTAATTAATTCAATATTATAAAGTAACTTTATGACGGAGAACACAAAAATATGTCGTTATATAAAAAAAAATTTAATATTAATTTCGGACACTTCCATAGATTGTGATATATTTATTTTTAACCACCAGAAAAACATTTCGAATATGAAATAATCATCCCTATCCACTACAAATACTGTTAAAATACAGAAGACGTTTCAGCTACCAAGTAGCCACCATCAGAGTAAAATAAATTAGAAATCGAAATGTGCCTGCTTAAATACTATTTTGGATTAATAATGCAAACAAGGAGCTTTCCTCAGCTGGAAATAAATCGGGATTTAATAAATTGATTTTCGCTTATAGATTTCTATCCCTTCTAAATTATCTAGATGTTTGTCCGTACTGTATTTCTTGGTAAATGGTGTGACTTGTATTTGAAATATATTCGGATGACGCTGATTATTTCCATTATTTTTCCTTATATGAGCAAACACGTTATTTATATCGAGTTGATATGTTTCTCCTATTTTGACCCACATAGCATTTTGAACACGAGTCACAATCGATTTTGTAAGTCCCGGATTTGTCGGAAACTTTATCAAAGGTGTTGCCTCAACGGTTTTTTTAGCTTCTTCTTAATTTATAAACGAGTTGTTCTGCAAATTTAGAAAACTATGGAATTTATCACTAACTGATGGAAGATAAGTGAAACTTTTGAATTTTATTGAGCTATTTGGAAGTAGTGGCTCTAATTTGGTTGGTTGCGTTCCAATTTATTTTTTGCTTAGAAATTGAATTATTGATTAATGCTTTGTCATAATCATTTTCCAACGCTATTTGGTGAAGTTTCTCAATTTCGTTGTCATAATTTGTTGGCCCAAAGGGACGTTCAATAATACATGAATAAGACTATTAATAGGAGCTATTTAATAGGTTTACTCCTGCGAATTTCGTTACATCATTCAATTTACAACCCGTTTATAGATGTAAGAACAAGCTGAAAAACTGTTTGGGCAGCACCTTTGATAAAGTTTCGGCCTCCGACAAATTCGTGTTCAAAATGTTATGTGGGTCAAACTAGAACGAACATTTTATATCGGTATGAAGATTCTACTCATATAAAGGAGAATAAATATCAGCGTTAGCCGACCATATTTTAAGTACAGGTCACACTATTTCTCAAGAAATGTAATTCCTTTTGAAATACACAACGGACAAATATCTGGGTAATTTAGAAGGGTTGGAAATGCATAAACGAAAAAGCAATTTATGAAATTCCGATTTATATCCAGCTGAGGATAACCCCTTGTTCACATTATTAACCCCAAATAGTATTTAAACAGGCACATTTTGATTTCTAATTTACTTTATTCTGATGATGACTACTTGTTAGTTGAAAGTTTTTCAGTACTCTAACAGTATTTTTAAGATAAGGGTGATTATTTCTTATTCATACTTTTACAGTGTATCCACAGTGTGAACTCTTTTATAGTTCATCAGAAAAACACTTGTCAAGAAGACGCACGCACAGACAGACATCCTCTCCCAAATAGTATTGATTGATTAAGAAAGGATCAAAATGGCGTTTCTTGAGGCCAAATACAATACTTCTTTTACACTGCGTATTGTGACGGAAGGAAAAGTGATTGAAAATGTATATTCATGATTACTTTAAAATCCTAATAGTAGATGATATACAATGTCATTCAATATTAATATTATTAACTAGGTATCTTTATATATTAAATCAATCAACGCATGTGTCAGTAAGGAAAATTTATACGTCTGTTTTAACATCACCAGAATATCCCAGTAAATCTTATCTCTGATAAATTTTACCAGTACCTCATATATTACCTCTGTTATATTTTTAAATAACCCTAGGCTGTTTAGATAAAACAGGGAGAGAAGGTATATGAATAATAATTAATGCGTTACTCGGGCAAGAGTAGACACAACCCACAGTTCATCAGCTATGTATAAAAGTCGGAAGCGTAAGATTAATTTCTCTTGTACTATATTAAAAGTACTTCAGCTCAAGAACGGCGATATTAAAACATAAAATTTTAATAAACCTCCCAAAACTTCATAACAATTTACTTCATACGTTATTCATAAGACGTAATGAATTTTCATCTGCGTGTAGTATTTGAGTTATTTATCTTGGAACAAATTGTCATTCACACTCATCCCAGGGAATTATATATTCAATGTAGTTTCTTTATTTCTAGAGGCATATTTATACCAACCTGATCAAAATATAAAACAAAATATACGAATGAATTCTACCTATGCACAAGGTTGATATCTCTATTTTTTATCATTACTATAGATGCTTCAATTCAAATGAGATCATCGACACCTCTATAGGAAATGAGATGTATTCAAAAATGTCATGGGGAATAACCAATATTCATTGAATTGAAATAAGAATTGTTTGTTATTTTGTGAAATTATACTGTAAACAAATACAGATACAAGTGTAGTTTGTTATCACTATACGTTTATTGACCAGATAATTGCAATTTCGAAATATTATCAGTTCATTTAGAAAATCGTAATATTACAGAATTATATCATTCTTTGTATGTAATGGATTGTGTTGATATCATTCTGAATGATTGCAAGCCTACTTTTCAACCTTCCACCATCATTTGCAATCTTTTGCACTGCTACTGATATAGTATATAATTGTTCAACATCACAGAGGAGGGGAAATATTAGTAAATTTGAACGAATGGATAAAATATTTTTTCTTGCAGTTACCGCTACAATTTTTGAAACAGAAACATTTCAAGAGAAATATTGACTACCGTACCTAGACTTATATTCATAAACATTGTTTTTGCTCATTATATATAGAGAAGAGGTACGTAGGTCTTCTTCTCTAGTAAGTACTGCTGTGAGTGTCCAGCACTAGCTAGTTGATTTACAAAGAATTTGTTGTCACATGCAATTTAAAAAAACCACTTAAAAGATAATATTTACCATGCAATTATTGAATGATTGTGTTCAACAAACTGATATTCGAGTATTCACTAGATTGTGGGAATGGTTTTTAAAGTAATTTCAATATTCTCGGGAGAACCAAACATCCATTTATTGATTCTATAGACATGACCTCAATTAGAAACATTTCACACAGTATTATGATATACATTTTTAGCATCAAATTTCGAAGTATTAATTGGTATTTACGCTGAAAATACATTGAGTATAGAGTTATACCTTAAATAATCCTTCAATGATGTCATATAAAAAGCTCATAAACAGTAATTTTCATGTGCCTTCGCTACATGCAAGAATAGTGGAGAAATTCAATAATATCTACATTCGATCTCCAATAAAACAACTGTGTGATATTTACAATTCAATGTTGGGTAGAAATTATGGATCAAACTGTGGTGAAGGAAGGTGTTGGAAAATTGTACCCATAAACAACGAATAATCAATTAAAATTTTCATGGATCCTAGTTAAACAATACATCTGGAAGTTTGAATAATCATTCTTCTCTTTGTTTAGAGTATTTATCTCTCAATATCACCAAATTTTCTTCATACGTGGCTGATGTATGTATTTTAATGTTATCCTAATTGGTTTATTCAATATTATATATTTATATGTACATGTTAGTGTATGTATGTATATGTGGATGTATATATGTGTATGTATATATAAATACATTTAATGGTGAATAATTATTAGCTTTCAGCTCATTTATCTAGATCGACTACTGAAGTTTATTTAATTATCATTTGCCTATTAATTATAATCAAATTAGTCGCATGTCTTAATGAATTTCACTCAACGTTTTTAGGTGATCTTGCAACTCAAATGCTTATAATTTATTCTTCATGAATTGTAAATATCCAGGAAATTCCAAGATGCATACTTATGTGCGAGATTATGACTAATACTATTGCTACAAGACATGGCCAAAATGTATCATATTAACTGAAAATTTAACAATACATGACCTGACTATGACATTGTCATAAATATTGAGAGCATACTTGATTATAGCTATAAAATACATAGAACTTGCGATATAAATGTAATAAGGCTTGAACTAACATAAAAATGATAAAACGTTTGATATAAAAGCTATTTATTATAGGCCTTCACTTGCAAATAAATACACATTTAACAATTACTTGAATTCATACTCAACACAAGATAGGTAAGAAAGCGATATAAACATTACCATTGTAGGCCTTAACAGGCATCTGTCGTATCTAATTGAAAAAAATTAAATATTAAATCAATAGAGTTATAGGCCAGTCAATATAATAAGTTTCAAAACAGTTTTTTTATGGCTGGTGCGGTTTTATGATCGATTCGCATGCGAAAAGTGGCGCTGAGAATGATGGTGGAGTTAAAAATTGTCTAAAGTTTGTGCTATTGTTTAATACTGCGTTCAAGTTGAAAAATTATCAAAAAATGTGCATAAAACAAAAACTACCCAAGATAATCGTATGCAATTTTTCATGGTGATAGATAATGACAGAACACGTTCTTTAAGACTCATTTATTCTTTCATGGCTTGTTATTAACAAATTGATGGTGTTCACAAATTACATTATGTTCATAGAGTATATCGATAGATATGGAAAATTTGAGAAGCGTAAAAGAAGGCTCTCAAAAAATATAGGTTTCATACTGCTAAGGTATCGCGCGCAAGTATAAAGATATGACGAGTATAAAATATGTAATATATGTAATGCGCACGCTGCTTTTCCTCTTTTTGTTTTTAATTCAACTGTTTCACTGAACTATGGTTTTCCAGTCTTATTGAACAGCTGAAGATGATGAATGTCATCAACGTGTTAGTTCAAGTAAAGAAGCTCAGTTGAGTGAACATCGTTAAATTTTGATTATATTGAATTCTAGGATTTGTTAAAAAGGAGTAATTTTTAATAATTGATTGTGTGGAAGAAGACCTTTATAGTCTTATTCAACAGGGAGGATTATTTGTGAAATATTCAAGATAAGTTTATTGTTAGAATAAGTTGAAATTATGATTCAATGAACATTTAAAAAATACAGTGCTCGTGTTCATAATTTTTTAATTATTTAGGACTGAAAGGAGGCATTTCTTCTCTAAGAATTACCGTATAACCCGTATTTTGAGTATAAGCGGAACGATAACATTTTTGTTATGAAAATACATTCTGTTTGGTATCACATGCTTGAATGACTTATACCTTGCAAAAAAAATATTTTTTTAATCATGAAAGGATAAAGGTAAGATATATGGGGATGTGGAATTTTTTTTCGATACTTTCATAAAAATGAAACAGGAAACATTAATTAACAAGCAAATTTACTAGATAACATAATATATGAGTATACCCAACTATCTAATGACAAAAAAAATGTAGGTCAACTTTTATAAAGGCACATATTTAGAGAAAATATGAATTCATCTGGTAAAAGTAGGGTTTAATTTGTTCCAAAATTATTGTAGTAGTTGTACTGTACTAATTCTGGACCGGAATTTGCTCGATCTAACCAAGTCATAAAGCTAAAACAACTAACCTCTGTCACAGAGTTCGAGGTCATAAAACTATAGAGCATAGATTGGTAACCTCCGTCATAGAGTTTAAAGTCATATAACTGAGGAGCACAGAAGGTGAGGATAGCGAATATATGGTGTGTGATGTTAGAAGTTATGACGGGTGTATAAACTGTCATGGCTGCTGTTTAAACTATCATGGCGAACGTTGGGACTGTCATTGCGTGTGTTTGAATGATCATGACCGACGCTGGAAGTGTCATGGCGGGTTTATGAACCGTCATGGCCGAAGTTGAGACTATCATGACGGATGTATGAACTGTCATGACCAACATCATGGCGGATGTATGAGCTGTCATGGCTGACGTTGGAACTGTCAATATTTTAACGTTTCTATGAATGAATTATCATGGATATCTTCCAATGTCACAACACTTAACGTCAAAGCTGCGCTGGAAAATACCCTGAATTCAAAAATATGATGTTGTAGCTATATCGTCATCTATTAATGAATCACATTCAACTTTTAAAAATATGACTGATGCTGTAACTCTATCGCCATCTATGAATGAATTGATGAACCGTCATGGCTACCTGTCAATGTGACAGTTAACGTTGAAGGACAATATCTTCGAAGTGTTTTGATAATGTTTTCACAGTCAACCCCAAAAATACAACTCTCTTATTTTTTGTCATATCAGTCCGAAATTTTTGTTGTAGCCGGACTGTTTTTTCTATCATGTTTTCGTTGTCTGGAGCTGTTTGAGAGATATGATCAATTTTAACATTCCACATTCAACCCCAAATACAACTCTCTTAGCTTTTGTAATAACAGTCTAAAGCTTTTGTAGTAGCTAGAACTTTTCCAAGATCGACAAGCGGTTCTTGGGAGAAGATTTCCCGATTATTTTCTCGATATCTCGAGCAGTTTGAGAGATATGACCAATTTTACTATTTTCACACCATCATATAATTCTATCATTTTTTGTGAGTATGAAATTTTTGTAGTAGCGAGAATTTTTCCAAAATCGACTAAGGATCTTTAGAGGAAGGTTCCCTTGATTATTTTTTGATATATCGAGTTTGGGAGATATGAACAATTGTAATATTTTCACATTCAACGTTTTCGGAAAATCACACCATAATTTCAAAATATGAATGAACTTCTACCTATTTCATCATCTATGGAAGAACCGATGGATCGTTATTGATACCTGTCACAGTTTATGTTGAAGGATGACATCTACGAAGTGTTTGTGCGGGAAATCACATTTCAATTTCAATATGACTAACGTTATATCTTTATCGCCATCTATGAATGCACCGATGAACTCTCATGGCTGCCTATAAATATCAGAAAATTTAACGTCAAAGGACGACATCTTTTGTTTTTGTAACGTTTGCGTGGGAAACTACACCTCAGTTTTGAAATATGCATGATGTTGTAGTTATATAAGCATTTTCGAGAGAAACTCATGTCAGAACACTCAACGTTAAAAGACTACATCTATGAAGTGTTTGGGCGGGAAACCGAACCCAAATTTCAGAATGATGAGCTATAATAACAACCTAGCAATGTCAGAATACTTGACATTGAAGGGCTACTTACAAATGATGTTAACGCGAGAAGCCACACAGCATTTGTGCAGTGCATTCCCGTAAAAATTAGTAATCAAAACTAATATCAATACCGAATTTAATATGTTGAAACTTAAAACTTAACATATATAGTTATTGGTATTGAGTCTGCAACCTGCACCCCAAAATACATAGGTAACTAATTAATAACGCCGGCATAACTGTAGCTAGTCAAATTTTGAAATAGCATCCAGTTAATCATGCGTTAGAAAGAGATCACTCGGACAGGTGAAACAGGAGATACTCGTACATACATTATGAGATTCACGTGCATTGCTCCAATGCACTGTCTCATACTTGTTTATATCCAACCTTGGCGAGGATAAAGCGATCGCAATGGAGGCATATTCGTTAGAATATATTAAGAAAACACAGAACATTTCTGAACTGATATAGAAATAATTGCTTTTTGGACAAAGTTAAACAGGAAAGTGAATTTCCGTGAAGCAGCAATCTGCTTAGAAATTTTGTTATAATTTATAGATTGGAATTTTCATTATCAAAATTAATTTGTGCCATACCGATGGAAGTGAACATTGTTTTTCAACGCTTCAACGCTTGAAAGAATTAAAATCTTCTCGAGAAATACAATGACACATGACAGACTGAATTCATTTTGCATGATAAGTATGGAGAAAACACTAATTGCAGCGATTCCAAATTTCAATTATTGTGTAATCGACGTTTAAGCGAATTCAAAAAAAAGACGAATGGATTTTCTATACAAATAACCTCAAGCTTGGATATATCTAGGAATTCTAGGCTAAGTTTAGTTTTCATCTCAGAAGTTGAAGATCTGAGAGCGTGATCCTATAATTTTTTAATATTTAAATATTAAATATTTATTCAATTTTTTTCTAAATAATTATATCTAGATTTCTGTCAATCGCATAATTGAAGAAGATATTTGGCCAACGAAAGCTATTTCTTTACCCAAATATTTCTGCTCTGCGATTTCCCATTTAAAATTCTAGGGTGTTTGACCTTGAAAAATGCAAAATTTTTGGTAACTTGTGTCACCAGCCGCCACTGCACGGAAGCGGAAATAATATAATCTATTCATTGTGCATAATGATTTCAACACGTACGTCATCGCATTCAGTTTATACAGGTTATGAGAACAACATAACATGGAAGCGAAACTATGGGAGCTATTCATTATGCAAACAAATAAGAACGAAATCTATTCATTTTACAAGTGGAGAGTTCTTAGTAGGCAAATTAGAAGGAAAACTGATGAGTCATTTTGACTAGGAATTCAATCGTTATTCCATTAGTCAACTGTAACAGCTTGAACAAATAACATAATTTTTCATATCGTGTGTTCTGGTTTACTAAACAGAAAATGTAAGTTTAATTCAATTGTTTAATTAACTTTTTTCTTTAAAGGGTACTTGTTTCAATTATTTGCGTTAATTCTTCCAAAATTTTTTTTTAGAATTTGCCACTCTTTGTCTCAGATTCACAGTGGATCTTCCAAAAGCATTAAACAGTAGTTTTCTCTCACACACACATTCATTTTATTCACTTCCATAAAGACAAGTGTTTCAATCTTATGTGTGTGTATTGAGGCTTTCAAAAATCTTCATTTTTCTTTTCTATTGTTTAGATTTATGATGAATCTATTTGCATTGAATAATAGTTCTGTTACAGAGACAATCTATAAAAATTTGAAAGAATTTGAACGGGGGAAACTGTACATCATCAAAAACGGCTAAGGTCATAAAACAAGATTCTGTGAGTCAGCCTTAACGGAATTGAAGGATTTTAGCGTTTATCTCCCTTGAATATATCACGAATTCAGTATTCTCCGATCAGATGTATACTATTATACAACAGTTTCATTCATAGAGTTCTAGCCGTCGTATATGGCGTTGAAAAATTCCTGTCCCAGTGTGATGGAAAACGTTGAAATACTACAATCATGACTCCTCTCGAAAAATTGGATAATCAGAGGGGAGTTTGTATCATTTATACTTTTGATTAGTACCGATTAAACCGGTTTGCAAATTATATATCTGGGTGAAATTTTCGATCCGCCAGAAGATTGGTAGATAATCGGATGGAATCCGGACTCCGGCTTTGAGGTGCATATAGATAGCAGGTTTGAGTTCAGATTCTTTCAAGTTCCACACATCGCTGCGATAGCCAGATCGTATAGATATAGTGATACACGGGATCGATTGGGCTCCCAACCGCGTTGCATTTCTACCATATCGCAGAGAAATAATGAACTTGCAACATCTGAGCAGAACGGTCCAATTGAAAGGGACAATCCAACTGTGGTTGAATGTGCAAGGACTATGATGATTGATGGAGATGTAAAAAAAATTCTCTGGGCTGAGGCAACCAATGCTGCAGTATTTATTTTGAATCGGACAGGAAGAACTCAGATACAGAACAACAGTCCTTATGAACTTTTCTTCAATAGAAGTTTTGATATTAGTTTTCTGAAGCCGTATGGATCACCTGTTTTCGTGCATGTTCCAAAACCTAAAAGAAAAAAGGGATCCTAAGTCAAGAAAAGATTCTAAGACAATCGATATTCACAGGGATGTCGATTTTGTCATCATCCAAAATCAAAATGAATCTGAACTGCATGAAGACGAGCCAAGTGAAACTAATAAAGTTCTGTTGCTGCAACATAAAGAAGAGCAGGAGCCAATTGAACATGAAAAGTATAACTACGTTTTTGACAATCTGATGGTCAGAAGTGGCTAGAAGCAATAGAACATGAACTAGAGGCAATAAAAATAAATGAAGTTTGGGAAGTTGTACCTCGACCGCAGCAAAAGGTGATTGATGCTAAGTGGATCTTCAAAATAAAAAGAGATGAAAAATATAGAGCTAGATTAGTTGCTCGTGGGTGCTGCCAGACTGATACACAGTTGGAAGGCTTCTCACCTGTAGCTCGGCTGGAAAATATCAGACTGGTGATTTCAATCGCTGTAAAATTTGGGTTTACAGTTCATCAAATGGATGTGGATTCTGCTTTCTTGAATGGTGAATTAGAGGAAGAGGTCTACCTGGAACTCCCTCCAGGTGTAAAAGTACCCTCAGATTACTCAGATCATGTGTTGACGTTGAGGAAAGCAATATATGGCTTAAATCAGGCTCCAAAATGTTGAAACAAAAAATTCCTCACGGAACTAGAAAAACTGGGTTTTACTCAATCAAAACTCGATGAATGTCTGCATATTGAAAATAACTTATGTATACTTATGTATGTTGATGACTTGCTGATGTTGGGAAAGGATTTGAAAGAAATATTGCACACAAAAAAGGAGCTGATGTCACTATTTTCCACGAAAGATCTTGGAAAATTAAATCAATTCCTAGGTATTGATTTTAAATGGACAAATAACGGAGTTACACTTGATCAAGAAGGAAAAATAAAGGAATTAGTTAATGAATATGGAATGGATTATTGCAAAACTGAAAAGACACCAATGGAAAACAACCCAACCCTTCCACCATCTACAGAAAAAAGGACCAAGAAACCATACAGAGAACTGGTTGGATCATTGTTGTATGTGATGTCAGCCACTCGTCCTGATATTAGTTACTCTGTTAACTATCTAAGTCGATTTCAGGATGCTGCGGACGATACCCATTATCAATATCTTCTGAGAATAGTGAAATACTTGAAAAATTCTTCAAATCTCAAACTTAAGTTTTTGAATGAAGAAAATGAAATTCTAACATGTGCTGTAGATGCCACTTGGGCAGATAAAGGAGACCGAAAATCTACCACTGGTTACATAATCAAGATTCTTGGGAACCCTGTTCTGTGGAAAACGAAGAAACAATCAACAATTGCCTTGTCATCTGCAGAGGCTGAATATATCGCACTCTATGTAGCAGCTCGAGAAATTCAATGGTGTCATTAACTTCTCATAGAACTAGGAGTATGTAAGCAGGTAACTGCAACGGTAATGGAAGATAACAACAGCTGCATTCAAATAGCCAAAGGTGAATACAACTCTGAAAGGACCAAGCACTTTGAAGTGAAGTACTTTTTCGTGGAAGAGAAGATTGAGGATGGGACTATGCGACTTGTGAAAGTTGATTCAGAAGAACAGGCTGCAGATATATTTACAAAGGCAAAGCAAAGTCTGCATAATCTGCAAGGTTCTTAAAATTCAGAGAAAAATTAAATCTTGTGTAAATAATTGTGTTCATTTTGTTTGTTTAAGTATTTTTTTCATTCAGTTAGTTCTTTTCTTTGTGTATTCGATTCATTAATGTTAAGTTAGTAGTGTTCGGTTCTGTTTTTTCACTTTATGACATGTTTTTCTTGTCACTTTTTACCATTGAGGGGGAATGTTGTAAATGTGATTCTTGTATTTGATCAATGGTAAAGTGAGATGTTGTGTATTAAGGTTGGTATGAATGAAAAGGGATAACCATCTAGAGATCTATGTTTTTGTGAAGTTTTGGTTGACGCTTTGGTGTTCTGTAAATGAAAATCGTATGAATAAACTTTGTAACAGATTTAATTGTTTATTTGTCTTATTTAACAGATATACGTTCAGTATCACATAAATAATACAAAAACTTGTAGATTAAGTATAATTACAATATGGTCCGATTTTCCAATCGGTGGGTGGTAAGATGATAAAGATAATAGCTTGATATCGAAAGTTATGATTAAGTCTAGTAGGGAAGGATTTTGATTTACATGATAACGAGTAAATTCTGTAACTACCTGCTACAGATTGGTATTAATCATCATATCGACACATACATAATAAGAATTGTGAATATTTGGAAGAGACAGGCTGGGCCATGAAAGCTCAAGAAGATTAAAATCGCCAATAATTATAATATTTTTATACTTGACTGAAAAGTATTTAATTAAGTTAAATAGCGTTACATCATTCTGTAACTCGTCAGAACTAGGTGTCCTGTAAAGACATCAAAAAGCAGTAAAAATCTTGTATTTCGATGTAAAGGCATGTAAGCTCGTTTCCTACAGATTATGCTCAATTTTTGCTTGGATAAAAATGGGTCTTTAGTGTATATACAGGTGCCACCACCTGGACGTCTATCGTTGCGGTACAGGGTTTAACCTGGAATATTCACGATCGAATTTTAGATGATAAGTTGGTTTTGGATAAACAAACAATGGAAGGACTGTGACTTTTGATTGAAAAGCAAAAATCTAGAAATTTAGCATTTAATGAGGCAATATTGGTATAAAGAATGGGTGAGTTAATAAGTGTTGGTTGATTCAGTTTTTTGTTGATATAATACCGGGAACTCCTTTGATACACTTGATAGCTTTTCGGTGCTTTAATTTTTCGCGAAGTAAAAATTCGGCCTGGCACTTGGATTGATCGTTTTTAGGAGAGACTCTGGAGAACTCTGCAAAATCAGTTGAATTCTGTTATAGCTTTAGAGCAGCTCTGGGAGATTCTTCGTTTTTTAGTACTATTTTAACGGGCCTAGGTTTGCCATTGTTCTTGTTGGTGCCTTCTCCAATTGCTTTCATAACACTCGTAGCGTTGTCGCCTAAAATGTTATGTACAACAGTCTTTGCATTATTTAATTCTTACTACATTATTACATCAGGGTAATAATGAGACCATTCATGAATTACATTCTGAAATATGATAATATGATTATGATATAACCCTACTTTCGAAAACAGGACAATTAACCATCACAATAAACCAATTTTATACAAATTCAGACACTAATTTCTGGTATAATTCTCTCCACATAAATTCAAATTTCACAAAACTATTGCTTCGTTAGAGATATTTTACCAAAAAGGTAAGCAGACTTTTACATGTCATCATGTCAGTAATATAATGTCTTGACACTATACAGTGTTGCCAGTTTCGGCATTGTTTCTGGCCAGTATAGAGTCGACTGTGAGTTATCGACTCACTTTTCCCCACAATAAAAAAATATTCTCATGTTGGTATCACATATATAGGGCCACCCACTACTAAACTCCCAAAATTTCGTGGTAGTCAATTAGGTATTGACATAGACTGCGGAATGATTTTGCTGGGTTCATACAAAATAATAAAGATGAATCATCCGATGAAGATAACCCTATATTTATTTTCATGAGCTGTCATGTGGGTCTTGTCCCAAGATTGGTCAGACATGAAAGACCTTCAAAAAAACGAATCAAAGAATATAGGCGTAATTTCAATAACAATAAATCTGATTCAACGTTTGTAGAACATTTGATTACGGATAATTTCAAGATTCTACACATTCGGAATAAAAGTAATAAATCAAATTTGGTGGAATCCCTAGAAATTGATAAATGTAAAAAGTTTGATAACCTGTTGAACGATCAGCAAATACTTAATAATTCTCCCTTGCTAAATTTGGGTAATTAGATTCTCCGTTTGCTACCAATTTCTTAAAATTTCACTTAACATCCATACTAAGATTATAATTGAAGTCATACATTAAATTAGTACTTTGTAACATTTGTTTGACGAAGCTACGGTGTTAGCAAAACTATAGTTACCTTCGTTTATTAAATTAGTGAAAATCAAACTTTTAATAATTATTTTATTTTAGGTTAGAACGGATTATCATTTTTCAACGCCTGATCATATTCAATTTTTAGAATGAGTGTGTTGTTTTTCATGGCAATTGAATGTTTATACGACGGAAAATTCATTAGTTCGATATTAAATATTATTGATAGAAAGTAATAAGCTATAAAAGAGTTCACACTGTGGATATATTATATCACTATTGATTAGAAATAATCACTCTTATCCACTAAAAACACTATTGAAGTACTGAGGACCTTTCGGCTATCAAGTAGCCATCATCAAACTAAACTAAATTATAAATCGACATTTGTCTGTTTAAATATTATTTGGGAATAATAATGTAAATAATGAGTTACCCTCAACTGGAGATAAATCCGAATTAAATAAATTTCTTTTCCGTTTATACATTTTCATCACTTCTAATATACCTAGATATTTGTATGTATTGTGTTTTGAAAGTGATAACCTTTTTTGAGAAATGGTGTGACCTGTATTCAAAATATGTTCGGCCATCGCTGACTTTTCAGCCTTATTTTTCTTTATATGTGCAAAATGTTCCTTATAACGAATTTAAATGTTCCTTCTAGTTTAACCCACATAGCATTTTGAACACGACGCATAATTGATTTTGTAAATCCAGGAATTGTCGAAATCGGAAACTTTATTGAAGGTGTTGCCTAAACGGTGTCGAAATCCAAGTGATTACCATCTTTCATAATGTTAATATCAAGGAAAGGAATTGATTATCTGTTTATATTTCGACAGTGAGTCAGATTGGCTATTAAGCGTGTTCAAAAAGCCTTGTAAATCAAAATCTTTATTTAGTCGCAAAAATGTCAACATATCTATACCAAACTTTTGGAATCTGATTCAATTTTGATTTTAAGGAGGTTCCAACTTCGCTCAGAAAAATATTGGACAAAGAGGAGAGAGCGGATTACCCATTGCTCATCCGTGGTTTGTTTATAGTAAATTTTGTTGAGAGTGAAATAGATAAAGATGTAAGGATCACGTATTCTGTGCAGTTTTTCAGAGACAAATTTGGTGCGGCTTGGGAGTTAAATTCCTTCACTAGCTATTTTGCTATATTATACGTAGGACAATTAATGTTTGGAATGATTAGTCTCTCCAAATTACCCGGTTTGTGAATCTTAGGTAAGCAATACAGTTCAGGAAGATTAGGATTTGAAAGTGTAAGTTTGTATTTTAAATTATCGGAGATTACAGCTGTACAAGATTTTAATGAAATATTGACTAGCTTAACGCATTTTAATAACGGATTCCTGGTAATCTGTTCATAGGGAATGTATAAACGGAAATGCAATGTAATGAATTCCGAATATTCTTCAGCAGGGGGAAACCCATTCTTCACATTATTATCCCCAAATAGTATTCAAATAGGCACATTTTGATTTATTAGCTCACTCTGAGAATGGCAACTCGGTATCCGAAAGGTCCTCAGTACTTTGATCGAATTTTTTGGTGGATAAGGGTGATCATTTATAATCGATGACATTGATAGAAAAGTTAATCTCACACCTCAATAATACTCCAGAACCAACCAAATGTCGCATAGTTCGATATTCGTAGTCCTCAGTGATTTGCAAAAACAAATGAGCCAGTTAGTATGAGTCACTCAAATTTATGACACGTCATCTTCTTATGTTCAAGCACGAACAACATAGAAAATAAAAAGATGTTACAAAAAATTTAAAAACTGAATTTCAAATCACGGAAAAATAACTTCATGAGATTGTTAAAATGCATTCAACTCTATTCATGAATAATATACTTTATATTTCAATGACTTTCGAGTATAAAGGTTTCAGTCTCAGGAGTATTTGTTTAATAACTATTCATTGTACCTTTAGGGCATTTGTTGGATTCTAATTCTACGTGTATTAATTTATGTATGAATATAATATCGGTATAGATTCTACATCGTGAAAATTAAATTCAATGAAATAAACAAATGTCATTGTGGTTTAAGTTTCTCTTCATGTGTACTATAAGTGCATCAGTATCAGCTATCAGTTAGAGCTTATTTTTATATGACAGACTGCAAATGGCATTTCGACATGCATGAAAAAAAGTTTTTGTTGCCCTGATCGAATAACGATGTTGTCCTTTAATTTAGAACAAAATGCTTTTCAGTTATGCAGGATATAAGGAATATTTTTCAAGTAACAATCACTCTTTCACGGAGTGGTTTGGGAAATATAAATAAAACATGCAAAACGTATTAAGTCTGCTTGCAAAACTAAATGAATATTTATTAAAATAATATATTGAACGTGCATTAACATAATCGGAAATGCAAAATTTGCGGAAATAGGTACCCATATATCTGAAAACTCCCGCATAATGATTCTAATTTGCATACAATTTAGCGACCAGCACGAACGGTTACCATTTTCATGACAGCGTTGACATCAATACAGGAGGGGATTCAGGGTTCTTCCACATTATTTTCTTTAAATGTTCTTAAGCAATACATACTTTTAGTTCCAACGTGTATTACTGATATTAGAATAGAATGGATGAGTATGATTAATGAAATGTAGGTGACTTGTGTAATAAAATCAAATAAAAATTGAAGAAAACTTTGGATCCGTGGTGTGTGCTAGTGTATTATGAGAAAATATTAATTTAATTTAATCTATTCCATGATTCTAAACATCGATATAACAATCGGCCATACATGTATACATCATAAAACATTTACTCATTAGTATTACACAATTCCTCTGCGGACGCATTTCATCAATCAGTTATCCATTCTATTCTAAATAACTTGGAAACAAGAATAAACTAAATAATTTTTGATAAAGATATCAATAAAATATCTCATTGTTTTTAGGGGTCGCTGAGACGAATCGTGACACTCCTGATGTCGTTTGAGTTGTCTATGTTGAGCTCTAGGGATGCCAGTTGTGGGGTGCGAAGTTGGTGACATGTAAACATATTTTTCGATAAGCGGCGGCTAGCATTTTATTTGTTTCTAATGTTGCAGTGAGAGATGAAAAATAGTATATTATTCAACGAGCATACTATGGTGGCTATTATGCACGTGGATGAAGTTCACGAGCCGCAGGCGAGTGTCGTAAATCATCCAAGTGAATAATAGTCATAATATGCAAGTAGAATACTATACTTTGTCCACGACCCATAGATATTACTTTCATACTGATAAACTTTGCTGTTGAAACAAGTCGAACCAATAAATTGTTGACGTTCCAAATTAAATTCGATCGGACTTGACGTTTCATAGAGCGCTCTATTTTAATCGTATTTGTCTAGAAAAATGTCTATCATGTTTGTCATATTGATGGTAGTGAATAATGATTTCATTATTCACTAGTGGCTAATGGATATCATTTTGCTTGAGGAAACACATGCATTATGCATATTTTATACAATAGTCGTGGACAAATTAAAAAGCACTTCTTCGGAGATCCTTTTTACAAGCTTTATTGTGGTAATGTCAGTTTCTATATCTGATATTTCGTTTTATCAATCATCAACTTTTTTTTAATAAGGCTCCGCTTTTGGATACAAAGTTTTTCTGATATTCTTAATTCCGCACTCATGGGTATTCCATAGATGATTATTTGATCACGTTTCTGGTCAGCTACACCACTCATTAGGATATTTTGAAATATATTTAAAGTACGAACTTGCATTAAAGGAAAATTAGTGGAATTGGGCAGCGTAGTGCTCAAGGAGAATTAAAAGTTACAGTAGACATCATTATCAATAATTGTTGGAACAAAAACAAATAATCAATGAACGATGAATTATCTTGAATTGCAGACTTCCCCGGAAAGCCAATCTTGAAAATTCTTGGCTCTCAGATGAAATCTGCATTAAGGTAGCACGACCCGATGCCGGCGTTTCGCCAATCATTACAGGTGGCACCTTCAAAGCAGGCTTGAAGATTGAACTGAAACCTTTTCCTTCTGGTTTTTGTAGTGATATTTATTGTGTGAGCATTTCACTCTATGTAGTAGTCTTTGTTCCGTCGGTTGACTCTGCTCTGGCACTTGACCCCGCCGTTGTGTGATAATGTGCGTAGTGCAATTTTCAAGGATGGGTTGCAAAATGTTGAGAAGGTAATATCTTTAGTGAAAACTTACATTATTTGGGATCTTACCTTGCAAACACTTGGGATCTCATGCTTGGAATTTGTATTTTGCACATCATCATACAACGGCAATGTCAAGTTCCAGTACAAAGGAAGTGAGATAAAGTAGCACGTCATTTTTACATAATAAATACCCCTGCAGAAAGCAGAAGAATGAGTTCCAGTTCAACCCTCAAGCCTGCTCTGAAGATGTCACCGTGATAGTTGGCGAAACGTCGGCATTGCGTCGTACTACTGTGACGCGGGAATTATTCGGAAGCCTAGAATGTCAAGATTAGTTGTCAGCAGAATTCTACTACTCAACATAATTTATCCCTTGCTAATTTTTCTTTTCGATTCAAAAATTATTGAAGAAATATCACCTGCAACTTTTGATTATCCTTGAGCATTAGACTGCTTAATCTCACTATATTTTCTGTAATGCAGACTCGTACAATTTTTTTCAAATATTGATTAGTGCTAAACTGATAAAAAACGTAAACGAACCGCCACATGTGATATATCAATGAGTGTAGAATGAAAAAGTTATTGAAGGTTGAACAAAAACTGAGGTTATTAAAACTGACATTAGCACAAGCTTTTTAAATGACGATTCGAAGAAATGTTTTTCATTTTGTTCCATCTGTGACGGTAACACGAGAAAAAATAAAATAGGAAATCAATAAATTCGGTTTTTCAAAAATTACTCGAAAATCAAAAATGATACTGTGAATTAGTTTTTTCCATATGAACGCTCCTTTGGTTATACAACTTATACCCAATTTAATCAAATATATTTATATTACTGTTTTCTGTCTGTTGCTCATCTGCAATGCTCATGTAATTTATTAAAAGTATCTAAATAATAGCAAGAAATGAAATATTATTCAATGTAAACATATTATTCTATCATTGTTCACTTAACAATCTTCGATAAAACGTAAAAAAATGCTGCTTTATAAAGAAGCGGGTTGAAATGGCGTAGTCTGGATTTTGATCAGTGGAGAGCAACTGCATTCAACTTAATATTTTAACACGAGAATTTCACACACATCTTAATGCGAAAGCTGACATTCATCTTCAAATTTTGTGTATGTTGAAGTTGGTTTCCACCATTTGTAAATCCATAATAACACTATAGTCGTGTTAGGATTACTTCAGAAGATGTTGCTTTGCGACGAAACATGTTAAGTGAATATATCAGAGTTAACTAATGAAATATAAAAAAGTTCACACTGTGGATACACTATAACTATAAATTAGAAGCAATCACCTTTATCCACTAAAAATACTGAGGTCCTTTGGGCAACTAAATTAGAAATCAAAATGTGCCTGCTTAAATACTATTTGGGGTTAATAATCAAAACAAGGGGTTACCCACAGCTGGAGATAAATAAAAATTCAGTAAATTGTTTTTCCGCTTACTCATTTCCATTTCTTCTGAATTACCTAGATATTCGTTTTTACTGCGTTTTGAAAGTGATTTACTTTCTTGAGAAATAGTGTGAGTATTCAAAATATGTTGGGCTAACGCTGATTTTTCACCATTATTTTTCTTTATATCTAGTTTAACCTACATAGCATTTTGAACAACACTTATAATCGATTTTGCAAATTCTGGATTTGTCGAAGTCGGAAATTCAATCAAAGGTGTTGCTTGAACGATTTTTCAGCTTGTTCTTATATCTATAAACGGGTTGTGTTGCAAATTTAGAATGCAAATTATGAAATTCATTATTTATTGAAATATGATGAGTGAAACATTTGAATTTTATTAAACTATTTGAATTAAAGGCTCTAATTTGGTTAAGTCATTGCGATCTAATAGTAGATACAGTGGGCGCGTTCTGGGACAGGAAGTGTGACGTCACTTCCGGCCTGTGCTCCGATGTTTGCTATTATCAGGTCTCCACTTCCGGTCTGCGCTGGCGATGTATGTTATCGGGTAGATAACGTTATCGGCTAGATAGCGTTATCAGTGATTGTGAGTCACCCGGATGGGCATCCAGTGTGTGTAATTAGTGTTATCAGGTAGATAACGTTATCGGCTAGATAGCGTTATCAGTGATTGTGAGTTACTCGGTTTGTGCTGACGATTGGCATTCGGTGTTTGTAATTATTGTTTGAATGTATATACAGGATGTTTGTAAAGAGTGTGTTATGTTGTATATACAGGTTGTTTGTAAGAGAGGTCCTAGACACGTGGTGTCATGGCAGCTATCACGTGATCCTTCGGTGTCATGGCGTCTGTCGCGTGATCCTTCGGCTATCAACGAGGTGTCATGGCGTCTGTCACGAGGTGTCATGCTATCTGCTGACGATTGGCATTCGGTGTTTGTAATTATTGTTTGAATGTATATACAGGGGTTTGTAAAGAGTATGTTATGTTGTATATACAGGTTGTTTGTAAGAAAGGTCCTACACACGTGGTTTCGAGCAAGGTGTCATGGCAGCTATCACGTGAGGTGGTCAACGAGGTATCATGGCGGTTGTGAATCGATCATAACGTCTACGACGTGTACATCAAATGAAAAAAAATGGTATTCTTAGGTGAGAAAGATTGAAAGGGATCCGAACCCACATCATCATTTTTATCTGAAAATGTTCTATTATTTTACATGTATACTTACCAGTTCGATCGACCTCTTATCTCTCACCCGCAAGAATACCATTTAGTTTTGATTGTATATTTATGGTTGAAAAAGTCAATAGCGCAGAGTATGAGGGTGTGTGTGACTGCTTCAACTGAATCGAACTCAGTTCGTGATAATGTCTCCCCGATTATACAACAGTTTTATTCATAGTATGCTTACCACCGTGTACGATGCGAAGAAATTCGTAATAAGCGCATGTCCGCCGAATATGATGGAAATCCTCGAAGAATTACAATTACCATCCAAAAATTGGATAATCGCTGGAGAATTCATAACTTTCCTGGTGGGGGCCTCGACCGATTGGGCGTATGCTGATATTTTCTATTTCGGAGGAGATTTCGATCCACCTCCAGAAGATTGGAAGATAATCGATATGAATATAGAAGGTCAGTTCAAATATAAACATAGAAGAATGGGAAAAATTATATTGCATCAAATTTCGGGTATCGTTCCGAAACCAGGATCGTATATACTTGATTGTTTTAGAGTGCTCCATGATATCGATGTCGATTTTTATCGGATCGCACTACTACCATACCGATGTGAGATAATGGACATGCGCAGCATCCGAAGAGATACTTCAAATTCTTACACCTTTAAGATGTTTCAACTGTTTTCTGAGATAGGAGGGGAGGTCAACTATAGAATAAGTCCACCATCACTACAAATTTTGTGCTTCGACGTACTCTTTCGAAATTTCGATAACATCAAAGAAATATATTAATGATCTGCGCATGTGCAACTAGATATTTGGATAGTTTATCATTCTAGTTTGGAATGTCGTCTATAGTGGTTGATATTCAAAGTTTCCCGATTTCTGAAAACGTATATAAGATCAAGGAACTCTCTTTGTTGGACTGTGAGAAAAGGTTGGAGAAATATTTTCTATTCAAACCACCAAAACCGATGGATCAACTATCCGAGAGGCAAATGGAGAAAATATTTCATTGTGAAAAATATCACGGGATTCCATGGACCTCTGGCTATCAGGAATATGATGAATTGTATGAAATTTTGAAGGAAAATATCGATCCGGATGCTAGTGTTTATGTATGTGGGAAGATAAAAGCTAAGTTTCTACGGGGGGCGTTCCAAGAATTGGGGTTAGATCGAGTAGAAGTGGTGAATTTGAAAGGTAAATGTCCAAAATTAGAGCGAGGAAATTGTGAATTCATCTGTTCACATCACCCCAATAGTGTGAATCCTATGTGTTCTAGTGCGAATAGTTTGAAGTTATTCGAATTTCTTACGAAGGAAGATGTTATGTGGCTCTTAAAATAATAATATAGATATCTAGTAAATCTAAAAATATATCATTATGGATATATCTTTTGAAGAATACACACGCAGACTTTGCGAATTCGTGGAAAAAGTTCATAAACTAAGAAGAGACTTGAATTTTTACGCAGATAAAATTGAAGTTATAAGACTGCTGAACAAATTAAGTGTAAACAGTGAGGATGATGGGAGTGGGGGTGTTAAAAACAAATTTTGTGATTCTAACCACAATTCTGAATGGTATTCTATACGCGAACGTTCCCCAACACGTTGAACGCATCTATATTTGTTTGAAGGATGTCGGCAGCGGTGATGGACAGTGTAACCGTACCGAATGGAT
This sequence comes from Endomychus coccineus, assembly GCA_958510875.1. NCBI lineage: Eukaryota > Metazoa > Arthropoda > Insecta > Coleoptera > Endomychidae > Endomychus > Endomychus coccineus. The sequence continues at coordinate 84,229,795 of OY294069.1, read as the reverse complement.
CCCGATGAATTTTCAAAAAATCAATGATAACCAATTGGAGGTATTCACATTCGACATCCCCCAAGACAATCGTACAACCATACATTATAAACTTAAACTCTTATTCTTCGATCGAAGTGAGGGGGATATGGCTGAATGGCAAATGATCCGACAATCATCATGTTTACCACATCTCGTACAAAAGACATCTACGCTCACATCATCTGCAATAGAAGGAGAAATCCCCAAAATTTTCGCAATTTTGTATGTTATTTTATCTTCTTTATCTGTGTTATTATTGAAAATGTTTGTTAAAAATGTGAAGAAAGCTATTTACCATTTAAATAAACAATAATTATTATATGAAGGATGTGTTTTATTGAAACAAACAAAAGATTGATAATAATATTCATTTCAGAATAAAATACATATCATTTAGGTAGTATTACATTCAGAAACCACTGCTGTAATTTATCCACATGGTGAACTGCACACATGTATTTTCCACCGTCATTACGATGATTCAGACAGGTCAAATTGTTTGTTCGCTCGAATTTCCCCGTTTCACATTGAGTACCATCGAAACTATGAACATCTACGATGTGTGGGTAAACATCCAATTCTATACACTTCCTTCTCAAAAATTCGGCTTTTTGCTGTCCTCGGACATAAATATAGTCGACTGCACACAAGAGAATCGATTTAAGAATATTATTCATTTCTTCATAATCCACATTCCCAGATACATAATCGAGTCCATGATAAGACTTTTGTAAATACCACACGGATTTTCGCTCCTTTGCATTTAGCGATGAATAAGATGTGTGCGGTTTGAATAAGGAATAATGACGTTTGAATCCAATTTGTATACACATTTCTTTTGGATGGAAGGCATCAACAATGAAGAACCCCTGAATGTCAACTAATGCGATTCTCATGATGATGCGATTCGCTTGAAGTTTCGATTTAGACTGACTGATGTTTAATTGAGACTCTTGACAATTTCGGTGAGGGGGTAGTATTCCATCAAGCAATCGTGAATGATGATGCAATATGCCTTGGTATTGGCTGGAAATCCTTTATCCGCTTCAATCTCCAATCGTATGTCGACTGTTGATGATTTTACCGCCTCCTCTTGTCTAGAACAATCGATGATGTAAAGCGCGCGTTTTTGAATTTATCATAAGCCAATATGGGATGTTTTGTTGTGGAATTCGTGTAGCTAGGATAGAAATCGGTATAGTTTTGGTGGGCTAGAACGAAATCTTCCTTGGCAAAGTCCAAGTTCATCCGTTCGTTAGGCCAATACTCTCCGTTCAGCGATAAGCGGATACTTGATATATCCACATGATCGATTATTGTAGGATTAGCTTTCACATTGTTACGTTTATTGGTTTGGAAAAATACGATAGCATACCGTGGTTTTTCGACGGACGCGCTAGTTTTCACTGCCCATATTTCTCTCTTCGCATCGACCGTTATGACAGGCAACTCGTGCAGCTCCCACTTCCGGAAAGCGAATAGAATAGGAGAATCGATCTTGATGGATCGCAATAGCTTCTCTCTGATTAGATCGTTGGGATAGATATATTTCACCTTCAATTCTATACTATCGATCAGAAATTTGACTGTGGTAGCCGCGTTCTCAATTATAACGCAATCGTTATCGTTTCGAGCACGTACCAATCGAATCGTTTGTCGTCCGAACGTGATTCGGGTGTGATCGTTGAAAATGTTGAAAATATGCTTGAGTGGGAAGAGTAAACTGAACGACTTTGTTGCGTTCAATATAACACTTTCTTCCGGATAAGTCCAGCTGGCTATAGACATATGCGTCAAATCTGTGGGAGAATAACATGTGAATCCTCGCACCGCGCTAACTATTCCAGGGTCACGTACAGTTTCGATGTCTCTACCGCTCTCGCTGTAGGAACACGAGTCGAAAAGAAAAGGTCCATAATTAGGTACCAATATTACATTCCCCACTCCATTAACTTCGATTTTTCCTTTGATCGCCAACAAAGTATCTTTCATAGCAAAAAAAGCGTCTACTTGATTTATTCCAAACTCTATGATATCGCTGTTATTGAACGCCTTGACGAATGGTGTAATCGATCTGTACTCGGCTTTTCGAATCGATTCATCAAATTTCGGTTCCTGGTATATATCGAATATAGGTGAGATGATCGCTGTATGATGAACATCTCTGGCATCGCTACTGTTACGTGCATACTTCATTTTGGATAATGACATTCTTGTTTAAGACGAAACCCTAATGATTTCAAAATTACGATGTTGGCTCTGGTGAGTAGGTCACGCACTTTAGGTGTTTTGTTGAAGACTGATGATGATGTGGTGGGGGAACTGTTTTTATTGTTGTTGTTGGTCCACAAACAACCCCATATTTTTTATACTTCTTGTAAATGTAAATGTAGAATACTTTCTTCACCACGAAAGTTTATTGGTTTCAAATGCTGATCTAAAGCTAGTACGGTTATGTTGGTAATCTCTCCGATATCGGATACTGGTAGATAGAGAGGATTCTTCGGACGCTCCACAATCCTATAGCCCGGGTCGATGGTGATAGGACAATCGTAGATCGTATGCGCAGGTCTATTTCGATAGAAGGCTCCCACTGTAATGTTCGACTCGAAACGTATGTTGGTGACTTTTATTATGTTGACAGATAAATCAGACACGTGCACCACACCCTTCTTCAATACCCTCCGCGAAAATCCTAATATTTTAGCAAGACTATCGTTTTTTTCAAACGAAATATCGTGATTTTTATGGAATATTTCACATTTTAACGTATTGTTATTCGGTTTCAGCGAGGATACATCTTCTTTAACCTTCAATTTTCTCCTGATAAATTCATCGATATCGCTTATCTCATAGTTTCCAGCCGGAATTGTTATCTCTTCAAGAGTCTTCGCTTTTGTTTATCTCCTTCTACGTAATAGTAGAATTTCTCGTTCTCTATATTGGGTATAGAATTGTATGAATTGAATCCCAACAATGTTTATTGAAACATCTCTATTTATATTTTAACATTAATAGATGGAATAAGTATGATCTCATAAAGTATGGATCGTCTTTGCAAACTTCTTCTATCAACACTTGCTTCTCGTGATGAGTTATTTCCTCGTTCTCCATGATGTGAGAAATCTGCTCAGATAAACATTGCGAACATAGTTTGCGTGGGGGTTGTGGACCATCGCAATCTTCATCGACATGTTCCTTACACTGCATATGACGGTAAAGGTAATCAAACATATGTTCCGGAACCTCATTCTGATTGAGAAACACCACATCCAAATGTTTCAGGATGTATTCCATCGGTAGAAACGTTAAATTCTTACGTGTAAGTTCGCTAGTAGGTTTATTGATAGCCTCGATCAAATTTCCATAAATAAAATCGATGATTCTCCTCAAACTACTCCCACTACTACTACTCTCATTTTCACATATGTATTGTATTACTGCAGAAGTGAAATCCATGGTGGTGTGTGGTTGTTAGTCTTCGAATAGTCGAGTGTGACTGAGAAATTCCAAACACAGCTGTCCACATATCACTTGATTATAGTTCTGATAGGTGTCGTTATTGTGGAAAATCCTAACGTTCTCGCCCAAATATCGAACGAGTTCCTTTGGTGGCTTCAAATTTCCAAAATATTCAACATCGTTATCGATTTTTCTAAACGCTACCCAATGCGTTTCATTGTTTTTAGTCAAGTCCAAATTTAGAATGATACATTCACGACGTCTAGGTTTGTGCGGTAGCGTATCTCGCATAAAGACACCTCGAAAATTTGGGATTTTCAGAATTCTAGCGAAACGTATCAAATCTCGATCGTACAGGGTGTCCCATTTTGGGTACTTTTGCGGGGTATCTCCTTTATTTTTAAAGATAGAGAGTTGCGGTTTTCGCGACACTGTGCTACTTTTTCATAAAACTCAAGATGCCGTCAACAGAATTTTCATAGCCCTTTTAGTTTTTAAGATACAGGGCATTTCTGAAAATGTTGCATTTTGTGACCCCCCTCATATCTCCGTTATCCTTCAACTTACCGAAAAGGTAAAATAACATTCTAATAGTTTTTTTTCCGTAAAATGCAGTGGTGTAGATAACTTTTGTTACATATTTACTGTTTTTGAGTTATATAGCAAACTTATGTTTTTTTAAATGGAACACCCTGTATATTTATAGACTATAAAATTTGTCTTTTTTTTACCTTTTCAAAAATATATGATAGTATAAATTTTTTTCAGAAACGCAAATAATTGACAATTTTTAGAAATTAAATACATATTTTAATAGTAGGCCATTGATATTGTTTATGACAAGAAACAGAAATAAACATCAAATCTCTATCGCATTTAAGCTGTTTATTTTCGTTCTTTTGGTATCATTATTCAATAGATATTTATCAATTTTTTCGAATAATGGCAGTTTACGAAAATTATGAGAAATATGATATGATGGTATGTTTTATACAGAGTAATGAAAATTCTGAAGAAGCTTCGGAATTATATTTCCAAAGGTGAGTAAGCTATTATGGCTATGAAAATCTCTATTATCATTTTAATTTTTGCTTATTAGATATCCAGAAAGAAGGCAACCGTTTTTTGGGATATTTGCCCGTTTAAAAGCAAATTTAGTTGAGCACGGATCATTTGTTCACCCGCGCCCTAAAACATACAACAAAGAGAACAGGGAAAGAAAAGAGATAGATACTTTAGGATATATAGAAGCAACATCTTCGTCCTCATGTAGAAAAATTTAGAAGGAAATTGGTGTGCCAAAAACTAACGCTCAGAGGATCTTGAAGAAATATAAGTATCATCCATACAAATTTAATATACTACAACATTTGCATCCTGGCGATGCCGAGCGCCGGGCACTGTTTTGCCAGTGGTATTTGCAACAAATCGATGCTAACGATTTATTTGGCAGACTTGTTTTTTGGTCAGACGAATGCTTTATTTCAAGTGCTGGCATTTTCAATCGTCACAATACCAGGAACTGGCGTAGTGAAAATCTGCATTTAATGTTTGAAAGGGCACAACAAGGACGCTTTGGAGTTGAGGTTTCATGTTTTATTTTGGGTAGACATATAGTTTATAGGATTTTTGAAGGAGGTCTTACAGCACGTAGATACCTAGAAATTCTTGAGGAAGTTATTCCAGAACTGCTCGAAAACATTCCATTAGCCCAGTATAATGCTGTTTACCTACAGCAAGATGGTGCCCCAAGTCATAACTCTAGGCTCTTAAGGGCCTTTCTAAATAATAACTTTCTTCAAAGATGGATAGATACCAACGGACCTGTTAGATGGCCTCCACGATCACCAGATCTCTCAATTTTAGATTTTTTTTTATGGGGTTATATACAAAACGAAGTATATAAAACTCGATATGACGGCATTGCAAAACTTCGAGAGGCAATTCATTTAGCTTTTCGAAATCTGCGAATGAGAACAATGGTTCTTTTGAACGCTATTCAAAGAATCTCAAAGATGTGCCAATTTTGCATTAGAGAAAATGGTGGTCAATTTGAACATCACATTTAATTTTTTTTAATAATGTTATTTTTTTGTGTTTTTGTTATATTGTCACTTTACGCCACAAAACTGTTGTTACAAACTTACTGTTAGAAAAAGATCTATGGGAATTTTTTTTAATAGATACCTATATACAAGGTATCCAATTATTTGTTAGTAATATGTAAGTTGCACTTGTTTATTATTGTTATCCATAGCCTACTATTAAAATATGTATTTAATTTTCTGAAAATTGTCAATTATTTGCGTGTTTCTGAAAATAAGTTTATACTATCATATATTTTTGAAAAGGTAAAAAAAAGACAAATTTTATAGTCTATAAATATACAGGGTGTTCCATTTAAAAAAACATAAGTTTACTTTATAACTCAAAAACAGTAAATATGTAACAAAAGTTATCTACACCGCTGCATTCTACGGAAAAAAATCTATTAGAATGTTATCTTACCTTTTCGATAAGTTGAAGGATAACGGAGATACGAGGGGGGTCACAAAATGCAACATTTTCAGAAATGCCCTGTATCTTAAAAACTAAAAGGGCTATGAAAATTCTGTTGACGGCATCTTGAGTTTTATGAAAAAGTAGCACAGTGTCGCGAAAACCGCAACTCTCTATCTTTAAAAATAAAGGAGATACCCCGCAAAAGTACCCAAAATGGGACACCCTGTACATTGGCCTATCATCGGGTAGCTTTATTGGAAGTTTTTTTGTTGCTTCTTCAAAAACAATCCATATCCTCCTTTAGCGTTGCGTTTCAAGTATAAGCCTTTTCCCAGCGATTCCATAGCTTTGTTGTGACGTTGATCTTCTTCAAACTTTTTTTGGGCATTTTTAGCGTTAACCACCGTATTTGCGATAGCACTTGCACCTCCTGCAACCGATCCTAAGGCTCCTAGAGCTCCTAAGATGGGTAGTAATAGTGGGAGGAATCCTCCAGATTTTGGTAGTGGTATTACTCTTGGTACTCTGATACGCCTTTTACCTCCAGCTCGTTTAATCGCGATCCGTGCGGCTTTCAACGCGTTCATAGCGGATTTTCTCAATGAAGAAGATGGCTCCATTGACTTTGCGATGCTTCCAACGATATCTTTCCGGAAACAACATCGTCGTTGTCGCCTCCGTTTCTTGATACCCATACCCAGTTTTCGTTTAACCTTCATCCCACCGGTAACCAATAAACTAGAGAGTCTTTCACCTGCGCTAGCGTCTCTTGATTTAACTCGTTTCCAAGCAGCGTCCTCTAATATTTTATCGGCCTTATGACGTTCCTCCAGAGATTTGTTTTGTGAATAAGCTATATCGTGTTCGCGACAAGCGGAATCTAGAGGATTGATACCTTTATCACCGCGTGCAAGACGCTTTTCCAATTTAGTTCCAGGACCACAGAATTGATATGAAGGAATGTGTGATTCAAACGGGAGCTTGTTTATGAGTGTATTCAATAAACCTTCACCTTGATGAATCAACATTGTTAATGAGCATACGCTCTGATGATTTTTCCTTTTATACGTTATCATTAAGTAGAAATGGTTCACACGATGAAGACCGTTCAACAAGAACAGACACTCCCAATCGAGAATTTAGATTTAAAAGTTGGAACTAATCGCGTTGGTAAACATGGTAAACTGTTACCAATCTCTTTTCGAGCTTTAATTTGTGGTCCGAGCGGATGCGGAAAAACAAACGTTATGTTATCGTTGTTATTCAATCCAAATGGTGTCAAGTTTGAAAACGTTTACGTATACTCGAAGTCATTATATCAAGATAAGTACATACTGTTGCAGGAGATTTTGGAACGAGTAAAAGGAGTTGGTTATTTCCCATATAAAGACAATGAAGAAATTATAAGTCCGAACGATGCAAAACCAAATTCTATCTTCATTTTTGATGACATATCCTGTGAGACACAACAGAAAATTCGAGAATATTATTCGATGTGTAGACATAGAAACATTGACGCATCATATCTATGTCAGACATACTCCAAAATTCCTAAACAACTGATTCGCGATAATTCTAACCTGATCGTGTTATTTAAACAGGATGAAATAAATCTAAAACATGTGTTTGATGAGCACGTATCCCCAGACGTTACTTTCGATCGATTCAAAAAGATGTGTTCTATGTGTTGGATGGAGAAATTTGGAACATTGATAATTTCTAAAGATTTCGATTTGAACAATGGAAGATACCGCAAAGGTTTCGATGTATATATTAAAGTGTGAACGTGAAATCTTCAACAAATACACAATGGACGCTGAACGGTTAGCATGTAAGCGAAAAATCGCTCAATTGGCACGATCTATACGCAAGAAATATCTCACATTGAAACTGGGTAAAACTGAAGAGGACGAGTCGATCAATAAATTATTTAAATCCATATCGGAACCACTTCGGGAAATAATCAAATCCAATAATACACCATTGATTAAACGTGAAATCAAGCAAGAAAAGGATGATGCGGATGAAGAGGAGGAGGAAGAGGAGGAAGAGGAGGAAGATGAAAGAGAAACGGTATTGGATGTAAGCGATGCAAGTATGAAAACTGTTATTGAAGAGTCTGACAGCGATGATGATGAGTATGACGTATTAGAATCTTACCCAGAGTTAATTCAAAAATATATCGGTGATTATTGGTCGGGGAGTAGAAAAGTCGATAAAGTTTATGGCCCAGTTTACGATGCTAGTTCGTTGTCATGGTTGCTAGGAGGTAAATTAATCGATTTCAAAAATAGAGATATTATCGTGACACAAGGAAGAAAATTCAAAAGTACCGTCGGTCTGTGTGAACTTATATTCTATGACAAACCTAGAAATTTCACCAAGAAAGATAAGATGAATTACAGGATGATTCTGAACTTGACAAATCCCCACAGAAATAGTGCTGGAAACTTGAAAGGTACTCGAAGATACAAGTACATTAAAATAATTCGACCTCTAATTCATGAGGAAGCTCTCGGTAGCGGTATGCAATTGACATATAACAACGAACCAGTGGAGTACGTGTACTGGGACGATCCAAACGAACTTGTGGAACGACTGAGTCTTTTGATGGCATCTCAACAAGCTGGGAATACATCTCACGACAATGAGATAGTCGCTATAATAAATGAGCTACGAGAAGCCGATATCATATATTAGTGTGTGTTCATTACTGTTTCATATCATTTACACGATGAGTCTTGATAAGTTTGGACAAAGATCTGTGATTGATGGTTCAACCAGCATCAACGCTCTTCGACAATCGATGTTTTCACACGTTCTAGCTCGTACACCAGATGGCGATGTAGATATCGAGAACGTGAAAATTTGTAATGTGAAAAGGCCCACATTCAAGAACGATGTTGCAAGCAAGATTTATGTCGATGATGTGAGTGTGAAGATTGGGGAGAACTTGGAGCGCATCTTCAACGATGACTTTTCACATAAGATTCAGAAATTAATTGGAGAGATGAGTAGTTTCTCCATCAACATACAATCGCACAAAAATCAAAGTGATGCTAGCTTCACGAGTTTACATAAAGAATTGGATGAATACAAGAAGAAAAATGATAAAGATCTCAAAACCGTTGTAGCTAATACCGCTTATGTACTCGATATCTTCAAGAAATTCACTGATAATTTCGAAACATATCATAAGAGTCAACGCGTTATTTTGCGTGATCATAATGATAAATTGAACAAGATCACTATAGATTATAACATAATGGATGTACATCAGGAGGATATTGTGAGTAGGCTGCTGGCGTTGGAACAACGTATGACAACACCCTCGAAGAAAAGACCAAATGATGCTACCACCCCATCAACCAACCCGAAACGTATAACTCCAACTAGACAATAATTGAAAAACGATGCAACAAGTTGTCGATGAGATTCATAAGCCAGTCCGAAAAAATTTCAAACGTCGTCGTACAATTTTGAAGGGACTGGATGACTTGTGGCAGATGGATCTAGCCGAAATGGGTAATTATGCTCGTGAAAATCGAGGATTCAAGTATATTTCGGTGATGATCGATTGCTTCTCGAAATTCGTGTGGACTCGTCCATTGAAAACGAAATCAGCCGACGAGGTTCGGAAAGCAGTTAATTCTATATTGACTGAGGGAGGAGGAGGAGGACGTAAACCTAGGAATCTGCAAAGCGACCAAGGTAAAGAATTCTTTAATAAGCATTTTGACGAGCTGATGAAAAAACACAAAATCAACCATTATAATACGTATAGTGTGAAGAAAGCCGCCATTGCTGAACGTGTTATTCGAACCTTGAAAGAAGCGCTCTACAAACAATTTAGTTTGAAAGGAAAATATAGATGGATTGATATACTTCAAGAAATCACTGAAAAATATAATAAACGTAAACATAGAACTATAAATATGGCTCCATTCAAGGTGACAAAACAAAATGAGAGCATGATATTGAAGCGATCCTGCTCACACCTCAAGTTGGCTTTACCACATAAATTCAACGTGGGTGATGTGGTACGTATAAGCAAAGCCAAACATATTTTCGAAAAATCATATACGCCTAATTGGTCGGCGGAGCTCTTTAAAATTATGAAAGTTAAAATCACTAACCCAGTCACGTATCTACTCGAGGATATGAAGAACTTCCCAATCAGCGGTTGTTTCTACGAGGAAGAATTGCAGAAGACCAAACAACCTGATGTCTTTTTGATTGAGAAAGTGCTTCGGAAAAAAGATGATAAAATGTACGTCAAATGGTTGGGAATAAAGGAGAAAAGTTGGATTGCTAGAAGTGATATTATATGATCTGCGCGTGCATGTGTGATCTTCAGGCTGTATGTGAGAGAAAATCTAACAATCAGTTCAGTTGTAGTAAAATGTCGTACCAAGATAGTGGTGGTACATCCGAAGATAGTTCCGAGTTAGATCGAATGTTTGAAGAGTTTGAAATGTTAATTCGGGATGGAAAATTTCTATTGTTGAATACAACATACCCATTGGAGGGGGGGGTTATGAAATAAAGTGTGGATTGAGTCCTATGCGAATATTCGCACAAACAATATCACTTATCCATTCTTCGCAAAATTGTAAACTCACCTTTGGACTGCTGGAATGGTATGACTTCATCGAAATTCTTCGAACTGAAATCAGAGATTTCTTCTCAAGTTTACAAACAGATTTCGATCCTGCCCCCATAGCATCCGATGAATATTGCCAAATAGTTCAACTTGTGTGGGACAATAATGAAAAAGTACTTCAAGTTACGAAGCATGGTATTCATTTTTGGTTGTGTGAGGAAGATGTTCGAGAAATTATTAATATCAACGATGGAGTGTTTTCACATCGAGTGTCTTTTCTTGAACAATTTGATTTCTCTTCATACTATCACAATGTTATTGATGTGATAAAAAGCATGAGGAATCATGCCAGTGCATTAGAACTCTTATATTGTTTTATTAATATTTCATCGCCAAAATGTTTATTGACCAATACACTTACAGAAATGTTATTTTACTATAAAAATAAGGTTTTGTATGATTTAGAACAATAAAATATGATCAACAGTTTTTGTTTCTTTATTAAAAAACACACATCATAGAAAGTTTTTATTAAAACAAGTATGTAACATATGAATACAATTACAATTAGCATATCAATACAAATATTAAAATTAACACATACATCATAGAAAGATTTTTTATTAAGACAAATGAATATAAATACAATACAAATATTAAAATTAACACATACATCAGAGAAAGTTTTTTATTAAAATATATGAATACAATACAAATAACAAAATTAACATATCGAAACAAACATCAAGATAATAGTGAATAGTGCCCATAAGGTAAGGTGTTTGTTCTATTCTTTATCAGGAACCTCTTGTTGTCAAAAGGGCTGAGGGCAATTTTATTTTATTCTATAGTGTAGAGGTTAAAGTTAAAAGATCTGATAGATTTTTGGACTCTATATATCTCGATTTCTTCTTCAAGACATTTAACATAATCCTCAAAAGTTATAGAATATTTCAAAACCGAATCTCTAATACCTTTAGCTTTTTTAACGGGTTCTTTCCCTTCCACCTTATAACTGTACATTTTAGAGCGTAAACCGATGAACTTTGTCATTATATGTCCTTTGTTCTCGTCCTTCATTAATCCGACCACTTTCTTGTTTATAGGTGGAATTTCAAAAATATTGTCTAATGCGTAATCGCTAGTGTCAAATTTTTGAACGTTTTTCTTCATAATGGTCTCATAAATATCATCGTCTGTTATTATATGATAGATCAAACTATCAGTATCTGTATAACACAGCCTTATCGCTTCGGGATCTTTATATATTTTCAGCATAAAGTTATAATGAAAATCAAACACACAAGTTTTTGAAATATCTAAAATAGCCATTCCTATATAAATTGGTTTATTAAATAATATTTCTAGTTTGTTTTGCTCGATTGCCATCAAATTTTCATCAAAAATCTTACTTCTATTGAAATTCGGTTGCGAAATATAGTATCGCGCTCCAAACGGTCCATACCATTTATTAACTAATTTAACGCTCCGATGCTTACGTACGTTCTCCATCGATTTCCCAAATATTGCATTTATAATGAGTTTGAAAAGAGCCTCGTCGAATTTATTCTTTGCAGCTGCACGTAATCGTGTATTTAAATCGATATAAGCTTTCAACCAATTGGATTGGCTAAACTTAAGGATTCTATGTACCTTCTTCAACACCATCCCTAACGCTAAACATTGTTTCAAATTCCTATAATGAATTATATATTTAGATTTATTGTATAACGTCGATAATAATTTTGCTTGTTTAGCATTGGGAGGTGTAGAGTGCAATGGACATAGCGGTAAGTCTTTGTGGGTGTTATGTAATTTCTGAGGGTATTCTAGATCTACTTCTAGAATATATCTAACAGGACTTTCATCCGAAATGTCTCTTACATCGATGTTAAGATCATCATACCATACAAAGTTATCATATGGTAAATATTGCGCCATAGCCCACCCATATAAATTACAAACATCAAAATACATGAGGTAGCTACTTTCCTCTTGTGAATTATAATCTTTCATATACTTATTATTAGCAGCCGCGAATCTATTGCTACATTGACTAACACCTCCTCGTATTCCCCTTTCTATAAACATAATCATATCTATATCTTTTAGAAACTGAAGAGAAATATTTGTATATTTCAACATACACTCCCATGAGAAGCCCGGTAAAGTGAAATTATACGTAGGATCAAGTTTATATATCTCTAAACATTTGGCTCTGAAATTTTCAAAAACATCTGCCAACAGCAAAACATCTGTTTTCAAGTATAAATCGGAATACTCACCTAAATTACTACAATTAAATTTTTGCCAAACGTTTTGAGCATGTTCATAGTTTCCTCCACTTATTGATTCATCTTTCAATTTATTATAAAAATTTTCGATTGGTGGTAAATTTGGTTCCGTCAATTTATTCCAACTATCTAAATATTCATATGGGAAAAACCCCTTACGGGTTAATAATTTGAACTGATCGTTTGTCAAATGATTATATTCACGCTTCAACATTTTCAATTGATCAACATCCAAAAAGGACACCAACTCATCTAGTGATGTATTTAAAAATCTACATGAATCGATAAAACGGAATTTAACTGGGGACAAGAAGGAACCTCTAGTAAAACTTCTATATTTTTCTTTATTGATTGGTAGTACTTGAATGTTCTGTTTGTTCGCTTTAGCTAAATCTCGTAACAATAGGAACATATCATACCCAGATAGATTATGAGCTAAAACAGGCACTATAAATTTATGTTTATATTGTAAATTACAATGTTGGTGTGCTAAGCCGCGAAAAACCCCAGTGAAATGACAGTGGTCTCTTACACGTATATCTCCATCTGTAAAACATTTTTCTTTTCACAAATATGACATTTAGTTTCCCCCATTATGGATGATAAATCAACCGCACTCAAACTCATAGGTATGTTACACTTCAATTTCTTCTCTATGAATATACTAATTTTGTCTAATTGTTCGGTTAACCATTTGGCTGGTTCTGAACCTCGATAACTATCATATTTCGAAATGGAATCATCGAAATAACATTTCAGATAATAGCCTACACTGTAAGCTTCATGTAATTGTTTTCGGTTGGTGTATGAAGCTAAATTTGATGGAGAACAATTTTGGATTGGTAGCAATAGAGCCTCAAAATCGAAATAAATCACAAATGGCATGGGAATTTTATTTGAATAATTCTTGAAAACTAAATGGTCTTCTTTAGGGAATTTTATTTTACATGTATTCATCTTACCACAATCCTCGATATGATTATTATACTTGATCTCACTCCAGAAATTATTCAAACAACGTTCACATACATAAGTTTTATGTCTAGTAGTAATTTGCGAATTAATAAGTCAGCTAAATTTTTAATCAAGCAATAATGGAATTTAACTATTGGATTAACAAAATTCGATGTATCTGAAGATTCTACATCGCGATAATATTTATCCTGAATCAACAACAAATTAAAGTGCGTTTCTAGTTTATTTTTTGATAGATATGCGGGGAGAACCTTTAATTTTTCCTTATCAGCAGCACCATCTGTTTTATCGCATAATTCTTACACAAAAACGTGAATGCTTATATTATTCAGCTTCTCGAATAAATGGATTTGTGAAATAGGCATCGGGAAAGTTAAATTTTGTATATTTAAAACAGTACTAAAATGAGGATATGAAGATGTTCGACTTGAATTTGTGTTAATAGCAGGATGCAATCCAGCTGTTACTGCCCAAGCGAAACAATACTCATCATAATTTTTAACATTGATGACAGCATGCTTATTTGCAATTTCTTTAGGAAGAACTATATAGGAAGATCCCGAATTAATTACCTCATGTTTATTGATATTTATTTGCAGACTTACTATATTTCTGAGACTCCAATTTGAATCTTTCTCTTGGAATTCTTCTAATTTTGTAGAAAGTTTCTCAATAATATTATCTTTATACCATTCTAATAAATTCGTTGTATTATCTATTCCTATTGATCGTGTATGAAAATATTCAAAATCTGTCTGAATAAGTTCATCGTTAACGTTTCCCTTAATGTACTCACCACAAAATGTTGAATTAACTTTAATAAAATTATATTCATGAAGGATTTTGGAGATTCTATTATTGAAAAGATGAAAAGCATCATATAAAAAATTAATTGGGTCTAAATGCGAAATATTGATAATCAATCCAGTTCGTATTCTACATTTAAAAGCAGACTGTCCATCCTCTCATCTGATTCTATCACTGCGATTCTTATTTGATATAGATGATTTATTTCTAATTTGTAATAAAATTTTGAAACGCTTTATATGACCGATATTTGTCTGAAGTTGATTCTTATTAGCTAAATTCAAATCATCTTTCATCAAATGTCTCGAGAAAGTACGGATATATTTCGTACAAAACTCTATCCATTTCGTTGTTTCCTGAGGGGGGAATTTTGACTTATACAAATCTTTTTGAGCCTGATCGATAATTTTAACAATTTCGGTGCTAATCTTTGAAATAGAGTCCATGATAATGATAGAACAAAAATCTTACTTTACACCCACCACTTTGAAGTCTGCGAACGCTCCCTGAATCTCTCGGAACTCGATTTTTGCTGCTGGATTCGATTTCCCAAAATGTTCCTCTCCTCTATAAATCAGTCCTATGCATTGTTTTTCATTGATGCCATCCAACAGAGGTTTGAGTAGTGGTGTTAAACGTTTTGGGAGGAAAACACCAAAATCGTCAATCTCTGCTAGCACAGATTCTCCAAACCGGGTGTTTATAATTTTTGCATTAGTTATCTTATAAACTTTACCTTCTTCGAGCTGGTTAACTTTTTTCGTAGGAAATCTCTGTAATAGAGAACACGAGTTTAATGCTTCCATGCTCATTATGATATGAATATCTATAACAAGGATAAATATTACTCAAAAGAATTCGGTATATTTTCAAAACATCGATCGAGAGAACAATAGTGGTAATAATCGGTGTGAATCTGAGTGTACAATAGTAAGTGAATGTAATAATCGGTGTGAATTTAAGTGAAGAGCTAGCTTGTTGACATGAAGTTAATTTGAAATGAACCAATTTGAAATAAAAGTTCCCTAAATCGAGTTTATTATCATACGAATCATATTCATTTGAAGTTATTTTAAATATATCAACTTGAAATGAGAGTTTTCTCAATCAAATAATAATAATATAGACTTACCACAAATTGAACAAGGATAAATATTACTCAATAGAATTCGGTATATCTCCAAAACATCGGTCGAGAAAACAATAGTGGTAATAATCGGTGTGAATCTGAGTGTACAATAGTAAGTAAATGTAATAATCGGTGTGTGAATTTAAGTGGAGAGCTAGCTTGTTGACAAGTAGATGAACTCCGCGCGTTCTCGCTCAGGATATCCGGTCTCCACTTCCGGTCTAGCTGTCGATGTGCATCCGGTGCATGAGCTCGTCCTTATCAGTTTGAAAGGATGTAGGTGATAAGGATTTTATTTTATTTGTAAAGAGTATACAGGGTGTGTTCAAAAAGTGTGTCACATGTACAGAGTCATGTGACTAACACATGACAGCATGGCGGCCCTAAGGTCCAACTGTCATGGCGACCATAAGGTCCAGCTGTCATGGTGGGCATAAGGACCAGCTGTCATGGCGACCATAAGAACCAGCTGTCATGGCGACCATAAGGACCAGCTGTCATGGCGGCCATAAGGACCAGCTGTCATGGCGACCATAAGGTCCAGCTGTCATGGCGGCCATAAGGACCAGCTGTCATGGCGACCATAAGGACCAGCTGTCATGGCAATCATGAGGTACAGGTTGCTTCGTGTAGGTGTCACCACCAAGTGACAGCTGTCATGGTGACCATAAGGTCCAGCTGTCATGGCGACCATAAGGTCCAGCTGTCATGGCGAGCATGAGGTACAGCTGTCATGGCGAGCATGAGGTACAGCTGTCATGGCTACCATAAGGTCCAGCTGTCATGGCGACCATAAGGTACAGCTGTCATGGCGAACCCAAGGTACAGGCTGCTTCATGGAGATGTCACCACCACGTGACAGCTGTCATCGAAGGTACAGAATGCTTCGTGGAGATGTCGCCACCACGTGACAGCTGTCATGGCGACCCTTGGGTACAGGCTGCTTTATGGAGATGTCGCCACCATATGACAGCTGTCATGGTGAACCAAAGGTACAGGTTGCTTCGTGTAGGTGTCACCAACACGTGACAGCTGTCATGGTGAGCTAAAGGTACAGAATGCTTCGTGGAGATGTCGCCACCACGTGACAGCTGTCATGGCGACCCTTGGGTACAGGCTGCTTCATGGAGATGTCGCCACCATATGACAGCTGTCATGGTGAACCAAAGGTACAGGTTGCTTCGTGTAGGTGTCACCAACACGTGACAGCTGTCATGGTGAGCCAAAGGTACAGAATGCTTCGTGGAGATGTCGCCACCACGTGACAGCTGTCATGGCGACCCTTGGGTACAGGCTACTTCATGGAGATGTCACCACCATATGACAGCTGTCATGGTGAACCAAAGGTACAGGTTGCTTCGTGTAGGTGTCACCAACACGTGACAGCTGTCATGGTGAGCTAAAGGTACAGGCTGCTTCGTGTAGGTGTCACGTGACAGATGTCATGGCGGACCGAAGGTACAGGCTGCTTCGTGTAGGTGTCACCACCACGTGACAAAGACTGCTTTGTCATTGTTTCAATCCGGCGACCATAGTTTACGAACGATGATGACGTCACTGCTTCGAACCGATGACAGTAACTGATTCAATCCGGCGACCATTGTTCACGAACGATGATGACGTCACTGCTTCAAGCCAATGACAGTAACTGATTCAACCCGGCGACCATAGTTTACGAACGATGATGATGTCATCATCGTTCACGAACTATGATGGTCAGATGAGGAATGAAATGCGAGTAATAATAATGATACTCTATGTGTAAATGTGAATAGTTGGAGGTTATGATAAAGATATCCAGTAAGTTTGTAAATGTGTCATTATGCATATATCTTTTGAAGAATACACACGTATACTTAGAAAATTTGTGGAGAAAGTTCATGAACTAAGAAGAGACTTGAATTTTTACGAACATAAAATAAAAGTTATAAGACTGTTGAATACATTTACAAGTGCAAAAAGTGAAGATAATGATGGGAGTGGGGATGTTAAAAACAAATTTCGTGATTCTAACCACAATTCCGAATGGTATTCTATACGCGAACGTTCCCCAACACGTTGAGCGCATTTATATTTGTCTGAAGGATGTTGCAACCGATGGTGGTGGGGGGTGTAACCGTACCGAATGGATTCCGATGAATTTTAGAAAAATCAACGATAATCAATTAGAGGTATTCGCATTCAACATTCCTCAAGATAATCGTACCACCATACATTATAAACTTAAACTTTTATTCTTTGATCGGAGTGAGGGAGATATGGCTGAATGGCAATTGCTCCAACAATCATCATGTTTACCACATGTCATACAAAAGACAATATCAACACCATCCACACGTACATCATCCTCACTAGACGAAGAAATTTCTAAAATTTTCGCAATTTTGTATGCAATTTTATCTTCTTTATCAGTACTAATGTTGAAAATGTTTGTTAAATATGTAAAGAAGGCTATTTACCATGTAAATAAATGATTGTATGAAGATATAAGTGTTTTAATAAAACAAAAGGAATGATAATTATAATCATATATTGACATTATCATTTGCTAGTTCATAAGCTTCATTTTTGTGATTGATAACACATTCTATCAATGACTCGATGTTGATATCACTAATCAATTGTTCTGCGGCATGAATAATATTTCCTCTTGCATACCATTTCAAATCGCGGCGGAAATTCTGTTTCACTTCGTTACCAATATCGATAGCATGAGATATGTTAGACCATTTACGTATTAATCGCATTCCCCGATTTTGTAATTTTCTGTCGGCATCACGCCAACCATCCTCCTGTCGACGCATTAGGTACCATTCTGGTCTCATATCATTCGATGTTCGATATAATCCTAAATAATATATATTATATAAATTTTATTATAAAAAACAAAGTAATTACCTAAATTTCGTCTCTTTCCAAAATTTATAGGAGGTGGAACAATATTTGGTGCAATGTTATTCCGTAAGGTGATAACATTAATTTGAATTTGTTGAGATAAGCGTTGAGATCGTTCTTTCGCAAGACATTCACGTTCCTCAGCTCTTTGACGTTCTTGTTGTTCATAGAATTTCTCGTACTCACAATATTTCATCATAATGAATTTCATTAACGAAAACAGTTCACGTAACTCGATGACTTTAGGAGTTCGCATTTGCATCAATAATGATTCGAAATCAATAGCATCTAGAACATAATATTTCTTTCGTGCATCAGTCTTATCACAAATTTCTAAATGGTGTATATGCGGGTTTTTCCTCAACAATCTTGTTATAACACCCTTTTTAGCATGATATTTTTTGCCGCGATAACCTAACCAATCCAATAGATCTTCATTCATCAGAACGCGTTGGTTTAGTTGAATATTCCAAAATAAATAGTTTCTTTTATCGCTTCTTATATCGATCACAAATTTTAGACACACTTCATTAACTGTTAACTTAATAAAATTGTTGGTGGACCATGTAGCCACATTTGAATCACGAACGCACGCTGCTAAGTTCATTTTTATAACTGAACATTTTCTGAAATGATTCTCTCTTACATACGTGAGAACGTGAACGTGAATAATGAGGGTGGGGGGTAACTCTCCGTTTCGATATCATTGCAAACGTTGATAACTGACTGATAACGTCACTAGTTGTTTCAATTTGTTTCATTTCCAGCAACCGACTACCATAGTTTACAAACTATGATCGTCGGATGTTTACATCACCACCTACCGTTTGAGAAATAAAATATCAAATATAATAATAATAATAACATTTATTGGGAAAGATACATTTTGATAGTACATCTTTTAGAACATAAATTGTAACATTATGATTCATCACCTGGTTCTTCACACCAAATTCCGAACTGATCCTGTAATCGGAGAATACTCCATTATACGATCGTTAATGATGATGCAATAAGCCCTGGTGTTTTTGGGGAAATTCAGGAAACTTTCCATCTCTAGTTTGACGTCAACTGTTGATGACTTTATAGCATCGTTTTGTTTTGAACAGTCAATCACAAAAATTGCTCTATTCTTGAATGCTATATAATCCAACATGGGTTCGCTTATTATTTTATTTGAAAATGATTTCTGGAAATCATAGTACATCTGGTATGCTTCCACGTATTGCTGGTCGGTGAAATTCAATTTCATTGCTTCATATGGATAACACTCTGAATTCAAGTATAATTTAACATTTAGCAAGTTTATATTATCGAAATATGCACTGTGCTTAACAGGATTATTTTTTCGATCAGTTTGGAAAGCTAGAATCACATATCTGGGTCGTTCCAAATTCATTGAAGTTTTAACAGCCCAAATGTCGCGAGTGCTCTCCTTCATCAACGGATTTTCATGCAGATCCCAACTACGGAATGGAATCAAAATAGGCTTCTCAGCACTCAAATTCCCCAACATTTGAAATTTAACTTGATCACTTGGAAACACATGTCGCACTTTTAATGCTATCGTCTTCACATTTATTTTAGCCGTTTTCGTGCCTGTGCTATTAGTATAGCAATCGTTATCGGTTCGAGACCTTATCAAGCGCAGCTTATGTTTTCCACTCAAAACTTTGTTATAGTCAATGAATAGGCCTAGTAGAAAATTCAACGGTATCCATAAATTGATTTTATTATTGTAGACTGAACTCAATACATCCTTAAATGACCATCCAGAAATAGCTAGAGGTATAGATTCATGTTTGGCATATGTTAGGTAAGCTCTGATGGTGCTGACAATACCAGGATCACGTACTTTGTCTATCTCTTTTCCATTCAATTCATAACTGATATATTCGAAGAGAAACGCTCCGAAATTATTCGTTAGTTTACATTCACCATCACCACTTGCTTCTGGCTGGAATTCTGCCTCGATGAATAAAGCAGACGAGGCCAAATCTACCAACACATCTTGTTGATTGATTAATATCTCAATTTCATCGCTGTTGCCAAAAGATGTTGTGTGGGGATAGTAGGTATGAGTTTCTTCTCGGATGATGTCTTCATTGAAGTTTGGCTCGTTGAATATTTGAAGTTTTTCCGACATTGTAACCAAGGGACTTCAAAAAATTCATATTTTCCAATGATAGTGATGCAGAAGCAACCTTCTCCCTCGAGCTCGTTGTAGATAATGACTGATGACCACTATGGAGATGTCTTTTATTGCTGAAATCCAAACCCATGTTCTCAAGTGATGGCTACTGCAACCTTCTCAGTTGAATTCCTTTCATATAATGAGTGGTGGTGAGTATTGGATTATTATTTATTGTTGTGAGGTATAATCCCTAACGATCTTTTTCAATTCCAATCGTATAATAATTTCTTCTCCACGAAAATTTACCGGTTTCCAATTCTGATCTAAAATATTCAGCGTGATGTTATCGAAGGACGTCTTGCTGATGACCGGTAGATAAATAAGATTCTTCGGCTCTATATCAATGGAAAACCCAGGTGGTACAAGAGGTGAGAACTCATATATCGTATGAGCTATCTTATTGTTATAATATGCTCCTGCGGTTAAGTTACACTCAACACGTATTGTTTGAACTTTGATTATGTTTATAGGTCGATCAGATACGTGTAGTTCGCGAGATGTCAATTTCTTTTTGCTGAATCCCAACAGTTCGCTTATACTATCTTTAGGAATAAAATTCACTTCAAAATCACTCTTCAGCTCTGTGTGTAGAGTGTTGTTGTTAGATTTTATTGATAATTTCCGGTCACGTTCTTCTTGCTTCACTCCTATCCCACAAACTGCACTTTGTATGAAATCCTCGATGTCTGTCAACTCGTAGGACCCCGTAGGTATAGTTACTACTTCTTCCTCACTCTTCACATTTTTATAATAAAATTTATTAAAACCTTCTTCAATGTTCGGAATGCTATTGTACGTATGCAAGCCAACAAGTGCGATAGAATAATATGAATGAGGATCTAGTTCTATAGGTGGGTGGAAATCTACAGATAAGCGGGAGCTCTTACCCGTGATAGTGAACGTCTGAGACATGATTGATGCAAACTTTACCAACAATCTATTTATATACTAATAAATGCAGGGTTAGTCGAGCACAACTGAAGAGTTAGAGAGGAAATCTAAACATAACTGACCACAATTATAAGTGTTATAGTGTTGAAAATTATCGTGATTGAATAATATCTTACACTTTTTGAAATAATCCACTAGTTCGCGAGGGGGGCGTAAATTGCCAAAACTATCATAATATAAAACTGTATCACCGACTTTATTAAACCCAACCCAGTGAGTGCCTCCATTGTCCGAGCTATCTAAATTAACTATTCCACGCTCGTTTTTCCATGGTCCGTTGGATGGTAGTTCATCACGCATAAATACTCCTCTAAAATGGGGAATTTTCAGAGCTTTTGCTAGTTTTCGTAGATCGAGATCGGTCAGAGGTCTTCTGGGTAGGTTTACTGACAGTTTTTTGGATGTTTATTTAAATATAGACCAAGACCTTTGCGATACTTTTTCAAATATAGACCAGATCCTTCCTTGTTTCCCCAAAGCTATAGCTTCCATTGTTTTATTATGTCTTTCCGTTTCCTCCAAGGTTTTCCGAGCTGCTTTGCTGTCGTTGACGGCCTTAGCGATGCCTGCACCACCCCCCGCCAATGCTCCAGCAGCTGATAAGCCGGCAAACAGAGGTATTAAAAATGGTAGAAATCCTCCAGTCTTTGGAATAGGAATTACTCTTGGTTACCGAACATTTTTCCGACCACCCGCTTTTTTGAATTGTTTTCGTGCAACTTTCAACGCTGTTTGGGATGTTTTCTTCAGATTGGATGAGTCAAACTTATTCTTCATAACTTTTCTCACCCCATCGACAATTGCACTTCCGAACCCAACCTTCTTTCTCATACCCATCCCCAATTTCCTCTTTGCCTTCATAATTTTATTTACACCGAAAGCGGCAATACTTTCTCCAAATTTTGTGTCTTTAGATTTGACACGTTGCCAAGCAGCGTTCTTTAATATTTTATCCGCCTCGTGACGTCCTTCCAAACTAGCGTTTCGCAGATATGAAATATCGTGTTGGCGGCAAGCTTTATCGAGTGGATTGATACCTGAATCTCCTCTTCTCAACCGTTCTTCTAATTTTGTACCGGGACCACAGAATTGATAACCAGGAATGTGAAGTTCAAACGGGAGCTTGTTTATAAGCGTATTGAGAACACCTTCTCCTACGTACGCTTCCATACAGACTGATGAAAATTCAAGATTGCACCGTTATTTAACGAGGGGAGGGAGAAAGATCAAAGATCTCAAAATAATATTTTTTATTAATTTCAAAATTTTCTCAATACAAAAGACTTAAGTATAATCTTAACAATATATGTTTCAAATATTATAATCTTCACTCTTGATTCACCCTCATATTCACGGAATTTTTGTTCTATTATAATAACCATACCCTCGAGTCAATAATATTCCAGCTATTTGTTTGTTCCTAATAATCTCCAAATGATCAATGATGGATTCATTGAACGAGATCCGAATTATTGATCCAACTGTTGTGATTATTATCTAGACCCAACCATTTCACATACTGTTGACCCCTCCTCTTTCGTAATATTTTTTCGACTAAATACACATCGGGTTGTTTTGTTTTCTGTAATTCTTCCTCGTAGAAACAGCCGCTGATTGGTGCGTTGGTCATATCTTCTAGTAGATATGTGACGGGGTTGGTAATTTTTACTTTGATGATTTTAAATAATTCCGTACTCCAATTGGGCGTAAATCCCTTCTCAAAAATATGTTTAGCCTTACTTATTCGTACCACATCTCCTACGTTGTATTTGTGAGGCAGAGCTAACTTGATGTGTGAGTAGGATCGCTTCAATATCTCGCTCTCAATCTGTTTCGTCACTTTTATTGGAGCCATATTTATAGTACTATGTTTACGTTTATTATATTTTTCTGTGGTTTCTTAAAGATATCAAGCCATTTGTATTTCCCGCTGAGACTGAAATGTTTGTAGAGCGATTCCTTTAACGTTCGAATGACACGTTCAGCAATGGCTGCTTTTTTCACACTATACGTATTATAATGATTGATATTATGTTTCTTCATTAGATCGTTAAAGTGTTTATTGAAGAATTCTTTTCCCTGATCGCTTTGCAGATTCCTAGGCTTACGATGTCCTCCTAGCAATATAGAACTGACCGCTTTCCGAACTTCTTCGGCTGATTTCGTTTTCAGCGGGCGTGTCCATAGAAATTTCGAGAAACAATCGATCATAATCAAAATGTATTTGAATCCTCTATTTTCACGAGCGTAATTACCCATTTCTGCCAGATCCATTTGCCACAAATCATCCAAACCTTTTATGATCGTTCTGCGTCGTTTGAAATTCTTCCTACTCGGCTTATGAAGCTCATGCACAACTTGTTCTCTACTCATCTTATCAATGTGGAAATCTAGTGTAGAATTAATTTTTTGGGTATATTCACAGGATTTGGAGATATACGTTTCACAGAGCCCTGCTTTGTTGTTGTGGATGATGAGGGTCTCTTCTTAGAAGGTTCCACAGATGTCATCCGTCGTTCTAACGCCTCCACTTTACTAGTAATGTCATTTAGACGCATGTTCACACTGTTAAATGTGTTATTGATCTCTTTCAATTCATTTCTGTTTTCCCTCACACTATCACTGATTGTTTTATACTCTGATTTTATATAGATCCCCATTCCATTATATTTATTCTGAATGTCCATCAGATGTTTATCAATGTTGAGAATAACCTTGTCATTCGTTAAGCTATGTTCATCCAGATCCTTGTTGATATCTTTGATCAAATTATCAACCCTAACATTGAAGGTATCTTTAAGACTGGTTTCCGTTTTCAGATTCAGCTTGTGTGTTAATTCATCAACATATACTTTATTTGCAACATCTCCATCATCATTCGGTGATTTTACGTTGCACAATCTACGATTTTCCATATCATAACTTCCATCGCTCGTTAGGAATAATCCTTGTCCGTGAACTTGTTTGAAATTATTATTAAATACATTTGTATCATATATCCACATGGAAGAGGAGGCTCTGCCAAACTTATCCATTGAAACCATCTTTATAACTGAGATGAATTTGTCTTACACCTGGTTTTTGTTCAATTACCCCTGCCTCTATCAATTCTTCTATTATAGAGATTATCTCATTGTGATGATTATGGTTACCTGCATGCGAGGATGCAACAAGAAGTCTCAGTCTATCCACAATTTCGTTAACGTCATCCCAATAAACATATTCGATAGGTTTCTCGTTATATTCAAGCATATCATTTTTGATATATGCACTTCCAGTGTATGTTTTGGCTCTGGGTCTTTTCATGGAATTAATCAAAGGTTTCAGTACATTTTTGTATTTTACAATGTTTCTTATTCGATCAGCTGGATCGTTATTACGCCTATGGGCACTAGTCATTTCCATCATTTGACTGTAATTTTTCCCATCTTCCACAGTGTAAGTATCAGGTAGAACATCTCTGTAAAATATCAAATTATACAGTCCTGTGGTACCCTTGAACGGAGTACCCTTGATAATTATATTACTCTCACTATCAATTTCTATAGGTTGATTACCCATGAACCATTTGTCTAAAGTTGAATTATATTGCAATCCCATTCTATCATCGTATTTCTTGACATCATCATCCAATAGGAATCCTTCCAAGTAATAACGTGCTAATGTGGGGTATTGTTGCAGAAACTCCTCTGTAGCCTCTGCATTATCTTTCTTATGTTTTCTGAATTCTTCACGAATCTGATCGATAGTAGGTTCGAGGGTAAACACATCCTCCTCAGTATTTTGGGGGTTATATACGAACTCTTCCCCTTCAGTTACAATATTTGGGATTGGTATGTTCTCCATTTGTGTTGCTGTAGAAACAATACTTTTAGGTTTAACCAACGAATTTTGTTTGATTATTTCAGCATTTTTCGCAATTTCCTCCAGAGGTTTAGATACATTCCTGAACATATTATCTAGAATCTCATCATTTTCAGCTTTACCCAATTTCACAGCCATATATTTTTTCCTCACAACGTTTGCTAACTCCCAAATTTTTTTCTTCAATTGTTGTTTTTCTTTAAGCGTGTTACTCACACCCACGTCCATGCTGAGCGGGTTGTCTATTTCAAATGAAAGTATATATACATGTAAGATGTATATATAACTATCAAAACCTTTGCGATAACGTCCTTTGTTCATATCACAGTCTTTGTTTATCATAAGGAATCCATATTTATCTTTCCAACATACGCTACATATCTCTTTGAATTTTTCGAGTGACATGTCGGTACTTATATGATCGGTGAATATATGTTTCCAATTGAGCTCATCCTGTTTGAAAATAATCAAGCAATTGGCATTGTCGCGCAATCCATGTTTTGGACATTTAGCAAAAGACTGGCAAAGATAGAAACTATCAATTGCGTTGTGTCTCCCTCTTGAAAAATAAGCACGAATTTTCTCCTGTTTCTCAAACATCACGTCATCGAATATTATGATTGAATTAGGCCTCGCTTCTGTAGGGTCTATGACCTCATCACTTTCGGTACAAGGAAAATATTCAAGCCCCTCAATTTTCTTCAATGTCTCCTTTAGTAACTGGTATTTTGGTTGGTGTAAAGACTTTGAATATATGTACACGTTTTCAAATTTCAGACCGTTTGCATCTAACAATAGAGATAACATCACATTTGTTTTCCCACAATTACTTGGACCACAGATTATTGTTCGTAGAGTATTAGGCAGCAAAGAGCTGTGACGTTGTGGTTGTTCAACATTCTCATTGCTTGACCCTAAGTTCATAATACTCAACGAGTCTTTTTGCTTAACAATCTTCATCATGCCTGAAGGCGAATCGAAATCATACTGGAACATATGTTAATAAGCATTTGTTTATATACTAGATGATGATGTTATATTGTGTATGTCTG
Organism: Endomychus coccineus; assembly: GCA_958510875.1. Lineage (NCBI taxonomy): Eukaryota > Metazoa > Arthropoda > Insecta > Coleoptera > Endomychidae > Endomychus > Endomychus coccineus. Next base: position 84,203,046 of record OY294069.1, on the reverse strand, counting down.
ATCGCGCGGTTAGGTGCTTCTACGGTTCTGTCAAAATCAGGTATCAAATACATGTTAAATAGGTATGAATGCTGGAACACGTGTCTGAATGTTGAAACACGTGTCTGAATGTTGAAACACGTGTCTGAAACACGTGTCTGAATGCTGAAACACGTGTCTGAATGTTGAAACACGTGTCTGAAACACGTGTCTGAATGCTGAAACACGTGTCTGAATGTTGAAACACGTGTCTGAATGTTGAAACACGTGTCTGAATGTTGAAACACGTGTCTGAATGTTGAAACACGTGTCTGAATGTTGAAACACTTGTCTGAATGTTAAAGCATGTGTTGAATCATGCGAAAAAACATGTGTATGAATGTAATACAATCATTATGATTATTCACATTTTATTCCTCATTAGCCCATCATAGTTCGTGAACGATGATGACGTCATCATCGTTCGTGAACTATGGTCGCCGGATTGAATCAGTTACTGTCATCGGTTCGAAGCAGTGACGTCATCATCGTTCGTAAACTATGGTCGCCGGATTGAAACAATGACAAAGCAGTCTTTGTCACGTGGTGGTGACACCTACACGAAGCAGCCTGTACCTTCGATCCGCCATGACATCTGTCACGTGACACCTACAAGAAGCAGCCTGTACCTTTAGCTCACCATGACAGCTGTCACGTGTTGGTGACACCTACACGAAGCAACCTGTACCTTTGGTTCACCATGACAGCTGTCATATGGTGATGACATCTCCATGAAGCAGCCTGTACCCAAGGGTCGCCATGACAGCTGTCACGTGGTGGCGACATCTCCACGAATCATTCTGTACCTTTAGCTCACCATGACAGCTGTCACGTGTTGGTGACACCTACACGAAGCAACCTGTACCTTTGGTTCACCATGACAGCTGTCATATGGTGGCGACATCTCCATAAAGCAGCCTGTACCCAAGGGTCGCCATGACAGCTGTCACGTGGTGGCGACATCTCCACGAAGCATTCTGTACCTTCGATGACAGCTGTCACGTGGTGGTGACATCTCCATGAAGCAGCCTGTACCTTGGGTTCGCCATGACAGCTGTACCTTATGGTCGCCATGACAGCTGGACCTTATGGTAGCCATGACAGCTGTACCTCATGCTCGCCATGACAGCTGTACCTCATGCTCGCCATGACAGCTGGACCTTATGGTCGCCATGACAGCTGGACCTTATGGTCACCATGACAGCTGTCACTTGGTGGTGACACCTACACGAAGCAACCTGTACCTCATGATTGCCATGACAGCTGGTCCTTATGGTCGCCATGACAGCTGGTCCTTATGGCCGCCATGACAGCTGGACCTTATGGTCGCCATGACAGCTGGTCCTTATGGTCGCCATGATAGCTGGTCCTTATGGTCGCCATGACAGCTGGTTTTCATGGTCGCCATGACAGCTGGTCCTTATGCCCACCATGACAGCTGGACCTTATGGTCGCCATGACAGTTGGACCTTAGGGCCGCCATGCTGTCATGTGTTAGTCACATGACTCTGTACATGTGACACACTTTTTGAACACACCCTGTATACTCTTTACAAATAAAATAAAATCCTTATCACCTACATCCTTTCAAACTGATAAGGACGAGCTCATGCACCGGATGCACATCGACAGCTAGACCGGAAGTGGAGACCGGATATCCTGAGCGAGAACGCGCGGAGTTCATCTACTTTGACAATTTGAAATAAAAGTTCCCTAAATCGATTTTATTATCATACGAATCATATTCATTTGGAATATATCAACTTGAAATGAGAGTCTTCTCAATCAAATAATAATATAGACTTACCTCAAATTGCACCACACAAAAAGCACGAGTTGCACGTTAGAGAATCAAATGTGTAATGATTAAATTATATTCGAGACAATACCATTTCCACCTTCTTATCTAAGCTGCTCGCGATTCCTACAGTTGCCTACGTGACACATTCCCACGATAATTTGCTGAGTTATCAATATCAGCACAAGAAACAGTTTACGTTTTCATTTTGTTGTTGATAAGATTAATATTTCAAACTAAGCATTTCTCGTAGATAAAATATCAACCAATCAGTTGGTTGCAAAACAAAGTGTTATCTGTTTCCGTTTAAAATTGAATACAATGGCTCTATTATCTACCACATACAAGTTACGACTTGTTGATGACAGGAAACCTCATTGATAAGATTAATATTTCAAACTAAGCATTTCTATTTATACGTAGACCAAACTCACAATCACGCTATCTAGCCGATAACGTTATCTACCCGATAACACTAATTACACACATCGCCAGCATGGGTGACTCACAATCACTGATAACGCTATCTAGTCGATAACGTTATCTACCCGATAACACTAATTACACACACTGGATGCCAGACCGAGTCACTGATAACGCTATCTAGCCGATAACGTTATCTACCCGATAACGCTGATTACACACACTGGATGCCCATCCGGGTGACTCACAATCACTGATAACGCTGTCTAGCCGATAACGTTATCTACCCGATAACATACATCGCCAGCGCAGACCGGAAGTGGAGACCTGATAATAGCAAACATCGGAGCACAGACCGGAAGTGACGTCACACTTCCTGTCCCAGAACGCGCCCACTGTATCTACTTCTAATTCCAATTTTTGTAAACAAATTGAATTATTGAACAAAAATTTGTCGTAACCATTGTCCAACGCTATTTTGCTGAAGTTTCTCAACTTCGTTGTTATAATTTTGCTTGTGGTGACAATCCGATGTTTATCTGGCGGAAAATTTATCATTTCGAAATTGAATATTATTGATAGAAAGTAATAAACTATAAAAGAGCTTACAATGTGGATATATTATAACACTATTGATAAGAAATAATCACCTTTATCCACAAAAAAAAACTATCAAATTACTGAGGACCTTTCGGCTATCAAATAGCCATCATCAGAGTAAACTAAATTATAACTCAAAATTTGCCTGTTTGAATATCATTTGGGGACAACAATGTGAACAATGGGTTACCCTCAGCTGGAGGTAAATCGGAATTCAGTAAATTACTTTTTCGTTTATATGTTTGCATCCCTTCTAAAATACCTAGATATTTTTCTGTACTGTGTTCTAAAAGTGATAAACTTTCTAAAGAAATGGTGTGACCTGTATTCAAAATATGTCTGGCTATCGTTGATTTTTCACCATTATTATCGTTTATATGGGGAAAATGTTCCTTATAGCGAGTTAAAATGTTTCTTCTAGTTTGACTCACATAGCATTTTGAACACGACTCACAATTGATTTTGTAAAGCTCGGATTTGTCGAAATCGGAAACTCTATCAAAGGTGTTGCCTAAATGGTGTTTTAGCTTGTTCTTGAACCTATAAACGGGTTGTATTGCTATTTTAGAGTACACATTGTGAAATTTATTATTAACCGAAGGATGATAAGTGAAACATCTGATTTTTATTGAACTATTTGAATTAAAGACTCTAATTTGGTCAAGTGGTTGCGTTCCAATTTCCGTTTTTGTCTAGAAATTAAATTATTAATCAAAAATTTGTCGTAACCAGTGTTCAACGCTATTTTGTTGAAGTTTCTCAATTTCGTTGCTATAATTTTGCTGGCTCAAATTAATACTCAATGATCTATAAACAAGACTATTGAATGGAACTACTTTATGATTGAATGGTGTAGATTTGTAGATCAACCTACTGGAGTGAACACATTTAGTTATAAAATAGCTGCATTTAATAATTTTATACTTACTCCAGCAAATAAGTTGGACAATGGTTACGACAAATCTTTGATCACTAACTTAATTTGTAATCAGAAACGGAAATTGGAACGCAACCAACTAACGAAACCAGAGCCATTACCTTCAAATAGTTCAATAAAAGTTCAAAAGTTTCACTTATCCTTCAGTAATTAATAAATTCCACAATTTGTTTCTAAATTTCTTATTTGGTCAAACTAGAAGGAACATTTTAGGTAGGTTTAAACATTTTGGTCTATAAAGATATGAAGAAAATAATGTGAAAAATCAGCGTTAGCCGAACACCACTTTTCAAGAAAGCTTATCAATTTTAAAACACAGTACGGACAAATATCTAGGTAGTTTAGAAAGGATGGAAATGTATAAACGAAAATGTAATTTATTAAGTTCAGATTTATCCCCAGCTGAGGGTAACCCCTTGTTTGCATTATTATCCCCCAATATTATTGAAACAGGTACATTTGGGTTTCTAATTCAGTTTATTATGATGATGGCTACACGGAACAAAATGACATGAAACATTGATCCAAAATTTGTAATAATTTATAGACTATCATTGTTGGTTCAATTGTAAATCCTGTGAAGAAGAGATTACATTGCATATCGGAGTTTTATATTGTCATCTGATTTATTGGATTGCCAGTGGCAAACATATAATAATTCAAATAATGAATTGTTTGAAATGCAAATATACGATCGAAGGATTGAATGATAAAAACCATCTTTCAGATTTGATAGATATTTCAGGCTACTTCATTTGTCTTGAGCCCAATTATAAGCTGCGGAAATTGAGAGAAATTACTGAATAAACCAAAACTAATCACTTTTTCACTTTTAGAAACAGAAATGCAAAGGTTGCTGATAGGTAATATTGCGCATCAAACATGTATAAATATGGAAGAATCAAAGAGAATAAAATTAAATTGAATGCATTACTACAAAATTTTGAACATTTGGAAGTGCAAAAAGTTACACATACAGAAAGAACTGGGGTTAATTCAAGACCTGTGAAAGTTGTATTGAGAGGCAAGGACGAGGCTATCATAGTCTGGAAAAATAAGCTATTCACACAAAACTCTAACATCCGAATCGCATCAGACGGAAGAGTGAGAAAGAAACAACTTAACAGAAATCTAAAGTGCTCAAAGAACTGAATGCTATAGATGTTTACTTTCAGAATGTTGGTGAAATCAGAACTAAATTAGGTACATTATCTATATTAAAAGGAAGCGGGAATCTTAAGAATATCTGACATATTAGAAGAAGTTTATATGTTACATCTAAAAGCTAAATTTGTGTTCAGTAGTGATTTCAACTTACCCGAAGCTACATCGTTTAATATTAATAATGGTTCAATATCCTCCTGATTTCAAACGCCTTAGTTTTATCAAATGGTATTAAGGGGAGTAGTGTAATCGGCCCAATACATTTTGTGTCTGTTGATGTGGGTATGCGTGTGCGTGTGTGAATTATGGTGTTTCATTGGAACATAAGAACAACCGTGTCTTCTGGACCGTAGTACATATCACACGTATATACTTGACATGCAGAAGTATCCCAAATTCTCATTTTGAAATTTAAGTAAAGTCATCGATGTGACGTCACAATCTATTTTATGTCTTTACTATGTGGCACACTTTGATAGTTCCTGTGACAGCAAGTGTCTGTACAAAATAATGTTACATTATATAAATTTTGTTGGTTGTGAAAGTCACACAGAGAAGGATATTGCTTACCTCATCATTAAATGCACAAGTAACACATTGAGGAATATTTGTTGCTCAAGAACTAACGATCATTTAGGTAGCTCAGTGGTAGAAGCATCGATCTTCTAATCACTGTGGCTGTCGGCCGCGGGTTCGAATCCAGCGACTGCGGAATTTTTCCGATGACCCGAGAAAGTGGTGCGGCAAGATACAATGGGCTGTCAAGCCCAAGTGTCATCGTGACTCCCTGGTTGCAGGATCGAGCCTACCACACGAGGTGGAGTGTTTAGTGAGTATATTTGAGGTGATTAAGTCCGGCACTCAGGAACTCCCACACTACCTTATGGAATGTTACAGGACCATAAGGTGCCCATAAAGGGTTTCAACCACCTCCCACCAAGAAATGAAAAAATAAAAAATATATACTTAACGTACACAACTTTGAATTAATCAGTTCTTCGTTAATTAATACCTAAATAACTAAGTATTTCGATAAAAGTAAGGGTAGAAATAACAAATGAAGGGGCTCACTATATTTGGGCATTCTTTATCTGAATAGAAACAAGATGAAAGTGCTTTATTGTATAATATTCAAAGTAATTATATCACGAAGACGATGCTTACAGCCAGTTCCATAATCAATCCTTAAAAGCGCCTTTAGTTAAAGAAAGCTTCAAGGTAAAAGTCACTTTAAAATTATTATTTAAAGTTAATCGGGCCCCATAACGGGACATCAGGTCTCCTTCAGCTCAAGTCGACTTTAAGATTATTTGTTTTGGTTGGCAATATAGTACATTCATTTTATAAAAAGTGGAACTTTTTTTTCCGACTTTTGGTTTGAATATACAGAAAGTTAGGAAATTTTCCGTAGATTACGAAAAAAATAGTGGCTGAAAACCTCCAATCAAGGAAAATGTCGTAAATTATATATATATATATATATATATATATATATACAATTTTCCGGGCCTTTCCGTTAATATCTTCAATACTATTCGTTTTAGAGAAAAAAGTTTCAAACAAAAGTTGTTCAGAATTGAATTTTACATAGGAATTGACTATTGCGATTTTAATTTTCATCGAATTTTCCACGCGTAGCATGGAAAAACCAATATATATATATATATATATATATATATATACAAGGTGTTCCATCTCAGACGAGCCACCCCGTATATTTCTTATGCCATAGTGAGTGGAAAAATCTTCCGAAACACATCGAATGATTTTGTTTGGGAGACATCTTTTGTCGTATATTTGAGGCTTGAACGAGCAACCCCCTAATAGGGGGCGCTTCAACCCCTCAAAATTGAATATGGGAGAGGGGTTGAGTGATACGTCATTTGAAAGGTCCTGGAAGCCTCTTTACAACAGTGTATGGAAAACGTAAATTTGACGAACCGTTTTCGCCAAAAATTAATTTGGTTGCTCGAATGCGTCACCTTGAATATTTTGGTTATTTGTACAATGTACAAGCTCATTTTTATTGAGCCTTTTTTACAAACTTAAACAATCTTCAAAAAATCACATTCGTAAAAAAATTGAATCGTGTTGTCATGCTTACAATGAAAAAAATTAAATCTGCGTGTTTAAATCAAATGTTCAAATTGTCCTCCATTGACTTTCATACAATAATACATTCTCTCAAGCTAATAAATAGAAGAACAGCGAAACATTTCCTTATGTTGCCTTCATTTTTTGTTCTTAGAAGATGTTTATCTGGTTTTAACGTTTCTTCGATCATTTCATGATTTTAATCAATCTGTTGAGTTACTATTTTGCTGATTTGTTTGAAATTCCAAAAAATATGGTGTACACATTGCAAGAACGTGTTGAGCTGGTTAGCCTTTATTACCAAAATCAAAATTATGCCCGAGCGACTGCAAGGATATTTAACGAAAACCATCCTGAACGTAGCGTTCGCCATAAGTACGTAATGGAATTGATTTCAAAATTTGTGGAGACGGGTTCAGTAATGGATGAAAAAAGGACACCCATTGGAATTGTTAATGATGGAGGAGCAGTTGTGGCGGTATTGGGACATGTCCAACTTATGCCAAACACGCAATCTGTACGACAACTTTCTGCAGCTTCCGGTATTAGCCAATCTAACGTTTCCAGAATTTTACATAAACACAAGTTCCATCCCTACAAAATTGAATTAATTCAGGAATTAAATGATGATGATTGGGATCGAAGGCAAGAGTTTTGCGAAATTATGGTAGAGCGTATCAACAATAACCCAAATTTCTCCTACAATGTTTGCTTTTCTGACGAATGCACTTCTTCACTCAATGGAGAGGTTAACCGGCATAACTGTAGAATTTGGAGCGATACAAATCCTCACGTATTTCGAGAAGCTCACACTCAACATCGGGAAAAGCTAAACGTTTGGGTAGGAATTTTGGGAGACCACCTAATTGGACCTCTGTTTATTCCCGGTAATTTAAATGGCGAAATTTATCTTGAAATGTTGGAAAATGCGATTGATCCGTTAATGACTGAACAATCAGAAAACGATTCTCTACTACTTGAACGACTATTGCATTTCCAACCAGACGGCGCTCCTCATCACTACGCCGCACCAGTTCGCCAATACCTCAATTTGCAATACCCCGGTCGTTGGATTGGGAGAAGAGGTCCTATGGAGTGGCCTGCCCGATCTGCTGACCTGAACCCTCTGGACTTCTTCTTGTGGGGACATCTCAAGTCCAAGATTTTTGTGAATCAGCCTGAAAATTTGGACGAACTACGCCAACGAATTGTAAATGAGTGTCGTCAAATAACTCCAATTTGAACATTTGATTTAAACACGCAGATTTAATTTTTTTCATTGTAAGTATGACAACACGAATGGGATTTTTTGAAGATTGTTCAAGTTTGTAGAACAGGCTTAGTAAAAATGAGCTTGTACATTGTACAAATAACCAAAATATTCAAGGTGGCGCATTAGAGCAACAAAATTAATTTTTGACGAAAACGGTTCATCAAATTTACTTTTTCATACACCGTTGTAAAGAGGCTTCCAAGACCTTTCAAATGACGTTTCACTCAACCCCTCTCCTCTATTCAATTTTGAGGAGTTGAAGCGCCCCCTATTAGGGGGTTGCTCGTTCAAGCCTCAAATATACGTCAAAAGACTTCCTCCAAACAAAATCATTCGAAGTGTTTCGGGAGATTTTTCCACTCACTATGGGATAAGAAATATACGGGGTGGCGCGCCGAAATCGGGACTTTTACTTTAAGCGGCGGTAAATGCAACTTTATCTTTAAAGTATGTTTATGGAACCGGTTTCGAAACATAAAGTCGACTTTGATTTTTAAAGTAACTTCAATTTCATTATCGAACCGGCTGGTACTATATCAACAACGGAACCTTCTAGAATAAAACGAACTTTCGCGATGGTTGAGATACGTTCGGAGATACTGATTTTTGGTCAGAACAGAGTTCAAAGCTGTTTGTTAGATATTACGGTCAATACGCCATCCCTAAAGGAGATCCATATCTAAAAAATGCCATACCTAAAAAATCAATTATATGACCAAAAAAAAGATCGTTCAATATTTATATCTTTCGAGATCTCAACATTCGAGATAAGAATGCTCGTTGATGTTACCCCTCTGATTTGGTGAGGTGTTATCGAGAGATCTGTAGCTGATATAATTATTGAAAAATTGAACATTCTGGAAGAAATGAAACGGTGGAAGTTGGTGGCCCATATAATGGTCTAATCACTATGAATTCTACATTGAGCACCAGAATCGTATTGGGTACTTCACGGTCTACTACCCAAAAGAATTTAGAAAATTAGGTATATGCACTCTACCAAATTGGACAGGCGTACGAATTGAACAAGAACGACCTTGAGCACCATTTATTTCAATTCGTAACGACGTAACTGTATGAATAAATGACCCAAACCCAATGTCCATTTTTCCAACGCATATACTTCTTGTGTATAATATCATCAATCGCTAAAATAGTAATCGATGTTGGTCGAATTCTGAACAGAAATTACCTCCAATCTAAACGTTCTAACAAATGAATGTTTGGGTGGATATTTTTGTGATGACTTCATCATAAAGCTTCTCCTCCAGCCAGGTTATTTCGATAGGCGAATGAACATAGAATTGCTACAAGATTTGGTAGATCTACAGTTGATCAATATTATTGAGTATGATGTCTGTTATATATGACGTAAGATGATAACAAATCTAAGTTACCCGAGTCTGTCTATCATATTTTAGGCGGAAAGCTTCTAGAGAGATGGTGGGTGAAAAGTTATTTATCGATTTGCATAGATATCCAGATCTGTTATAGTGTATATGGTTTTAGAGTTTTCATGTACTAAGTGTGTAGTGGAATGTATTTATTAAGATCGATTGATTTGAACTTTTATTGATTAGAGTTACAATTTGGTGATCAGAATTATATGCTTTTGGCTATGCCAATGACTTGGCTGGCATCACCTTCGGGCGGCACTTGGGGGTGCGAGATGCAAAACACGATGCTGAGCATAGTGGATGGCTGGTGCCACACGGAAAGGCTCAGGGTAAATCTTGACTAAACTGAAATTGGTCTGTTAACGCAAGCTGGACACACTGTCAGAGATTCGTTTCTCTGGCAAGATCCTGCGATTCAAAGGGTCGGTGGAGTTTTGGGAGTAATCCTAGACTCTAAACTGACCTGATGGGAATCCCTCGAATATCGAGTGAGGGAGGCTTATGCGTCTTTTTGGGCGTGCAGAAGAGCTTTCAGCAGCACATGGGGATTACAGCCGAAGATTGGTTATTGGATCCACATCGTAGTGTGGTGGTCGGGAACAAGGACTGGTATTTTCCAGCACTTCCTGAACCGGTTGCAGCGGCTTGAATGAGTAGGCATATTGAGCTGTATGACGTCGGCTCCAATGAGAGCCCTTGAAGCTCTTGCTGGCTTATCACCTCTACACTTATACATAAAGACTGAGGCCATGAGACCGGGGTATAGGTTAAAGGGCCTAAGCCCCTGGACCAAAACGCACTACTCTGGTGGACACTCATCGATTTTAGGTGAGGCAATTTCTAAATGCCCCAAACTAGGAATCAAGCAAGACAGCATGAACCCAGTTATATGTCGCACTTCTCCCAAAATCCTCATCCCGGATAGAGGATATTGGAGTAACGAAACTGTCACCTGCCACCAGACAGGCTCATATGGTTCACAGATGGGTCCAAGGTTGGCCAGGCCTCTGGGGCAGCAGTGTTCTAACGTGTAAATTTTACTAAACGGCTTAGAAATGGCCGCTGTACTACAATCGGTTAACTCTTGTGACGTCAGCTATGCTAGACCGTATATTCTCCGAGTCATGGTTATTCAGTGTTGAATTCTGTGGTTACCGCTTCTATTTCGAGGTCGTTTTGTGAGACATTGAAGCACCGGAAAAGGCCGAGAAAATGGCGTACTCTTTGTCAAATCGTCCAAGTGGAAGGTCGTGGTTCTAAGTTATTTCAACAGGGAGGTGATACCAAACTTATGTTCGGAACCAAATTCTGGGAATATTCTTCCGTTGAAAGCAAAGGCTTCAATTACCAATTTGGAGTGGAATAATTGGAAAGATTTGTGTGATAAATGCACCTTAGGGGATTGAAACTCAGTTTCAACGTGACTGGTTTTAGACAGAAGTAAATTTGTTTCATTGAAAGTTTAAAAAAAAAACCTATCGTGATAGAGGTAAATATCTTTGTCATTCCATTTGATTTATTCACTAGCTTCAAGAATTAATTTGCCTTCCCAGGTGATATCTGACAGGACATAGGTTAGTCCTAATTTTGTTCAACAATAGTTATGTATTCTGTTCATGCCTGTCTTTTGAGGACAATAGAGCAATAGAAGTTTGAACATTTCATGATTTCAGTTTTTTTTATGTTGTGAAAAATTCAACAAGTGTACGAAGTTCTGAGGTTGGCTTGAATCTGCTGAGGAAAATCTGATTTAGAAGTTGCTAATTAACTTGTGATGTACAATCGTGGAAACTGTATTAGAATTGTGGCAGGAATCCATACATCAAGTAGGAAGTACCAATCCATAATCGAGCAGGTATAACATCTCACCCAGCAGTAACCAGGCCAGGTTACCCATTTTTCGGTTATGTAACGTTCGGAACAATCATTTGAGTATTTATAGATATGTAAATTTAACTGTTGTTCTTCGTGATTTGAGAAATTTAACTTTTATGTAACGTTGAAGTAATCATTTGAGTATTTATAGATATGTAAATGTAACTGTTGTTCACTGTGATTTAAGAAATTCAACTTTATTCATACTTCAGTTCATGCACTTCATAACTCATTAATATTAAGTTCTGTTATGAATTGTATCAACAATAGTATTTCAATCACCAGTAAATTTCAATCCTTCTGGGTACAGGTCTTTTATTTTTTTGTATACTTTCAGGGTAATTTACCCTGGAGACTTTTAGTGTTTGAATCCCCTAGTTCAGAAACATATTTTATTGGTTGGTTAAAAATACCCTGGTGTCCAAATTTTAACATCTAAAATATAACTCACGACCGTCTTCACTGTAGCTGTCGGCAACCAAGCGATAAAATAGAACTTATAGTTATTCACAAGTAAGAGGAATTTGTACCCCTTACAGAGTACCTACCTAAAAAGGCCAAATCCCACTATATCAGTGACTCTAGGTGCTCACTGCATGATTCTTAAGGCGGAGTTCTATGCAATGTTGACTCGTGCCATGGAAAACCGGCGAAGAAACTATGTAAATAGGTGCATATTTGCACAGACAGCCGGTTGGCTCTGGGAGCTCTCAAAACACCCACAGTCACATCAAGGCTTGTCAATGAATGCAGAGATACACTAGCTGAACTCGCCAGGACAAATAAAGATCAACTCATCTGAGTCCCTGGACACAGTGGAGCTGCAGGGAACGAAATGGCGCACTCCCTGGCTAGGCGGGGACCGGAGCCAATGGTCGCTTTATCAAATAGCGTGAGGGTTCTCGCCCCCTCTGGGCCAACTGAAGAAAGAGTGGTCTGCACTGTGGCGAGAATCACCACGCATGAGGCAGGTCAAGCTCTCCATCAACTCAAAGAAACTCCTTTCTCTGAACATAAAGGATATCAGAGAGATGACTGGAATCCTAACCGGTCACTGTCGTTCTTAACAAACACCTACCTAATATGGACATCACAGATGGCCCAATATGTAGGAAATGCAGAGAGGCTGAAGAAACTGCCTCTCTCATCCTGTTGGATAGCCCAGCATTAGCATCCCTCAGGCACCGACACTTCGGTGAAACAAAACTGCTCCCAGAAGAACTTATGAAAGCCAGCACTGGCAATATTTAGGGTTTCTGAAGGGCCACAAACCTGCTAGGATAGAATAAACTTCAGACCACGGGGCGCACAATTGACTAAGTGGCCTTAGTGCATTTGGGAACTAAGCCCACTCCCCTCAAGTGATGATGATGATGATGATTAGAGTTATAATTCAGTAATGAGTTAATGAGGATATCTATATGATTTCGCCCTTGTCTATTACTAGCGACCACTGTCACTTTTTCGCTACACGCTCTTCGGGCGGGTCATACATGATCGGTATCGCTCTCTGAATGATTCAACCGTGTTCATTTTGAATACGTTTATGTAACACAATCGATTTAGTTAGGATCTACGACTTTGAGAGATACGAATGGGAAAATGAAATACTGGTAAGCTTGTCTACAGAAGTTGATAACAGCCAGTTCCTATTCATTATTGGATTGAGACAAATATGGTAAATTCTATGTCAGATAATAAATTTTAAATTGTACAATATTCCTCCTTTCGGGTCTCCAATCTTGTACTTTTGCATGCGTTTGTAGAGCTTTCGTGTGTAATAAAAGGCTTTGAAGGAAGTTTTACCCAAAACTAAACGTAGATGTAATCAGGCGATTTCAGGAGCTATGGCTTTGAATCTATAAAAAATGTACGAAAGTTTCAGATCTCTCAGAAAATGTTCTTGATAGTTAGATGGGAACGAGTTGATTTCATTTAGGAATTAGTTATATTCGCCGAATCATTCACCTGATGCGAGTTAGATCTGTTCGCTCCATTCGCAATGGTAGCAGCATTCATGGGTAAAATTAATAGATATCTATGCTTTCGTTGTTTTTTCTCCTTCATAATCATTTTACAAATCAAAATCAAAAATCACTAAAAGCTACTGTTAGGTGTTTATGGCAAACTTCGTATTATTTATTTGTACTTGTGATTCCGTTTGCTTCTAATCGATAAGAACTGAATTAGGCACTACGAACACTTCGCAAGTGGAACCATTAATATTCGCGTGAATGTTTTCAACTTTACGAGCATTTTTGCTAATACTATTTGTTCTGGTTGCTACTGCGCGCTTCGGGCTGAAATGTTCAAGTCTGGACCCACCATTGAAAAGTCTTAAGACAAATATTGATAAAGATTCACGGAATTACAACTATAATAATTTTTATACTGAATAAGTTTGTTTTCATTAGTACCTAGGTAATGCACAGATACTTTGTGGTCATTCATCAGTAAAATATTATTTTCAATTTGGAATAGTTTTAACAATGTGAACAGTTAATGTTTTACTACAACGGATAACAATTAGCATATTAACCAGACATCCTCTGCCGAGTGTAGACATATGCGAATAAAAAATTGGTGAATCGGGTTACTTATTCGGGATGTAAGCGTTTTAGTGTTGCTGTTTACGATACAATGGTATTTGAAATGTTTCATTTGAATGTCGCGATCTAATATTACACCTTTTTATTAGTTTCGCAGAATTAAAATAACTGTATTGATGGCATTCCGATCCACTTTGATAGATTTATGTCACTTAATAGTGCTTGTCTTTGGACACTGATTTATTTTTAACACACTCAGACCAGGACATGTAATTAATGTGAATACTATTTGCAACCTTTGTAATGAATGTCATATATATTTGTACAGCGACTTCTTGCCATGACTATTTTCAGATATTTCTAGATTGACATTTAAATGCAATGGGTTAAATTCTGTACATCGATCACTGTTATAATTAAATTTTTAGGTGCTAGTAATAACTAGTGCGCACTCCTTACAATATGTATCTTCGTATCATATAAAGTTACACGTGATCATTTTTCCATCAATTTATCAACCAGGTTTACGTTTAAAATATTTCACTCTATTATTTTATTATTTATATGAAATAAGTAAATATTATTGAATGAGTATATGACTCATGAATAATATCTATAAATATACTATATTAAATGTTAATCAAGGTTGTTTCATATTCATAATTTTTTAGTGAATAATTAACCGTATAAACCGTGTTATTTATTGGGACTCGCGGTTAAGCCCTCCGAACTCTTCGTGCTCTATCTCAAAAACAGTTGGATGTATAAGAAAATGATAATAGATATTTTGTAGAGAATTTTATGCTTTACAACTTTTATGAGGATGGCAAATATCATATGAAGCTTAGGAAGCGAGATATATATTATTGTTCGAACAATGAGAAGTGTAATTTTCTTATAAATGCTGTTATATTGAAGCCACAAAAGTGTTCGAAATTTCTAGGCTTATATTTAGATAATACACGCTCATGGTGTGAACAGGTTGAGCAAGTTTGCAAAAAAAATTAATAAAAGCTTCTATGCCATATCTCAATTAAAATCAATATTGGACCAAACATGTCTCATAAATGTTTATTACGCAATGGTATATTGTCATCTCTCTAACAATGTCACTTTGTGGGGAACTCAATGAACCAAAGGCGAGTTTTCATCGCTAAAGTGCGAGTGATTAGACAGATGTTCAGCATGGGAAGAAGGGATTCCTGTCGACCTACTTTTGTATTAAACAAATTGATGACATTCCCCAGCATCTATATCTATAAATGCCTATTAACAATAAGAACTAATTTGGACAACTACAAAACAAATGCCAACCATCATTCTCACGAGACTAGGCAGAAGTCAGCATTAGCCATCAAAATACATAATACTTGTAAATATGAAAGAGTCACTTCCTATATAGGCACCAAATTATTCAATGATTTGACCGAAAATATAAGAACTCTGAAATTGCGAAAGTTCAAGTCATCAGGTGAAACCATGCTTCTCAAGCATGCGTTTTATACTGTAGATGAATACATGAACCAAAAAAAATTAAATTTTTAGTGTATCTAAATTGTCCTCAAAATTTTAGTGTGTATAAATTGTAGTATCATTGTTATATTGTCTATATTTTATCAATTCTAGTTCTGAACCTCATTGTAACTTTATAATCTAACTTTATTATTGTGAATGCCACTTTTCATTATTCAATATGACGTGTCCTATCCATTTATGTAAATTGGCTTCTGGATAAATACAATATTCTATTCTATTCTATTCTATAAAAAACCGATTTTTGTGACCTTCCACCTTGAATATCTTGATTCGCGGACACGAAATCTGATGAGACTTTCAAGTCAACGTATAAACTGCCAAAACAAAGGTTTATATCAGTTTACAGCTTATTATCTTCCATTCCAAGGTGAAACCCATATTGTGACTGTAATAATAAGTTTGATTACCATAGCATGTGATCCTCAGAAAAAACTGGGGTCGAAATTAATTATACTGAAACATAATCTGTTCTGTTGAGATATTTACAGCTGCACGTTGATATTCGTTTTTGGGAACCGAGGAAGGGTTGTCATGGCTTACTGTAGTTGGATTTCTATTGTCTCACCTAAAAGTGCCAAATTTGTTATTTTTCAGGGCAACCTAAGTTATGTCCTATATAGATATCTTCAACAAGAAATTATCTTATTCTACGTTCATAGCCAACAATAATCCTTTCTAAATGAGAAAAATGCTCCTTCATTCAATTCTTATATAATCACACGGTGGCTAGTGATTACATCAGATCGGCAAAGATGACTTTATGTGCTGTACTCGTCAAGAATTATGAGTGAAGGCAGAGTCGGAATGGGATGGATACGGATGGGTTTTGATTTGGCATATAAAGCCCTAGTTATTAACCCTACTTATTACCTCTCAAGGCGGAATAGCAGCTGCGAAATTTAGCATGGAAAAAATCGTAAATGTAATGTCAGAAATTCTAGCTTGCTAAGAAATATCAAATACCATGATATATGAACAGACATTTGATTGAGTGCTGGAAAAAAGAAGAGGAGATAAAAATGAATGTTGAGCCACTGGTAAAAGTTACACGCATGAAGCAGAAGTAACATTTTTCTGAACTTTCACCATTCATGTTATATTTGATCGTGCCAGAATTTGGCGAAACACATGTTACACAAAGCCCACATTTGTGCACAAGGCTGTATAATTGGCTTAACATTTTTCTAATGTAAAAATTGGGGTACGTACGCTGAAATATTCATATCATAAACATATATTCAAAATTCAACAGGTTCAATTGATTTGTCTGTTAAGCTGTGACGAATGAAAATACAATAACTTTGTTAATTATTATCATCACTACGTTCATTGAACCGTAAGATAGAACATCGAACATCCAAAGTTCATTTTCAGAAATACACCATTGTATATATTTTAGAAAATGAACTGTTAAAGTTCGAAATTTCAATCTAATCGTTTAATAAACGTAGTGATATCCAACAGCCTGGGTTTTTTGTATTCCTCTTGAGCAACGGTCAAGATTTTAACAATTAACAATTCACGGAACACTTTTTCGATAAAACAACATATTGAACGATTGATTGCTCTTATGCACTAATAGACGAATATAGAATGCCGCTCAGAGCCCAGGGAGTAGGACGATTTTTCCGAAGATATCTCCTTCACATACGTTTTCTCTCATAGAACTCACTCCATGTGGTGGTTGTAGGAGTCTCCTCCGATACAATGGCTATCAACGCTGGCGTGGCCCCAACTTTCTGCTCCTCATCAACGATCTGTTGGACCTCTTGGCTCACAGCTTCGTGGATGATCTCTCTAGAACATCGTAGAAAGTTCTCTCTTTTCGATTGATATTTTCATGGTCGGTGCTCATCGGGAATGTCGTCAATTATTTCCCCACAAGTGGTTCCAGGTAGACAGACTGGACGAACTGGCTGGTCACCACTTCATTGTCTAACTCGATACCTGTCCAACCTCTTACTACCCGCCGTTATTTTGCCATCGAATGGCGAAAATGTGTAACTATTTGTCTAGTGGGCCCTTTCCTTCTATTTTTCCTCTTAAGAAAAATTCCAATGGTCATCTCCTTTCTCATCTTTCCATCGCTGGCTCACCCGATCCTCTTTCGTGTAGTCAAAATAAATTAAAAAATACATTGTTTCAGTAACAACAACAGAACAGGAATAGGTACTCCGCTTATGCCAAAACTGATTCAGGATTTTGCGGAAATAGGTATCAGCGGCTTTGGATGAAGTTAAAAAATCATGCATATAATAATAAATATAATAAATAATTACATATTACAGATAAAGAATATAGTACTGTTTTTTTATTAATAACTAACGTATTTATATTCATTCATCTACCTGATCTCCAATTGAACTTTTATTATAACCTCATAGTTAATTTTTTTTTTTGAATATTGAACAGTTAATTTGATGAGATTATTGAATTTAATAACGTTAAAATTCTAAACAGACGATTAAATTTATAGATTAGACATTATTAGATCGGAAAATCGGACATCCTCTTAAAACAGAAAAATACAGAAAAAAAAAACATCTAAGATACACAATATTTGTACCTGTCATTGTTTTATTAAAATAATGTTCATCTCATAATATTGGTAGGCGTGGTCCACATCATCAGAAGTAAATTTTTGTCGCGTCTTGAATTAGAAAAAACGCAGGTGATGTTGTATATACCTATCTATTCTAAAATAATTAATACGTGTAGTAAAAAAAAATGTCACTATGTCACAAGCGGACCTCAAATGAATAATGTATATGTTTTCTCACATATATATGCAAAAAAGCCATATCTATACTCTGAGAACAATATTATAGTGATAAAATCCTATTATAATACAATTAAGGTGGGAAATCTGCGCGCGCATATATATATATATATATATTCATATATATGCCGTAAATGAACAAGAAATTGGCTAATCTTATGAAACAAGTTACACCACGTCAAACTATATGAAATAACTTTCAATTTGAGACCGAAAAGAGTACTCTGCGATTTGTTCGCCGTAATTGGGGGCATTTTCAAAATTTTGGCCAAATATCCCAAATTTGGATTTTTGTCAAAACTATCAAATACATTAACTCCATCTTTTGATCACTTGTTATGGTCACCATGATCCACTTTTGCACCAAATTTCATCCATTTTGATGAAGATTTGATCAAAATAGCCCAATTTTAATTTTTACCCCAAAAAACGTATATACATATATACATATATATATATATATATATATATATATATATATATATATATATATATATATATATATATAATATTTATAATCCTATGTTAAATTATCTAAGTTATCTTCATAATTCAGAAAATTTAATTCTATATCTCTTAAGTTATATATATATATATATATATATATATATATATATATATATATATATATATATATATATATATATATATATATATGTTTCTTCTTAGGTTCTCGCGGACGTAATGTGTAGAACTGGATTCTCGGGTATTGATCCGCGTTGTGTGGTTTCGGTCCTCAGAAGGACCAATTTCACGACGTTTCGGCAAAGTCGCATTTGCCATCTTCAGGTGATTCGACCGTAGAGTCTGGAAAATCTAGGCGAACTGACGCTTACTTGGAGGGACAGGTATTTATATCCCCCGTTATGTTTGACCTTTGGACTTTCGAACTATTTCACGCTTGGTTGATTTCTACGTGTTTGGCTCCGAGTGACACGTTTGGATGACGTTATTGCGACGCTGGAATCAGCCGGAAAGTTTCCGTGACCTGTTGCACGTGCACTGGATATCATGTTCTCTCTTGTTTTTGGTTTTATCTTCCGACTTTCTAAAGCGGGTTTCCATGTTGCTGGTAATCTTAGTCCGTCATCTCGTTTGTTAAGACTATGTGGACGTTTCTCGATCTCTATTGCCTCCCTGGTTATTCTGGTGTAGAAGTGTTCAATGTTGGCTAGAGTCTTTGTGCCGCTAAAGTTGATCATATGGCCAGTACTTCTTACATGTTCAGCTAGTGAAGACGTGGTTTCGTTTTTCGACACAGCGTTTGCATGTTCAGTCTTTCGCACATCAATGCGTCTGTTGGTCTGCCCGATGTATGTCTTTTCACAATTACCACATGGCACCTCGTACACTCCTTGGCATTCTAGAGGAATTCTGTCTTTTGGATTCCGAAGAACATTTTTGATTTTCCTATCTGTTGTGAAGGTTGTTTTGATATCATGACGGCTCAGTATTTTGCAGATTTTGTCAGTTGTGCCTTTTATGTAAGGTAGAAAAGCGTTTCCCACTGGTTGATCTTCATTGTTGACATCCTTCGGCTGTTCGGATGGTTTCCATTTCTCCATCGAAGTTCTCCGCATCAGCGAGCCGTTTTGACCTTGTCATGAGGGTATTTACGACTGATTGTAGCTGGAATGGATGGTGATGCGAGTTACTATTCAAATATCGGTTCGTGTGGGTCTTTTTTCTGAATACTGTATGTCCCAAACTGCCGTCAGTTTTCTTTGTTACCAAAACATCTAGAAATGGTAATTGGTTGTTCTCTTCGGCTTCTATTGTGAATTTTATCCGATCATGGATTCCATTCAGGTGATCGAGAAACCCTCTTAGTTGTCCTTCTCCATGTGGCCAAATAACGAAAATATCATCTACATATCTGAGCCAAAGTTTGGGTTTTAGTTGCGCTGTGTTAAGAGCTTTAATTTCAAAATCCTCCATGAAAAGATTTGCGATCACTGGTGAGATTGGTGATCCCATCGGTGCTCCTTCGATTTGCCTATATCGCTGTCCCTCGTACATAAAGTAAGTATTGGCTACACAGTGTTTGGCCAAGTCAATAATGTATCCTTCCGGTTTGTATTTATGTTGGATGATCTCTAGGGCTTCGTTCATGGGTACTTGTGTGAACAAGGATGCTACGTCGAAGCTTACTAATATGTCGTCAGGTCCTACTATTTGCATATCTAGAAGTTCTATCTTCCTATAGCGATATAGGCAAATCGAAGGAGCACCGATGGGATCACCAATCTCACCAGTGATCGCAAATCTTTTCATGGAGGATTTTGAAATTAAAGCTCTTAACACAGCGCAACTAAAACCCAAACTTTGGCTCAGATATGTAGATGATATTTTCGTTATTTGGCCACATGGAGAAGGACAACTAAGAGGGTTTCTCGATCACCTGAATGGAATCCATGATCGGATAAAATTCACAATAGAAGCCGAAGAGAACAACCAATTACCATTTCTAGATGTTTTGGTAACAAAGAAAACTGACGGCAGTTTGGGACATACAGTATTCAGAAAAAAGACCCACACGAACCGATATTTGAATAGTAACTCGCATCACCATCCATCCCAGCTACAATCAGTCGTAAATACCCTCATGACAAGGTCAAAACGGCTCGCTGATGCGGAGAACTTCGATGGAGAAATGGAAACCATCCGAACAGCCCTTAGGATGAATGGCTATTCAAGAAAACAGATTCATAACTCTCAACGCAAAAATGAGAAGGATGTCAACAATGAAGATCAACCAGTGGGAAACGCTTTTCTACCTTACATAAAAGGCACAACTGACAAAATCTGCAAAATACTGAGCCGTCATGATATCAAAACAACCTTCACAACAGATAGGAAAATCAAAAATGTTCTTCGGAATCCAAAAGACAGAATTCCTCTAGAATGCCAAGGAGTGTACGAGGTGCCATGTGGTAATTGTGAAAAGACATACATCGGGCAGACCAACAGACGCATTGATGTGCGAAAGACTGAACATGCAAACGCTGTGTCGAAAAACGAAACCACGTCTTCACTAGCTGAACATGTAAGAAGTACTGGCCATATGATCAACTTTAGCGGCACAAAGACTCTAGCCAACATTGAACACTTCTACACCAGAATAACCAGGGAGGCAATAGAGATCGAGAAACGTCCACATAGTCTTAACAAACGAGATGACGGACTAAGATTACCAGAAACATGGAAACCCGCTTTAGAAAGTCGGAAGATAAAACCAAAAACAAGAGAGAACATGATATCCAGTGCACGTGCAACAGGTCACGGAAACTTTCCGGCTGATTCCAGCGTC
Organism: Endomychus coccineus; assembly: GCA_958510875.1. Classification (NCBI taxonomy): domain Eukaryota; kingdom Metazoa; phylum Arthropoda; class Insecta; order Coleoptera; family Endomychidae; genus Endomychus; species Endomychus coccineus. The sequence continues at coordinate 84,181,293 of OY294069.1, read as the reverse complement.
GCAATGACGTCATCCAAACGTGTCACTCGGAGCCAAACACGTAGAAATCAACCAAGCGTGAAATAGTTCGAAAGTCCAAAGGTCAAACATAACGGGGGATATAAATACCTGTCCCTCCAAGTAAGCGTCAGTTCGCCTAGATTTTCCAGACTCTACGGTCGAATCACCTGAAGATGGCAAATGCGACTTTGCCGAAACGTCGTGAAATTGGTCCTTCTGAGGACCGAAACCACACAACGCGGATCAATACCCGAGAATCCAGTTCTACATATATATATATATATATATATATATATATATATATATATATATATATATATATATATATATATATATATTTATATATATATATATATCTATTCTAGGGGAAGTAATGATCGCAAACACTCCAAAATTGAACCAAAGCTTGGGCTTGCAGATTGGGCTGGGGACAGGACTGATCGAAAGTTCACAAGTGGTTATGTTTTCTTGCTTGGAGGAGGAGCAGTAGCCTGATCAAGACGAAAATAAGCGTCAGTTGTTATGTCTTTCAACTAGCCGGAGTACGCTGCTGCGTCGTTTGCTGGTAGGGAGTTGTTGTGGATCAGACAGCTGCTCGTGGACATGTATATTCCAGTTGATGATCCAACAACTATGTACGAAGACAGTCAAGGGTGTATCCGATTAATTCAGGAGCTCGAACCAAGCATATCGATGTATGTTATCATCAACTTCCAGATCTACGTGAGAAGGGGATTATCGATGTGCTGTACTGTTCATCTAGCGACATGTTAGCTGATTGATTCACGAAGCCGCTAGCCAGAGAACCATTCCGAAGAATGTTTATCCTACTGGGACTACAATGATTAGAACCTGCGACAGCGAGAAGGGGTGTTGGAAAGCGCTTGCCGCAGATTCAAATTCCACGTATTAGTTTTTTGTTTCACGACGTTCATGATATATCATGAGTGATCTATCAATTTGTATTTGACGTTTGTTGAATGTCGCTTGACAGAATTATTGTATATTCAATAAATTTTAATTATTATATCAGTAAGTTTTTCATTCTCCCGAAACTACAATTTTCATCAAAAACAATTGAGAATTGTTCCATATACGAACAAGGTGAATTTGAATATGTCAAATTAGTTGTCATTCGTTATTGCTTAAAATAAAAATTGTACACTTCTTGGACATTTTAAAATGTATACACATAAGAAAAATTGATGAGCTATTATATGTGTAGATACAAAGAGAATTCGGTTCTTGAGGGAAAATAAACAAGTTATCGAAAAAAAAAATTCTTGAGTCCGTATTTTCAGATGACAGGTGTATTTTGTTGCACGCTGGCAATCGTGTAGATCTAGAACGGGATATACATTTGTTTCAAACACTTTTGCACCCAATCTTCAGTTTCTCAAATGGCGCTATAGTTTTTCACTGAAACATTGTGGAGAACAATGTTTTTCTGATTATAAAAATGTATCACAATCGTATATTTAACCCACAGAAGAGTTCGAAATTCTCATTTCAAGATTTGGATGACATCTGGACTGCAGTAGAAAGCACAGGCTGATATGGCGGTGACTGGTTATTGAAAAGACACAATCCTGACACCCCTAGTGGCGCGTGCATATACATCTGATATAACTAATACATCCACACTGATTTAGCATGAGCAGTTCTAGCGATGATTTTGACACGTTTGCACTATATTCTGAACTTGCTTTTGGCAGCGTAGCGTAGGTTCGAAAGTTACAGACTGTAAAACAATTCGTTTCTATTCATTCGGTGAGGGAAGTTAGTGATCCATGGATTATAGTTAATTTTACATCTTCCAAAGTAATTTAATTTTTGAATGATTGCGAATTCGAGAATACGGAAAAATTAACTATAATCCATGGATCACTAACTTCCCTCACCGAATGAATAGAAACGAATTGTTTTACAGTCTGTAACTTTTTGAACCTACGCTACGCTGCCAAAAGCAAGTTCAGAATATAGTGCAAACGTGTCAAAATCATCGCTAGAACTGCTCATGCTAAATCAGTGTGGATGTATTAGTTATATCAGATGTATATGCACGCGCCACTAGGGGTGTCAGGATTGTGTCTTTTCAATAACCAGTCACCGCCATATCAGCCTGTGCTTTCTACTGCAGTCCAGATGTCATCCAAATCTTGAAATGAGAATTTCGAACTCTTCTGTGGGTTAAATATACGATTGTGATACATTTTTATAATCAGAAAAACATTGTTCTCCACAATGTTTCAGTGAAAAACTATAGCGCCATTTGAGAAACTGAAGATTGGGTGCAAAAGTGTTTGAAACAAATGTATATCCCGTTCTAGGGATAAGATCTTCACGATTGCCAGCGTGCAACAAAATACACCTGTCATCTGAAAATACGGACTCAAGAATATTTTTTTTCGATAACTTGTTTATTTTCCCTCAAGAACCGAATTCTCTTTGTATCTACACATATTTGATAATTCCACGAGAATCGCAAGTTTGCACTGGAAACCAAAGTTACACAAAATGCATCGTAACGACTCAATACAGCCTTCAAATAAATTGGATTCACGTTAAGTTTCTAGCATATTGTGTTTATCTATGAAACAAATGAAACATTAATCAAACATCGACAATGATTTTCACGCATACAAGACGATCTAAAGTTGGCGCCTAAGATGAAATTCTGAACCTAGGACAGCATAAATGATGCCCTGAGGTACGAGGTACATTTGCGCCTAAAAGGAAGAAAAATGAGTGTAATGACCTCGCCGGATTTTTTTTCATAGAAATATACCCATATTTTTCCACAGTTGAGAAGCACTTGGTATTGTGAATAACTTTCATCAGAAATCTATTAATCCATGCTGCTCTAAAGTCACAAAATGAATCATGCAAGAGAACTATGAGAAAACAATTGACAATCAGTAACACTAAAAGTGAAAGTGGAATGTAAATTTAGTTAACACATTCTACTGTGAAATTCTAATACCAATAATTGAGAACTGAGATTATTTTGAAATACAGAGTTCTTCATATGGAAGGTTTTCGATATGACCTTTAACTTTTCAATTTTTTTCTAACCTCCTGCACTGTAGTCTGTTCTCATTTTACTCTTCAGGTGATCTATACTTGCCGAGGCAGGTATATAAACTTTGTTTTTCGAGTTCCCTATAAGTACAAATTTAAGGGTGTTAAACCTGAAAATATTGTATCGGTCCAGTTTTTCCGACCTACGTATCTGCAAAATTATCGTGCTAGTATCCCCATATAATTCCTTCCCTATGGTCACTCCGACATGCTGAACCATATGTTAGCACGAAGCTGGTGAGATGTTTTCAAGTAGGAGTGGTAGATGTTCACGCAGATGGAAGGACCAACCAAATTTCCAAAAATAATCCCACACCACACATTTATTCGAGTGTCCTTCGTTTTCAATTTTGTTAACGTGGTGTGGGTTAACTGTCGTTTTTGCGATTTGTTTTATCATTGCTGACAAAACGGCTTTTATCTGTCCAAAGTATATGTTGAGAATGTCTGTGGTCAGTGATTTATAAATTTACAATTACTTGGGTAATAAAATTTGTTCTTTTTTCTATATGCGGCATCTCAACACTCGCGACAAAGATGTACATTTTGAACTTATTTCTTGACATGCTTGTTTTTGGGATTATAATCGGAATAATGCAATACTCGGGCAACCATGTTATCTTCCAAAATATTACTGGCAATAGTTTTATCTTTCAGGAAAGGAAATGTATCTTAGTTTTGTCTCAAAGTGCATTTCAGCCATTTGTTGGACCTTCCTATCGGATACATGACGTCGAGGATATAAACATAATAGCTCATCAATTTTTCTTATGTGAATACATTTTAAAATGTCCAAGAAGTGTACAATTTTTATTTTAAGCAATAACGAATGACAACTAACTTGACATATTCAAATTCACCTTGTTCGTATATGGAACAATTCTCAATTGTTTTTGATGAAAATTGTAGTTTCGGGAGAATGAAAAACTTACTGATATAATAATTAAAATTTATTGAATATACAATAATTCTGTCAAGCGACATTCAACAAACGTCAAATACAAATTGATAGATCACTCATGATATATCATGAACGTCGTGAAACAAAAAACTAATACGTGGAATTTGAATCTGCGGCAAGCGCTTTCCAACACCCCTTCTCGTTGTCGCAGGTTCTAATCATTGTAGTCCCAGTAGGATAAACATTCTTCGGAATGGTTCTCTGGCTAGCGGCTTCGTGAATCAATCAGCTAACATGTCGCTAGATGAACAGTACAGCACATCGATAATCCCCTTCTCACGTAGATCTGGAAGTTGATGATAACATACATCGATATGCTTGGTTCGAGCTCCTGAATTAATCGGATACACCCTTGACTGTCTTCGTACATAGTTGTTGGATCATCAACTGGAATATACATGTCCACGAGCAGCTGTCTGATCCACAACAACTCCCTACCAGCAAACGACGCAGCAACGTACTCCGGCTCGTTGAAAGACATGACAACTGACGCTTATTTTCGTCTTGATCAGGCTACTGCTCCTTCTCCAAGCAAAAAAACATAACCACTTGTGAACTTTCGATCAGTCCTGTCCCCAGCCCAATCTGCATCTGCGAAACTTTTCAATTCTAAACTTCCATTCGATGATAAACGGAGTTTCTTATCAACTGTGGATGCGAGATAACGCATCACTCGCTTTACATCTTTCCAGTCTTGTTGGGTAGGTTTCTCTACACGACGACTGAGTAGACTAACTACAATCGCAATGTCTGGTCTAGACACTGTAGCAATATACAACAATGATCCTATTGCTTTTCTGTACGACTTGTTGTTTCCTAACTCTGTACTGGTGCTCGTTTTGGCAGACACAAAACCAGTTTCCATCGGAGTAGCTGCAGTTCTCAGTCCCGTCAAACCGTAGTTCTCCAACATTTTTGTTATTTTTGTTCTTTGATTGAGCAGAAATGAAACATCTGCTCGACGATCAACTTGAATTCCCAAATAATGTCTAACACAACCTAAGTCCTTAATGTCGAAATAATCCTGTAACTTTCTGCTAACTTTCTCGGTTGATTCTTCAGAATTACCAGTCACCAAAACATCATCTACATATAAGAGGACGTAAGTAATGCTTCCATCGTTTTCCTTCCTCGAATAAAGACATTGCTCTTCATTCCCCTGTTGAAATCCAAGCTCTAAGAAGACTTCTCTTGCTCTCTTATTCCACACGCGAGCAGATTGCTTCAAACCATACAAGCTTTTTCGCAATTTCAGTACTTTATATTCCTGACCAGTCTCCTCGAAGCTCAGTGACTGCTCCATATATATATCTTCAACCAGCTCACCGTTGAGATATGCACTTTCGACATCATGTTGTCGAACATAAAGACTTCTCTGTGCAGCTATGACGAACGATACTCGAATAGTCTCATGTTTAACAACTTGCGCGAACGTTTCGACGTAATCTTCTCCGAAAATCTGCGAAAAACCTCTGGCTACCAAGCGAGGCTTATAAGTGAGGATATGACCATTGCCATCCAACTTCGCTTTGAGCACCCACTTACAACAAATAGATTTTTTCCAGGTGGCAGTTCCGCTAATTCCCATACTTGATATTGATTGAGAGATAATATTTCCGGTTCTGCTGCAGCAAACCATGAACTTTGTTCACGTTGTGTTATCTGCAACATTTCATTCCAGGACTCCGGCTCCCTGACATGGTTCGCATGCACCTTGTATGTCAGTCTCACTGAGGTACATTCTTGTTACTTCGTTTCGAAACTCGTATCTGTACTTCTGAACTCTCTGGTGCATCGTCATACTTATCTGAACTGTTTCCTGTTACTTCTTCTTCGGAATTGTGTATATTCATTGGCTTCACTCATATCGACTTGAACACCTTCCATTGTAGCTGCAGAATGTGAAATGACGGCAGTTAACCCTTCGGTCTGTGTACTGCCTACCAAAACTGGATGTTCGGTACCTTTTTCAATTATGCGCACCGATCTGCTGAATTAAATTTTGCTTGTTTTCGGGTCTAAAATCTTGTATCCTTTGGTATCACCATCGTACCCTACCAGGACGCCTTCTTCCGCCTCGTCATCTCACTTCCTTTGTATTTGTTTAGGTACTAGTGAGAAAAATTTAGATTCAAAAACTCGAATATGGCTTAAATCTGGTTCAATACCTGTGAATAGCTCAACCGGAGTTTTGTCTATACTTCTATTTGTCAAGCGGTTCTGCAGGTATGTAGCCATAAGAACTGCTCCTCCCCAGAAGCGATTGTGAAGTCCTGCGTCCAGCAGCATGCATTTAGCAGATTATCTCAATGATCTGTTTTTCCTCTCTGCCACTCCATTCAGTTGCGTAGTTTGAGGAACGGTGACCTGATACTGTATACCCTCTTTCTTCAGAAAATCCTTCAGCTCCTGAGAAACATACTCTTCACCATTATCTGTATGAACGGCTATGGGTTTCCATTCAAATCTCGTTGACATCTGCGCAATATATTCTCGAACAACGCCTGCCACCTCATCCGTGGACTTGATCAGTCTCACTACAGTAAAACGTGAATGGTCGTCAATGAGTGTGAAGAAATATCTGTTCCCACGTGGCGTTGAAGTTTGCATGGGTCCGCACAAATCAGAGTGAACTAGTCTCCATGGTGCCTCTCCTCTTCGATTGCTATCTGGAAACTTAGTCTGAGTTCATTTTCCTTTCAAGCAATTTTCGCCAACTACCTCTTGCGAGCATATAGATACTTGGATTCCTGTGGCTGAGTTTTCATTGATCAATCTTTTTATCGCAACTGGATCTCTGTGACCCAATCGGCGGTGCCACTGATGCAAACAAACCGCTCCTTTCACTAAGCTAACTGTCGTAGGTATTACGGTTTCGAGTCTGAATAAATTTCCGTCGCTCCTCGCTTCTGCGATAATCTCATGATCTTTGTATATGCCACACTTGTCCTTCTCGAAGATTACTCGGTAACCCTGTTTTGTTATGCGCTTGACTGAAAGTAGGCCATCATCCAACTGTGGAATATACAGCACATTTTTCAGTTGTACTTGTTTGCCTCCCTTTGGCAAATTGCAGTGAAGTAGGTCTTCTCCAACTCCTGCTGCTAACACCGATGAACCATTAGCAAGGAAAACTGTAGCAGTAGTTTTACGAATCGATGAGAAAAAATTTCGGTCATTTGTCATATATGACTCGTCGCTTCGGAATCTATGCACCAGCCCTGGATAATCGCATTGACTGATCCTGTGCTTTAAATGTAGTGTAGCTTTCTTTGTTACTACTTTTTCCCTCGATCAAAGACTCAGTTGATTCTGTACCAACTGACTTTTGCTGATCTTGAACTCTTTTGAATCGATAACAATCTACCTTTAAATGACCTGGTTTTTGGAATTAATAACATACCCGAGTCTCTTTGTGATTTTTATTTACTTTGTCACTTCTTCCTCTTCTATTTCAAAACTACGACTAACTTTGTTTGATCCTGTTGCCGTTGATCGTAGCGCCACTTGTGTATCCCTATTTACCAATCCACTAGCTTCAGCGCGTCTTTCATATTCGTCAAGTATTTTTCCGGTCACATATTCCACCGTCAAATCTGCTTCGTCATGTCCCTCGAGCGCTGTGACAAGCCCGGAAAATGATTTTGGAAGACTTACCAGCAAAACTGCTACAACCTCTTCATCCTCGAGAGCTTTGCCTGATCCTCCCAGCAAACCGACCACTTCTATTATCGCATCTATATGAGTGTTCATTGGTCCCCCACGATATTGTATTCCATACAAATTTCGTCTCAAATATAACCTACTGCCAAAGGTTGACCTCTCGTACTTTTTGGATAATGCTTGCCATGCATCATACGCATCGTTCGAATGAGCAAAATGTATGAGTTGACCGTCCTCAATACTCAGGGTGATACACGCCATAGCTTTATTATTTTTCTCCTTCCATTCGTCGTTGACCATTTCCGGCTTTGGCTCACTGACGATTTCCCACAAATCATCACGCACAAACACGGCTTTCAATTTCGCCTTCCTGAAAATGTAGTTACCTCCATTCAATAATGTAATGTCCAGTCTTAAGCTAACTTGCGTCATGTTGTATACCACAACTGGCAGTAGTCGATCAAACCAAGAATAAAAAATTCAATCGCGCAATCTGAATGAGCCTGGGCTCATAACCTGATGAAAATTGTAGTTTCGGGAGGATGAAGAACTTACTCATATAATAATCAAATCATTTATTGGATATACAATAATTCTGTCAAGCGACATTCAACTAAAGTCGAAAACAAATTCATAGATCACTCATGATATATTATGAACGTCGTGAAACAAAAAACTAATATGTGGAATTTGAATCTGCGACAAGCGCTTTCCAACAGTTTTTCATTGAAAACTTGAGGCATTTTTGACTTTGTTCCCTGTAGCTTATGAGCGAAAATGAATAGAGAAACAGTTCTGTCAAAAAACGTATTCCCAACAGTTGAAAAATATGGGTATATTCCTGGGGAAGATTACTGACGACGTCATTAGAGACATTTGTGAAAACATAATTTTTCTCTTTTAGATGAAAATGTACCTCAGGGCATCATATTTGTAATTTTGGGTTCAGAATTCAATTATCTTTTTACTTTTGCCGTCGTAAATCTTAGGCGGAAACTTTGGATTACCCTGTCGAAAGTGCCACTTGCAACTATTAGCAAAATTTCAAATCCGTACGACCTAGGAATAACGCAATTTTTTCCACAGTGAGTAACAAACGCTCATACGCTTATAGAAATCATCACAAAAATAGTTTGTATCTATTCAGAAAAAGTCCAACACTGATATTTGTGCGGAAATTTGAATTTTTTTGCTATTACAATACACAATGGCAGACCTTTAACTATAAAATCCTTCACTGTTTCTTGCAAGTCATTCCAGAATAAATTATTATGGGTTTATTGAATCTAGGTAAATTAAGTATGTATATCTATGTTATATCCTTATACTATACAGTATGTCCAGTACAATTATTGCATTTTGTACTAGTAAATCGTAATGAAAGAACCATGAATCATTTTTGAACTACAGGGTTATAGGCTGATATCTTGTCGTATTTTTAATCACAAGGAACATATTCGTGAATTAAGTAAATTATTATCAACATTCTAGAAGTACAACTCAAATCACAAAAGGATGTAACTGCTGTTTTGACATTCTATAACTTTGAGAAAAACCCATTCACCGAAGTGTATTGTTATTTCGACAAATTGATATAAGTGGGTTGTACAAAATCAAATCTATTTGTTACATAGTGTATTAAGAAAATCGCAGGATATGTGTTTGAGAAGAAAAATTACAATTTTCGATTGGGGTAACCCTTCGTATTAGGTCTACTACTTTACTACATGTCCACACCAGATGATTCTGTACCGATGATTGCCAAGTACTATTTTTCCCAAAGGGGGTAGAAACAGACAGAAAGCAGCTACAGAGAAAATAAAATTTCGAAATATTTTTGATATATTTGTTTTTAACAACTTAACTACTCTGTGCGGAGAGCTTAGGATATTTGTATGAATGACCTATTTGATTTCAATATTTGACAAAAGTTACTGTCTTTTCAGCAATTCCATCAAATTAGAGTCAAGTTCACTTCATTTCAAATTTGAGTTTGATGATAGGAAATTATTACAGATTTACAGACTTGTAGCTGAAAATCAACCAACATTCATTTCAGGTGACACAATTTTAATAATCAGGGAAATGAATTCAAAGGATTTTGAGAGTGTGTTAGATAAACTAGCAGGCTTATCCTTCAATACTTTAAGTGAGACATAAATTATGATGTTGATGCTGATACACGATTGTGATATTAATTGTCTAGAATAGAATTGTCATTTAAGGTTGAGAAACAAAGGGTAAATTAACTTGCATTACATTGATGTATTGATACATGATCTGTAATCAATAACAATAATTCTGTGGTCGACGCTACCCTGCAGGGGGTGCACCCTCGTTAGTCCCTCTCGACAGGACAGCTGTCTTACAAGATCTCTCGATCCAATTTAGCTTCAGTGTGATGTATCTAAGATACTTGGCGTTGCTTGGTATTGTCACCGACGTCTAGACCTGGTGACAGGTAAATTCGAAAGAAATGAAATTGCTGAAATAGTATACGTTATATTATACAGATCACGAAAGTACACAAGAGAATATTGGATTATGTTTAATGGCCACTGCGAGTAGACGCGTTTCACAGGTGTATCTCTGGATTATTTTTTATCTCATTATTAAGATGTGTCGTGACCATGCAGCGAGAAGTAATCCTCAAAGAGAGGTTGAAAAAATTGAACTGATAATTTAAAACACTCTTGAAAGGCTCAGTGTATTTATGGATCAACTACGTGAAGTAGTTATTAAAGATATCATGATTTGAAAATGCAGCTAGCATCTGCCAAAAATGTTTCAGAAATTGTAGTAGACAAGGTGAAACAACATTCTCGGAAAAATTACTTGAGTTCTCATGGAATCCCAGAAGAAAAAAAAATACAACTTCGAAGACTAGAGCAATATAATTATTATAAAATTGTGTAAAGAAAAGTTCAAAATTACTTTATGTCAAGAAGATATAGATTTTAGCTATCATCTTGCAAAAAAAGCAAATGTCAATAGGACTATCCTGATAAAATTTCTAAGGCGCACCACTAAAGGTATCATTTATTCAGAAGGAAAAGTTCTTAAAAGCTTCTAAAAATGTAACAAAAGCAGTTCTGACTGTTCGAAGAGTACAATTATCAGAAGAATGTGGTCTCAAATTTGGCCTTGACTATGTCTGGTCAAATAATGGGAACGTCATGCTGGAAATCATCAATATAATGTAGTTACCTCTAAAAACGATATTAATAAAATAAATCAATATCATTATATAATGTGGATACATCTAGTGATTTGGTTCATTGAAGGGAAAAATATCTCATAATTTAAAGTTTATTACAGAGAAGTAAGTTCAGTAGCGTCGACTTAAGTTTTCTCTTGAGAAAACCTTCTGAACCTCTATTGGACGCAGGGTCTATAGAATTATATGTTTCAAATGTTTGCAGGTGAAACATCTATTTGATCAAGCAAGACGAAATTTAGGCAAGTCTAAATTGTAAGTACGACATACGCAGTGGTCATGCCAACTTCCTCTATGTATTAGTTCACTTTTAAGATACATGGGAGTGGAGATGGAAAGTTCACGAAAGACAGCGACAACGAGCTCATATGACATCTGAACAAATTTTCGATTCTAAGCCAGCCTAGATTGTTGATTTTAGCTGATACAAATCTACAACAGTAATTTTGGATTTTAGGCGATATCTAGTAAGCCAGCAAAGGAAATATGAGGATAGATTCACAAAGTTTTTTCCTCAAGTCAAAACTTATTAATTTCCTATGCCTATATAACTGTCTCAAGACAATAACGTTATATACTCCTCAAAGCGTAATTTGCAGTAAAATAGAGCCTGGCTCCGAATCTTAAGCCGCGTATCAGTATCTTCCTACGCATCAGCCATCACACCAAACTTAAAGATAATATGGCAGCATTTGCTAACATGAGATCATTAATAAGATTAGATCCTCAGATTCAGATGGGTCATATGATAGATGCAGCTGAGTGTCATCAGCAAAATACTGTATGCTGACATATTTAACAGAAGACTGTATATCGAAGACATATGAGATATAGAGTTGGCGCTAATATCGACCCCTGTGACACCTCGGACGTTACCTCTGAAGCGTCCGATAACTCACCGTTGAGTTCATCCCTCTGCTATATATATATATATATATATATATATATATATATATATATATATATATATATATATATATATATATATTTTTTTTACATTCAAACGTGGTCGGGGCTGCTGCGAGTTCCGACGACATCGCAGCAGTCGCGCCAGGAAAAACCTAAAAGGCGGTTAACCGAAGCTACTCCTCCCCACCGGTCGGTAAGTAGCTTCAGGTTCCTAAATCGTGTGCCCTAAGTATTCTAATTGAACCCAGAATGACTGCCTTTTGCATCCGGTCTATCAAGATCTGCGCCGAGTTCCGGAATGATCTTCAAGTTTGAACGCAGCGAAGACCGAATTCCGCCCAAAACACCGATGATCAGAACCACTAATACGACCTTGTGGCCTGGGTATAGCGTGCGGAGCTCGAACAGGAGATCTTGATATTTTGTCCATCTTTCCTCCTCTTTCAAGACTATGTTCTTCTCTGCCGGAGCGGAGAATTCGATGAAATACATAGTCTTGATTATACAGGGTGTCCCAATATTGCTGGGACACAGAGCTACCACGTATTCTAGAGGTCAAAATAAGTCGATTGAGCCCAATTTACCTGTATACCAAAATGTACCGTTTGTCCGTGAGAAGAGTTCAAAGTTTACTAAAAAAAATACATTTTTGTATGTTGTTCCGAAGTGCTTTATACAAATTTAATGAAATTTGGTAAATGTGTATTCTAGATGATTAGCTTACTTTTAGTAATCAAAAAAACCCAAAGAAAATTGTAGAGGGGTTGGAACCACCCTCACCCCTTGGCATTTTTTCCCCCATTTTTGTAGGGGTGGGAATACGGTTTTAAGACTTTTTTATCTGGAAGGCCTACTCATTATCTTCATTTTCTTACTCTTGTAAAAACTCCGTATTTTGCGTAGTTTTCAAGAAAAAAAATGTTTTCGCAAACACTGATAACCGATTTTCGGGTATAGGTTTAATAAAATTATTAGACACAAATTACACAATACATTTACACAAGACAAACAATAATTTTTATAACAAGTGTTCATTGTGACCTCCACCTTCATTAATACAGAGGTCAATTCGACGTAAAAAATTTAAATGCACTCTTCTTAAAACATCGTCATTTTCTCGTAGCGCATTTACAGCATTTTGAATTCTATTCCACAGTTGTTCGATGTTATTTATTTGAACCTCGTACACTTGTCTTTTTAATTCTCCCCAGATGAAGAAGTCACAAGGGTTTAAATCTGGAGACCGCGGAGGCCATTGAATGGGTGCTTCTTGTCCCCTACCTATCCACCTGCCACCAAATTGTTCACCAAGATATTCTCTTACTGCACGTGCAAAATGAGGTGGTGCACCATCATGCATGAAGAACGTATTTCTACGCAAGTTAAGAGGCAAGTCTTCTAATAATTCTGGCAAATTTTGTTGAAGGAAACGGAGGTAACTATCGCCTTTCAGACGATCAGGTAATCGTAACGGTCCGACTATAAATTCGCCAATAATTCCGACCCAGACATTAATTTTAAATTCACGTTGATAATGTCTACTTTTAATGGCATGTGGATTTTCATCTGCATAAACATGATCGTTGTGTAGGTTTGTCATACCGCGACGTGTAAAACAAGACTCATCAGTAAACAAGATCTTAGTATGGAATCCGTTGTCGACTACTCTGCGCTCCCGAATAGTTTGTAAAAAACTTAAACGTAATTCGTAGTCAGGTGGCAACAATTCTTGCACTGGCTGGATGTGAAATGGCCGAATTAATTGATCTCTAATGATTCGACTTACAGTGCTTTTTGGAATTCCAGCTTCTCGTTGCAATCTTCTAGTACTGGTATTAGGATTGTTATCAATCATTTGAAGAACAGCTTCTTCCGCAATAGGTGTTCGAGCTTGTCGAGGTCTTCCAGCGTTAACTCTTACTGGGGTCAACCTCCCCGTTTCTCGAAGACGTCTTTCGATTCGGGCAAAAGTTTTATGGTTTGGAATTCTCCGGTTTGGATACCTCTCTTGATACACGCGAACACTTTCGCGGCAGTTACCTTGACAATATCCAAGAACTAATAACATGTCGGTCTGTTCATTAAAAGGAAAATTCATAATTGTGGGACGTCAAAGGAACAGCAACAACAGCAATAACAATTAAACAAAAACAGTGATGACAATAAGAAATAATAAAAAAACAAGCAAAAGAGAACAAATAACTGACACATTTACTGTTAACAATAAACTATGTTTCCTGTCAAAATCATAACATTTGGTTTTGTCTTTGTGTCCGCGGCCAACTAAATTTTGTATTACAATTTTATTAAACCTATACCCGAAAATCGGTTATCAGTGTTTGCGAAAACATTTTTTTTCTTGAAAACTACGCAAAATACGGAGTTTTTACAAGAGTAAGAAAATGAAGATAATGAGTAGGCCTTCCAGATAAAAAAGTCTTAAAACCGTATTCCCACCCCTACAAAAATGGGGGAAAAAATGCCAAGGGGTGAGGGTGGTTCCAACCCCTCTACAATTTTCTTTGGGTTTTTTTGATTACTAAAAGTAAGCTAATCATCTAGAATACACATTTACCAAATTTCATTAAATTTGTATAAAGCACTTCGGAACAACATACAAAAATGTATTTTTTTTAGTAAACTTTGAACTCTTCTCACGGACAAACGGTACATTTTGGTATACAGGTAAATTGGGCTCAATCGACTTATTTTGACCTCTAGAATACGTGGTAGCTCTGTGTCCCAGGAATATTGGGACACCCTGTATATAAACAAGTTTAAAGTTTCTTTGCCTAATTGGCCACTATCGTGTATGTAACTTAAGAGATATAGAATTAAATTTTCTGAATTATGAAGATAACTTAGATAATTTAACATAGGATTAATTCAGAAAATTTAATTCTATATCTCTTAAGTTATATATATATATATATATATATATATATATATATATATATATATATATATATATATATATATATATATATATATATATATATATATATATTCTTTTGTTGATATTCTTGAACCATTTGTAATATTTGTATGTTTTCTTGGTATATTGGTTCGTATATATACTGATAATGAAATAAAAATTCTGTTTTGACGTTTCGACAATGTTTATTGCCTTTATCAAAATTGTTAATTGAATTAGTGTTTCCATGTAATTTAGAAAAGAATAGATGATTTCGATTAATGAAATGCGTCTGCAGCCGACTTGTATTTTAAGATCCAATTAAAACTGCAGAAAACATTGGATCGGTTGTGTGTGAAAGAGTAATGTATGGCTAACTACAATTTGAAATAGATTGAATTTGATTAAATACAAGACATTCCAAGATTGTACAGTTATAAATATCTATGAATTATTGTATGAATTAGTTATTCTATGATAAGCATTTCAGATCTATCATAACTATTCAAGTTTAAGATAATTCTATGGAATTTAACCTCAAAATTGTTACTCTATAGTGTCATAGTTAAATAATACTTCATCTTTTTTAGGTTGAATTTTAAATAGACAAATGGAAAGTGGCACTTCAAATTAATAAAATTTTGTTAAGTTTGAATTAGATTATTGTACAGTTTCGAAAGATTGGAATCTATTTTGTCATTTACACAATTGTTCTTTTTAATTTGAATAGATTCTAATATTAAACGATTGTTGTCGTTTGTTTCAATATTTAAAATTTTTGTATTGTTGTAGTCGAAAGTATGGTTAGTGTCTTTCACATGTTTATTGAGCGCAGTTGATGAATTTTTGGTATATTTGTGGCCATTTAATTCCATAGAATTATCTTAAACTTGAATAGTTATGATAGATCTGAAATGCTTATCATAGAATAACTAATTCATACAATAATTCATAGATATTTATAATTGTACAATCTTGGAAGGTCTTGTATTTAATCAAATTCAATCTATTTCAAATTGTAGTTAGCCATACATTACTCTTTCACACACAACCGATCCAATGTTTTCGGCAGTTTTAATTGGATCTTAAAACACAAGTCGGCTGCAGACGCATTTCATTAATCGAAATCATCTATTCTTTTCTAAATTACATGGAAACACTAATTCAATTAACAATTTTGATAAAGGCAATAAACATTGTCGAAACGTCAAAACAGAATTTTTATTTCATTATCAGTATATATACGAACCAATATACCAAGAAAACATACAAATATATATATATAAATATATATATATATATATATATATATATATATATATATATATATATATATATATATATATATATATATATATATATATATATATATATATATATTATTAGATATTATTATCAGGTATGCGGTCAGAGGATGCTGAATTAATACTCAATTATTTTAAAATTCTCAATATTTCGTCATATATTCATGACTTCTTCAGGAGACAAAAATATTAGAGGTCCATGTGATGGTTCAACATTTATGTTGATGTTGCATTATTATAGTCGTCAAAACTGTGGAAACAATCAGTTAGGCACGAATCAGTCGATGATTCAACAGAAAATGACCTCTAATATTTTTGTCTCCTGAAGAAGTCATGAATATATGACGAAATATTGAGAATTTTAAAATAATTGAGTATTAATTCAGCATCCTCTGACCGCATACCTGATAATAATATCTAATAATTTATATACAGCACGGTTGAAAAGAACTTTATATCTTCTATATATATATATATATATATATATATATATATATATATATATAGGCGGGATTCGAACCCACATTTCTGGATTTCCATGGTTCAATCTTTTACGTTTATTCATCTCTATAATCCTATGTTAAATTATCTAAGTTATATTCATAATTCAGAAAATTTAATTCTATATCTCTCAAGTTACATACACGATAGTGGCCAATTAGGCAAAGAAACTTTAAACTTGTTTATAATTAACCAGAACAATTCTCAGTCAGTTCTATTGAAATATATAAGAACCAGGATGCTGTCATTTGAATAAGAACTGTCAAGTAACTGCCAACCATAGCAGTACTAACCTACAAACCTTACTTCAAAAAACGACTGAACTTTAGATGAATGTGCGTGAATAGTTGATCTATGGTAGGGCATCGAATCGCATTGTGTTCATCAATGATCTACTATCCTTTCAGAGGTTTATATTTACAAAAATATAAAAATCTAATAGGACCGAAGTGGTGTAATTGGTAAACACCCTGGACTAGAAATCCAGAAATGTGGGTTCGAATCCCGCCTATGGTTCAATCTTTTACGTTTATTCATCTTTATAATCCTATGTTAAATTATCTAAGTTATCTTCATAATTCAGAAAATTTAATTCTATATCTCTTAAGTTACATACACGATAGTGGCCAATTAGGCAAAGAAACTTTAAACTTGTTTATATATATATATATATATATATATATTAGGGTGCCCGCTATTTTTTTGAGATTCTGATTCTTTGTCATGGAAAAATACAACAACAAAAAATTTCGGCCTAATTGGTTGCAATACCGCGTGCCTTTAGAGGAATTTATCTTTCATTTAAATAACATGCAAAAAGGATGTTTTTTCTATTTTCCTATATTCTTGCCATGAAAAATGAGAAATTTAGGAAAACTTGCGATCCATATGCGATCGGAAATTTCCCTTAGATTAAAATAGTCGGTGTACTATGGTGAAAAATGATCTCAAATGCGCAAAAAAGCAGAAAAAATAATGAAAAATAATTTAAATGAAATTTAATGTAATTTTATTATCGTATCCTACGGAAATTTTCCTATTAATTCTATATATTCGCACATCAGATTTCACAAATTTTTAGCTGAGAAATTAGCTAAAATTTAGGAATAAATAAAATCGATTTGAAAAAAAAACTTGATGTTCCCCCGAAACGGGGGGGCGGATCGAAAAACAATATTCACCAAACAACCTGGGTGAACATGGGGAACAAGTTCCCGTTGAAACTTTTCCAAATTTCCAAAATTCAAGAACAAACTCCCGGGGATGATTCGAAAACGTATTCGGAACGTCGGGGTCTTGAAGCTTGTTTTTCTGTCACACTATATCTGAAATTTCATTCAAAACGGATCACCGGTTCAATTGCAATAAATTATTCAACATTTCGTTTTTCGGAATAAAAAAAAAAAAATCCCCTCGGTCTAGTTTCAAAAGTTCCTGCTCGGGGACGCCATTTTATAACGTGTTCCTTGTCGCTTTTCGGTATTTTGCTTACTGCGGTAAGCTCCTAATCCACGGGCGCCAGATTTTTCTGAGGTTTACGCCTTTTTGAAGACTTCTGCTAGGGTCTACACCAGAAGGCTTGTCACTATGCTATCTATAGATAGCCTTGTCCCTAGGGTAGCTACAGTGAAGTATAGCCAGAGTCCATTGGGTAGGAAACAGTATCAAAATTGTATGCTTTAATTACAATTGATACCTAGTTAAAACTTAGCTCATTTGAAGATGGAGCAGAAATTATTTAATAAAACGGGGAATTCCAATTATCAAAATATATAATAAATATAACAAGTACACTTTCAGAATAATGAATATAAATGCAATTGAACGGTATTATTTACAAAATTACACCCAGGAGGAAAATGTAATGAAGCTCAAACGGTATATGAAAACTATTTCAACATATCTACTTTACGATATGCTCGGTATTTATAATTCAATTCAACGGTATGGAATCGGTTGACGAATGATTCACATTTATCATTTGCGGAAAATACAAATCAAACAGGTCTTAGCGTAATGAGCGGTATTCGGTAAATAATTTTAGATAGCAATAATAATTGAAATATTCAAATCACACTACGATATACGGTTAAAATTTCGGTCGGATCGGAAGATATATCGTAATGCCCAAAATATAAACTATTAAGCTATCATTTACCTTAGGAAAAAATTCACTTTAGTGGAACACTATTGTTAATTCACAGTTTAAATCTGACTTTAACTCTGATAATCAATTCACTTCGATTCTTATTTTAATCTCACTTCAACGGTACTATTTGAAAATCAAAATCACAACAGAGCAACGGTACTGATTCTAAATCGAAATCACCAAAGAGCACAAAAGAGAGCGATCTTTTATCGGTCACGGCTTTTATATGTTTTTCGAGGTTCTGGTCAAGTCTGCTCCACCAATTCCTTATTTTGTGCCTAGGGTTTTTTTATTTTGTCCCGAACAATGCCTAAAAGTGACGCTACTTTTTAGATCTAAAATTCGCGTGCATGATGCTCCAGTAGTTTCTCCCAGCACACTACACAAGTGTTATCGGAGTTTTTTGGTTGTTCGCTTTTTTTATACATAACGTTGTTCAAAACTTTGATGTATCAACTTGCCAGACCCCTTTTTTTGCAACATATTTTATCGGAATGAATGCAAATTTTAACAGGCATGAAGTAGACTCATCTGTTTGAATAATTAAACTTATTCAAAATTGCGGAAAATTAGAAAAGTGACAATCATGGAATACACATTCGGAATTCACGCATATCTATTGAAATTATGAACGGAATTTACGTGTAATATCCGTATTTACTGTCCGATATAAAATAAATGATATCTCCAAAATTTGATCTTCGTTACAACTCTTTCATTTTTGTTCAAAATATTCATGATTTTTCTTTATTTGAAGAATCCTATATTCATCAAATAATTCTTGAAGTTTACTCTCACAATTACACGGAGTCATTGTTGGAATATCCGATTTTTCCAAATATCACAAACTTCTGCAACTGCAGACTTTTTACTCTCATCTATACTTTTTTCATTTCGCGCTTATAACGAAAAACACATTTCAATATTTCACAATTACTTGGTAATTTCGATTCAGTAAAAAACTTATTGATCTCACCAATCAAATAAACATTATTTTCTAATTCAGACATATTGAATGTATTACATCGTTTATATCAACTCGAAACAGCCACGTTGTACTCTGAGAAATAATATGTAACTGACTTTTACTTTTATACGTATTAAATATGAGTGAAAACGAAGAAAGCGCCTCTAATGGCAGAAATCGTAACGTTTTTTCTGTATTTTTATAACTTCAGGAAAAACGCTACGTTTTCTACCATTGGAGTCGCTTTCTTCATTTTCGTTTGCACTCAGAACAAATAGAGTAGGGACAGTTGTTCTGTCATCAAGACGTCACGATATGCGCGCGGAATTTGAAACCGTTTCCTCGAGACGAACAATTTTCATAAAAAAAAATCATAATCAGTTGGCATTTGATCTCAATTATTTTCACAGTAGCAATCCTGGAATTCGCTCAAACATGTATTAACTCTAGGAATAAGTAGAAATAGTACCGTGTTATTAAAAAAAATTATAAATAAAAGTGGGGATCAAATCAATACGATGTTATTTGTTCCTAAATTTTAGCCAATTTCTCAGCTAAGAATTTGTGAAATTTGATGTGCGAATATATGGGATTGATAGGAAATTTTCCGTATAATACGATAATAAAATAAAATTAAATTTCATAAAAAAAATTTTTTCTCACGTTTTTCTGCTTTTTTGCGTATTTGAGATCATTTTTGGACCATAATACACCGACTATTTCAATCCACGGGAAATTTCCGGTCGCATATGATATCAAGTTTTCTTAAATTTCTCATTTTTCATGAGAAATGCATGTTATTTAAATGCGAGATAAATTCCTGCAAAGGCACGCGATATTGCAACCAATTAAGCTGAAATTTTTTTTTTTTATTTTTCATGACAAAGAATCAGAATCTCAACAGAGAGTGATGGTTTTTTGACGTGAAAAAATAGCGGACACCCTAATATATATATATATATATATATATATATATATATATATATATATATATATATATATATATATATATATATATATATATATACATATATGTATGTCAGATTATATAGATCAGAGTGGAAGAATCCCAGAATCCCGCCTATGATCTATCTAATAATCGTTAAACCATTCCTACATTTATTGAGATTAAAGATTTTTTAGTAATGTCAGATTTTGATATTATTGCTCTATTAATTCTCTATAATTGAAATAGACAATGATATTGAGCAATTGTGGCACATGGAAGTAGTTGTTATGTTATGGGTGTTACCCTCCACACTGGGAGTAACAATAGCAAACCGTATGCAAATTACTCATAAAATACTCTGCTTTGGTGACATACATATTAATTCACTCACAGTTGATACTTCTGGAAGTCTACATTGCTTCTCTGCCCAAAACTGGGTATATACCACGGTCGTATAGACAGGTCTGGAAACTCGAGGCTGTTTCCTATCTGAGCAGTGAGTCGCTTACGCGTCTAAGTCCGCGTAGTATCAAAAGTCGTCACGTAGGGGGTACATAAAAGGCGTCAGCGTCACGTAAGAGTATCATCTTGATCTCTATGAAAAGTATTCTGTACATTTGACAGTTAACTTGTAAACAGAAGGAATACCTGCGTTTTCAGCAACAATGAAACTGCATTGTGCCTAAATGCAAAACGGGGCACAAAAGTGCAAAACAAAAAACTTCTGTTTTTAAAGTGCCGAAAGATGCAGAAATGCGAAAAAAGTGGATGCCTGCGATTCCGGGAAGAAATCGTTTCAACTCGTTATAAGGAACATTTTGCCCATATAAAGAAAAATAATAGTGAAAAATAAGCGATAGCCGAACATATTTTAAATACAGGTCACACCATTTCTCAAGAAAGTTTATCACTTTTAAAACACAGTACAGACAAATTTCTAGGTAATTTAGAAGGGATGGAAATGTATAGGTAAACAAAAAAGCAATTTACTAAATTTCGATTTATCTCCAGCTGACGGTAACCCTTTGTTTACATTATTATCCCCAAATAGTATTTAAATAGGCACATTTTGATTTATAATTTAGTTTACTCTGATGATGGCTACTTGGTAGCCGAAAGGTCCTCAGTACTAACTAGTATTTTTAGTGGATAAGGGTGATTATTTCTTATTTATAGTTTTATAATATATCAACAGTGTGAACTCTTTTATAGTTTATTAGTATACATGTATTTTGATTGTTATCCTAATTTAATTAAAAAAATGTTTATAAGCGATCGATTATTTTCATACATTTCCTTTTCAAATTACTACCAAAAAAAGCCTTAGATAATGAGTACACACTCCGGAAAGAAATCGTTTTAACGAGGTCTTTTATGTGTACGAAAAAGGGGAAGTTATTTTTAAGGTGAGTAATACATTTTGACAAAAGTAACAGTTCTATTCCTCTCTCAAATCAGAATAATAAATACAAGAACACATTTAATTGATAATTATTTTAATAATTTATAAAAATATAAGAATTTACACATCAGTTTGGTTGAATTTTATTAAAAATTCACTAGTGGCAATGAGAACAAGTAAAGATCAATTACAATCTAAAAAAAAATATATAGTAATAGAGGAAAAACATCGACAAATTACATAGATTCTTACTACTTCTAATTAAAAATTATAAAATTACTGTTTTGCTTTCAAATTAACAAGTGTTTGTTTCTTTATCTCTAAATCTAAGAGCAGGGCTTCCCTCATCAGGTTCAAGCTGCCATCTCACATCATTTTGACCTTTTTTTTAATTCCATGTCTGCAATGGCCAATCTTTTGTCCAGGAGGGAATCATATTTCTCTGCGATTGTGGAGGATGTCAATTCCCGAGAAACTGAAGGTCTTCTCCTACTGGAAGTTGCAGTTGCCAAGATAGTTGGCTTTCGAGTTCTCAACATGCTGCTCTTGAATTCGCTCAGTCCCCAGCCTAATGTTGGTTGATTCTGTCATAAAAATATGTTTCTACGATATATTTATGTTTCTCAAAATACCTTACCATATCAGTAGTTTCGATTTCATCGTTAGAATTACCAGGTTCGTCACAATTATCAGGTTCCATTGGCACATTGATTGAATCCTGTGAATAATAGATTTTTAATGAAGGGAATAAATTGAGCTACATTTTTCCGCACATACATGTTTCTTTTGCTGTAAAATTTTTCAAGTGAATGCACCTTTCTATACCTCGATTCTGAACATGATGAATTGAATTCATTGGCTACAGCTTACCAGGCCTTGTTCTTCTCATCAACACTGACACCGTCAGTTTTTTTGCATTCAATAATGTGCTTATATTCATGCACAAGGCATAAAAGCAGTTGCTCCTCAGTTTCAGAGAAATTAGGGATACGGGTCTTCTTTACAATAGTTCTCTACGAAAATAACAGTTTTCAGTAGAATTCACTACGATAATTGTGTATTATATTACCTTATTACTTTCCATTTCAACGGTGCAAATGGGCATTAGTAACACTGCTTGTGATTCCGGGAAGAAATCGTTTTACCCATAGATAACTCTACTACCGTACTACCTAGTAGAGTTATCTATGGTTTTACCCCCTCGCGATTTAAGCGCTAGCTGGTGGCTGAGCGAGGGACTACGACCGTAGAGTTTCCGGACCTGTGTATACGACCGTGATATATACCAAATAATTAGTGATGCAACACATTTCACAAGTAAGTCATTCCAACTCTATGGAATCACAAGAGATATGTAGGAGGGGTGGATCTGTCAGATAAAGAGTTACTATTTTGTTATAAGCAACAATTCTGAAAATAGAAAGTATTACTCTTACAGGGACAGTTTAATCATGTTGAATTCCGCAACGACTTTCATGTACTTCCGTTTCGTGACATATACTTTACCAATGATGTTGACGATAAATTGAACTGTCTGAATAAAAGTTTGACTCTACTAATAATAAACGTACATATGCCACTTGAAAACATAAAAGCAGGCAAAAAAAAATTTCTTGAATTACAGATAATATGAAACAATTAATGAAACTACGGAACAGAGCCAAGTTCACAAAATTAGCAACGGAAACTTGAGATTTGGATTAGCTATTAAGAAACCAATCAAATGATGCATTTGAAAATGAAAAATAAATTAAGAACACTGAGTTGTTATGGAATGAATTTAGGTCTATAAATATAGAACTTATATATATAAGTCCCATATTCCAGAGCATCTCTATAATCTGAATTAAATCAATAATCACTTTATTTGCTAACTCAAATACTGACGAGATAGACATGCTTTACAATATAAATTCAAAATCTCACCGGAGTTTTTCGTTTGCGCTAATATCTGGAGACATAGTTCACTCATTCTTGGAAGACATTAAAAGTGATTCCACCGCCTCAGACAATCTTGATATAAATATTATGAAAATGTGCTGTCCAATTATTTTTCCATATCTGGTAATAATAATTTTAAACAAATATACAAGTGGATGCATCAATTATTCCCTCTTCATGAATAAACTAGTCATAAAAATTAAATGAATTGCGGACTATAAGTATTCTTCCAATGTTATCAAACGTTTCCATAACTTCGTGACTACTTAAATTTGAACAACCTTCCAGTTGGTCTCAGAAGAGGTTTTAGTTGTTCAATTGCTTCAATACATATTCATTTATTAATGCAACTAGCAAATTACAAAGAAATAGATAATCATACAAACATCCATAGTTGTACCAAAGACATGATAAAAACTATTTATAACACGTACACTTTAGAATGGATTTATCAAGGGATTAGTAAATGAGTTTACAAAGGGAGCACAACACAAAAACTATACAACACCTATCACTAATGGTATGACACTATCAATCACTCAATACTCTAAGCCTAAGCCGATCCTTGAACATATTGGTATGTGAGTCTAATAGATTTCACTCTGAAGAGCATAGTCGGAGAGTGCTTATCGATAATGTTTCGTGAAGTGCCAGGTATATCAACTCCGGTGTACCACAAGAATTTATTAAGGTCCGCAGTTGTAGTCCGACATAGTAGCATTCTTACGTATGCTGCCGAGCTCATTCACTATTTACTGTGACAAATTACGGGTCTGCAAATGAAGAAATGGATGAAGATCTAAATCTATTCCAAATATTTATGTTTAAGGTCCCCACTTTTGCTAAACCCATCAAAATATGCTATGCTACTTAAAAAAAAGGATTGCTCTATATTAAAGAATTTATTTAAAATTGAAATTAATGGTTCCTATAAGTATTCTCATGAG
The DNA here is from genome assembly GCA_958510875.1 of Endomychus coccineus. Taxonomy (NCBI): domain Eukaryota; kingdom Metazoa; phylum Arthropoda; class Insecta; order Coleoptera; family Endomychidae; genus Endomychus; species Endomychus coccineus. The sequence goes on along the minus strand of OY294069.1, from coordinate 84,156,388 downwards.
CGATAATGAAACAACCTTGTTATTACCTTGATGGAACCTTGCGGTTTGAAGATTATATCATATCTAAATGTACACAAAGAGCTTATGCTTCATTAAGGTTGCGCATAAAGCTTATTGAAATAATGATTCCAAAATAATGTTAACTGTGAGTCTTGTTTTATACCAATTTAATTATAATGCGCCTCCTTATGAGCGATGCCTCGACTCAGATTATGAAACTCGCATGCGAAGAGTTCGAAATTCATGTATGATATTTACTTAAGGAATGGAAAAATATAAACACACGACTTTTAGAACTAAAATCTCCAGTATCTGTTGTTATCATGAAAGTATCATGACTAAATCACCACCTTACTTGTATAATAAGATAACTTAGAGATCAGTTATCCACAAATTATGTTAGATGTATAGTGCTAATCTCTCCACCTTTTCAAGAAACTATTCTCCTTCAAAGATGTTTCAAATGTAACATTTACATGTTGTAAAATTCTATCTCAAAACCGCTTAAGTGCCTTATAGCATGAACACATTTGAACACAGTATCTTTAATTTAAAATTTGATAATCAAACGAATATATAGAGTCGCATTTCGATGATATTTTTTTCCTTATTAGATTGTATTTTCTAAGCATCGTAGAAATCTAACATGTTGTATTAATTATTTTATATCAGGCAGCCAGCATTTCAAACTATAAGTATATGGTAGGTAGGTACTTGTTTTATTTTCATTTATTTTTCAAGGGTTAATTGGTAGAGCCAATTTTTGAACTGCCTCTTGCGATTTTCAGCTCTAACTTGTGGTATATGTATTTGAATAAATCATTACTTAATATTAATTTTCCACATAAATGACTATATATATTTTATATTTATTGCTTTAAAATAACGACATTTTATCATTATTATTATAATTATCAGTATTATTATTAATATTGCTAGCCGCACGAAACCTTGAAAATGTCACGTAATATCTATGATATTGTTTTGAAGTTGGAACTTAACGTATCTGCTAGTGCGAAGTTGTGACAATAATATGATATTCCATCAGCTTTTCCGAATGGTTGTATGGTATGTCAAGAAGAAATCGATTCGTGCTGATAGAACAACCAATAAATTTGCCAAATCCTTCGGAATATTGTCACCTGATTCGAAGAACATCAATTATTCTTAAAAATAGAAGATTTGAAGAAGTATTGTTATACGGCGATTTTACCACAGTTAAAACTTATAGAACATAGTTATACTATGACAAACAAATAGCTTAAAAAGTGTTAGATCCAATCAGAATGGAAGATATTCCCTGTGGTCAATATTTTGAATCAATAATTCCAAATTACAAATTATTCTTCAGTTTGCTGAAGGCTTTGAGTTTAAACATGTACCTAGAACGCTACAAATGTAAATATCACTGACACTATTGAGATATTATACGTGATAATGTATTGGAAGTTTTATCGATTAACTACTTGATTTGAGCATTTGTAGTTAATTTTGTATGCCATTCAGTCATCACATTTTTGAGAACATGCTGAGTTATTATGTATGTTATTGAATTCGTAAATATTGAAATCCTTCCCTAACTATACGTAGTGTTAGGAAAGTACATATTCTAGTCGGCCCACATTTTCCCGGAGATATCCGCTTTTGAGCATTACTAAATCGATCTAGACTATTTTGAAGATGATGTCTGTGTAAGCTGCATGTAATGTATGCGTGTATGAGTGTGAGTGTAAAATATCTGGAGACGATTTCGCCGTTTCTGTTGGGCGTATGGTTTTGAAACGTTGAAAAGTGGTGGAAATAGGAACTGTATTGTTTAAACCCGGTAGCTCCGTTTCGAATGCTATTTTCGACATCCAATTTTTCAAACGGAATTTTGTTATTTTACTACACCATAATGGCAACAAAGTTTTTCTTGTTATGAATAATTATATATCACACGTATATATTCAACCTGCATCAGAAGTATCATCGGAGGGAATGTCTATTTTATGTGTGTCTACTCTGGCAAACTTTGATAGTCCATGTATCAGCAGGTGTCACATTTTATATTATAGTGTTAGTAATTTCGAAAGTCAATCTGACAGCTGCTGTCAGTATGAAACAGAGAGTTGTGAAATATATTATGTCGACCATTCATTTGAATAAAATCCCAATGTAACATATACTATAATTTCTAAATCAATTCCAATATATTTTTTGATCCTACGATCACATATTTGCCGCGCAGAAGTATCCGGAAGCTATTTTGCTAACATAAGTGACGGAAATCAGTGATCGATTGATAACAGTTCATTGAGATGATGTCTGTGTGTGCGTGCGTGCGTAACATTCTTTTGCTCGTACGGGTTTGAATTTCGCAAAAAGCTTCGAGATGGTGAATTATAATATCTTATTGTATCATGATGAAAATAAATTTTCTTTGGTTATAATTATAATACCACACGCATATGTTCAACCCGCAGAAGTGTATGTAACTCTCAATTCAAGATTTGGATGTATCATAGGTGAACACTAACAATCAGTGTTCCTAACAGTTAAAGTTAGTCTGTAGTCTATACCCTATATTTATGGATAGATAATCACTTTCCCCTTGTTATTTTTTCTTGTTTTTCAAATTTGAACTAATAATGGAAGCAAACTATGGTTCTTGTACAGATTGCAAATTTGCAATCAGATATATTGCGTAGTTTAAATCAATTCTTCCTAATTCATCCATTTTGTTAAAGTACGAAATTATTGAAAGTTAGAATGCAGTTTTATTTTCTGCGAATAGAATATATCTGGATGGAACTATTAACATTTCAGGATTCATGGAAATTAATGGAGATTATAATCCATGCCTCCTCAGAAAGGGCTATTATCACCAAGAAAATTAGTTTTTTTTTTGATTTGAAACAGGCAAAGTCACGAATCAAAATCTAAAACATGCCAATATTCCTTTGACATTAGCCTTCCAAATTTCTTCGACTACATGTTGAAAAGGCTGAAAAAATTATGTTTCTTACATGGAAATAAATCTGGTATCTACGACGAGTCAGATAAAGTTCATTCTCAAGAAATTGCAATAATTAGGAATTCACGAATTTCATTCGGCCATTAGTCATGATGATTATTCCTTTGTCGCTCTTACTGAACTATTTCCTTCCGATTATGGTGTTTTTAGATGCAATCGCAACCTGAATATTACAGAAACTACACGTGGTGGTGGGACACTACTTGCTGTACATAACTCCATCAAAGTACAACAGCTGGATCTCATCTCTATTCTCACTGATTTACCTTTTTTAGATATTGTTGCTTGTGTATGTGACCTAAATAATGGTGTTAAATTACTAGTTATAGTTTTATAGCTCCCCAAAACACTTTCAGCAAGTGATTTAGTAACGTTACTGGAACATCTTGAAGAAATTTTCCTAGTTTATGAGCACTTGTTAATTTTAGGTGACTTTAACATACCTTGTTTCATAAATGAGAATATTGTTGATAAACTTTATTTGTTATTAAGAAATTTCATGAATTTCTTGCAATTGAAACAATACAGTCATGACAACTATCTTGACCTAGTATTATCTAACATTACATGCCATTTGTTTAGAGACAATGCTCCCTTAGTTAAAGAAGATTCGTTTCACCCTGCACCCTTGATCGGGATGTCATTGTGTACACCTCATAATCAAACCTTCAAAGGTATAAGTGTGAACAACACACATAACTTCAGAAAAGCTAATTTCTTACAATTATATAATATGTTACTTGAAATTGACTATGCTATTCTGAATGATTACTCTAATATTGATGAGGCTTGCTCTGAATTCTATAGTATGGTATACTCTGTATTTGATGTAAATGTACCATTATTTCAAAATAAAAAACGTGATTATCCACCATGGTTTGATAGGTCTACTATCGATCTAATAAAACATAAAAATAATGCTAGAACTAGGTATTTTAAACATAAGTCTCGTTAGAATCTTGGAGATCTTAAGCAGCTGAGATCTTTAACCAAAGTTCGAATAAAGGAAGCTCATAATCTCTATTTGGAGAAAAAGGATAACTCCATCACTCATGATACAAAAAGTTTTTGGAACAAAAAAAAAGGCACGACAAGAATTCCTGGTTCTATGCGATTTAATGAAACACTATTAAATGATTCCAAAGAAATTATTGAAGCATTTGGTACATTCTTTGCCAGTGTATACTCTGAACCCAATAACAATAACGATTCCAGCAATATTTCAGATCTGACCAACATTAACTCATCATTTTTAAATATTGTATCGATAAGTCAACCAGAAATTGTAACTAATATTAAAAACCTCAAGAATAAATACACCTCTATAAATGATCAAATACCAAGCATCTTAATAAAAGATTGCGCTTCTGTGTTTGTCGTTCCACTACAGATTTTGTTCAATCTCAGTTTAAAAACAAATGAATTTCCTAGTGTTTGGAAAAAAGCAAAGATTATTCCCATTCACAAATCTGGCAATGTTGGAAATATACTCAATTATTGTCCAATTGCTATATTGTCTAACTTATCTAAGGTCTTTGAGATATGTCTGTATCAACGCATTTATAGCACTTTCTCACATATGATATCACCATACCAACATAGATTTGTCCAAAAGAGATCTACGGATACGAATCTTATTTGTTTGAACACGTATATTGCTGCTATTCTTGACAACAAGGACAGGTTGATGTATTATATACAGATTTTTCGAAGGCCTTTGATGAACATGATCACACTATTCTTCTAGGCAAGCTCAAATCCATTGGATTTAGTACCTCCTTAGTAGCGTTTTTTTACTCATACCTCATCAATAGATCGCAGTTTGTGCAGTATTGCAGTCAAAGATCAAATTCATTTATCGCCAAATCCGGCGTGCCTCAAGGTTCAAACATTGGTCCTCTACTGTTCCTGTTATTTACTAATGATTTGGCTGAAACCATAATCGGATTGAAACTAATTTTTGCTGATGACTTGAAAATATTTCTAGAAATAAATACAATAGATGACTGCTATGCATTACAGAATGATCTGGACAATGTTTTCGAATGGTGAGCCAACAATAAATTAAGTCTAAATATTGGTAAATGTTGTGTTGTTAGCTTCAGTCGTAAAGTCCATTCTATTTTGTTCGATTATCTTTTAGATTCAGTAATCATTTCTCGTAATACTACAGTCAAAGTTTTAGGTGTTTTTATACGATCATCAGTTCACATTCAATCTACATATACGTGGCTTAGAACTTTCAATATCTTTCCTAGAAGAGGTTTTGATCATCAATTATTATTATCTACTTTTGATTGTTTGACATTTGAACTGAGAAGAAGAATAAGGAGCACAATATTCCTCCACAATTTGTAATTAATAATATTGACTGCAGTTACTTATTAGGTAAATTAAATTTTGTTGTACCTAGATTATCTTATCGCTCTTTCTTAACTTTTTACAATGTTAGGTCTAATACAAAAGTATCATCTAGATTTCCGATATTTGTCATGACAACAAACTTTAATGTTATTTGTTCAACATGTGACTTATTTTTCAATAGTAATCAATATCTTATTAGTGTGGTTAGGTGAGGTTTTTTATTTTTTATTTTTTATCACCATGTAATTTAAGAATTTAGTTAGTTTATTTTCATTATTCCCATAAGATATTATTTTTGTTATATATTTCTTGTTATTGTTTATATTATGTTGCTCTGTATTGTTTGTCTTATAATTTGGTTAACCTGTTGGGCATATATATACTAAATAAATAAATAAATAAATGAATGATGGAAAAACAACTACATGCAAGCACTGCTCATGTAATCATGTGAACGCTTGGAGTTCGTGGTTCTCCTAACCTAACTTTTAGTTCCGGAAGTTGATATCTAGAATTCAACTGAAAGGTCTATCTTAACGAGTCCTTTAAAATCTGTGTTATAAAAAGTACATACTGTTATCCAAATGTTTGGTCGGATTATCGAAGTATTCGATTTCCTCAGAGCGCGGATTATCGATTTTGGAGTGTTTACGCTGTTGTTATTTCCAATCGCTTCTAATACCACTCGCGTGGTTCAATATGTTTTGAACATACATATTGAAAAACGATAATGTTTGTTTGTAACACTATAAATTAGAAATATTTACCCTTCTCCAAAAAAACACCTACAGTACTGAGAACCTTTCGACAACCAAGTAGCTATCATCAGAGTGAACTAAATTATAAATCAAAATGTGCCTGTTTAAATACTATTTAGGGATAATAATGCAAATGAGGGGTCAGCCTCAGCTGGAGATAAATCGGAATTTAAAGAATTGCTTTTTCGTTTATTCATCTCCATTGTCCAAGGTTATGTGCTGAACTTCGTTGTTGTAATTTTGCTAGGTCAAGGAGACGTTCAATAATAACCTATGAACAAGACTGAATCCGCCGTAGTATATATATTCTCTTAAGCATTTATCATGCTAACTTTCATTCTGTAATGAGAGACAATGTTATAAATTGGGGCTCCGGTTTTTCCTCCAATAGGGTATTTATCCTCCAAAAGTATGCAGTACGTATTATTTTATCTGATATTCCCTCTAGAGAATCCAGTAGATCTGACTTAAAAAAAATTATATATTAACTTTTCTTACCATCTACGTTTATAAATTATGTCGTTTTATTCATAACAATAAAACATCATTTTCTAGGAACTGTGTAGTTCACAATTATGATACACGCAATAACTCTGATTTTATTCCTGATATTCCAGCATACAACTGCCTTCTATCGAAAGAACTTCTTTTATAACGGTTGTAAATACTATACTGGTCTCTCATAGTATATAACAGAGTTTATAAAACTGTACCAATTAGAAAAACATTCGAAAAAATATTTATTGGATGAAAACTTCTTATTATACTGATGAATTCTATTTGTGATAATAAATTTGATCTCTATAGTGACACATTTACCTACTACAATCTACAATTTTGTAACTCTATTGGTTTGCTTTATAAATAAAGCATATTTCTATTTCTATATTTCGCGCAATTCAGATATCTAGGTAATTTAGAAGGGATGGAGATGTATAAGCAAAAAAGCAATTCATTAAATTCCGATTTATCTCCAGCTGATGGTAACCCATTGTTTGCTTTATTATCCCAAAATAGTCTTTGAACAGGCACATTTCGATTTATAATTTAGTTTATTCTTATGATGGCTACTTGGTAGCCGAAAGGTTCTCATTAGTTTAACAGTATTTTTAGTGGATAAGGGTGAATGCTTTTTATTTAGAGTGTAATAGTGTATCCACAGTGTGAACTCTTTATAGCTTATTAGTGTGTTTGCGAGTTTTGCGATTATTTGCAGCTGATAAGATGGTACGACTTCGAAGTTCTTAATATGCTGGCATTAGAATATGTAGCAGAGAGATTAGATAACCCAATTCTCAATAGTACGTTGAAAGTTTTCGGAAAAATGAGCAGCTCCGAAAATATCGAGTTTTATAGTGATATTCAAGATCTTCTACAATATTGGAAAACTCATCAGAGAGCATTCACAAAACACTTTTTTGAGTTGGTCAAACGTTGTGAGGATACTTCTTTCATTGAAATTAAGACTATAAAGAAACATCAGTTCAAAGTACGCTTCCGATATTATTAAGTAATCAATAATGATAGCATATGTAGGCTAAGCGTTCAATTATTTTTTTAATTACATATCGTGAAATTTTCTACAATTGATTATGTTATTTAGGAGCAGATTTTCTGTAAATAATTACGTCTAAATTTAAACTCCTCTGTAGCATGAAGTGTAAGCGTCATGCGTAATTGAAGGGTTAAGCGTTTTAAATGGAGGGTAAAAACTAATAAACAGTTCTATTCTGAAGTTATATGTAGCAGAAAATTCGTTCCCAGTGAGCATTAAATAATGTGTCTTACTTTTGACGCGAACATATCTGTGAATTATAAGTTTGTGAGATGTTAGAAAATTATATCTGCCATAATACACAATAACTAATGAAGTATATTTGAATGTCAATTAGTATTCAAATAACTATAAAGTCTGATGACAATAAAGTAGTTATACTAGTACCCGGATTGAAGCTGCCAGGGACATTAAAGCTTATGTGTGATTGTCCTTCGTTAGTATTGGCCTATAATGTATCTGGAGGACATTTCTGACCAAACCGTTAGTTTAGGATTATGTTATGGAATTTTATTGTTAGTTCGCAAATACCAATGATATTTGGTGATCACTAATCAGTTTCCCCCAATTCTAACACTCTTTTGAACGAGTGTACTATCAAGCATTTTTACTTCCCTCATTAATCGTTGAATTTTTCACTACACTTTTCGTACACTTGTGAGAAAAGCTTGACCACTGCTGTTTGGTTTGGATTATTGACAAATAAACAGGCTCAAATTTCATTTGTAACATCAAATTCATGTTGAAATTAAAGAAGAAAAGAAATAGCACTTAATACAAAACTTTCTCGGTTGAAACACCAACCTCCTAATTTACACTGAGAGAAAAGACGATGCGAAATATGTACATAGCGCTGTGTATAAGCCATTTGTACATTATGTTTGAAATGTGTGGAATATTTTTAATATTTAATTCTTATTGAAATACATATTCTTGTGCATGCATATCAAAACTTATCTTGGTCAAGGGTGGTTGTGGAATCTGAAACGTGTGCCTTACTTTATGTTTGAAATAATTATGTCACTGTCACACTGACATCATCAATAACCTACAAATTTCATACTTATTTATTTCAGTAGTAAAATAATAATGAACTACAAATTATGAAATAACGGTTTCAGTAACAAGAAAAACTAAATTACAGTAATTGTTGGAAATGTCCCCCGTTTTGTTCGATGCACAAGTTGACACGCATCCTCATTCTGTGAAAACCGTTTTGCAGCATTTCCAGCGTTATGGTTGCACATTGCTGAATTATTTTTTGTTGAAGTTCTTGCAAATTATTCACCGGAGTTGACGAACGTCATTGACAACTTCTTCGGTACGAACTCTTGATCTACCAGCACCTTTTTTATGAGTCACACAACCAGTTTCGCGAAACACTTCAACACAATTTGTAAGGCACGCATAAAAATTGTCCGGTAATATTGCCACGTTTAGGGAGTGCTCTCGAGAATTGTCCAAACACAAACGTTGACTGTATTGCCAATTTCCATTAACTAGCGCACCAGTTCGAAAATAGGCTTCAATCATGAAAATTTTGTGCTGTGTGGTAAGAGGCATGATTCAAAAACTGGATTAGAATATTTTAGCACAATGACTTAACAGATTCTGACACAACGAAACGTATTCAAAAATTTGAAGTAAGACACACGTTTTACATTCCACAACCACCCTTGACCAAGATAATTTTTAATTTGTAGTTCATTATTGTTTTACAACTGAAATAAATAGGTATGAAATTTGTAGGTTATTGATGATGTCAGTGTGACAGTGACATAATTATTTCAAACGTAAAGTAAGACACACGTTTCAGATTCCACAACCACTCTTGACCAAGATAATTTTTGATATCTCAGTACTTTTGTTCTCTTTTTATTCATAAATCATTTTCATATAATTACACAAAAATATCTACAATATACGTTACATAATATGTATATATGTGATCTTACTTGTTCATTTATATAGAGTTGAAGAAAATAACAAAGATTATATGTACAATATTCGCATTATTAACAAATGTGAAAAGTAATAACTGGGTACAAACAGCATATTATATTATAGCACGTTGGTGATTACATCAATAATTGTAGTTTATTTGTATACAATTGTATATCCCACACACTGAGAACTTAATATTATATTATAGCACGTTGGTGATGACATCAATAATTGTAGTTTATTTTTATAAAATTGTGTATCCGACCACTGAGAACACAATATTATACTATTCTCAGTGGACATCTGGTCTGTGTTGCGCGGCAGTCCATATAGGATAACCTGGGCCACTGAGAGTCGTGTCACTGGTCGTGTACGTGGTTGCCTTGATCTTGCTACGTTCTTATTGAAACTTGTTTGGATATTTGGAAAATGGATACAGTTGTTGTTGTTGAGTTGTTGGAGATTTGGGGGTTTCAAGAATTGGTCGCGAAATTTGATTTACTCATCAGAAGAGTAATTATTCACAATAGTTCTATTTGATTAAAAAAAATTAGACCACTAGCATGTTTGTAGTAGTTTAAATATAGGAGAATTGTATTTTTTCATTTTATTATTATTAAATTTTAATAACAACAATTAGACTTACTTTTATTTATTTCTATTTTTATCGGAATGTATTTAAGAATTTGATACAATAAAATAGGTGATTATTTATTTCATTTCATTTTCATTTGATTTTGAGCATCGAAAGTGTTAAGTTGTGTCGAGAAATGCCAAGCATATTACGTATTTACTAAGTGTCTAAGTGATAAAAATAAACAAATTTTACATTGTTATACTCCTGGATTAAAGTAGTACTATTTGGTGAGTACGAAACAAAGTAATAAGTGTAGATAAATTAGTTTTTGATGCAAGTAAGAAGCCAATGAAATAAACTTTACATAGTATCGAAATATCCAATTAAAGAGGTGCACATAAAACCTTATCGGAATCAATAGTAAAAAATAGATTCTATCGGAATATTTGAATGGAACATTAATTACAACATAAGGGAGTATAAAAACTATGTCACAAAACAATACAGATAAGTTGATATTAGATGAAATTAGGAACCTTCTGGGGAATACGGAAAAAAAGTTATTGGAAAAGATAAATGAAACCAATACTAAACTAGATAAATTTCGTGATGAAAATTACGAAATAAAGAGAAGAATTGAGAGCATTGAAAGGAAATTAAAGAAGAATAATAGCGTCATTTTTGGCCTCAAGGTAGAAGATCATACTACTAGAAATCTGATTAATGAGATAATTTCATTATTTAAAGAACATCTTCAAATTAATGTTAATATCGAAGAATTAAATAATGATGTATATGAAATAGGCAGACAAAATCCTGAACCTATTGTAGTGGAGTTCTTATCATTCTTAAAAAAAGATACTATCATGAAATCTAGCAATAAATTAAAGGGAACACAGATATACATCAATCAAGACCAAACAAGAGAGCAACAGCAAGACAACGAAAACTGAGGCATCACTTAAAATTGGCAAAGAAACAAAATCTTAATGCGTATATTAAAAAGAACCAGTTATATGTGAATGGGGAAGTATATCAAGCTAAACAATTAGATGAATTGAATGACGTTGGAACTTCTGAAATAAGTACTGCACTCTCAAACAGCGCTCTAGCCACACCATCTCTACGGAAAACTATTCTGAATGAATAGTAATGATGAATTTATCGAAGATTCGCAAATGAATTTTATATCAAACAAAAACAACTCCCAGCAACGAGAAGTCCTAATTGTCAATGATACACACGATATTGATAAATCGGTACTTAATACTGCTGTGGGTATAAAAATCAAACAACGGAAAATTCTGCGTAGTAATTCAAGTAGTTCATCATCAGGAACAAATAATAAGTTCAAACAGAATCATCCTTCGGCAAGTTAATTTTTATATTTTTTTAAATTATTTGTGTGATATTAATTGAAAAGTGTAAAATAATATAACATGGATCAATATATTAGAGATTATGAGGTCGATAAAATTGAAACTGAAACTCTTTCAAATTCAGAAGAAGCTAATTTAATTTTAAATGTAAATAAGAAGTCATGTAATTTCAAAATTATGGATCAAAACATAAGAAGTATACGAAAAAATTTTGAGGCCTTGGAGGTACTAATGACTCAATTCGAAGAAAAATTCGATTGTGTAGTTTTAAGTGAAACATGGAATGTAAGTAATATTAATATTTTTAAACTGACCGGATACAATATCATTTATAACAACGGTAATTACAACCAAAATGATGGTGTCATAATTGTCATTAAAGATGACATCGAATGAAGTTATGTAGTTGATCAGTTGAATAATATATCTATAATAAATTTGCAACTTGATATTTCTGGTATAAGATTTACAATCCTTGCAGTTTATCGGTCTCCTAGTTATATTGTGAAGGAATTCAATGAAATGTTAAGAAATTACCTAGAATTTAAGTCATTACATAATAATTATAATATTTTAGTAGGAGATTTTAATATAAATATCTTAGATGATACAGTTCCGCTAACATCTGAATACTTGAATATTTTAAATGAACTTGGGTTCAAATCTTATATGAATACTTTTACTCGTGAAGAGTAAAAATACCAAAATATGTATAGATCACATATTTATTAAAACACTCAAATAATGTGAAGAATGTATATTACCAATGGTTATAAAAACAAAGATAACTGATCATTATCCAGTTACAGTTCAAATTGTTATTAATAAAAATATACAGATAAAAAACCAGACTTTCAAAAAGAAATATATTAATTACAATAAATTACGAGATGAACTTGCAACTATTGACTGGAGCGAAGTTTACAATGATTGTAGCATAGAATCTTTAACAAATACGTTTATAAAAATTATCAAAAATACAATAAGTAAGTCTACAAAATATGTCACTATTAGAAGATGCACTAAGAAACGTAAGGACTGGATAACAACAGGGTTGATAAAATCTATAAATATTAGAGATAAACTATTTTCAAATCTATTACAAAATCCTCACAATTTAGTACTAAAAAACCAATATAACCAATATAGAAATAAATTAAACCATTTAATCAAAAAAACTAAACTCTATTACTATAAAAAATTAATAGAAAACAATCAAAATTCTTCTAAAAATATATGGGATACTGTTAACAAATTGACAAATAACCGTAACAGGCAGTTAAATAAAATAAGCGAAATAAGGGATAGCGAAAACAACGTAATTGTAGATAGTACCAACATCGCGAATTCTTTCAATGTTTTCTTTTCAAACGTTGGGAAAAAATTAGCAAATAAAATTAAAAAAGTAATCAAAGCACACAACCTTCATTTAGCAATTGTTCCTCATTTTATCTGTTTCCCACTGACTGTAATGAAATCAACGGCATCATCAATGACTTGAAACCTAAAAAAGCGTGTGGAATAGATGAAATTCGATCGGATTTATTGAAAGAAGTAGGCAATTATGTAGCTGAACCTGAGTTTCGTCATTGATAAGATATTTTCCACAGGCGAATGTCCAATAGCTTTGAAAACAGCGATAATCAAATCAATCCATAAGGCAGGAATTAAGACTGAATTAACAAATTATAGGCCTATATCAATTATTACTAACTTTAGTAAAATATTTGAAACAGTTTTAAAGAACAGACTTTCAAATTTCATTAAAGAGCATAAAATAATATCCCCAAACAGTTTGGATTCCAGGAGGGCAAGTCAACAAACGATGCTATTAAATGTATAACAAGCAAAATTTATCGTAACCTCGATGAAGGGATACTATCATTGTGTGTATTTGTCGATCTGCAAAAGGCATTTGATACAATTAGCCACAAATTAATGATTGAATGCCTCGAACAAATTGGTATACGTAGTACTCCATTACTCCTGTTCAAAAGTCATCTTTAAAATAGACCACAAGTAGAAGAAATAAACAATGAAAGAAGTGATATTCAAACAACGCAATATGGAGTTCCACAAGGGACGATACTGGGGCCAATTCTCTTCACACTATATATGAATAATCTTCTCAATCTGAACATAGTTGGTGAAATAATAGCTTTCGCAGATGATATGGCAATACTGTTTACTGGTAAAAATTGGGATGGAATTAAAATGAAAGCTGAACAAGATATGCTGAAAATTAAGGATTGGCTTGATCAAAAATTGCTAACGATAAATTTTAATAAAACTGTTTTTGTTCCGTTCACTTCCTACAAACCGTATCTACCACAGTTCGACACTTTACAATTAAATCAAGGTACTGATAATTACATTATTCGCCGATCACGTAACATTAAATATCTTGGTGTATATATTGATGAACACATGAAATGAGATGTACATTGCAATCATATAAACAACAAACTTCGATCATTTTTATACCTATTTAAATTATTGCAGCAAATACTAAAAATAAGTCAACTAAAAACTATATACTATGCACTAATTGAATCTCAGCTAAGATACGGTATCATCGGATGGGTTGGGGCATTAAACTCGCACATGTACAATTTACAAGTATCACAGAAAAGAATACTAAAAATTATGCTAAGCAAGAAAAGCACATACTCGTCTGATTTGTTATTTAAAGAATCACAAATTCTAGACATACGTCAAATATATTTCTTGCTCTTAGCTGTTAAACAATTTTCCGAAAATAAAATAATTAAAGATTGTGTATACGATATCAGAAATAGACAAGTTAACTTACCTACTATAAAGATGAATAAAGCGATAGGCCAAAGATCTGCGACCTTTCTTTCCTCGAAAGTATTCAATACACTCCCTATAGAAATAATAAAAAAGGCACAAACTAAAAATATTTTCAAATATAGATGTAAAACTTTCATCCTCAAATTACCTAGACTCACTATCCACAATATAATCGGCAATTATGTTTAACGTACTATTAATTTGTTTCTAAATCTAGATAAAAACATTCATACTCGTACATACCTGAAATAAATATTTTATCGAACTAAAAATAACTCAAGATCTCACATTATGTATTATATTATTGTGCACAAATTACCTATGAACATCTTTTAAATTGTTTAATACTTTATATTATTATTATATAAGGTAGAATATTCATTCACTTCTGTGATTTATATATATACATCAAAATTAATTAATTAACTATTTATACACAGCTAGTTTATTCTATCTATGCATAGGCGCACTCTCTCTCACACTCACACGCATATTCACACTCTCACACACACACACACACACTTACTCACACATACTCACACTCACACACTCACTGACACACACACTCACACAAACACACCCACACTCACTCACACACCCACTCACACTCACACTCACATACACTCACACTCACACACTTTCTACTTTTTATTATTGTAATATTTTATTGTTCAAATTAATTGTTAGCTATAGTCCACCCACAAGTGTTACTTAACACTTATGTGGTAAATTTGTTTATTGTAAAACTTTGTTTCACACAAAGTATATCGGTATATATATATATATGTATATGTCTGTAGTATATGTGTATATGTATATATATATATATATATATATATATATATATATATATATATATACGTGATATATTATAAATTATTGTATTGTCTTTTGATCAATAAACATTATATTATTATTATTATTTATTCAAAATATAGCTCCCTAGAAATTTTTGAAATTTTAATAATAACTAAGTGCGCACTGATAACTGTGATTTATGTCTTAAGTTTTATGGTATTTCTACTTATTCGTCCTGAAGAACATCTGAAGGACGTTGAGTGTCTGATGCCGCATATTATTCTGATCTTCTGATCCAGTTCTTGATGTGCAATTTAATGTTATACTGATCAGGTATTATAAGTAAAAAGGCTTCTCCTAAAATTACTTTTTAATAGGTTTCGCCCTACAAAGGATCATGCACAAAATATTAATAGGTTTCGCCCTTCAAGGATCACGCTCAAAATACATTGATTTTATCATTCAGTCAAATTCTCTGGAAATATCAGGACCCTGTAGATTTTTTCAAGAGAAAAAGTTTAAATGGGCGCAAACTCCGATTTTTCGCAATTGCAGTTCAAAAATAAAACAATTAACAAAAACTTGTATTTTTAATTTTCCCAAGCTTACTGTTATGTATAGATAGTATTTCTTAAATACTGTTTGTTGGATTTCCTTCAGAATCATAAAACGTGAACTAGGAATAGTTGGAAATACACAATTTTTAATTTTTCTATTTTTGAACTGCAATTGCGAAGAAATTAGCCGTTATCGCAGTTTGCGCTCATTTTACTTTTCTCCTTTCTGATTATCTTCAGATCACAGGGATTTCCTAACAAGTCTACAACAAAAAAGTAATCAAGAATATTCACTATTGGTAAGTACTGAAGTTACCCAGAGATTTAAGGAGAAACTGCTGTCATTTAAAATAAGTTTTGAGAACATAATACCTTTTTTCTTATTATCTGAAGACTGGTATTTGACGAAACATCAAGAACTAAGATTTAAACACAACAATATATAATAGAAATAAACAAAATATATAAATAATTTAATGAATATTTCAGTTACAAAATTAGACGATTTTGTACAACAATTGTCTACATAAATGGTACAATTATTTGAGATTTATAGCAAGTATTGTGTAGGAAACCTAAAATATTTGTTCCAGAAGTACCTATGTACAACGGACTCAATATCTCCTGGCATGTATATATATATATATATATATATATATATATATATATATATATATATATATATATATATATATATATATATATATATATATATATTGTAGGTATGTTTTCTTGGTATATTGGTTCGTATATATACTGATAATGAAATAAAAATTCTGTTTTTTATTTCATTATCAGTATATATACGAACCAATATACCAAGAAAACATACCTACAAATATTACAAATGGTTCAAGAATATCAACAAAAGAATATATTTGTCATGTAAACGTTACTTCTCTTGTTGATGAGTAGCCTGTCATAGAGTATGAGCTGCGATATTGATTCAAAAATCAATGGAACTGTCTGTCGTATACATTACACGTGATTATATTAGCTTCCAAAAACGTCAAAACTTATCGATTCCCTTTTAAGCCGAATCGGATTGAGTTCCGACAAATCCGTTCCTGGCGGGTGTCATATAAGGAACATGTCTGCCAAGTTTCAAGTCGGGGTACGTTCTATGATTTCGGACTTTTCGTGATCACTGATGAGTTGGCTATGACTTTAATGTATAACCAGCTATTATCCGCGGACTATGCTGTTATTTTGAAGTACCACTTTCCATTGTCTATTTAAAATTCAACCTAAAAATGATAACGTATTATCTAACATATATGAGTAACAGTTTTGAGGTTACATACCATAGAACTATCTTAAACTTGATTAGTTATTAATAATAGAAATGAAATGTTTATCATATAACTAATTCATAAAATAATCATAGATATTTAGAATTGTATAATCTTAAAATAATGTCTTGCGCTTAACTATATTCAATTCATTTCAAATTGATAATTAGCCATACACTACTCTTTCACACAACCGATCCAATGTTTTCGCAGTTTTAATTGGATTTTAAAAACACAAGTCGGCTGCAGACGCATTTCATAAATCGAAATCATCTTTTCTAAATCACATGAAAACATTAATTGACGAAACAATTTTTGATAAAGATGATAAAGTATTATTGAAACGTCAATAAAGAGAGCTTTATTTTATTTTCACTCATATCTAAGAACCAGCATACCAAGAAAACATGAAATTCTTTTATACCTGGTGTAATATATTGGTTGATAATAATTATCTTTCTAGAATTAAATCTGAATAAGAACTAATATTTTAGAATTTGTATGATGTCCAGTGTACACACAAATATGATCACAGGTCATAAAAGAGTGCGAAGTCATTGGCACTTGCACTCTTGATTTACACACTAGCAAATTTCTTAAAAAAGTTCAATAAATCTTCGATAAAATTTATGTGTTCTTCAAGTTTTTTCTTAGTGCGAAATTTATTATTTTTGTTACTTAGAAGATTACGATAAATTTATCCGCTGTCCTAATGAATTGTAACGTATTTAGTTCTGTGCGATGCACGTATTTCTTTAACTGGATTGTAAGTTGTGTGTTAAAGATATTTAACCGTTAAAAGCAATTTTCAGTAACGCTTGTTCTGCATATCAAATGACTTCTCGCATTTTAGTAAGACGAGAACGTTTCGTTGCGGTTTTACTTTCCTGAAAAGTACGTATTAATTAGCTGGAAGGAAGTGCTAAACAACCTTATTAACTCAACACGCGCGTCAACAAAATTAATTAAATTGACTCATTTAATCTATTCCATGAATGTCCACTATGTTGAAAATGAGTGTGGAAATATGTTAACACTGTCTTCAATAATAGATTTCCATTTGACGCAAAATTGTTTCACTTAATTAAACGAGACAGTAACTAGTTAAATAGCTTCTTAGCAAATTCTCGGATGCACAGATTTCAATAATAATAAACGAATATATTCCCTATACGCTTGCTACGTCAAGGTATTCTAAAACATCGAACGTGTAAAATCTCTTCCATTATCGTATTGTTATCGATAGATTATTGATATTGAACATGCTCATCTATAAACTTGTCAAAGTATTAAATTGTTATTGTCAATATGATATGATCAAAATGTTAGGTACATATAATTATCAATATTGGATATGTTGGATTTTGAGAATTCAGTTGCTAATAACTAATTATTTAGAAATAATCGATTCTCATTAAATACTTCAAATTCCACATTGGTATTTGATTAAAAAACATTTGCTCATGCCCAAAATTAGAAAGAGCTGTTTTGCCTGATGTAATTTTGTTATGCATAAAATAAAGTCAAAGCTTTCATCCATATTCTTAACACTCATTATTCAATACCTCTAAACTTTTATTGGAGAACGTATTGATAAAATTTTGTTTTTACTTCAGTATTTTGTCTATATTGACTGAATAGCTTTAGATCAACTGTAATCTCAACTCATGAAGACCGTTTTTTGATTCATCTATTTCTGCGTCATATATAAGATGTTATTGTTTTCCGCCCAATCTACAATATCAACCTTCTTGCAGAAGAGCAGGAGTATTCCTCCATAGAAATGATGTGATACGATGGCTTATGAATTTCAGCTTTTGATCATTTTCGAAAAATCATATCATGATTCTTGTTTGTTCCCCTTTGAATAAATCTTTCAGAGGTTTTAGGCATCAGGAAAGACTTCACGAATTCGTAAGTTAGGCCAACTCTCTTATAAATAGAATCTTCAGCGTACATTTTATTGATATTCTTGAACCATTTGTAATATCTGTATGCTTTCTTGGTATATTGGTTCGTATATATACTGGAAATAACATAGGCAGAACCAAATCTACAATAAAAAATATCCTACCTACCCAAATCTACAATACATATTTAGGATTAGAAACTCAAAAATTTGAAAAAACTTCAATAAAATTAAGCATAGAAATATTGAGAAAATAAATAAATTAAATAACAATAACAAAAGAAATCTCATAGTTGATAATAATGGCTAATGAATTTATCTCAAACAAATGTTCCAAGAAATGTAATAGAAACTTCAGCTCTCGGTGAGAAATTTAGTAATACTAGAGTTCTATATAACGAAAAACAAATACCTATTAATAACATAATTTCTTCACTTGAAACTGAAATTGCTGAAAAACCTACTCAAATAGCAAATGAAATAAGATCAAAATGTATCAACACAATAACTAATTCCAAACAAACAGTTAAAAATAATAAAAATGAAAAATCAATCAAAAATTTCAAAGAAACCAAACAATTCATCAAATCTAACCCACGAATCACTATCTTAAAAGGAGATAAAGGTAATAAAACTGTTATCATGGACACAAATGAATATGAGGATAAAATTTCTACAATGTTGAATGATCCTGAAGTATATAAGGAACTAAATAATAATCCAACTAATATTCACCAAACTAAAAATAATAACTTAGTAAAAAAATGGTTTGAAAAGAAATATATTTCAAAATACATTCATAGACAATTAACAATACATAATGCTCATCCTCCAAAAATATGTGGTTTACCCAAAATTCATAAACCTAATATACCAATGCGACCTGTAGTATTCAGCATTCAATCACCTTTTTAAGAAATGGCTAAATACTTATCCAACATACTAAAAAACATAGCTTACAAAAATGAGTTTTACATCAAAGATTCTTGGGTTTTCAAGGAATTCATTAACAAATATTCTAGTATCACTAGATGTCACATCTTTATATACAAATATCCCTCTAGAATTAGCTAAACAAATAATTCAAGATAAATGGGATGAAATAAAACTATATACAAATTCACCTATGAATGAGTTCTTAACAGCTATAGAATATACATTCACAGCTAAGTTTTTTACAATATAAAGATGATTGTTATAAACAATTAGATGATTGTGCAATGAAATCTCCAATATCGAGTATCATAGCCCAAATAGTAATGGAATTCCTTGAAGAAAAAATAGTATCTCAACTAAATTATAATATAGCCTTCTTCAAAAGATATGTTGATAATTGTATTGCTGCAATTCCTGAAAACAAATGTAATGAATTTTTGAATTCTTTCAATTCCTTCCACTATAAGTTGCAATTCACGATCGAAATAGAAAATAATAATGAAATAAATTTTTTAGATTTAACTTTAGTAAGAAAATCAAATGATAACAAAATTCTAACAAAACGGTATACCAAACCTACTTGGTCAGGAAGGTATACTAATTTCAATTCTAATATACTTACCTAAACAATATAAGAAAAATGTTATTATAAATCTAATAGATAGAGCTATTCGACTAAGTTCTCCTGAACTGAGAACTTTGTCTATTACAAAAACAAAAGAAACTTGAATAAAAAATGGTTATCCCATTGATTTAGTCAATTCCATAACTAAAGACAAAATTCATAAATTTTATATCTCATCTGGTGAAATCAATACCAATAATGAGAAATCAAATGATGAGTATTACATATCACTACCACATATTAAAGGTCTTTCAGAAAAAATTTGTAATATAGTGAAACCTTATGACCTACATATATGTCATAAGAGTTATTTAAATCAAAAAAGTCTCTTTACTAAAATGAAAAGCAGCGTACCTTTCAAAAAAATAACCCATACTGTTTATTCCATATCTTGCAAAGATTGCGAAAAGGTATATATTGGCCAATCTTCACAATACCTCGAAAAACGATTGAATGGGCACAAATATACCTAAAATTCATCAACTGCGCTCAATAAACATGTAAAAGACACTAACCATACATTCGACTACAACAATACAAAAATTTTAAATATTGAAAGAAACGACAACAAACGTTTGATATTGGAATGTATTCAAATTAAAAAGAACAATTGTGTAAATAACAAAATAGATTCCAATCTTTCGAAACTTTACAATAATCTAATTCAAACTTAACAAAATTTTATTAGTTTGAAGTGCCACTTTCCACTTGTCTATTTAAAATTCAACCTGAAAAAGATAACGTATTATTCAACTATGACACTAGGAGTAACAATTTTGAGGTTAAATTCCATAGAATTATCTTAAACTTGAATAGTTGATTATGATAGATGTAGATGTTTATCATAGAATAACTATTTCATACAATAATCATAGATATTTATAATTGTACAATCTTATAATGTCTTGTATTTAATCATATTCAATCCATTTCAAATTGTAATTAGCCATACATTACTCTATCACACACAACCGATCCAATGTTTTCTGCAGTTTTAATATATATATATATATATATATATATATATATATATATAGATATATATATATATATATATATATGTATATATATATATACAGATATATATATATATATATATATTTATGCAGAACTGGATTCTCGGGTATTGATTCGCGTTGTGTGGTTTCGGTCCTCAAAAGGACCAATTTCACGACGTTTCGGCAAAGTCGCATTTGCCATCTTCAGGTGATTCGACCGTAGAGTCTGGAATATCTAGGCGAACTGACGCTTACTTGGAGGGACAGGTATTTATATCCCCCGTTATGCTTGACCTTTGGACTTTCGAACTATTTCACGCTTGGTTGATTTCTACGTGTTTGGCTCCGAGTGACACGTTTGGATGATGTCATTGCGACGCTGGAATAAGCCGGAAAGTTTCCGTGACCTGTTGCACGTGCACTGGATACCACGTTCTCTCTTGTTTTTGTTGTATCTTCCGACTTTCTAAAGCGGGTTTCCATGTTGCTGGTAATCTTAGTCCGTCATCTCGTTTGTTAAGACTATGTGGACGTTTCTCGATCTCTATTGCCTCCCTGGTTATTCTGGTGTAGAAGTGTTCAATGTTGGCTAGAGTCTTTGTGCCGCTAAAGTTGATCATATGGCCCGTACTTCTTACATGTTCAGCTAGTGAAGACGTGGTTTCGTTTTTCGACACAGCGTTTGCATGTTCAGTCTTTCGCACATCAATGCGTCTGTTGGTCTGTCGGATGTATGTCTTTTCACAATCACCACATGGCACCTCGTACACTCCTTGGCATTCTAGAGGAATTCTGTCTTTTGGATTCCGAAGAACATTTTTGATTTTCCTATCTGTTGTGAAGGTTGTTTTGATATCATGACGGCTCAGTATTTTGCAGATTTTGTCAGTTGTGCCTTTTATGTAAGGTAGAAAAGGGTTTCCCACTGGTTGATCTTCATTGTTGACATCCTTCTCATTTTTGCGTTGAGAGTTATGAATCTGTTTCCTTGAATAGCCATTCATCCTAAGGGCTGCTCGGATGGTTTCCATTTCTCCATCGAAGTTCTCCGCATCAGCGAGACGTTTTGACCCTGTCATGAGGGTATTTACGACTGATTGTAGCTGGGATGGATGGTGATGCGAGTTACTATTCAAATATCGGTTCGTGTGGGTCTTTTTTCTGAATACTGTATGTCCCAAACTGCCGTCAGTTTTCTTTGTTACCAAAACGTCTAGAAATGGTAATTGGTTGTTCTCTTCGGCTTCTATTGTGAATTTTATCCGATCATGGATTCCATTCAGGTGATCGAGAAACCCTCTTAGTTGTCCTTCTCCATGTGGCCAAATAACGAAAATATCATCTACATATCTGAGCCAAAGTTTGGGTTTTAGTTGCGCTGTGTTAAGAGCTTTAATTTCAAAATCCTCCATGAAAAGATTTGCGATCACTGGTGAGATTGGTGATCCCATGGGTGCTCCTTCGATTTGATTTTATCGCTGTCCCTCGTACATAAAGTAAGTATTGGCTGCACAGTGTTTGGCCAAGTCAATAATGTATCCTTCCGGTTTGTATTTATGTTGGATGATCTCTAGGGCTTCGTTTATGGGTACTTGTGTGAACAAAGATGCTACGTCGAAGCTTACTAATATGTCGTCAGGTTCTACTATTTGCATATCTAGAAGTTCGATAAAGTGTTCCGCGTTCCTCACATACGATGATGCTGTCTCAACGTGCGGTTGTAACTTCTTGGCTAGGAATCTTGCTAAAGCATGTGATGGTGAGCCGATAGAGCTTACTATTGGTCTCAGAGGTACTGCTTGCTTGTGTATTTTTGGGAGACCATACAGTTTCGGACATCTGGATGATTTTTCTCTTGAAATGAGATGTAACTGTAACTCAGGGTCGATAGGAGATGCCTTGATTTTCGCTTTTGTTGTTTTCTCTAGATATATAGTGGGATCAGACCTAATCTTCTTGTAAGTCGGATCGTCCAATAGCGCAGCCATCTTGGTTCTGTAGTCATTTGTGTTCATGACAACGGTTGCATTTCCTTTATCTGCTGGTAGGATGATGATGCTTTCGTTCTCTCGAAGAGTTTTCAGTGCTAGGAAATGTTCCTTTCAGGTGGCTTCGAGGTTCGTAGAATACGCGACACATCTTGGCGTTCTCTCGAAGAGTTTTCAGTGCTAGGAACTCGTAGTGTGAAATGTTCCTTTCAGGTGGCTTCGAGGTTCGTAGAATACGCGACACATCTTGGCGAATAATCTCTGCTTCACTTTTATCCTGCAGCGAAGTTATAGCAGATTCCACGTTGCAAATGATGTCTTCCAATGGAATGCGTACCGGTGCAATAGCGAAGTTAAAACCTTTAGCAAGGACATCCATGGAGGCCTTATTCAAAGAATGGTCGGATAAGTTATGGACAACTTTGACAGGATCTATGTTTGTGCTGTCTCCCTCAGGTTTCTGGGTGTCTTTCAGATGATTGAACTTCTTCTTCTGTTTCTCTAAAGTTATTTCAGTGTTTTTCTCTGCTCTGAACTCGGCAAGCTGGTCAATTCTTTCCCAAAGTAGAGGATTGATTTCATTGCTGAGATAGAGGTGAACACGTAGTAGCTTGCTGTCAGTATCATCCAGAATTCTTCTTGTTTGGTGAATGGCATCTCGAAGCAGTGCAAAACTCGTTCTTCTCAAGATGTTCTTCGTACTAGTTGTCTTTGTGTGATATATATATATATATATATATATATATATATATATATATATATATATATATATATATATATATATATATATATATATATTTGGAGTTGAACTCCAAACATTTGAACTGTACTCCAAGACAGGTCAAATCTGTGCCTTGTAGATCATGAGAAGATGCTGGAGTGTAAAGTAAATTCCAAGTTTTCCGTAAAGCAGCATTTCACATGATCGTCCCATGACGGGTACTATTGATGAAGATGATACATGCGTATTGAGGACTTAATAGGAATAATTAGCCGATATCATCATAGTAGGAATTATGGTATTCGGCCTCCTGGAGAAAATAAATGTTTGAGTTGCGGTTGCACTAGATGATCCTTATCTAATTCCAAAACCATTTCCAGATCTTCATTTTATTCATCGATCTGTCTCTGTGTTACATCTCTGGTTTCACTGGATCATATCTTCATATTCCCAGTGGAATATCATAGTTGAGATTTATCTGAGAAGAAACTCGACAATAAATGACAAAGCTTGGGTGGCAACGAAAGTTTCCCTAGAAGGCCTTATTGCCACATTCGGTCAGATGCTTTGGAGATATCTAATATGTTACACCATATTTTTTATTGAATGCCTGCTACACATGTGTTACGTAGACAAGTGTACAAGCAGGTCTCCAGTTGAGCTTTTGTTGATTGATTTGTCCATTACTTTAGAAATCACAGATAATAGTGCAATGGATCTATAATTATTATGAAGGATCCTAATTGGAATTGATTGAACTCTAGTGGTTTTCCAGCTGGGAGGAAACACACCAACTTTATATGAAAAGTTGAACAACCTGCAAAGAACTGGTATTAACTCTGGAAATAATTTCTTGAGAACAACAGGTAGAATTCCGTCTGGCCAAATATCCTTTATGTTATTGATCCCAAGCAAAAGTTACGATAAGTGAGGGTGCTCCAGTAAAATCTACTCATTGTGATAATGTAAGCCAATAAGAATACATTTCTGCAGAAGGCGAGCGCCGAAACGTGTTAAACAAAAGTGTGTTTCATTACGATGTAAAGCTGAAAATGGCCAAGTTACTAACCCAGGAGAGTATGGAAACAAATTTCGAATCAGTACATATTTCATTCTGACGAAAAGCTCATAATTGATTCTAAATTCCAATATCTGCCATAAAAAAAATATTTTTCCCAGGTGTTACTTCTGAAAATATGTTATTTTCCTCAACAACTAAAAAACGTTATGTCCATTTGTTTCAGATTTCACGATTGTAATCAGCAGAAGAAATCCTACTTGTTGGCTAATTTGAATAACGTCGAGTTTACCAATGGTATGGGCTCAATCTGAATCAGCCTATACATATATTCATATACATTATATGAATACTGCAATATATAAGACGTTCCTCCAGAAAATTCACAAATTATCAGCTCACTAATCTACAATGTACAGGTCGGTTTCCATACCATTAACTACGATTTGATGGATTAAGATTGTAGATAGACACATACAGATACAGCACGATATCGATTCTGAAATTATAAATGAAAAAGAAACTTTAAGCTCGATAAAACAACGAATTAAAAATTGATTCAGCAGTGAAAAATTTCCTCACCTTGAAATCAAGAGCACATACTTACGTTAGTCTGAGAGGAATAGTAATTCGAATTTCTAAATACGCATTTTGGATACATTCAAATTTATATTGAAAATTGTATTTTCAATCCTATGGAAGTACATTAGGACTGTTGCCAGAATAAATTATATAGCCAATGTATTCATTACAGGTTGAATCATTTCAATAAACAATAATTGAGATCAAGATCAATTTCTAATTCTTCAAATACGCTAGTCTAAATTTCAGTATAAGGAATAACTAATAGATTTTCGAGAAGATATGCATGAAAGAATTTCCCGCATTGCTATGCATGATATCTGCTGTTGGTCATTTCAACTTCCCATTTAGTCAATAATCAGGTAGTAAAATGAAATGCTTTGATTATATGGATTAGCTAATTAGCAGGCGGTTGGAACCCAATGATATATTAAGGCCGACTCTGCAGGGTAAGGGGATGCAAATGCGATGCGAGGTACACATGTGCTTGCTTCTTCGGTACTAAATCATGCAAACGGAAGCAGCCCTCCTGTCTAGTTCGACGGTACTCACTCCTCCAGCTGTGCATGTTCGCTATCTTTTTATTCTTTCTCATACGAACATAAGTTTCAATTGGAATTCACATATTATATTATTTTTATACATACATGTATTAAATATAAAAGATATATCGGTTAACATCATTTTCTTTTTCTATTTATGATTAATAATGATTCTTGACCAAGGTATGAGATACATGTAAATTTTCGGGAAATAGGTCACATTTACACTATGTTTACTATATTTCTGTCCTTACGTACGTTTCGGTCTCACGACAATCATCGGAAGACGTTTAAAAACTAATTCACGTCACTAAAGCACGGTATCCCCTTGAACCAATTGCACTAAGCGTCTTTGTAACATTGATTTCCATTTAAAATGACTAAATCGCTACAACGAACGAAACACAAATAATTGAAAATGTAACACGTTATTGTGTAAAATATATGAATATGTATTAGAAAACAACTACAAAGTAAGCAGTAGGGCTCCCCTTAGGGTGAAGAACCAACCTCACGGAGGAGGGGTTTTAGTAGGTAGGAATCCGGCACATCCGGAGGCACGGACACCCGAGGCGTCTATGCAAGATTTCCCCTCCTCTACGCCAAGAAGAAATGTTTCTATAGTTGAAGACGTCATACCTCAAGCTGACAATAAGAATCCCTTCGCACCAAAACTGTATGACTATGATGGAAAAGATCATCGCTGTACCGTACTGATTTATTGTAACAGCTTCTTATAATACAAAACTTATAAGCATTATAAAGAAACATATAGAAATTTGCAATTAGCTTAGGGAATTCTCGAGCTTTAATGACGTGAATTAGTGTTCGAACGTCTCCTGATGATGGTCATTTTAGCATTTATGCCATTGAGTTTGAATACTCCTTCCAAAATTCAGAAGTTTCAAAGTACAATGATGATGTATTGTATAAGTATTATGTGCAAAATAACATCGAGTTAATTATAATTAATATTCACCCAAGTTGAACGCCTCAAGGAATTCTAGTTTTCAAAGGAGTAAGCATTTATTTCTCAATAGTTTTGATTTATCAATTATTATTCCTCCTAAGTCTTCAACACTTTAACAGTATGTTTATTGGATAAAGGTGATTATTGTTTCTAATTTATAGTGTTATAGTGTATCCACAGTGTGAATTATTTTATAGTTTATCATCCATCATTCTTGTCACAAAAAATGCAGAACGAGCAAGGTGCTGTTGTTCTGTAGTACTTGAGATTTATTTATTATGTTATGACTTCTAATGTTTTACTAGGAGGACAATTAAGAGTCCAAGAATAAACTATGAAAGATTCACACTGTGGATACACTATGATACTATAAATAAGAAATAATAATAATCACCCTTATCCACTGAAAATACTGTTAAAGTACTTGAAACCTTTTGGTTACCAAATATCCATCATCATAGTGAACTGAATTATAACTCAAAATGTGCCTGCTTAAATATTATTTGGGGATCATAATGCAAAAAAGAATGTTTGCATTATTATCCCCAAATAGTATTTAAACAGGAACATTTTGATATATGTATAATTCCGTTTACTCCGATGATGGCTACTAGACAGCACTTTAACAGTATTTTCCGTGGAAATGGTTGATTATTTCTTATCCAAAGAATTCAAGAGCTCATACGCTCCGTATGTTAGACATTTGAAGAAGTTACAACTAAATCTGTAGCTGGAAATTGAAGCATTTTTTGTGTGTTCTGACGGAATGAAGCCCCAAGTTCGTTTTGTTTTTTATTGAACTTTATAGATTCAGAATGGAGAAGAAGATGCAAAAAGCCTTCTTCTTCATCCATGATGGAGAATTTTCATAATATATTATGGTCATAAGTGGAACAGAATCGCTTAGAACATTCGATGGTTACAGGAGGTATTGTTCGAGACCTGCTGTTCAAGATTATGATCGAGGGGGCGTTCGACAATACTATATTCGATTCCATATGCCATGCTGCGGCGGGACTCGGAAACGAGCATACCTGGGTTAGGTGTATCAGGACCATAGACTTATTATCCTGAGGAGACGAAACATCTCATTCATAAAACTCCATTTGACTAGTCGCAATGATTGCATGAAGGATGACAAAGGAACCAACGGACCTCTTTGTCGTCGCGTCATAATTACACCTTATTGGCAACGCTGTAACTAAGAATGAAAACTTGGTACCACTTGTAAGGCAACACCGCTTCGAAATAGCTACGAGAAATACGAAAGCTGTCAAATTGCGTAGTACAGAACAAAGTCCCCATTCATAAAAGGTTCGCGGCGTTGTCGTCTTCTAAACAAATGATGCAATGGAATGGAATACTTCTACATTTAAAAATTTAAATATTGTATAATTCGCTTGTATATTCCAGGTTACCATAAATTATAGAATATTTTTCAGAGAAAACGACATTTCAACAGTATTTCGTCTAATAAAACCAATAAATAATGCTATGGACGTTTTTATAATAATTACAAATCTCAATCCGGCACACAGAACAACTAATCCGGCAACAGCACATTCCATACGGCCATACTTGTAATATACAGCGGCAATGTCTGGCAATGTCTGATCGTGTTTGTAAACAATTATGTCTCCTTAGGATAATAGGTCTATGATCAGGACCATGCTCTCACAGGGGCAATAACGGCGCATCATAATTGTAGCGTCGCATGCAGGACTGTAAGAATATTTTAACTCATTTAACTTTACGGTGATGAACACACAGGTTCCTAAATTACATTCATTGATTGATCTGAACAAAGAAGATTTTCCAATACGTCGGTCGTATCATATGTTAAGCACCGTGCTTCAAAATAGATAAAAACTTTGTTAAAATATTAAATGAATGTTTGCAATTCAAACCAACTATCGAAATTCTTCATAACTAATAAGGTAAATTAAGGATATAGAACCATCTTCCAATGCCAAGAGAATTTCATTTGACGTAAATAACTTGTTTCCTAGCATAATTGAAGAAGGACTTGAAAAAACGTAATATTTGTTCGTTCATTATAAGGGAAATTTCAGAAACATTGACAGTATGTTCAAATCAAAATTATTTCTCTTCCAATAACAAAATTTTCAGCACATTAGAAGGTCTTGCCATGTGTTCACCACTTAGTCCTATTTTAACAGAAGTTTTCATGAATGATATCAAAGATATCATCCATAAATATGTCCTTAGTAGTAAATTTCTCTATTGTATGAGATACACAGATGTGTTCCAAGGAAACAGATGGAAAATTAGTTTCTTCGGTTAAATTCATCAACAGAATCCTTCCCAAAATTAAATTAAATTCAATTCCATGAATTTTCTGAATTCAATAGTAAATCGGAAAATTATTGATGCATTACATATTTTGTGAAAATTTCGAATGATATAAAACGTGTAATAACCAATACGAAAAGCTACTCCTTCTAAAAGTACTAGGTCAACATTTGAAAAATAATAAAGATGAGTTAGAAAAATGAGTGAAATCTGTGGAGTCTATAAGTTAAATTGTGGATCTTGTCCAAGCTTTTATGTAGGTCATAGTGGTAGGTCTTTATCTAATAGAGTAGGTCAACATTATAGGAGTTGAGGGAATTACAAATTTGACTCCCATTATGCCACACATTTGTTAGAGATA
The DNA here is from genome assembly GCA_958510875.1 of Endomychus coccineus. Taxonomy (NCBI): domain Eukaryota; kingdom Metazoa; phylum Arthropoda; class Insecta; order Coleoptera; family Endomychidae; genus Endomychus; species Endomychus coccineus. Next base: position 84,126,371 of record OY294069.1, on the reverse strand, counting down.
TGCCACCAATTTGATCAAAGTTACAAAATCTTACTTGTAAATAAAGGTAGATAACTTAGATTATGCAGAAATCAATAGATTTAAACACAGTAATATATTACTGAATAATCTTTTTTTTCATACTCTCCGCTTCTTACATAAGCAACCAGCCCAAACTAAGTTTTAGATTTTAATCCCTTAGCCTGTATTCTTATAATTCGTAAATTACATGTAAGCAATCTAAATCTCCAATCATCAAGTCAGCTACCTTGGTCATTTTCTCTTTATGTATACAAACCGTTGCAATAAGTTATCCTTGTTCAACTGATGGAGTCACTTTGGGGCGAGATATGTAATTTCTTTTGATTTTATAATAAAAGTGTATTATTAGAATTTTTCTACAGTGTAGTGTTCATTTGTAACAAGTAAAGACCTGTTACATTTCAAAATTGCTATTTTAGGCAGCAATCGAGCAGTAACTATTGTAATTGGTTTCTTTCTTATTCTCGATAAAAAAGTAACGTACGTGCGTGCTTCTAGTTTGATAAAAGTTCCTGGTTGATAATCGAGCAAAGTGACCAGAGGTTTTGAGCTAGTTATATTAACATAATTGGGTGAAGATGTTGGAGAATGATTTCATGAAGTTATGTATATATCGACTCGCCGATTGAGCAGCTGTCATACCAGAGGAAAACCTTCTACTGGCTACTTTTTTCAACTACTCCACCGCGCAATGCAATGGTTGGAATTGTTATAGAGATGAATATAGCTGAGGGCCTAAATCAGGGAATTAACTTCTTGATCGGCCTACAAATACCCGAATCATCTCAATCTCAATCTCAAAATAATTAGAATAGAAATATTTCTAGAAGGAAGAAAATGTAAAATAAAATACGTTCGACAGGATGAAGGTATAGAAAACGTTAAAAGGCTATGAAGATAATAATATCTCGAATGGAGGAATAATATCAAAGTTTCTTAAACATGTGTGACCTCTTATAGGAGATGCGTTTGAAGGAACAGGCAGCTATAGACTTATTCAACTGATTTTGATCTCTGGATGAATAATTACAGACTATTATTCTCCGTAATTGAATGGGTTTAGAAAAATAACAAGAATAAACAAAATAAGTTTGAACATGACATATTTTATTGTGATTCCATAGATCCAAAATTCAAATACCGCAAACTCTAGATATTTCAGTGATGTAGAAATGAAAAAAAAATTACCACTCGATCCATAGTGATATTACCACTCGATACTTTTAACCCTCTGTAGAGGTCATGGTTTTAGAAAGAACCTTCATTTTTTAGCCTGGGAAGAGATATTGTCACGTTTCCGAATTTACCAAATTCAATCATTACCAATCTTTATTTTCCTTCAATCTTGCAAATCATTTTTATTCCTATTATAATCTTTCAGCTATTTTATTTCAAAGTATTATCTTATTACAAAACTTACTACAAACCATTGCCTGTCAGTGTTAATTTCTCAGATACTTTCATATTGCGAATAATAAGTAAAACTGTAATGTCAGCATTAGGGTTCACTATTCTGCAGGACAAGTTCATTTACCGTGCGAATCCTAAATTGCTGCATCCCATCAATAAAGTTTATATAAGTCACCGAAATAGGGAAAGTGGGATATTCGAACTTTCTTCTCGCGTGTGTACGCATCGATGTTAACAATGTAAGTAATGATTTTTCATTTGATATATTGAAGAATTAATGATTTAATTAAACTGCTTTCAAAACTATTCATCATCATGACTTTTAAATTAACTAAACTAGTTTTGAAATTATTTATCATTGTATTCTAAGTACTCATTTCAAATAGCGTCATATTTAATTCTTATCTGTTAATTATCTGTCAATTCTATTGAGCTAGTTTTACCAATGTTGTTCATTTCAAATTACATTCAATATATCTCAAACAAGAATCCTGAGTAATACGACATGCCTTTCACCCCCAAACCAATATTCATTTAAAAACATTCAGCTCGACCAAAAACCTAGCGCGTAGCAATATACAGGATGTTCCATCTCAGACGAGCCACCCCGTATATTTCTTATCCCATAGTGAGTGGAAAAATCTCCCGAAACACGTCGAATGATTTTGTTTGGGGGACATCTTTTGACGTATATTTGAGGCTTGAACGAGCAACCCCCTAATAGGGGTCGCTTCAACCCCTCAAAATTGATTAGGGGAGAGGGGTTGAGTGATATGTCATTTGAAAGGTCTTGGAAGTCTCTTCACAACGGTGTATGAAAAACGTGAATTTGATGAACCGTTTTCGCCAAAAATTAATTTTGTTGCTCGAATGCCCCACCTTGAATATTTTGGTTATTTGTACAATGTACAAGCTCATTTTTATTAAGCCTTTTTTACTTAAACTTAAACAATCTCCAAAAAATCACATTCGTAAAAAAATTGAAATGTGTTGTCATGCTTACAATGAAAAAAATTAAATCTGCGTGTTTAAATCAAATGTTCAAATCGTTCTCCATTGACTTCCATACAATAATACAATCTTGACTGAAAACCGTTCCTAACATGGTTCAGCATAATTGGAGTTATTTGACGACACTCATTTACAATTCGTTGGCGTAGTTCGTCCAAATTTTCAGGCTGAGTCACAAAAATTTTGGACTTAAGATGTCCCCACAAGAAGAAGTCCAGAGGATTCAGGTCAGGAGATCGGGCAGGCCACTCCATAAGACTTCTTCTTCCAATCCAGCGACTGGGGTATTGCAAATTGAGGTATTGGCGAACTGGTGCGGCGTAGTGAGGAGGAGCTCCGTCTTGTTGGAAATGCAATTGTTGTTCAAGTAGTAGAAGATCGTTTTATAATTGTTCAGTTATTAACGGATCAATCGCATTTTCCAACATTCCAAGATAAATTTCGCCATTTAAATTACCGGGAATAAACAGAGGTCCAATTAGGTGGTCTCCCAAAATTCCTTCCCAAACGTTTAGCTTTTCCCGATGTTGAGTGTGAGCTTCTCAAAATACATGAGGATTTGTATCGCTCCAAATTCTACAGTTATGCCGGTTAACCTCTCCATTAAGTCAAAAAGTGCATTCGTCAGAAAAGCAAACGTTGTACAAGAATTTTGGGTTGTTGTTGATAATTTCGCAAAACTCTTGCCTTCGATCCCAATCATCATCATTTATTTCCTGAATTAATTTAATTTTGTATGGATGGAAATGTAAAATTCTGAAAACGTTAGATTGGCTAATACCGGAAGCTGCAGAAAGTTGTCGTACAGATTGCGTGTTGGACATGTCCCAATACCGCCACAGCTGCTCCTTCATCATTAACAATTCCAATGGGTGCCCTTTTTTTATCCATTCTGAACCCGTCTCCACAAATTTTGAAATCAATTCCATTACGCACTCATGGCGAACGCTACGTTCAGGATGGTTTTCGTTAAATATCCTTGCAGCCGCTCGGGTATAATTTTGATTTTGGTAATAAAGGCTAACCAGCTCAACACGTTCTTGCAATGTGTACACCATATTTTTTGAAATTTTAAACAAATCAGCAAAGTAGTAACTCAACAGATTAAAATCATGAAATGATCGAAGAAACGTTAAAACACCTTCCAAGAACAAAAAATGAAGGCAACATAAGGAAATGTATTGCTGATTTTTTATTTATTAGTTTGGGAGAATGTATTATTGTATGGAAGTCAATGGAGGACAATTTGAACATTTGATTTAAACACGCAGATCTAATTTTTTTTCATTGTAAGCACGACAACACAATTCAATTTTTTTACGAATTTGATTTTTTGAAGATTGTTTAAGTTTGTAAAAAAGGCTTAATAAAAATGAGCTTGTACATTGTACAAATAACCAAAATATTCAAGGTGGCGCATTCGAGCAACAAAATTATTTTTTGGTGAAAACGGTTCATCAAATTTACGTTCTTCATACACCGTTGTAAAGAGGCTTCTAAGACCTTTCGAATGACGTATCACTCAACCCCTCTCCCCTATTCAATTTTGAGGGGTTGAAGCGCCCCCTATTAGGGGGTTGCTCGTTTAAGCCTCAAATATACGTCAAAAGATGTCCCCCAAAACAAAATCATTCGACGTGTTTCAGGAGATTTTTCCACTCACTATGGGATAAGAAATATACGAGGTGGCTCGTCTGAGATGGAACGCCTTGTATTTACGAACTACTAACCGATATTACGCAACACTTGTAGATAGCGAAAAGATGTTACCCTATGAAAACGCACAGGTTCATACGAATGCCAAATCTTGGCCGAACTTGAAAAACTTCCGATTCCATTTCATTCGTCTGATTTCACTACTCATAACTGATTGATTATGGAGAACATTGGATGATTATTTTAAGAAGGAACCCACTTCCGATGAGGAATTGTAAAGGTTTTGAAGTTTCTTTGAAATTATGTCAAGTTACCTTTCGATTCACCTTGGTATTTTAGATATAACGTATGTCAGCTCCATTATGAGACACATTAACAAAATGGTAGAGTTAATTTATGAAAATTAAGAAAGATCAAGCAGTGTAGAATTTGAAAAAGGGAACACCCCACCTCTTCAATCACTTGGAATTGGTTATGGAAATTGAGAGAGCTCTTATTACAGTTCGTTGGTGTACGATTGTACAATATTGATTGACTGTGCTATGATGACTTGACTGAACATTCACATTTCATTGAAGCTCGGGCATCTGTATTTGCAGATGCACCTGCATTGTGTGCAATTTAATTATGTGTGAAGAATAGCCGTATCAAAGAGGCATTACTAAAGTATTATTAATTAAACTTTTAGACCCGTTATTCTAATAACTACCCCTATATATTCAAATGTATAGGAGCAGGCACATATTTATTACATCGGAAACCTCATAAAATACAATTAGAAACCAAATGAATAACTATGTCTATTAGGTACGTACATATTTGAATTGGTTCAATATTTGAAACACCGATTATGCAATTTCCAGAGTTGGACATAATGGTCAACTTATTAGAAAAGTTAGCTGAGCGAAATAATTGAATGGTTATACTTAAGTGGGTTCAGCTGGGCAAAATTTATAAATCAGCTTATGACATTAACACATGAGGAGGTAACGCAACTCAGCTATATTTGTAAGATCTGTTCCTTTTTATCAGTCATGAATAACAAGAATGAAACAACGAAATATTTAGTTATGAAAGAAAAAGAATATTTTGACGTCAAATAATAGTACAACAATTTGCAACATGTATCCAGTACTATTGTAGAATAAAAAGGAAATATCTCATGAAATTCAGAACCAAATAAAAATTAAAAATGTCAACGTCAAATATTAGGAATATAACGACTTACGTAATAATAAAACAAAATATTTTATGCGATTTAGAACAAAATAAAGATAGACAGTATATTTCAACGACAAAAGATAACAATAACAAAGAATGGAATATAGCGGGCTTCAAAATATTAACAAATAAAATATTAATATCTAATAGTAACAACAATTCATAAAATATTATGTAATATTGAAAACTACATGTTTTATATAGTTTAAAGTGACAATAACTGCGATATACCTACAAAAATGGTTAATAAGGAATAATAATGTGCAATAATGATAAAACCTTGAAGCCACTGTTGTTGATTCCGGTACAAATGAATAAGCCACCAGTATCTGTAGCTGATTAGCTGAAGGATATGGTCATCGAGTGCTTCCTCTACCCTCTTACGAGTGTATTATTAACTTCGTTGACACATCTGTGGTATAACCAGAAGCTAATACATGCTTCACATTGGTACAGATGATAGTTCGACGGAATAATCAGTGACTATGTGAAACGACACTTTAGGAAAAGCTACATGAGAAGCATGGGTAAAGACTATTTGACGAACTGATATAATATATATATATATATATATATATATATATATATATATATATATATATATATATATATATATATATATATATATATATATATATATATATATATATATATATATATATATATATATATATATATATATATATACGAGGCATGTTTTTTAAGTAAGTACCGTTTTGGAATTAAAAAAAGACGTGCAAAGATATCGCAATAATTTTATTTTTACATGAAAGCCTGTACCTTAATCTACTTTTCTACATAATTTCCGTGAATATTGAGGCACTTGTCATAACGTGGCACCAGTTTTTGAATACCCTCCTCATAAAATCCTGCCGCCTGACTTGTTAACCACTGCATCACAAATGTTTTGACTTCGTTATCGTCTTGAAGACGCTGACCGCCCAGGTGTTTCTTCAAGTGCAGGAACAAATGGTAGTCGCTGGGCGACAGATCAGGGCTGTATGGAGGATGATCTAGAGTTTCCCATTGAAAAGATTTGATGAGATCTTTGGTCCGATTAGCCACATGTGGACGGGCATTGTCATGCAGCAAAACGATACCCTTACGCAACTTGCCACGTCTTTTGTTCTGGATTGCACGACGCAGATTGTTCAATGTCTCACAATAAGACGCTGCATTGATTGTCTCATTACGAGGCAGAAACTCCACTAGCAATACTCCTTTTTTGTCCCAAAAAACTGTGCACATGATTTTTCGGGCAGAAATTGTTTGCTTAAACTTCACTTTTTTGGGTGATGATGAATGTCGCCATTCCATGGATTGTTGTTTCGATTCTGGTGTGACGTAGGCCACCCATGTTTCGTCACCAGTAACAATTTGGTCTAAAAAATCTTCACCTTCATTGTGGTACCGCTCAAGGAAAGTCAATGCACTGCCTAAACGTTGGGTTTTGTGCAAATCCGTCAACATTTTTGGAACCCAACGTGAACACAATTTCCGATAATTCAAGTTCTCGGTCACAATGCGATACAAAACACTACGAGAATATCGAGGAAAGCAGTCGCACAATGATGAAATTGTAAAGCGTCTGTTTTCTCTCACCTTTTTGTCCACTTTCTGCACCAAATCTTCATTAACGACCGAAGGACGCCCACTCCGTTCTTCATCATGCACATTTGTGCGACCATCTTTAAATGCTCTCACCCATTTCCTTACCATTCCATCACTCATAATGTTTTGTCCGTAAACTTCACAGATCTCACGATGAATATCGATTGGTTTCACGCCTTTAGCACTAAGAAATCGTATAACAGCCCGGCGGGACTCACGATTGTCGGGGGCATCTTAAACACTCAGTAAACAACGTATACAATGAAGAATCAGACTGTAATGGAATCAGTGCATAGACAAGAGATGTAGGTAACCAGCGCGTATGCGTGGACAACCGATCGCAACGTTACAGCGGCGGAATTTCGAAACGGTACTTACTTAAAAAACATGCCTCGTATATATATATCTATATCTATATATATATATATATATATTTGTATGTTTTCTTGGTATATTGGTTCGTATATATACTGATAATGAAATAAAAATTCTGTTTTGACGTTTCGACAACGTTTATTGCCTTTATCAAAATTGTTGATTGAAATTAGTGTTTCCATGTAATTTAGAAAAGAATAGATGATTTCGATTAATGAAATGCGTCTGCAGCCGACTTGTGTTTTAAGATCCAATTAAAACTGCAGAAAACATTGGATCGGTTGTGTGTGAAAGAGTAATGTATGGCTAACTACAATTTGAAATAGATTGAATTTGATTAAATACAAGACATTCCAATATTGTACAATTATAAATATCTATGAATTATTGTATGAATTAGTTACTCTATGATGAGTATTTCTATCATAACTATTCAAGTTTAAGATAATTCTATGGAATTTAACCTCAAAATTGTTATTCTATAGTGTCATAGTTAAATAATACTTCATCAACAAATGTAATGAATTTTTGAATTCTTTCAATTCCTTTCACCATAAGTTACAATTTACGATTGAATTAGAAAATCATAACGAAATAAATTTTTTAGATTTAACTTTAGTAAGAAAATCAAATGATAACAAAATTCTAACAAAATGGTATACCAAACCTACTTGGTCAGGAAGGTATACTAATTTCAATTCTAATATACCTAAAAAATATAAGAAAAATGTTATTATAAATCTAATAGATAGAGCTATTCGACTAAGTTCTCCTGAACTGAGAACTATATCTATTACAAAAACAAAAGAAACTTTAATAAGAAATGGTTATCCCATTGATTTAGTAAATTCGATAACTAAAGACAAAATTCATAAATTTTATAACTCATTTGGTGGAATCAATACCAATAATGAGAAAACTAATGATAGGCATTACATATCACTACCATATATCAGTGGACTTTCAGAGAAAATTTGTAATATAGTGAAACCTTATGACCTACATATATGTCATAAGAGTTATTTAAATCAGAAAAGTCTCTTTACAAAATTAAAAAGCAGCGTACCTTTCAAAAAAATAACCCATACTGTTTATTCCATCCCTTGCAAAGATTGCGAAAAGGTATATATTGGCCAATCTTCACAATACCTCGAAAAAAGATTAAATGGCCACAAATATACCAAAAATTCATCAACTGCGCTCAATAAACATGTGAAAGACACTAACCATACTTTCGACTACAACAATACAAAAATTTTAAATATTGAAACAAACGACAACAAACGTTTGATATTAGAATCTATTCAAATTAAAAAGAACAATTGTGTAAATGACAAAATAGATTCCAATCTTTCGAAACTGTACAATAATCTAATTCAAACTTAACAAAATTTTATTAATTTGAAGTGCCACTTTCCATTGTCTATTTAAAATTCAACCTAAAAAAGATGAAGTATTATTTAACTATGACACTATAGAATAACAATTTTGAGGTTAAATTCCATAGAATTATCTTAAACTTGAATAGTTATGATAGAAATACTCATCATAGAGTAACTAATTCATACAATAATTCATAGATATTTATAATTGTACAATATTGGAATGTCTTGTATTTAATCAAATTCAATCTATTTCAAATTGTAGTTAGCCATACATTACTCTTTCACACACAACCGATCCAATGTTTTCTGCAGTTTTAATTGGATCTTAAAACACAAGTCGGCTGCAGACGCATTTCATTAATCGAAATCATCTATTCTTTTCTAAATTACATGGAAACACTAATTTCAATCAACAATTTTGATAAAGGCAATAAACGTTGTCGAAACGTCAAAACAGAATTTTTATTTCATTATCAGTATATATACGAACCAATATACCAAGAAAACATACAAATATTACAAATGGTTCAAGAATATCAACAAAAGAATATATATATATATATATATATATATATATATATATATATATATATATATATATATATATATATATATATATATATATATATATATATATATTTGTATGTTTTCTTGGTATATTGGTTCGTATATATACTGATAATGAAACAAAAATTCTGTTTTGACGTTTCGACAATGTTTATTGCCTTTATCAAAATTGTTAATTGAATTAGTGTTTCCATGTAATTTAGAAAAGAATAGATGATTTCGATTAATGAAATGCGTCTGCAGCCGACTTGTGTTTTAAGATCCAATTAAAACTGCAGAAAACATTGGATCGGTTGTGTGTGAAAGAGTAATGTATGGCTAACTACAATTTGAAATAGATTGAATTTGATTAAATACAAGACATTCCAATATTGTACAATCATAAATATCTATGAATTATTGTATGAATTAGTTACTCTATGATAAGTATTTCTATCATAACTATTCAAGTTTAAGATAATTCTATGGAATTTAACCTCAAAATTGTTACTCTATAGTGTCATAGTTAAATAATACTTCATCTTTTTTAGGTTGAATTTTAAATAGACAATGGAAAGTGGCACTTCAAATTAATAAAATTTTGTTAAGTTTGAATTAGATTATTGTACAGTTTCGAAAGATTGGAATCTATTTTGTCATTTACACAATTGTTCTTTTTAATTTGAATAGATTCTAATATCAAACGTTTGTTGTCGTTTGTTTCAATATTTAAAATTTTTGTATTGTTGTAGTCGAAAGTATGGTTATTTTTTATTATAATTTTTTTTGAAAAAAAATAACCCATACTGTTTATTCCATCCCTTGCAAAGATTGCGAAAAGGTATATATTGGCCAATCTTCACAATACCTCGAAAAAAGATTAAATGGCCACAAATATACCAAAAATTCATCAACTGCGCTCAATAAACATGTGAAAGACACTAACCATACTTTCGACTACAACAATACAAAAATTTTAAATATTGAAACAAACGACAACAAACGTTTGATATTAGAATCTATTCAAATTAAAAAGAACAATTGTGTAAATGACAAAATAGATTCCAATCTTTCGAAACTGTACAATAATCTAATTCAAACTTAACAAAATTTTATTAATTTGAAGTGCCACTTTCTATTGTCTATTTAAAATTCAACCTAAAAAAGATGAAGTATTATTTAACTATGACACTATAGAGTAACAATTTTGAGGTTAAATTCCATAGAATTATCTTAAACTTGAATAGTTATGATAGAAATACTTATCATAGAGTAACTAATTCATACAATAATTCATAGATATTTATAATTGTACAATATTGGAATGTCTTGTATTTAATCAAATTCAATCTATTTCAAATTGTAGTTAGCCATACATTACTCTTTCACACACAACCGATCCAATGTTTTCTGCAGTTTTAATTGGATCTTAAAACACAAGTCGGCTGCAGACGCATTTCATTAATCGAAATCATCTATTCTTTTCTAAATTACATGGAAACACTAATTCAATTAACAATTTTGATAAAGGCAATAAACATTGTCGAAACGTCAAAACAGAATTTTTATTTCATTATCAGTATATATACGAACCAATATACCAAGAAAACATACAAATATTACAAATGGTTCAAGAATATCAACAAAAGAATATATATATATATATATATATATATATATATATATATATATATATATATATATATATATATATATATATATATATATATATATATATATATATATATATATTATTGTTAATGTGCAATATATTAAGGAACTATAGTTTTCAAAGTAGTGGAGTAATATTCAATATTTTAATGTGGTTGTGCAATAACCTCGTGTCAAACCTACTGATTTAATACTGACATCGATTTAAAACAATATATGCTTCCTATTCTGGAGATTTATTTATTAACCTCTTGTGAAAATCATGCAAAGATTCAATCGAAATGAATCTTCTCAAACATGTTTTATTTCTCACTCGGTTTTCGTTCAAGTACCGTGTGAATTTAATTCCGTAAATATTATAATGTATTTTCATTCGGTGCTTCAAAAAATGGATTCGACTTGAATTTTTGTTAAAATAATAAATTCATCCTACCATGATAGTTTTGAGTGTAGAGATTATCGAAATTAGATTTGGAAATCGTGCAATGTTTTGAAAATAGTGATAATCAGGTATTTTCAGTGTTTGTTCAATAAACAATAATAAATAATATGAACTAATAATATTGACTTTAAGCTGAAAATAGATTTTCCATACCTTCATCCAAATCTTTCAGGTATAGGGGTAGTTTTATTTTAATAATTGATAGTGTAAATTCCCAAAAAAATTTAGCATTTTGTAACTGAAATGAATCTAATGAAAAATACTTCCTTTGATGTTCATTTGCTTTATCTTTTTTAACGAGTGAATATAGAATTTTGGCACTGATCAATCTGGATTCGAATTGAATATTTGTTGGAATAATAATATACAATAAGGATCTGTTTATGCAATTAGGAACAGTTAGCTTGTACCACATTTTTCTATTTCAAATAATTACGTGCATTAACTTCATTTTTCAAACATTTTGTAAACACTACAACAGTTTGTGAGAATTACTAAGATCATAGAAAAATGCGTCAGTGCAAATCTAACAGCGATAAAAGTGAAACTTTTCTGAGAATGCTCCAACTGTCATCAAGGGATCAGATAGAAACTGCGTCACTACAAAACTCACAGCGATAAGACTGAAACTTTTTCGGGGATTCTTCAACTGTCATTAAAGGGACAAACGACAAATTTGGTGGGACAAAATAAACTTCGGCATAGACGAGGCGCCTGATCTCTTGCAGAATGCAGTAACAGATGCTTACCTAGACATTCATACAATCTCGCACAAAATAAACAAAAATTTTGTACATTTTGACTCGACAGTTGACGCCATAATACATGTCTGTTATCTTCATGAACAATAATAGTGAATATAAATTTACTCAAAATCTCAGATAAAGTTTGAGTCAAATATAAATAAGCTCTCGATAAGGGAATTTACTATGATCAGAGTTATTTCCCGATGTTAACTGCAATTTTTGTTGAATCGGTTCCTCGGAACATTTAGATTTTTCAATATTGAATTTATTTATAATTTCTTAATCCGTTCTTTCTGACCATTTCCAAATTTTTCTATTGTAACCCTAGAAATAAAATTTTAAAATTTCCAAATTCTTTCGTTTTGAAATTTTTAGAAAGTTCTGAATGTAAATCGGGCAATTCTAAATTAAAGGAGACGGCAGAGGGGGGTCTGCAGAACTTGTCGGGGCAATTTTTTTCCGTTTCAACATCGTATTTGAATTCGTTAACCGCCATTTAGAGATTCAAATACGTTTTAAAACGTTTTTTATGAATTTTTTCAATTTTGAGGGTTGTTTCCCAACGAAAATGTCAAAAAACAGTTTTTGACCCCAGAAATCGATATTTTATAATAAATAAACGTCTAAGATGTCATTTCCGATCGGAAATCGGCCGCTGAATCCGAAAATGGTATCAGTTTCTTTACGCAACGCATCATTTTCTATCCATTGGCTGATTTTCGGCAAAATACCTTTTTTTTTTGATGGCGTCATATTGGCTTTGCGATAAAATGGGAATTCTTTTGACTAAATGGATATTAGGGATTGAAAAATCGAAAAAACTAAATAAAATGACTATAAACCGATAATACTGTACAAAAATCTGTCAGTTCGCTGACAAGTCTTTTTTTGGGACATATGACCTCGGAATCGGATTCAGCAGGAAATTTTACGATAAGAAAACAGTTTCCGAACGACGCCATCCAATAGTTTTTACACTCCAGTGTACCATTAATTTTCCGCCAAAAACCAAGTAAACGTAATTTTCTTCAAGTTTTTGACCTTTTTCGACCTCAAAGTTGCAGAATTTAGAATTGTAAGTAGAATATTTGGATTACTTGGATAATTTTCGACCGAAATCATGCTATAACATTATTTTTTTAAATATTTTGGTGCTTTGGAAAAGCAGTTTTAAAAAAAGCTTTTTCGTAGCTACAAATCTAGAGACTTCGTTTTTTTGTAATGTTTGAAGTTTGTTTCTTAAGACTTCAAATTGACTAAAATCGTGATCAAAATGACTTTGATGTAAAATTTCCCAAGCATTCTGATTCTGACAATTTTTCAATACCATATGATGACCCAGAGCCACAAAATTACTAAATTACACTAATTTACATTCAGTTTCGTTGTTTTGCCTCCTATTTTTTGCGCTTTGTTGAATTTTGTGGCTCTGGGTCATCATGTGGGATTGAAAAATTGTCAGAATCAGAAAGCTTGTGAAATTTTACATCAAAATCAGTCATTTGATCAGGATGTTAGTCGATGTAAAGTTTTAAGAAACAAACTTCAAAAATTACAAGAAAACGAAGTCTCTAGATTTGCAGCTACGAAAAAGCTCTTTTTCAAACTGCTTTTCCAAAGTACCAAAATATTTAAAAAATTAATGTAATACCATGATCTCCATCAAAAATTGTCCAAGGAATCCAAATATCCTACATACGATTCTAAATTCTGCAACTTTGAGGTCGAAAAAGATTAAAAACTGGAAGAAAATTACGTTTACTTGGTTTTTGGCGGAAAGTTAATGGTATACTGGAGTGTAAAAACTGTTGAATGACGTTCGGCAACTATTTTCTTATCGTAAAATTTCCCGCTGAATCCGATTCCAAGGTCATATGTCCCAAAAAAAGACTTGTTAGCGACCTGACGACAGATTTTTGTACAGTAATATCGGTTTTTTGTCGTTTTTTTGTAGTTTTTTCAATTTTTCGACCTATAAAACCCATTTAGTCAGAAGAATTCTTATCTGATCGTGAAGCTGAGGTTGAAACAGGCAGATTTCGCTTAAAAAATTTTTTTTTTCAATGGCTGTCCACACCGATACGACGCCGTAAGAAAAGGTATTTTGCCGAAATTCGGCCAATGGATAGAAAATGATGGATTATGGAAGGAAATCGACACCATTTTTGGATTCAGCGGCCAATTTTCGATCGGAAATGACTTCTTGGACGTTTATTTACTATAAAATGTTGATTTCTGGGGTCAAAAACAGTTTTTTGGCATTTTAGTTGAAAAAAAAACAAAAAATCGAAAAACTCATAAAAAACTTTTTGAAGGGTATTCTAGTCTCTAAATGCCGGTAAACGAGTTCAAATACAATGTAGAAACGGAAAAAATTGCCCCGCCAAGATCCGCAGACCCCCCCCCCCCCCCTTGGCCGTCTCCTTCAATTCAGAATTGCCCAATTTCAGGTTATATAAGCTTTCTGAAAATATTATCAACATAAACTAACTTTTACATTGTTTATTGTTTATCACTTTTCGGCAGATGAAGTTGATGATTTATCGACTTTCAGATATCACAACTATAACACACATGTACAACTTTATTTTAGTAGATTTAATTCTTGCACTGCTGATTTCCTGCCATCATCCTTCACAGCTTCCTCACAATTCTGTGGTTCATCAGATATGAACATTTTCCAGCTGATAAAGCTGGAGTCTTATTATTGTTCTCATCAAAGACAATGTTTCTTCAATGAACATTTTTTTGTTTTTCTGAATTCCATGGCCTTTAGCCATTATCATTATATTTCACCATTATCATTTTTGACTTTCGGAATCAAACTTCGACTTTCTATTTCCTTAGGAATCTAGTTATAGGCTGTTGCACCATAAATAATTTATTCATGTTTAGTTTCTTGCAATACCGCATTTCAGCTGGAACCTGGCAATGTTTTTGGGGTTCTTGTTACAGTCAGGTTTGTTGAAAGGAATGCAGCTCTCACTGTTTCTCCCCACAAGGACTTGCCAGATTGGAATCAAACATAATACGTCCTGCCTTATCGAAAACTGTCCTGTTAGAACGTTCTGCAATTCCATTTTGCTATTGATCTCGAAGAATAGTTTACTGTAGATTTATACCATTTTTAATGAATGAACTCTCCATTTCCTTACATATTCACCTCCAGTATGACACCGTAATCGCTCAATGCCAGAGGTCCCAGAAGTAAGCTAGTCATATATAAACACGCATTATCGGACCCCACCCATAATTTCGAGCGTTTTTCGAGCTGCTCAACAGTAATTTCGAGCTGTTCCCAAACTTAAAGGAAAGCTGAGAAATCAAAATTAATCAATTTGACTATAAATGTGCAAAAGTTAGCACATCAAGCCCAAAATTACACATCCTAGAATTTCGAGACTAGGCTCAAAATTTCGAGCTTTTTACAAGCTAAAAGAGAGTGATTTTGAGATTGCCCGGAACCACGTGATTTCCGGAAATATGAAAAAAAAAATAATTTCCCGTCTGAAGTTAGCACAGCAAAACTAGAAGAACGTAACTTAGAATTTCGAGACAGGTCTCTACATTTCGAGCTTTTTACGAGCTGCTTCGTGGTAATTTCGAGATTGCTCAGAAGCACGTAGTTTTCCAGGAATAGGGAAAAAACCGTTTCCGGTCTGAAGTTAGCACATCAAAACTAGAAGTACGTGACTTAGAACGTGACTGGGAACAAAATTTCGAGCTTTTTACGAGCTAAAAAAGAGTGATTCTGACATTGCCCGGAACCACCTAGTTTTCCGGAAATGAGAAAAAAACTCATTCCTGGTCTGAAGTTAGCACATCAAAGTCAGGAGTACGTGACTTAGAATTTCGAGACTGGGCTCAAAATTTCGAGCTTTTTACCAGCTAGAAAAGAGTGATTTGGAGATTGCCAGGAACCACGTGGTTTTCCAGATATAAGAAAGAAACTAATTCCCGGTCTGAAGTTAGAACAGCAAAACTAGAAAAACACGACTTAGAATTTCGAGACGGGTCTCTAAATTTCGATCTCTTTACGAGCTGCTTCGTGGTAATTTCGAGATTGCTCAGAGGCACGTAGTTTTCCAGAAATAAAGAAAGAACGATTTCCGGTCTGAATTTAGCACGGTAACAGAGACTGGTGGCAAAATTTTGAGCTCTTTACGAGCTATAACATAGTCTTCCAAAGATGGATGGAAATTGTGAAATCTATCGGAAGTTGGGAAGATATAGATTTCCGGTTTGATGGTGAAATATAAAACTGGTAGTACGGGACTTGGAATATCGAGATTGGGCTCAAAATGTCGAGCTTTATACGAGCCGCTTCGTGGTTATTCCGAGAACGCTCAGTAGCACGTAGTTTTCCCGTAAATCAGGAAAAAGTTAGCACAGCAACAATAGATGTATATGATTTAGCATTTCGAGACTAGTGTCAAAAATTCGAGCCCCTAGTAAAATCATATTGCAAGATTATTTTGATAGTAATTTATTTTTTACCATCTCGAAACGTCAAAGTATAGCTATACAATTGTTTATCATAAAGTTGTGTGGTGTCAAAATAGTTGAAGGTATTCAACTACACCTTGACTTACAAGTTGTGTGTGAGGTATGGAAAGCATATAAAATGTTTGCGTCAAAATATTATTATATTAAATGGGTGTATGATAGTATATCCAGCAGTTATAGAATTTTTTCGCAATGATTTAACACGGGTGACAAGTAAAATTCCACAACATATCAGAAATGAAAAGAAATAAGAAAAAAAACCTTGTGCTAATTCGTATCATGTTTTATTTAATGAATTATATATACTTGATTTGAAATATTGCTATTTGCCAATGAATTATTCTATTTTCAATTATTAATAATGATCTTGAGAAAAAACGAATTTTCATCGTAAGAGAAAAATATCTGATTATTTTGATAATTCTGAAAAAAAGCCCTTCATTCTTACTTGCCGCATCCCACGCACAACTTGCAAGTCTAGGTTAAGCTGCATGGTTACCATTCCAGTCGTATGACTTATTCATTTTTATACTTCTGATTTTAATGATCTTGATAGCAAAAAGATACTTCATTGTTGAAAATATGATAAGATTTTAAGAAATATAGATTATAAATTTGAAAAAGTATACAAAGAAATGGTATTTTACATTTTCAGAAGAATTGTTATTTATTGACACAAGTGACACCACGGAACATGGTGACAATACAAAAGTAAAAGCTCAGACTGTTCCTGAAGATAAAGATTACCCGATGAAGTAAAATATTCATTCCTTGGAGCAGTGAAGATCAAATCCCACGTAAGCAGGGCTTCAAGAAATGAATATTCTGAATTTACTGTCTATCACTATCAAGCAATACGCCGCAGATATGACGGAACCTTCATCAGATGTGACGACCTAACAAAATCAGCAGCAAAAGGTCTTATTGAGAAATTAACAAAATGTACCAAGTTCATTTCAGAACTACTAATTTATTATAAAATAGATGAATAAATTTTAATTTTGAATGTATTATTTTTTTGAAGATATTTTCATATAAAATATTATTTTTATGTATACAGAAATATCATGTACATCAAGAATAAATATATTTATATACATATATACTTTTTTTTTTTTTTTACATTCAAATCTGGTCGGGGCTGCTGCGAGCTCCGACGACATCGCAGCAGTCGCGCCAGAAAAACCTAAAAGGCGGTTAACCGAAGCTACTCCTCCACACCGGTCGGTAAGTAGCTTCAGGTTCCTAAATCGTGTGCCCTAAGTATTCTAATTGAACCCAGAATGACTGCCTTTTGCATCCGGTCTATCAAGATCTGCGCCGAGTTCCTACGGCCTGCAGGAATGATCTTCAAGTTTGAACGCAGCGAAGACCGAATTCCGCCCAAAACACCGATGATCAGAACCACTAATACGACCTTGTGGCCTAGGTATAGCGTGCGGAGCTCGAACAGGAGATCTTGATATTTTGTCCATTTTCCTCCTCTTTCAAGACTATGACTTCTCTGCCGGAGCGGAGAATTCGATGACATACATAGTCTCATTTATATATATATATATTAAATATTTATATTTGTTCTGAAACAGGTGATTAAAGATAAGCAATAATGTGTTTCAGAATAACTTGTCTAGAGTCATTTAAACCTTCAAATACTTCTACTTCATATTCATTAATTTATAAATGTTCTGGGTAAATTCAATTTCCATTACATAGAAATGGTTCAACTGCACTTAAAATGAACTCGTGATGTTAGAAACAGGATGTTTTTTGAATACTTTGAAATGACTTGGTCTTGCACTTCCAAGTTTGTTGTACTAACTCCATACCAAAATTTGATTTTATTTCCAATTTCCAGAAAACTTTGCGTCTCTTGGTAATCTTTAGAATCTTTTTTTGAGAAGTAGCTTTTATTTATATTATTCATAATGTGTCACCTCCGAACAAAACACCGTAAATCGTTGTATGTTTTTGACACATCAGAACAAACGTTTCTGTAGAAGTTAACTGTTACAGCCATGTTACTCCTAAAAAGACAGAAATGGCTTCACCTCGTAAAAAGCTCGAAATTTTGTCACCAGCCACGAAATTCTAAGTCATATACATCTATTAATGCTGTGCTAAACTCAGACCGGAAACCGTTTCTTCATAATAACCGGAAAACTACGTGCTTCTAAGCAATCTCGAAATTACTATGCACCAGCTCGCAAAGAGCTCGAATTTTTGACACTAGTCTCGAAATGCTAAATCATATACATCTATCATTGCTGTGCTACCTTCAGACCTTTTTTCCTCATTTCCGGGAAAACTACGTGCTACTGAGCATTCTCGAAATAACCACGAAGAGGCTCGTAAGAAGCTCGACATATTGAGCCCAATCTCGATATTCCAAGTCCCATACTAACAGTTTTCATATTTCACCATCAAACCAGAAATCTATATTTTCCCATCTTCCGGTAGATTTAACAATTTTCAACGATCTTTGAAAGACTATGTTATAGCTCATAAAGAGCTCAACAGTCTCTGTTACTGTGCTGAATCGGAAATCGTTTTCTCTTTATTTCCGGAAAACTACGTGCTTTTGAGCAATCTCGAAAGTACCACGAAGCAGCTCGTGAAAAGCTCGAAATTTAGAGACCAGTCTCGAAATTCTAAGTCACGTAATTCTAGTTTTGATGTGCTGACTTCAGACCAGGGATGAGTTTTTTCCTTATTTCCGGAAAACTACGTGGTTCCGGGCAATGTCCAAATCACTCTTTTTAAGATCGTAAAAAGCTCGAAATTTTGAGCCCAGTCTCGTTTCTCTAGTTTTGCTGTGCTAACTTCAGACCGGAAATGGTTTGTTTCCTTATTTCCGGAGAAACTACGTGCTTCTGAGCAATCTCGAAATTACCACGAAGCAGCTCGTAAAAAGCTTGAAATTTTGAGTCCAGTCTCGAAATTCTAAGTCACGTAATTCTAGTTTTGATGTGCTGACTTCAGACCGGGGATGAGTTTTTTCCTTATTTCCGGAAAACTACGTGGTTCCGGGCAATGTCCAAATCACTCTTTTTAAGATCGTAAAAAGCGCGAAATTTCGAGCCCAGACTCGAAATTCAAAGTCACGTACTTCTAGCTTTCACGTGCTAACTTCAGACCGGAAATGGTTTTTTCCCTATTTCTGGAAAACTACGTGCTTCTGAGCAATACCGAAATTTCCACGAGGCAGCTCCTAAAAAGCTCGAAATTTTGAGCTCAGTCTCGAAATTCTAGGTCACGTACTTCTAGTTTTGATGTTATAACTTCAGATCGGGAATGAGTTTTTTTCTTATTTCCGGAAAACTACATGGTTCCGAACAATCTAGAAATCGCTCTTTTTTTTATCTCGTAAAAAGCTCGAAATTCTGTGCCTAGTCTCGAAATTCTAGGATGTGTAATTTTGGGCTTGATATGCTAACTTTTGCATATTTATTTACCTAGTCAAATTGATTAATTTCGATTTCTCGGCTTCCCTTTAAGTTTGGGAATAGCTCGAAATTACTGTTGAGCAGCTCGAAAAACGCTCGAAATTATGGGTGGGGTCCGACAATGCGTTGTTATATATGACTAGCTTACTTCTGGGACCTCAATGTCAGTGCTACATTTTGCTTTTACACTTATATGGGTAACCAAGTAACACAGCAAAGTGTGAATAATGGTCTATAAAACTAACTTACTATGTAAGTTTTATTATCATGAGTGGGTGGATTTATTGGACCACAAACATCAGTTGAAACAATTTCCAATATTTTTTCTCCTTCGTTTCTTCAGGAATTGGTAAAAAATCTTCCTTGTTCTCTCGCCCTTTAGACAAACTTCGCATACTTCAGGAGCTGAGTATTTAGAAGAATGCCCCATATGTCGATGTTCTAGCCACTTATCATTCACAGCAATGTTTACGTTAGCTCATTCATTATGTTCCAATGTAGCTATAACCAAAGTTCAAACTTTAAAATAACTATTCTTTGAATTTGTTTGTATTCGAATGTCACCAGAGAACGATTTTGTTCCACGGATAAGAGATTATGAAGTTTCTTCTTGCATACCCAAACATCTTTTATAACATTTAAAATTTTCATTTCTCAAATGAAGATTCCCTCGTTTAATTGTCTCTATCGTTTCACCTTCATTTGCTGTGTTTATCTGATGACTTTTTCTGTTTATTTTTAATGAACATTCCTGTACTTCCATTTACCAGATGATTTGTGCAACCATTGTCGATAATGAATTTAATTTCGCTATTGTTATTATCATATGCTCTTTAAGATAATGCTACTGTTGAGAATACTATATCTTCTTCCTCATTTTCCTATGCGATATTTTGATTAATTCCATGTTTTTTCCTGAACTTTGGGCATTCGTATCTTATTTCAACTATTTCTTCACATTTGAACCGAAATGATTTCTTTTCATTTCCTTGCTTCTTATGACACTCTTTCTTATAACTCATGAATGCAACATTATCATTACTAACTACTTTCACCTTGCTATTTCTTCTTGACTCTTCCATGATTAATTTAATCTTCACAAACTTTAATGAAAATTTCGACTCATCTTGACAAACCATTTCATCTATCGCTGTTACAGTCGGCTTATATGTCTCTGGCATTGAAAATAATGAGTGGTAGACTATTTTACTGTGTTCCATCTTTGCAGCAGCGGCTTTTGATTCACATATTACATGTCCGAATTTTGTCAAAAACACCTTCAGATGTTTATCTTCCATATATTTCATGCTTCGCATTTTTGTCTAAAGCATCACCTGTCTTTGCCTTTTTCTTTACTAATTTCAAAGTATCATCTGCTAAGCATTGAATAATGATATTAGAAGTTTTGACGTAATTTTAGCCTGTTCAAGAGCTAATTTCCCCCGCAATACCCAGTTCGAAAAATCAATCACACTCAAGTTCTATGTGTCATAAGCACTAAATTCTATCAGAGTATTGCCTGCTGATCACCGAGCTCAACATCTACCATTGTCATAGAAGTTATCAACCCCAACAACAACAATACTCTAACGAGATAATTATCTTCCGGAAAAAACCCTAAAACAAGTCAACGATCTTCAAAAAAAAAGTTCATAAATGAACAAACTGAAAAACAAAGAATCATACTGTGCATAGCACTACTTGGAGATCTCAATGATCACCATGTGCTCTGCACCTCCGAACATTGGCAATCCTACAGATAATCTCTGAGGTTTCCTTAGATACATCTTATTTCATTCTGGGGACCACCTAAAATACGCACGCTATTCACTCTGGCGATTGGATTGAATGCTGAACCGATAGATGATTTCCTAGGACTGAATGGAAAACTGTGTGGTCTTGTGCAGCTGAAACTTCCATACATGATTTTAAATCATATATTATTAAATAAAAGAACAATTACTTTGTTCTTATACCACTTTTAATAATGATATGTAAACATTAGTGAATGATCGGACGTGCAGATTATGCCGAGAAGCGGAAGAAACACCGATACATTTGCTTACAGACTGCGAAGCTATACTCCTCCGCAAAAGCAGATACTTGAACATGCAACACCATAGCTAAAATTACACTATTGAATAAAGTGACTAATAAATAAATCATAGTCCGTAATAGTAAAACATGTCTATTTATGGCGCACTGATAAAAGATCTTAGAGATTAATGTTCTGGTGAACATACAGGGTGTATCTAAATAACACCGAAAAAATCAAAGGGGTGATTCTGTGATGAAAATTAATGTGAGCGTTTGGTATAAAATTTTTTGAAAAAACCCTCCCCGGAAAAGTTACACCCCTTCGAAAATTAAAAAAAAAATGGTTTTTCTGTTTCATTTTCCCTGTATATCAAGCTAAAGACACGAAACTTGGTAAACATTATCTGTCAATAAGAGTACACTTTTTGAAATTTTTTCAACCCTGAAGTATGCTTAGAAGGGGTTGATTATTTCAACCCCTAAGATATTTTTTCTTACAACTTTTTTTTAGATGAAAATTTTTTCTTTAAAAAAGTATGACTGAAAAGCCCAATTCATTGACTAACTTTTTTAACTCTACAAGTTTTTTCTAAAACTTGAGCATTTATGAGAAAAAAATAAATAAGCTCATGTAAAATAGCATTTTATTAAACAACAGCCAACCAAATTATGATTATGATTATGAGACTTCTACAACTAAAAACAAAAGTGAACAAACAATGAACAAAAACCTGTCGAATATCGACAATACAATTATAATAAATGTTGAAAATGACCGCCTTCAGCGTCAATACAAGCATCTAGCCTTTTCCTCATAGAATTGCGTATACGATGAAATACTTATTTCTTATAGTTTCACACCCTGCCACAATGCGGTTTCGCAGATCATCGATATTTTCAACTGGGTTTGTGTATATCAAAGATTTCAGATATCCCCATATGCAAAAATCCAAAGGATTAAGGTCAGGGGAGCGGGCTGGCCAGTTTACAGGTCCTCCTCGACCTATCCATTGATTGGCATACACCTCATCCAGGTGAGTTCTTGCAAGTATACTAAAATGAGCTGGTGCACCATCGTGCATAAACCATGAATGTTGCCTAATTTGAATGGGAACCTCTTCAAGAAGAACAGGTAATTCTTCAAGGAGATGACAATATGCTTCACCATTTAATCGTAGCGGAAGAAAATGGGGACCAATTAAATGATTATCAATAATTCCGAGCCACACGTTTAATGAAAATTTATACTGATGATTTCCTTCAAAAAAGCCATGAGGATTTTCGTCAGCCCAAAGGTGATTGTTGTGAAAATTTCTAATACAGTCTCTTGAGAAATTCGCCTCGTCAGTAAATAAAATATTATCTAAGAACTGTGGTGCTTGGCCAATCATATTAATAAGCCACTGACAAGAAATCACACGGGGTAAAAAATCTCGAATCATCAACGCCTGCACCCGTTGAAGATGATAGGGATACAACATTTGTTCTTTTAAAATTCTAAAAACAACGGAATGGCTTACATGTAGGACACGAGCTATTTTCCTGGTACTAGTTTCTGGGAATTCTTCAATTGAATTAAGTACGGCTTCTTCTACAGCTGCAGTTCTAACTTCTCTAGTACGACCAGAATCATAACTTCTTTTTTCAAAATTACCACGTTCCCGCTAGCGTCGGTAAATAGTTGTGAACGTAGTATGATGGGGTAGTCTACGCTGTGGGTACTGTTCAGCATAAAGTCTTTGCGCTTCCAATGAATTACCGTTAGCACGACCGTATGTAAAATGCATATCTGCCATTTCCAAATTCGAATATGCATTCATATTTTCAATCAACTAATATTTCCTACAATACACAATCATAAAACTTGTGAAACAATAAGATGGGTGACAGAAAATGACACTACACAATCCTAGTGTCAGTATTAATGTTTTTATGCAAAGCACAGGCCACTAGACTTGACGCAAAATACACTCGCGTTAGCTCATCTTTTTGAAAATGCATTGCATTAGATTTTTTTTCTCGTAAATGCTCAAGTTTTAGAAAAAACTTGTAGAGTTAAAAAAGTTAGTCAATGAATTGGGCTTTTCAGTCATACTTTTTTAAAGAAAAAATTTTCATCTAAAAAAAAGTTGTAAGAAAAAATATCTTAGGGGTTGAAATAATCAACCCCTTCTAAGCATACTTCAGGGTTGAAAAAATTTCAAAAAGTGTACTCTTATTGACAGATAATGTTTACCAAGTTTCGTGTCTTTAGCTTGATATACAGGGAAAATGAAAAAGAAAAACCATTTTTTTTTTAATTTTCGAAGGGGTGTAACTTTTCCGGGGAGGGTTTTTTCAAAAAAATTTATACCAAACACTCACATTAATTTTCATCACAGAATCACCCCTTTAATTTTTTCGGTGTTATTTAGATACACCCTGTATACAGGTTGTTCCTGAAGAGGGTTGTAGATAGAGGTACTTTGTGAAGATGTGTGATGACGTAATTCAAGGTGTCGTGGCATGTGTCACGTGTGCTTTCAATCTTAGAGATGTCATGGCGTATGTCCTTCGATGAGGTGACATGGCGTTTGTGAGTTGTCATAGCGTCTGTGCTTTATATTAGAGATATAGGTTTTTTGTAAAGATGTGTGATGACGTCATTCTGGAAGAGGTGTCATGGCGCCTGTCACATGATCATCTTTGATGAGGTGTCATGGTGTCTGTGAAGAACTTTGGCATATGTCACGTGTCTAATCTATCAATCATTGGAGTGTCATGGCTACTGTGCCGTGTGTTCTGCACAGGTTGTTTGTGATGATTGTTTCATGTTTCACGTCATATTTGACGAGGTGTCGTGGCCCCTGTCATCTTCTATGGGGTGTCATGGCGGCTGTATGAGTATAAATTTCATGATTTTCAGTGGAAAAGATCCATTACGCCGAATATAAATGAGGAAAACATCAATTTTATTGCAAATGGGTGTCAAATGAGAGGCCTCGACTGGTAGTGTATAAAATCGCCACATACCAGACTATGAGCTGTCAACTGTCGTTCTATGAACTCTCATGATGCATCTTCTGTCAGAAGTCATTATATGAGGTTTCAGGTGGTCAATCTATGATTTGTTACATATGTAGCTGTCAATGAACTGTCAACCTATGAAAGAAAAATGTTCATGCTGGAACCGGATGTTTGTTATCGCTGGTCTCATTCGGTGACCCTCGTTCACAGAATATAACTGCTGGATGATGACGTCACTTGCTATTTCAATCTATTTCGTTGCTATCAACCGAAGACCATAGTTCACGCTGGATGATGACGTAATTACCACCGTTTGAAAAATCAAATATCAAAAATAATGATAATAACATTTATTTATTCAGAATAGTACGTTTTCATTTTGGTACTTCAATATTCAGAACAAAGATAATAACATCCATTTGATAAAAATACATATGTTGCTTATGCAGCTCATCTCTTGGTTCTTCACTCTAAATTCGGAACCGATCTGGTAATCGAGGAATACTCCATGATGGGATCGTTAATGATGATGCAATAGGCACGTGTTGGGAAGTTCAGGCATCTTTCCATCCAGGGCCGGATTTAGAGGTCTGGAGACCTCGGGGCAATGAAGGAGTGAAGGCTCCCTGGCCCCAAATTATTTTCCAAATAAAATGAACAATTTTTTCAGTCAAGTTTTCCAATAAATAATTTATTTTGAAACCAAGTAAATTCTTTTAGTATTTAACAAACATACATAAATATAAATAAATTGCAAGTGCTCATCAGGGGCTATTTGAGATTTTGATATTCTACTGATTGCCTGATTGCAGTGAACAAATTTAGATCAATGATTTCTGCTAATATTTAAGAACAATATAATTATGTTTGTACAAAGGTAGAGGTAAAACAGCGGAAAAAAAATATAAAAGGAGAAGTTGTTTACTAGTGTTTACCAGTCGGAATTTAAAAGAATTTTTTTTCCGAAGCCTATTGTGGGGGCACCTCTTAAGTGGGGTCCCCGAAGCTGTAGCTCAGTTGACCGCCCCTAAATCTGGCGTTGTTTCCATCTCCAGTTTGACGTCAACTTTTTATCACTTTATACCATCGTTTCGTTTCGAACATTCAATCACAAAAATCGCTTTTCTCTGGAAAGCTATATGAACCATCATCGGCTCGCTTATCATTTTATTTGAAAATGATTTCTGGAATTCGTACCTTTCCACATATTGTTGATCGTTGAAATTCAATTTTATTGCTTTATGTGAATTCTAAATTCAAGTATAAATGATTCCACATTCAGCTAGTTTGGACTATCTGAATATATACTTTGCTTAATATGATTATTTTTCGATAAATTCGAAGAGCTAGAATATCTGGGGCGTTCCAAATTCTTTGATGTATCAACTCCCCAAATGTCTCGAGTGCTCTCCTCCATAAACGGATATTAATGCAGATTCCAACTACGGAAAGGAACATAGGCTTCTCAGCACTCAAATTCCTCAAGATTAGGAATTTAACTTGATCATTTCGAAAAACATGTCGAACCTTCAACGCTATCGTCTCCACACTCTAGGTATAGTTACTACTTTCTCCTCAACCTTATTATTTTTGTAATGAAATTTATGAAGACCTAATCCTATATTCGTATATCAATACTATTGTACTTATGCAATCCAAGAAGAGCAATAGGATAATATGAATGAGGATCTAGTTCCAATGGTTATAAGGAGAAGCTCTCACCCATAATTGATAAAAACTTTATTGACATTCTGCTTATATACTAATACATCCAATTTACATTCCTTCTTCTAGTCTACTGCAACTGAAAAGTTATAGACGGATTTCATACATAACTGATCACAATTGTAAGTGTTGAATAGTTGATGAAAACTATCTAGATGGAATAATATCTTACACTTTTAGAAATAATTCACTAATACGTGAGATGAACGTAAATTGCCAAAACTATCATATAAAAAAACTGTATCATCGACTATCTGAAACCCAACCTAGTAAGTTTCTTCATTGTTCATTGTATCTAAAGTAATTATTCATCGGTTTCTTGTTATATTCAAACGTGTCATCTCCAATATTTGTACTCGCAGTACATTTTTTCTTTCATGGAATTAATCAGTTGTATTCGATTTCGTGATGTATGTTATTCGATCTGTAGGATCATTATCATTATTATTACGGCTGTGATTATATCATTTGGCTATAATCTTCCACGGCATAATTGTTGGGTAGGAATATCGAATTATACAACCCTGTTTATTTGAACGAGGTAACCTTGATTGTTATATTACTTTCATTATCAATTGATATAGGTTGATTACCCTTGAGCCATTCATTTGACGTTGAATTATATTGCAGACCCATTTTAACATCATATGTCTCCACATCATACAATAGTAATGACGTGCTAATGAAGGGTCCTGCGAAAACTCTTCAGTGGTCACTGAATAAGCTTGCTCAAGTTGTCTGAATCCTCCTGAATTCCATCAACAGAATCTGGAGGATAATATAACATTCTTCTCTTTCTGTAACAATAATTGGAAATGAAACATTCTACATCTGTGTGTGTGAGAGAGAGAGAGAAGGAGAGGTCAACGATGGACGCCATTGACGTCGTCGTAGCCACTGCTCGTGAGGCCATCGAAAGGAAGCGTTGGGAGGGTGGTGCTAAGATATACTACTTCGTAGTGGCATTGGACGTGAAGAACGCGTTCAACTGGAATCGAACTCTGGAGGTGCTAAAAATGATGGAGGTCCCGCAATACATTACAAGCATGATCGAGAGCTACTTTACCAGATAGACATTGTTGTACAATTTGAACGAGGGGCCCAAAGCCTACAACATTACAGGAGGCGCCCCACAAGGGCAGTTACTTGGAACTTGTGGAACATCATGTACGATGCTGTGCTGAGGCTGCCCTTGCCCACAGGGACAAAGGCTGTTGGCTTCGCAGACGATTTCCATGTGGCTGTCATTGCCAACTGCCACGCAAAAAGCGAACTAGACCGTCGCCAAGGCAATACTGGCGACCAGCAGGAAATCGACTGAAACTCACCTTATGGGATGCGACATACCTCCGCAACCATCGTTACGATACCTGGGAGTACAGATGAATGCCAAGCTGCGATTTGACGAACATCCGCTTGTGTGGAGCACGAGAGCAGCTGCAGTGGCCAACGCACTGTCCAGAATTATGCCCAATATTGAAGGACCTACTCAGCATTGTCAGCTCCACGATGTTGTACGCAGCTCAAATCTGGATATCAGCCGCGGCAATCGTATCGTAAGTATGCCAATTAACCTCAGTGTACTGTAGGTGTCCTTTACTAGTGCACTTTGAATATCGAACGGTCTTGAACGATGACGTGATGAGTCGTGCTCGATCTGCCCCCCCAGTGCCCGAGGACGCAGTGCACGTTCTGTGCAATTGTCCGCGTTTCCACTGATCGCGCGCGATCCTCCAAGGGAGTCTACAGGAGCAAATAAAAAAAACACGCACACCAGATATCAAGTCAAAAATAGTATACATCGATTCAGAAATGCTCAAAACGGATATATTTGACGGAATCCGGAAAAATTTGTTTGTGCCGAATTCAGTACTTCCTTCACACTACATCATATACATGGAAAACCAACGAACATTTTTCTTGAACGTTTTTATTGCAGATCCACTTTATTTTCTAATCTTCAAATTCATAATAGTTTTCACTAAAACATATCAGGAACATCTTAAGATGAAGACAAAATCATTTGACATAGTAACCAAAACAACCGTACCTATACTCATAGAATAAGAATAAGAATAAGAATAAGAATGAGAATAAGAAATTTATTTATCCGTTAAAATATACATTTCGTGGACAGGTCAAGATAAATGCATATACATTAAAAGATTAAGCTAATAAATTACTAAATAAGTACTATCACATGTTGAAACACTTAACATTAAAAAAATCTTCATCAGGGTACAAGCAATTTTCCAAAAGGAATTTTTTAATTTTTGTTTTGAATACTGAAATTTTATTAATTGATCGAATATCACTAGGCAATTCATTAAAGAGGGCAAGACCAAGTTTATTGCTTTCTTTTAATTTAGTTTTTGGGTGGACGAATTTGTCGGAACCTCTCGTTGAGTAAGAGTGATAATCTGAATGAGTGGTGTATTCATTTGAGTGGAGTTTTACATCCATAAGGTGTTCATAAACAATTAGTGAAAATAATGACATTATTTTTAATTCTTTAAAAACAGACTCGCAATGAGTTTTTTGTTTTAAACCTTTAATAGCTCTTACGGCCGCTTTTTGTAATATGAAATTTTCTTCTAAATGAGTATGAGCAGCGTTGCTCCATGTTATGAGACCATACGACATTATGGAGTGAAACAGACTATAGTAAGTTACAAGGGCCACCTCCTCGCCAGCAATTCTGTACATTCTTTTAGTTGCTTAAACCGCCCGAGCTAATTTCTTACTAAGATATGTAATGTGGTGTGACCAGCTTAAAGAACTATCTATCACAACACCAAGAAACTTAACAGAACCAAAAGAGTTAGGCCGACACTGAAAATTAAGTATTTGAGTTTTTGCTTCATTAAAAAAAGTTCGTTTGAAGTAAACCAGTTGGATGCCGAGGTGACAACACTGTTATGATCAATGTCATTAAATGATTTACCCTTAATTAAAAAGTTTGAGTCATCTGCAAAATGCAAAGAAAGACATTTATTTGAAGAAATGATATTTGGTAAGTCGTTAATATATAGTAAACAAAGAAGTGGACCCAAAATGGTACCTTGAGGCACACCCCGTAGTATCGGCATTTCAGTTCCCAGTTTACCTAACTTGTTCATCAAAATGGCGTGTGAAACACAATCGAATGCTTTAGTCAGGTCCGCAAAAACACCAACGCAACATTCCCCCTCTTCAAAGGCCTCAGCAACAAAGCTCATAAGGCGCAGTATTGCATCGGTGGTTCTGCATCTCTTCCTAAAGCCATATTGATTGTTTGATAATAATTGATGCTTAATCAAGAAAAGTTGTAAATTATCAAAAATGTATTTTTCCAATATTTTTGAGAATATAGGCAGAATGGATATTGGTCGGTAATTATCTGGGTCGTTTCCATCACCCTTTTTAAAAATTGCAACAACTTTGGCTTTTTTTGAAGCGCATGGAAATTCAACCTGTAAAATACAATATCGGCTAGGGGTTCCGCAATGTGCTCACAACAATCTTCAATAAGTTTAATATTCAAATCATAAATATCGCAGGATTTTTTATTTTTAAATGATTTAATTATTTTTATGACATCAAAACTAGTTATTGGGTTCAAGAAAAAAGTTGAATTACAGTTGTTAATAAGAAAAGTTTGAGAAACTTGTTCATTTAAAGAGATTACAATTTTATTAGCATTACCAGTGAAAGCCAGATTAAATTGATCAGCTGTTATTTTTTCACCATAAGTGTTAGACTTAGACGTTCGGCCGGTTTCAAAATTTATTGTCTGCCAAATACTTTTGTTTTTGTTGTCGGAAGATAAAATTCTTTGTGAATGGAAATTTACCTCAGTGTTATGAAGTAAACAATTATATTTTTGTTGATATTTTTTTATTTCATTTTTTTTATCCACAGTTGGATTTTGTCGATAACATTCTTTTAGCAATAAAATAGTGTTTTTTAATTTAAGTAACGGAAAACAATATTCATAGTGATGATTAAATATATTTAGAAGATTATTCATCTTGTCATTTGACGATAACGCTGAGTCAACGGATTCCCATTGCTCATTTTTTGAAAAGTTTGAGAACATAATCATATTTTGAGCATTAAAACTCCTAACTCTCTTGGTTTCAGTTTTGTTGGAAGTTATATTTTTTATACTTAAAATTTGAGGGCTATGATCTGATACAGGTGCATTTAAAACTTCGGCATTTATGCTTTTAAAATTTACAAAAATATTATCCGGACAAGTACGGGTATTGGAAGTCACCCTGGTTGGTTGGAATACAGTCTGTTTAATTTCATATTCGTCTAAAAGTCTTTTTAATTTAAAAGTGTTATTATCGTTGGGTTCTAAAAATGTAAAATTGAAGATTACAATTTTTAAAATCTCGAATTTCGTTTCATTTTTTTATACAGTTTGATGATATCTTGCAAGGAATTGATGAAAAGATCCTTTTGTTTAATTATATATTTTAAGTAAGCAATTTCTACCATTCTAGGATCAGAGTTATTGGAATCACTGCAGAATGATATATCTAAGTCGCTTTCAGATTCGTCTGAGTTGGCTAAATTGACAGGAATTACAGCTGGTTTTTGCTCTTGTTCACAACATTTTAGATGTTGATCATCCATTATCACAACGTTTCTCAGTCTTTTGGAGCAACTTTTGTGGTACACCGTACAACAGTTTATGCATTTACGTCCACTTTTTGCAACATTGTTGCAAACTGTACATGGTCTCGATATAGAATTTAGAACATTTAGAACATCCACATCACGTTGATTGTTTATGTGCGCAATTTTTTCACTAGTTCCATCCGCCATTTTAACTGTTGACGTGTAAGAAACAAGCACTCGATGAAGTTGCGTTGAAAAGAATACAGTTATTAGCTTAGGTACCATTCGGAGAGTTATGAAAAAGTTCCATTCATTCATGATAGACAGCGTCTTAACCTTTTACATTTCCAAATTATATTCCATGATGCAATAATAAACATCCTAAAAATATTGCTTGATCCTATCTTCCTGAATGATCTTTTATGGGGTCGGTGTGTCTTACGAGCAATATGTTGAGGTGTTGAACTTCAATAACAGGAATGCCAATTTCGATATTTAATATGAAATGAGGTAAGACAGTTATCAGTTGATTACTCCACAAAAATATTGGTTTTTCTAAAATTGGAGGAACATCGGAACCAGCAGCATGAATGGATCAAAGCATTTAATCACTCAGTTGATTATTGATGTCTCTGAAGTTTCAATCTGAACCATCTGATCATAATTCGCCCGTTGAAATCATTAAAGTAATTTATTTATTGATATTGTTATACCTGGATATTCCACTAAAACATAAGCAGCCAAAAGTTTTTCTACAGTAAATATAATTTATGTATTTGACACACAAAAAATTACCTGATTTGTCCTTCGATGTACATGAATAGTTTTCCGGCAATCAGTTATCAGAACAATGTTGACTATTTTCTGCACAAAAATGCAGGAAATGCTTACTTATCTATAACCTACTTGCTAGTTCTATTTTAGTTGTAACATGTAAATGTGGATATTAGAATTCATACCTAAGTGAGCTGATATGCAAAAACTAAGAAAACTAAATAGAACAAAATTTAGGAGTTATATGTACTTTCTACGACAGCTCATGTCCAATAGTGCATTGCAATGCCACTGAGACGACAAGTCACAGATACTTCCTATTGAA
Organism: Endomychus coccineus; assembly: GCA_958510875.1. Classification (NCBI taxonomy): domain Eukaryota; kingdom Metazoa; phylum Arthropoda; class Insecta; order Coleoptera; family Endomychidae; genus Endomychus; species Endomychus coccineus. The sequence continues at coordinate 84,093,852 of OY294069.1, read as the reverse complement.
GTATACCTTTCAGTCAAATTACAATTTAGATTGTAGAAAAGTTGAAGGACATCGAATGAATCAACAATGAATGATTGTTGATAATTGAAATGAGTTCTGATAGTTGAATTGTCTATCTGAAAAATCCAGGGTACCTCAACCTAACCAAATCTACCCTAGCTGCCTTTACAAGGGTCGTGAAGTTGTGAATTGTTCTTATAGAACAAAGACTTTTCCCGTATAGGTTTTAATGGAAACACTGATTCTGCAACATAATGGAAATCGAATTACAGCAATGAAACGATTTTAAAATATTGTGAATATAGGGAAATAATTAGAAGTACGATCTGACACTTATTGGAAGCAATACATATCCACAAATTTAGTAATGAAGCATTTCTCTGAAATAATTCCATTTACAATTAGATTGATTGTGAATCTTGATCCAGGTATGAATTATATATGAATTCTCGGGTCAAACTTGCACATATGCTTATTCTTTTCATCTTTACATACGTTTCTGTCTCCCGACCATCATCAGAACACATGTCAATGTCTAAGACGGGATTTTTCGGAAATAATTGTATCAATCACAAAGCGTGTTTATCGCATTAATTTCTATTAAAAATGCCCACGTCGCCGAAATGAACAGAAACACGAGTAATCGAAATTTTAATACATTGATTAATCAATGTGATAATTATGTTAATTAATTAATGTGTTACAATTTTTATTTCTAGTGTTTCTGTCCGTTTCGGCGATATGGAAATATTTAAATGAAATTAATGCAATAAGGACGATTTATACTTGATACAATTAATTTCAAGAAATCCCGATTCAGACATTGATACTTCTTCTGATGATGGTGACGAGATCGAAACGTACGTAAAGATGGAAATAATAATCAAATGTGTTAGTGTGACCCATTTCCCGATAAACATGGACCAAATTACAAAAATCGCACATTATTATAACGGGTGTTCCATTGAAAATTGAGCAGTTTTTAACTTCAATTACCTACTTGAAAACGGTATATACGTGGACTGTATGGTTTTATCAATGGAATAAAACTTTGTAATTGCTTATACTGTCATGGACTTTAATTGAAATACAACAACTACTTTTTTCTTCTTCTACAAGCCTACTTTTATCAAATTGAGTGCTGTCGAAACTAATGACAACACAGAACTCATGTTGTACAATAATTACACTATGGAAATAAACCATAATATTGAAAATACGAGTACAACAAGTTCAAAATAGTAATCACATGATTATGCACTTGTATTCACTCTATAATCACTAGGAAAAACACAGATTCTTCAAAATGCACCCCGAATAACTATACATCACGAGTTTTGGTTGAGGCTACACGATAAATGTTGTCTTTCCATGGGAATACTTGGATTATTCTGCCAAGTGCTTCTCCATAGGTGGCGAATGAGGAATTTCCCCAAGTGCTTTAATTCCGAGTTAGCCCCCATGAAATTCGAATCATTATCTGAATACATATGAGCTGGTTTCCCTCTTCGGACGATGAACCTTTTTAACGTGAATTAAAATGAATCTTTGGTTTGTAACCGACTCTTAATGTATGGCTTTGATTACAAAACAGACGAAAACACATATGTAAGATTTAGAGGTTTTGTAATCTCGACCCTTGCGATCCTCAATCATAATAGGTCCCGCATTCGACGCTCGTTGTATTGAATGAACATGATTACGTTTATCGGGTAAGTTACCCATAATTGGGTTAATAACCCTTGGTGCAGAACGGAAATTCGCTTTCGCAATCGTGAACTATACGGCGGGCTAGGTTTCTACCTCCTATGGGACAATATGTTTCATATATGGAGGATAATAATAGCTGTGTACCTGTATGAAATAATCTGATATGTTCTTGTTTGAAAATGGGTTTCGTCACACAGTACTTTCCGCACAGAAGGAGCGGTGCGCTGAGACGACCACCAATGCGAATGAAACCATCTTTGAAAATAACAGGATTGAGTCAAAAAAGTTTATATTTTTGAAACCGACTGCTTGTTCCTGCTCGTCATTGAACGATTCACACTGAGCAACTATGATGAGACACTTTCTTGCAAAACGAATCTCTTCTGTTCGGAGTGGACCAAAGTTTCTTAATTTTGTTCATTTGATGTTATTCACCAAACGGAAACAGTATGAGATGATTCTTTCAAGCTTGTTCCTATTAGAATACCTATAGACTGGAAATAATCTCTCATTTTGAATTGAAATCACGGATTGTATTTGACTACGGACTTCTGACAAATTAACAGATTAGATGATTGACGGAGGTTATTCATATTCCGAAGATTGTAACCAACTGGGTACGGCCCGCTTCGGCACATATTAGTGTTATTGAGCAAACTAGATATTATATCGTGCGAAAAATATCAGAGACATTATTTTTGGTAGATCCAAGTCTCCAACAGAATGATGATGACAATTGTTGGATCTCGGCAACCCGATTACTTACACATATTTTTAGTGAATTTGGTAAGATATTGAGCCAGCCTAAGATAAGTGAGGAATCTGACCACAATACTACTCTAGCAATTTCCATATTTAAAGCACTGTGCACCTTATTGACATCTAGCTAAAATAATTGCACCACATAATCTTAATTTGGTAACGTGAGTACTTTTATGGGTGCTACTTTAGACTTTGCTCATAACAAATTTAGGAAGACTTGCCCGTTTTGGTAGTGTCACAAGGATCCACATGAATTGAGGGAGGTTTTTTTTTCTGCAATTTCCGAACCTACAGTCTTTAAGAACATATCCTTTGCGTAGACAATTAGGACACCATTTTAATCGTTCTGTTGGAGTGACGTGCAAGAAAATATCACAATTTTGTAATGTGACTGTTCACAAACAGTATTATTTGAAGCAACTGGTATTTGTCCCATATATAAACCTTCTGTTGGTATTATTTATCTCTAATATTTCCAAAAAATCGGCTCTATTAAAAAAAAAGGATTGAATCCGTTTTGGGCATTCTGTCGCTTCTTTTCAGGAGCAGGAATAATGTATAACTTCGTGCTCATAATATACAGCTTGAATCAACTTAACAAGGGTATTGAAAATTAATATGTGATAAGAATTTACGCAGATGAGGAATAGCATTATCCCCATCTAATAACGAGCATGTGTCGTAACTGTTTTAAATTAATTGCAATAATAAAACAATGAATACTCATTGAAACTTCTTAAATATACCCAACTTACCTGAAATGAATGAATTTTTCAAAGGTACTCATTTGGGTCGAACGAATTCTCATGAGGATTCATGGTCAACATTTTTGTAGGTTTCTACACTACCACCACATCAACTTCTCTTATCTAAGAAAGGTTCAAATTCATCAGGCACATGCTATGGTATACCCTTAGGTTTCTCCTTCCGATTCTTCAAAACTATTTTACTCGATGTTTTATCTTCACTAGTTAGAATTTTCATTTGATTGGACTTGATAGCAATGAACCTCTCAACTCAGTCTTACTTGTTGATCATCGACATTTCCAGATTTCCAAGGGATATTGGGATTTTTACCCATGATATATTGATTAGGTATATTTTGACAGACGTTCATTATGTAGATGATTCACAGTCACTTAGTACAGGCGGTATACCTTCCTATTCAACAAGAAAAATCAACAATGATCAGTGTTGGATAACTACAGGGCTGGTAAATTCTATAAATCAAAAGAATGAATTATATTTAGAAACTATAAAAAACCCGAATGACCTAGACATAAAATCAAAATACACGACATTTAAAAGTAAATTATACCAGCTTATAAAAACTGCTAAGTCCGACTACTACAAAAATCAAATAACAAAAAATAAGAGCACGGCTGCAAATCTATGGAAAACTGTGAAAGAATTATCATCCAATAGCTCTAATAAAAAGCCAATAAATTGCATCAAAGATGATTCCGGTAAAATGCATATAGATGAACATTTGATATCACAAATATTCAATGAACACTATGCGTCAGTAGGTAAAAAGCTTGGAGATAAAATTATCAGAAACAAAAATCAACCATCTCGTTCCCGAATATGTGCAAACACCTTCTTCCTGTGCCCAACACATGTACATGAGGTTAAAACAACCAAACAATCACTGAAAACTAAAAAGTCTACCGGTCATGACGGTATTTCGAGTAATGTAATAAAACATATTTCCGAATACATAGCCCAACCTCTATGCTATATTATAAATAAAATCTTTGAGACAGGGAATTGTCCAACTTCCTTTAAAAAATCTGTTATAATCCCCATATATAAGACAGGAAATACAAACGACGTAGTAAACTACAGACCTATATCGATAATCTCAAATTTTGCAAAAATATTTGAAAAAATTTTGAAAGACAGGCTTATTAAATTCACAAATAAATATAAATTCATATCTGCAAAACAATTTGGATTTCAGTCAATGAAATGCACCCAAGACGCCATTGTACAACTTGCCAACAATATCCATATTCAGCTGGATAAAAGTCATCACTGCTTAGCATTATTCATCGACTTAGCAAAAGCCTTCGATACTGTCGATCACACTTTACTAGCACAAGATCTGTATGACATTGGCGTGAGAGGTACACCTCATAAACTTTTTGTGAATTATCTTAAGGATAGACAACAAAGCGTGAAAATCAATGGTACAAGAAGTTCATTCACTAAGGTCGAGTGTGCTGTACCACAAGGGACCGTACTTGGCCCCATACTATTCCTAATATATGTGAATGAATTATTTAGCATAATTACATCAAGTGAAATTCTAAGCTACGCCGATGATACCGTCTTATTCTGCTCGGGCATTAATTGGGATGTGGTCAAGCAAAGCGTGGAATCTGATTTGAAGATTATAAAAAATTGGCTGGATTTCAAGAAACTCACCATTAATATAAACAAGACTTGTTACTTACCATTCTTTCTTAGTGAAGTCAATGAACCAACTTTCAATACATTGACTGTGAATTGCAATAACACTCTAGGACACATACATTCGGTACAAAGCTTTAAATACTTAGGAATAGTTTTTGATTCTAATCTAAAATGGACCGCACATGTAGAAACTTTAATAAAAAAGTTAAGGTTTATAATCTACAACTTTTCGTTTTTGAGAAACGTACTAGATACTCAATACCTGAAAATCATCTATCATGGCTTATTCGAATCTCATTTAACATATGGCTTAGTAGCTTGGGGAAGTTTGATAAAGACACATCTAAAACCCCTCGAAATAATACAAAAACGGGTATTAAAATTAATATACAGAAAAAAAAAGACTTACCCTACAAATGATCTGTTTGATGAATCAAATGTACTAGATATCAGACAATTATATTTCCTACTGACTGTCGTACACCAATTCAAAAACAAATCATTATTATCACATATTATTCACGATCACTCTACTAGACTCAAAATCAATGATAAGGTTCAAACTTTAAAATTTTCAAAATCAGTTGGCCAGAGAAGTTTTTCATACTTAGGACCCAAACTATATAATACCATTCCTAGCGAGATAAAGCAGCAGCAAAACTTATATGGATTTAAAAATAAAGTTAAAAAATATGTACATAGCATGGCTAGATTAGATATACATAAACTTATTGAAAATACTATATAATCAAATCAATGTATTATGTATTACACTATATGATGTGATAGAATGTGTAGGTTATCCTTGTTCTTTGGACTTTAGTATCGTATATTATGTATGTATTTTCTTATTCACCAACAAGCTTTAGCCTAGGTGACTTTTGTCTGTTTATTGTCTAAAATGCAATTTCATTATTTCGTATTATATTATGTATTTCACACACAAGTGTTTATCACTTATGTCAATCACCTGTATTATTCATATAAATATAAATTTATTTATCTACTTGTTAAGAGTAAATCTGTATGTAATGTATATTGTCTATGAATAAACTTATTATTATTATTATTATATTATATTGTCAAGTATTATTCATGTTATTATTATTTTATTATATTTATATGTCTATATTATATTGTAAACTTCACACACAAGTGCTCGCACTTCAGTGAACATTTTTGTATTTATTTGAAGCGAGGCCTGTTATAATGTTGTAACTTACACACTGTATATATATTTTCAATAAATAGTTTTCAATTTCAATTTCAATCAGTACGAATTGAAAGTTAATGCAATAACAAACAACCAACCCCCTTCTAGAATCTAAAATAAGAGGTAGCTTGTTCAAAACCCATACCAAAGTCTGGGGGATATACCAAAGAATTTTCTTTGATCAAATCATATAAATCATATACATGTTGCAAGATCGAAGATAGGAAAAAAGAGTTCACCATAGTAATATTTCTATGAATGACTTACCTTCCGAAAGATATGCAGTTGTAGTTGCGTCCATCCCGAAACTGTCACTACTGGTCCGAAAAATGTAAATGGGCTCAAAAGAAATTACGCTTCTCTTTATTTGTTTTTGAATCAGCGGCTTTCATGTTTGTTGAAACTTGTGCGAAATGAAATAATCGCTCTGCTTATGTTTTTTTCACACGTCAACGTCGTTCAGCTAATTTATCGTCCCCATACTCACTCTGGAGATAAATTATAAGAATCCACAACTTCTTCAAATTTCTTTGGAAGGGAACCAAGTTGATGAAGTGTGAGCTACCAGGTCCAGGAACTTAATTTCCTGAACCTGGACAACCTCGAATATACAAAATGAGAGGAGCCTTGAGATTTGAGGCATCCAGAACTTTTGGATAACCTCTCCCTGAAGAATCATTGTGATCAGATGACAGGGAGTAGAGAACCCCCTGGAACGTGAAACACATCTCCTACCAGAAGATCTGAACAAAACCTGAACCACCAAAGTCATAGGCCTTCTAAAAACACTAAACTATCTGGGTAGACTATAATAAGAAGTGAACCACATCAGAATACATAATGGCGGTGGGAGGACCAATGTTCGGCCCGCTCACAAGAAACCTAAACATAAGACTAAAGCTGATTGTAATACTGAAGCGTAGCGGAACATTATTTATTTTCTTAATGGCAAGAAAGCTAGATTCTTCAACTTTACGGATTTCGGACGGAAACGCACCCAAAACTTTGCTGCCGTCTTTACAACAATTCACTAGTTTTTTGGAGGGAAGATGCAAGTTATCGAACAAACATTTCGGACAAAGTGAACCACTCTATCGAGCTATTCAAAACAGTCATCAGAACAATGGATTTGAAGAAGGATTTCTCAAAAAGGTAACACATGTATCAACTAAAAAGAAATTTTCTTGTCCAATTTGTAATAATCCTCATCTAATTTATTACTGCCGGAAGTTGTTAGCACTGTCTATTTCAAAACGTATACGATTAATAAAATCTGAAGGCTTGTGTTTGAACTGTTTTCGTGGCTTTGACACCGCAAGTAATTGCAATTTTGGAAGTTGCAGGAAAAGCAATGAGAAACATAATTCTTTGAAACACATTGATATGGTAATGAATCAAGAAGCTAGCACCTCACAAACTACTGCAAATCTGAGTTCGCAATATACGACTCAAAGTCAAACACTTTTATCAACAGCTCTTGTTCAAATTTAAGATAAGCAAGGGAAATTTATAAATTGTAAAGCATTATTGGACAGCGGTTCACGGGCTGGGCTCATTTTATCACTGAGGCTTGCGCGAAACGGTTGGCTAAACACAGGGCAAATATTTCTGTATCTGGTATAAATCAGGGGATTATGAATGACAAATTTTCTACAACTTTTTGTTTTGAATCCAGAATAACCGACTACACAGAGAGCACTATATAGAGTGCCTTGTTTTAGCAAAAATAACACAAAACCTTCCATTAATATCAATAGACAAAAGTGAGTTTCATATACCACAACACATTAAACTTGCTGATCCTGAATTTCATGTATCTCAAAATATAGATATGTTGATAGCTGTAGAAACATTCTACAATCTTCTATGTATAGGACAAATGCAATTAGATTAATTGACCATGCTAACAAAAAACAAAGTTGGGGTGGATTGTGTCAGGTAAAATTGAATTTGCGAATACTTCCAGCACAATAATTTGTCAATTCAAAATATCGATACTCATTTAATAAAATTTTGGGACATCGCGACAATCACCAATCATAAAGCTTAGTTCACCGAAGATGAGCACTTGTGAAAATTATCTCCTCTCCAAATCTAAACATGAAAACTCTGGTAGGTTTACTGTATCCCTTCCTATTAAATCAGAAACACATCGATTAGGAAGTTCTAAAGAAATGGCAGTCAAACGATTATATTCATTAGAAAGAAAGTCTCTCAGGCAGCCACATCTCAAACTTGAGTATGTGAGATTCCTAGAGGAATATGAAGAACTAGGCCATATGCAAAAAATTGCAAGCCATCAGTCAATCCCTACTACGACCACATCACGCAGTAGTAAAGGAATAGAGTACCACAACAAAGGTACACGTACTGTTTGATGGATCTGCAAAATCAGACAATGAGATATCGCTGAATGATATTCTAATGTAGGTCCAACTATCCAACGGATCTATTCTCGATTGAAGTCGTCAGGTGTCGAACATATAAAATCGCTTTAACATGCGATATTGAGAAAATGTAGCGTCTTAGAAGAGTCAGATCGAAGGAAACTTCAACTAATTCTTTGGAGGATAAATCAATCGGATAAAATTCAAACATATGCGTTGAACACAGTGACGTACGGCACTGCGTCAACTTCATGTGTGGTAATTCGGTGTTAATAACAATTAGCTGTGGAAAAATAGGATGAATTTCCTAATTCAACTCAAGTCATTGAACGGGATTTTTGTGTCGATAACCTGCTGACGGAAGCTTATTCCATTTAGTCCAAGCAATAGACAGAAATGCGTGCAGAAATTAATACCTGGAAAAAACAATATGAGCGTATAGGAAATTGAACTTAAAGGTGAGTTTCTGATTAATACAACTCGATCCGAAATGGCGAACATAACCTAAGAAATTCCCAAAGTTGCAAAAAGTGGTTTTTCTCAATTAATTAAAAAACTATAACTCGGATCGAAAAAAGTTAAATGAGAAAGTTGTAGGTATTGAATAGATCTATCGACTCGTCTCATAATAATTATAAATATCATTCATCTTTTTCGAGTTATATCGAAAAAACCGTTAAAAATCGGGGGGTATCGAGAAGTCGTTAACTATTACGTTTTCATATGTATTGTTTCCTGTACATATAGCCCATGGCAAGCTAAGAGGGCAATTTTTTTCTTAATTTGAAATATTGATTTTTTTTCAAAATATATCGATTTTTCTAAAAAAAGAGCCTCTCATAAATTGACTAGATCTTCTCAGGAAATGGTCCTGGAGTAACACTTTTGGGCTTATTTTCTTTATGAAGAGTTGTGCTATAATTTTATTGAAGAAACGTAGCGATTTTTTCAATTTTTAGGGTGAAAAAAAGACTGTTAAAAAATGTCATCTTTTTTAACGTGTTTTTTTCAGATTACTCTTACAATTTTGATTTTAGAGAGATGTCTTTGACGGAAGTCGATTTCTAAAATTTGTTTACGTATTGGCAAAAAAAAAATTTTCACCTACGATCTTCTGGACCAGCGATAATTTTTTTATTTCAAAAAAATCTGTAAGACGCAATACACATTACACAGAAGTGTGTTTTATGGAGGTTGATGTTAAATACCTACATTTTCAATGAAAAATTATTTGGATATGTTTCATTGATTCATAGTATTAGAAATTGAGTAACAAATCTAAGCGTGCGCGGCTGCCGGAGCGTGAGGCGGAGTGGGGGAAGCATTGCGCGCTCGTACTGAAAACTGATTTAGTGTCTTCTAAGTGGCTTGTGGTTCCAAAATCTCCAATATTTCGGCTCCTAGATAGCGTACAAAAATCGTATTGTACTTAATCTGGGGTAGCTCGACGAGATTAACACGAATACCGTATTTATTTTTGCCTTAGAATCAAAATAGACTCAGAAACATTCATTTTTTACATCTCTAATTTGTTTTACTTTTTGTCGTTCAAATTACGATTTATTATCAAAACAGTATTCTCCACTTACACTTTTTCTCAAGGAATCATTCTGACGTTATGCTTGCGGATCTCTATAACAGTTATTTAATTATTTCAGTAAATATGTTTTTATGATACAAAACTAAATAAATACAACATATTAAGATAAGTTTGAAATCTCATTTATTTACAAAATTATTATGAAATATTTATACAATCCTTACAATCAAAGTAGCGGTATACAGCTTATACGCCTTATAGTAATAAAATGTATTCAAATTTTTCTCTTCTTTATTGGAGAATTGTCTCCTAATTCATTTTCTTCTTCCTCTTCTTCTACTTCGATGTTCTGGTTCAGAAGACTGTCGAAAGCGTCAAGAGATTCTTCATTTATTTCGATGTTAGCAGGAGTTTCGAAGTTTTCACATTGTGCTGAGTCAAAATGTGTGCAAATACTCGTACATTTAAGACATTTTTTTTTACAGCCACATACTTTCGTTTTGCAACCAGTCGCGTGAAGAAATGCTACATATTTTGATAATTCTGGATATTTAAAGCTGGTGTTAGAGTATCATCGATCTACTTCTCGTCCTTTTCCTTTTTTCAAAAAGAAAATCTTTCTTGTACTGGGAACCAACTGAGTTAAAAGTACAATCAAATCTACATCTTCTCCAAGTACGATTATGTTATTTACTGCACTCAAATTCGCCGCAGTTTCAATAATAAGTGAATCAGCATCCTCTTCTGCTATTTTAGTTTCAAATCCAGCATTTTGTAATTCAACAGAAAGCTTACTTATAAGCCTTTTCTTATTTTTATTGTTTGTCAAAAAAGTTGCTTGCTTGTCGGAGATTTTTGTATTTTTATCAAAATAATATTCTTGAGATACGAGTACATTGTCACGTTGCCGCTTCATTCTTTCCCATGTTTTTAAATTACTGCTTGTCCTCGGGATATCCATCGAATACTATTATTGCTTTCTTATATTTATGTACATATTGTACATATTTATTAATAATTTCTTGGGCAAGTATGTTGCGTTGCCAAACAACACGATGAAGCAAACTGCCGCCGTCTAAGACATAAATGTCATTTTCGTTTCTCTGGAGGCTGCGGCAAACACTCAAAATTGTCATAAAAACTTGATTTTGCCGTTTTGCGCATTCCATTTTCATCAAACAGAGAAAGTGGGAATGGCGCGAGTTCATATTGCAGATATTTTTTCATATCTTCTTGATTTTTCAAGTTCGAAGAAATTCGCTGAAAAATTAACAGCGGATTTATTACGACGACATCGTCTTGAATTTTTATACTGGATGTCATGGAGCGAAGAGAGCAAACTTTATTTTTTGATGAAGCTTTTACACTCATTTTACGCACTTAATACAAAAATAACTATTCGAAAATAAATAATAGGTCTATTTTGCTTCTAAGGCGAACATAAATACGATATTCGTGTTTGCTTTGAACGCACTAAATCTGTTTTCAGTGCAAGCGCGCAATGCTTCCCCTCTCCGCCTCACGCTCCGGCAGCCGCGCACGCTTAGCTTTGTTCCTCAATTTCTAATACTATGAATCAATGAAACATATCCAAATATTTTTTTATTGAAAATGTAGGTATTTAACATCAACCTCCATAAAACACACTTCTGTATAATGTGTATTGCGTCTTACAGATTTTTTTGAAATAAAAAAATTATCGCTGGTCCAGAAGATCGTAGGTTAAAAAAATTTTTTTTGCCAATACGTAAAAAAATGTTAGAAATCGATTTCCTCCAAAGTCGTCTCTCTAAAATTAAAATTGTAGAACTAATCTGAAAAAACCACGTTAAAAAAAGATGACATTTTTGGAAAGCCTTTTTTCACCCTAAAAATTAAAAAAATCGCTACGTTCCTTCAATAAAATTATAGCACAACTCTTCATAAAAAAAATAAGCCAAAAGTGTTACTCCAGGACCATTTCCTGAGAAGATCTAGCTAATTTATGAGAGGCTCTTTTTTTTAGAAAAATCGATATATTTTGAAAAAAAATCAATATTTCAAATTAAGGAAAAAATCGCTCTCTCAGCTTGCCATGGGCTATATGTACAGGAAACAATACATATGGAAACGTAATAGTTAACGACTTCTCGATACTCCCCGATTTTTAACGGTTTTTTCGATATAACTCGAGAAAGATGAATGATATTTATAATTATTATGGGACGAATCAATAGATCTATCCAATACCTACAACTTTCTCATTTAACTTTTTCCGATCCGAGCTACGGTTTTTTAATTAATTGAAAAAAACCACTTTTTGCAACTTTGGGAATTTTTTAGGTAATGTTCGCCATTTCGGATCGAGTTGCATTAATCAGAACCTCACCTTCAAATTCAATTTCCTATACGCTCATATTTTTTTTTTCCAGGTAATAATTTCTGCACGCATTTCTGTCTATTGCTTGGACTAATTAGTGAGGCAAGGTGGCTACAATCACAACTGGTCTCAGTCCTACAAAAGGGTGGGTTTTCACTTCGAAAATGGGCGTCTAATTCACATAAAGTCACTGAGTCATCAACTGAAGATGACAAAAATATAGTAGAAATAGACAGGGATACAAGCATAAAAACCCTTGGGATTCATTGGGATCCTAAATTGGATCAATTCAGCTAACAAAAAACGCATTTGACAAATTCTCAATATCTATACAAATAATATCACTATCATTACCATAAAAGAGTGCAGTAATTATTGCACTTGTTATTGGCGGTTTGCGAAAAAAATTCGAAAGCGTTAATTTTCTTTTGAGTTTTGAAAGAACCACGTATGAGCCGATTTGTAGCCGTTCTGTTTTATAATAAATAACATTAATGGAATATGAATGAAATCTATGGTACGCGTTATTGAGAGTGTAACTGATTTTAACTTACGAAATTGAATGTTGATATAATAAAGGAGAGAAGTAGTCACTGTCATTGGGCGCGTCAAGTAGCGTCAGACAGGAATTCCTTAGTAAAAGCGGCACTGTTCTAGAGGTATCGGCACGTACCTACTCTCCAAACCAAACCAATGCCGCCGTTATCTATTCATTGTTAATCATCATTTATATTTCGTGTAATCATTTCTTTCAATTTAAAAAATGAGTCGGAACACGACATCTGCTTGAATGCCGACATGTGTCACTGCACAGGATCCAATTCGAGAATGTAGCGTCGATGCAATAACTTCTAACAAATTATTATCTTTTTAACATTACTCAGTGCAATCCAAAATGTAAATCATTATACCCATCCAAGCCCAAGGTAAATAATACATCTACATGACGTAGGTATATTGAATTCTGAATATATGGTGTGAAACAAACTTGAAGGAATAGGAGAAATTATTTTAATCATGAAACTCTGATTAAATTGATAGAAATCTCATTTCCAAGGAACTTATACGCTAAATCAATGATCTAGTGTGTAATCTAATAATATTGGATAACGTTCGTTTCTTGTCCACAAAACAAAAAGTTTACCCAGTATTGGTGTCTTCTAGTAGTATGTATGTTACATAATAAGTAGAAGAGGACATCTTCAAATGTCTGATGTTACAGCAAAGGCGATAATCTGATAATCTCATAAGAAGCCAGAGGCTGTGTTTATACAATTATTCATGAATAATTCGTAATCAACACATTTAGTGGAAACTGGTGAATTTGTCAGTGAGGAATAGTTTCTGTTCCCAATGGTGGCTTAATGACATGGTGGTATGTAAAATCAAGTTAGTAATGCTATCATTTTGCTAGGGACGTGATGGAAAACAAGTTTGTATGATTCATATGTGTAAAAGATGGTAAAAATGGGGAGATTCAACAATGAAAATTTTGAACATCATTTCTGCAATTACTGCACCTCTGCGGTTTCAATTGAATGTTAATCACAATTTCAACTAATAAGAAAGCGCTGTTGTGATTTTTCTCTGGCAGAACGTTCTTAGTGTTGATTTGTATGTCTTTTATCTTTTTTCTTCGAAAAAATGTACCAATATATTCTACAATTATTATTCGTTTTGTTAGCAGTATGTTATGTAAATCATAATACAGTTTATATTATCACGTTTTTCTACTCGAATTATAACTTATCCAAAACACTTCCGTCAGCGATGCAGCCATTATCAAAAACATCTCACGTAAGCTGAATTTTGAGCTGAAATTAGAAAATAACGTGAAAAATTCAAAGGTCAAATTAGAGAAACGTTAAATTACAACCAGTAATGAAGTCAATAATGTGCTGTTTCTGATGGATGGAAATATTACAGGTATACAAATAAATACTTCGATAGACCCAGTTTTGGTTCCAGATAGCTGTTTCGCCTTCTCATCAATAGAACAAAAAAAATTCCAATGTGACTGAGAGATCCTTCTGTTGGAGGTATACATAACCAACTCAAAGAATAAGAGTAGATAGGTCGAAATATCTAACGCATCTACAAGCTCATTTTAGTAATCAGTGGAACTAGCCAGACGATGAAGTCACTGATCAACCATCTCCGGTAGTGATTTAAATACCTCAATGGGAAATGGAGAACCAAAGTATTCCAACACCATCTACCGGAAACTAGATGTTCAAAAGGGAGTGTTATTCACAATGCCACGCATTGATGAAGCAAGAATCGACGGAGAACAACTGGGAATACAACTTTTAGAACCAAAACTTTGTCTACGATTTCACCACGAAATGTGTTTGTACTCACTTTGTGAATAATAACTGTTACTAATTGGAGGTTTGAAATTATTCGAAGGACCTTTGTTGATTTGAGACAATTTATACGAATGCTGGAGAATGAGGTTTATCTTACCTTGCCAGGTGAACTGCTTTGCCTAACCACTACTATGGATAGATGATAAGACACTTGCCATAATTGTTGATCACTAATTACAATTTTACAGCAGAAGAATCAAAAGATTGACGCTACGCGAGTTCAGAAGTGAAATCTCTTCTCTCTCATTCAGCGCGGTCACCTTCTTCCCGGTAAAAACTCCACACATGTTCAGTATATCTCGCGATATCAATTGAATTGAAAAATACGTTGTTTCAACAAATCCATAACTTAAAAGAATTCTAGTAAAAATAATATAAATAAAGAACAGACAGTACAACAAACAGGGTGAAGCTGCTCACCTGAAACATATAAAATATTTTATGAACGATGTCTATTGCGAGGGCAATGGACATGATTTAACCACAGGCCTTTGAAGAATACACTGTATTGTATGAACAGTGAATACAATCCCGTCTTTTCTATAATGAATTTTTTCGATTAGCGCTAAACGCCAATGTATAGGCGGTATTTGCTCATCTTTTATGACAACCATCATACCAGGAGATAATGGTGATGCGGAGTTGTTGTACCATTTTTGACGTTGTTGTAACGTTTTCAAATATTCAAGATGCCAACGCTCCCAAAAATCCTGATAGAACCGCGTCATGAGCTGTCATCTATATAATCTATTAATAGAAAGATGGGAGAGATCAGGATCAGGAAGAGATGAAAGAGGAGTTAAAGGCAAGGAATGACCAGGAGTAAGTGCCGAAATATCATTTGGATCACTACTCAAAGGACACAGTGAGCTAGAGTTCAGAATAGCTTCTATCTGAACCAAAACAGTATAAAACTCTTCGTATAAGAGTATTTGTTCACCGATTAATCTGATTAAATGGGATTTGACAGATTTTATACCGGATTCCCACATACCACCAAAATGAGGAACAGAGTTAGGATTGAAACTCCAATCAATGACCTCTACCTAGACAGCGTTTCGCATGAATGTATTGAGCTCTCAATATGAACCTTTGAAATAAGTACCACAATCACTGAATATTTTACTAAAAACGGTTACTCCGAGATATGAATCTTCGCAATGCTGCAAGAAAAGATTCTGACGATAAATCAGAAAGCAATTCTAAATAGAGAGCTTTTGTTGTAGAACATACAAAGAGATTTATATAGGATTTTTGAGATTTGACACCTCGAGATTTAGAAAGCTTTATGGAAAATTGACCTCCATAGTCGACACCAACACACTGGAAAGGTTTGATTTTTGTGATTCGGACAGAAGATAGATTACCCATGATAGATAGAATAGGCTTTGGATTCACTCGGTAACATATATGAAATTGTGAAACGATGTGATGAATTGCACGTTTTACGCCAAGAATCCAAAGTTGCTGAGTTAGAAGGAATTGTACTGTCTGAGATTCAGGATGTAAGTATTTATGGTGAAAATACTGAAATATAAGTTCAGTCAATTTATGTTGGGAAGGAAGTGAAGCGGGATGCTTGTGATCATATACCAGGCCAGAATATGTAAATCGACCGCCCACCCTGAGAACACCATCATCTGCAAGGGAAGGATTGAATTTACGGAGATACTTTCTTCTGTGAATTTCGAATTTTCTCATTGAAAACGATAAATGGAACATGTTCAATAAGAAAATAGAGACCTTATCTCAGATTTTCTACGGAAAGAGGACCGATAAAACAATATTTTTTTCTTCGCCAGTAACAATAGAACGTTCGGGACTGGTTAAATGATAATTCCAATCAATAACGTCGGTTGAACGAAGCCATCGGAGTTCTTTCCATCAATTCTTGAATTTGAGTAGTGTGATTGCTCACAAAGCTTTTCCAGCGATGTGGAGAAGACTTTATCCATGTCAAAGCCACGGTGGCATCTGACCAAGCAAACATCCTATCTATATTAATGGACTGACCGTAAGTAGACATAACAGAATATATGAGTTTTGAAAATATCAGGGATGCACAGAGAGCAAGAAAGCTGATAGGATCAAAAATTCGAGCCAAATCTGATAATGAAACACGTTTGGTACAAGGGCCGGACATTTCTTGAACTGAATATGAAAATGAATTCAAATATGGAAGCCATCTTAAGCCCAGAATCTTGACAACAGAATCTGTATCGAAATTCAAAGAATATTGATGTTGATACTCTATTGGGATGTGCTTAAGTAACTCGGGATGGCTACTTCCCATTTTCGAAGTTCAAACCCGCCTTTCTGTAATAGCTAAATAAGTTCTGTTTGAAGTACTTGCACTTTATGTAGATTGTTTCCACCAGAAACAATATCATCAACATGAAAGTCGGATGATAACATTTTTGCAGCTCTGGGAAAATAATCAGGCTCATCCAAGGCCAATTGTTTTAGTGTTCAAGATAAGGTGCTGAAGCTACCCCGTAAGTAACGGTATTCAATTGGTACACCTTTATGGGATCTGTGGATGAAAATCTCCAAAGAATTCTTTGAAAATATCTGTGCTTATGTTGAACCAAAATTTGGCGGTACTTTTGTTTCATATATGCTGTGAATATAAATTAGTGTGTTCGAAATATCAACAAAATGGAGATGATATCCTTTTGTAATTTGGGCCCTACCAGTAGGGTATCATTTAAAGATGCATTGGCAGGAACTTTGGCTAAAGCATCGTACTACTCGGATGTTCGTAGATATAGTATTTGGATTCGAGACACAGTGATGGGGAATATAATAAGCATTTTTTGACAAAGGAGCTGAGGATAAGGGACGGATAAGGGACCTGAATATTCATAATCCTTCATAAATTCACAACAGTTTTTATGAAGAGCAGGAGATTGAAGAAGGCGCCTCTTTAAAGACAGAAATCGTCGTAAGCCCATGGAGTATGTATCACCAAAGTATGAGGGCTCACACTCTCTGAAAGGTAGAGTCACAATTTAATGACCTGAGTCATCGCGAGAATAATTTTCAATGAAGTGTTGCTCACACTTCAACTCTTCTGGGGAAAGGTGTTGAGTCCTAGGTACTTCATCAATCTCCCAGAATGATTTGAGAGTAAATTCTAGTGACATGTAATGAGTTTACAATCGGAGAAAAAATTGTATTCTCCCCATCAGTATCCAATCGAACACTGTCTCAAGAGCTGTTGGTTCAAGCCATTTCCCTGCAAGCGACCTTGTTTTAAAATTAATGGAAACATGTCAGCACTAAGCAACAAGTCAATGGGACCTGATGTATTGAATTCAGGATCAGCTAGTTGAATGTTTGACATAAGGCTTCAATTCTCAGAGGGTATATGAGTCGCAGGCGAATGAGAAAAAATGTTTGGTAGCACCACAGTATCAAATGTGAACGAGGGGTTAATTCTGTCTACTGGTCGAATGGTACATACAACATTACTTGATATAGTGGAAGAGTTTTCGCCAATACCAAAAATAGATAAAGTTGATTTAGAGTCCCAGTTTATTCATACATCGTTGTGTAATTATATTTGTTTGTGAGCCACTGACTAACAAAACCCTGATGGTTTGATAACCACCCGACGCACTTTGGATTCCAACCTGCGCAGTAGAAAGTAATACCGAGGATTGCGCAGGAAGGGTATTAGTAAGAACGTGATTTGTTGGAGAAGTGGTGGAATTATTCGAATCAGTATTGCTAGGAACACCATTCGAACTGTAACGTGTAAAATCCAGTGGAGTGTGATGTTTTCCATGGCATATGCGACAAGTTGAATTGGAAGAACAGAGATTTATTAAATGTCCTGAATGAAGACAATTTGTACACCACCTTTTCTCCTTAACAATTTGGAATCTATTAGCGAGAGATTTATCAAGAAATGAGGGGCATTTATGAATATTGTGAGAAGATTTGCAATAATTACAAGTCGTTGAGGCTGGAGTTCGGTTGAGCAATAAATGATGAGCTTCGTTTATTTTGCGAAAATATATTCGATTTCGGTTTCTGAGCAGGAGAGACAAGATTGTACTTTGGAGTAGTAGAGAAAGCGACAGATTCAAGTGCAGTGCACTGATTAAATAGAAAATTCTGCAAATTATGACATGAGGGAATATCCGCGGAACATTGTTGTAATTCAAAACCCCTAATAGTCGGTGTATCTAATTTTTGCAATAAAGCAGCTAAGTTCTCAGAGAATATTTCAAGTAGGTAATTCGCGAAGGCCGACTACTGAGTCAGTAGTAAGTTTTGGTGCGTTCACAATCTCTTGCCAGTACGAATTAGCTAAAAGACGTCTATTTTGATATCTATCAATTATTGCTCTGGAAGCAATTTCATAATAGAGAGAACTCAATAGACATTGGAACTTCTCAATTCCTGAAAAATTTGTATTTTTGTGAATGAGACTATTTAACTTATTAAAGAATGTGGGTCAATCTTTGTAATATTCATTAAAGGTAAGTGAAATTTTTTGTAGTTTATAACATTTTGCGATGAATTTGAACGAACCACTGGTTCTATGTTACTCTGCGGAAATAGTCGAGAATAAATTGTTCTAATCGTAAAGAAATTATCATTAATAGAACTTCTGATTATTTTTTCAGTTTCAAAATTAGGATTTTTGGACGTTGACAATGACGAAATTACCGTGGTACGTGATTCTTGGAATTTTTCGTAATTTTCTTCCAAACACAATAGCGCAATTTAAATCTAATGTGTAAACTTTGATCAGTCACAGCAGATTGAGCCAGTACCAGTATCTCCTCAACATGATAAATCTGAAGTTGACGCAGGGCTTTCGATTGTTTAAGTTTATTGCTAGAGCCTATCATAATAAGTAAATGATACAAATAAATGGAAAAAAACTGAATAACATTGAGAATGTTACTCTATAAAGTTATTGAGAATCATTCCACCACTATAGCTTAATATAGCAAACTATTTGATATTCCGACATGAACGGATTATTGCTGTATATTCCGTTCAATTCTGAAAATGACAGACATGACAAGTAATCAGATTATCATGAGATAAGGAGACGATTTCGCAAGAAGACTACAGCATTGATAAAATACTTGATAGGTTTTATACTTTAACACACTTGTTTTTTGTGTGAGTACAGATATTTAACTAGAGATTTTTAGGAATTGACATTAATATATTAATTAGACTTATGAATAGTTGTTCCTAGAGTTGACCTGAGTTTTATTGAAGTACTTGTAATAATGAATTGTTCCTATTCGGAGGTAAATCAAAATTCAATCAATGAGCTCTATGTTTATATATTCTAGAGGTTCCAATGTACCTAAGTAAGGTTCATTGTTGTATATTAGGAGAGAAAGTCCCTATTTTTTATTTTGTATGACATTCGTTCGTAATACATGGTTTTCTACGACGGACTTATCAAGGTTGTTGGTACGAACATGATGAAAATTCTTCTTGCGACTGGTAGAAACATTCCTCTCAGCTAAGCCAATATAACGTTTACACTGATTTATATACAGGATGTTCTTCTCAGACGAGCCACCCCGTATATTTCTTATCTCATAGTGAGTGGAGAAATCTCCCGAAACACGTCGAATGATATTGTTTGAAATACATCTTTTGACGTATATTTGAGGCTTGAACGAGCAACCCCCTAATAGGGGGCGCTTCAACCCCTCAAAATTGAATAGGGGAGAGGGGTTGAGTGATACGTCATTTGAAAGGTCTTGGAAGCTTCTTTACAACGGTGTATGAAAAACGTAAATTTGATGAACCGTTTCCGCCAAAAATTAATTTTGTTGCTCGAATGCACCACCTTGAATATTTTGGCTATTTGTACAATGTACAAGCTCATTTTTATTAAGCCTTTTTTACAATCTTAAACAATCTCCAAAAAATCACATTCGTAAAAAAATTGAATTGTGTTGTCATGCTTACAATGAAAAAAATTAAATCTGCGTGTTTAAATCAAATGTTCAGATTGTCCTCCATTGACTTCCATACAATAATACAATCTTGACTGAAAACCGTCTCTATTATGATTCAGCATAATTGGAGTTATTTGACGACACTCATTTACAATTCGTTGGCGTAGTTCGTCCAAATTTTCAGGCTGAGTCACAAAAATCTTGGACTTAAGATGTCCCCACAAGGAGAAGTGCAGAGGGTTCAGGTCAGGAGATCGGGCAGGCCACTCCATAGGACCTCTTCTTCCAATCCAACGACCGGGGTATTGCAAATTGAGGTATTGGTGAACTGGTGCGGCGTAGTGAGGAGGAGCTCCGTCTTGTTGGAAATGCAATTGTTGCTCAAGTAGTAGTGGATCGTTTTCTAATTGTTCAGTTAATAACGGATCAATCGCATTTTCAAACATTTCAAGATAAATTTCGCCATTTAAATTACCAGGAATAAACAGAGGGAAATTAGGTGGTCTCCCAAAATTCCTACCCAAACGTTCAGCTTTTCCCGATGTTGAGTGTGAGCTTCTCGAAATACATGAGGATTTGTATCGCTCCAAATTCTACAGTTATGCCGGTTAACCTCTCCATTAAGTAAAAAAGTGCATTCGTCAGAAAAGCAAACGTTGTACAAAAAATTTGGGTTATTGTTGATACGCTCGATCATAATTTCGCAAAACTCTTGCCTTCGATCCCAATCATCATCATTTAATTCCTGAATTAATTTAATTTTGTAAGGATGGAACTTGTGCTTATGTAAAATTCTGAAAACGTTAGATTGGCTAATACCGGAAGCTGCAGAAAGTTGTCGTACAGATTGCGTGTTTGGCATAAGTTGGACATGTCCCAATACCGCCACAGCTGCTCCTTCATCATTAACAATTCGAATGGGTGCCCTCTTTTATCCATTACTGAACCCGTCTCCACAAATTTTGAAATCAACTCCATTACGTACTTGATGCGAACGCTACGTTCAGGATAGTTTTCGTTAAATATCCTTGCAGCCGCTCGGGCATAATTTTGATTTTGGTAATAAAGGCTAACCAGCTCAACACGTTCTTGCAATGTGTACACCATATTTTTTGAAATTTCAAACAAATCTGCAAAGTAGTAACTCAACAGATTGATTAAAATCATGAAATGATCGAAGAAACGTTAAAACCAGATAAACACCTTCTAAGAACAAAAAATGAAGGCAACATGAGGAAATGTTTTGCTGTTTTTTTATTTATTAGTTTGAGAGAATGTATGATTGTATGGAAGTCAATGGAGGACAATTTGAACATTTGATTTAAACACGCAGATTTAATTTTTTTCATTGTAAGCATGACAACACAATTCAATTTTTTCACGAATGTGATTTTTTGAAGATTGTTTAAGTTTGTAAAAAAGGCTCAATAAAAATGAGCTTGTACATTGTACAAAAACCAAAATATTCAAGGTGGCGCATTCGAGCAACAAAATTAATTTTTGGCGAAAACGATCCATCAAATTTACGTTTTTCATACACCGTTGTAAAGAAGCTTCCAAGACCTTCCAAATGACGTATCACTCAACCCCTCTCCCCGTTTCAGTTTTGAGAGGTTGAAGCGCCCCCTATTAGGTGGTTGCTCGTTCAAGCCTCAAAAATACGTCAAAAGATGTCCCCCAAACAAAATCATTCGACGTGTTTCGGGAGATTTTTCCACTCACTATGGGATAAGAAATATACGAGGTGGCTCGTCTGAGATGGAACATCCTGTATATACCCGATCTGAAATTTTGATAAACATGTTACCGAGCAAGCGTTTTGAATTGCTTTCAAATACAGGTTTAACATTAATTGCGATATTAATTAATAGTCAAAGCATTTCCTGCTTTATAATTATGTTGATGTCGATGAAATTAATTGCTATGGTAACATCTGAATCGAAGGTACTCGTATATTTAATGATTGATTCAAAATGTTGTAAATAGTCTCAGAGTATTTTTCGGAGCTGA
The DNA here is from genome assembly GCA_958510875.1 of Endomychus coccineus. NCBI lineage: Eukaryota > Metazoa > Arthropoda > Insecta > Coleoptera > Endomychidae > Endomychus > Endomychus coccineus. The sequence continues at coordinate 84,071,139 of OY294069.1, read as the reverse complement.
ACTCCATGATAGGTCGGTGTGTCGCAAATGACTTCACATGATCGTCCTATGAGAGGGTTTGGGTATGAAAACGAACAAAATGAAAACAAAAACGAGTGGGTACGATCAGAGGATTCAATAGAGCTAATATACACATCAACAGTGATTTTGATAAAACATTCAGAGATCTAGTCTATTTTACTCACAATTTTAAATTCATTTATTTAAAAAATCAGCGTCCTCTAAGCTCAGCAAGGGATCTTCGTGTTAACAAGATGTCATAAATCATACATTTTTTTACCAGCGTATACCTGCATATTGTTCATATGTTAGGAATGATATAAACGTCATACTTGATTACTTTTACACCAATTCACTTCAACAATGTTCCTAAGTTTGACGCTATGTTCGTCAAACCAGGTATATCTCATTGTTACAGTTGGTAACATATTACAGAATTGCCTAATATAAATTGTAGATTTCTCGAATGAACTTGACAGTTCATATATTATTGAATATTGCAATAATAATTGTAATTGTTGGTTGAGAAATGTTCAGCATAACCTGAGACCGGTCAGATTTCAAACCCTGACCTATGCTTCAAAAGAACAGAAACAATTATTCTTCCCAGGACTACAATACATACATTGCGTAACGTGAACCTACATTTTTTTACATCAGTGAATTAAACTGAAAAATGAATGTAAATATGTTTATTTGTTTATCTCAATGAGACATGGATCTTCGACGATCGTACTGTGGTCATTCCTTGCAAGATTCTATAACTACAACTGTG